>CM072822.1:60035784-60735694 GCA_036937905.1 Salvia rosmarinus | reverse complement strand
CTGCTGTTTGTGGTCGAAGGTAAAATGAGGCGAGGGTCACTCTCATTTGTCTGGCCGGGAGGAGATGCTCGCCTCACGCCTGCTTTGCATGAAGCCCCGCCCACGACATCCGCCAAGAACCATCAAAGCGGTTAAGGACATATTCTCCGCGTGGGGCGAGTCGGAGGACCGCGGTGGTCGACTCTTGAATTTGGCCTCCACTGTGAAGTCACGAGAGCTTGCCTTTTATGGCCGGCCTAGGGAGTATGAAATGTACCCGAGCCCAAGGCTCACTGCTAACGTCCGTGATGACTTCGGCTTGACAAGACTTGCCAAGCGGTAGTCGCTAGCAGCCGACGGAACGAGCTCGAAGAAGGCCTGAGCGCGTGCATGCTCACTAGAGCCATACCTTTTCGAGGTCGGTACTCGCCTCCGGTCCTTTGAGGGTCCCGCTATAAGTCAGATGGAGTTTGTCCCACCTCATCTCGCATCAATAATCGAGATCGATTTCGCCGAGCAGGCCAATGAGCAAAGAAAGAGAGTCAGCTTTTCAAGGACATGGTCGGAAGTGCGAGATACCCTTTTCGCCAGCGGCGGCGACTGTGTTCTTCCCGCCAAAGTAAGTCCGGGAGCTCTCCTCAAGATCTTGAAGAAGGGAAGTCGCTTCAGCAGTACGAGATAGGAATCACTGAGACGGCCAGCACCCCGCTGAGTTCGCGATCTCACGGAGGTCTTGCACCCGCATGTCAAGCAATCGCTTTAGTGGATTTCGCTCGTGCCTTCGAGAAACCCAAGATCCCGTGAATTTACCCGCCTCACCATGAATGTGCACTCGGTGAGTTGAGGTCACGACCGGAGGAAGCCGGAGGATAGTTTTGAGGTCATCGCACCGCTTTTTGACTTTCCACGATGTCGCCGACATAGACCTCGATAAAATCTCCCATAAGTGGTCTTTGAATATTCGTCCACCATCCTCGGTAGGTAGCTCGCGCTCTTCGCTGCGCGCATCTTTCGCACGCAAAGACAGCTGATGAACGCCGCCTTCTGCGCCCTCCGTGCTCATCGTGATTTGTGGTACATTGCTGTTTTATGTTTTTCTTTTGTTTGTAACATTTGGTTCCTATATTCTTAAGTTTCAATATCTTTTTATCGAATCATGTTCGCTTTGTTTTGTGTAGGGAATGTTCGCGTAAGCATTTCGAGCATAAAACGCATCGAAGTGCGATCGAAGAGGCACTCGCTCTGGCTGATCAGGCCCCACGCCGGTGTGTCGGTACTAGGGGCGCCCTACCTGCCCGCACGGCCGATGCCTCCGCGGCTCAAGGCGCCCGCGCCGGCGCCGGCGAGTTGCCCAGAGAGAGCGGGTCTCGGCTGGAGGCGCTCGCCAAGGCCGGTTGAAGAAGTCAGCAGAGTGGCTACGTCCGGCTGGGCTGCATCCGGCGCCGGCGTCGTTGAAGAAGTTCGCAGGAGTGGCGTCGCTTCTCGGGCGGTCTGTTTGCTCGGCGCTCGCTTCATCGCCGGCCAGGGCGCCGCAGGTACGCGTGGCGCCGGTGCCTATGATTCGCCGGTTTAAGACTTCGCGCCGGGCGCTGACTCGCTCCGCACATGGAAAATTCGCGACCTATATATATGTTTTAAAACGCGTGAAACCCTAACATCTTTTACATTCTGCTTATTTTACCGTCTGGAAGAACCTCCATAGCTTAACAAGTTCATTATCGCCTTTAATTTCATCAGTAATTGGATCGATTCAAGACTCTGAACAAGAAATTCATCAATTTACATTGTAAGGATTATTATTCGATTTTCTTCCATTGATTGTCGGATAATGATTTCATCGATTTTAATTGTTTCAATCGTGAGACGAGCACGAACCAATTCTTTTCTGTGGTCATGGGATTCAAATTGTTTAATTGATTATTTGTTTGATTGAGAATACCAATCAATCCTGTGGTTTATTGTCGAGTGATCGATCTCTATCAATTATTTATGTTTCGCAGACATTTCGAGAGAAGATACGCATGATATGAATTTGGTAATTGATTAATCACTATTTTAATTGTTTATGTTTCGTATTATCGCAGATAGATACGTTGATCATAGAATAGATCGATTAGAGGTTACCGAAATGGACTCTTAGTTTATGTATTTGTGGAAATTTGATAACCCTTTTTAATCCACCGAACGAAGTCAGTGTTTGGATTGAGGTTCAATATCGCATGATAGTTAGATTTCTTAGTCAAGCAATAAATCATTAATCAAGGCGTAAGAACCCTAATACCCTAGTTTATCTCACATTTCAAGAATTCGCTAAGATATCGAACCGCCAACGCTGTCAATCGCTTATGTTTAATTTTCTCGTTAATCTTAGTTAATCATCACCCCAAAATCAAGTTTAGGATTTAGATTTACCGCTTTAATCGTAAACATCATAGCCCCGCAAGTCTTCCCGAGAGATTCGACTGGTCCACCTACCACGCTATGTGGGACCTCGCTATCATGAGCGACTACAGAACAATTTGGTTTCAACAAATTTGGTTGCTGTTTCGGAAGGTTTTAGGCATTTTTGATCTGTGTTATTTTCCCACCTATCTTCTATTTTTGTTTATTTTATTTTTGTTTGGTTAATTCTTCCCAGCCCACGCCGTAATCCGCTTTCTTGTTTTGTGGTATGCTAGTCGTCAAGTCTCAAAAGGAAGTCATGCACCAAAGGTTCGACAACATTCACTGGTAGGAGAATTTAATCCTTCGAACTCCTAAGAAAAGTTTATTCGAAGTGAGGTGCAAGAACAGTCGAGTACGAGAGTTTGATAGAGGATCTCAAGAGAGAATGTGCTTTAAGAAATGGCGTAAAATGGAGGAGCCATGAAAAGGAAACCCGGATGCGGATTTTGCTCGACCATTATCGGTGACAACGCCATGCATAGTTCCTGGATCCGCCCAAACATGAGTTGAAGCCCATCCACTTCAACCTTCTTCCGCTATTTTATGGGATGCCTAATGAGACTTGAACTTCATCCGGAGTTCTATGCAGTGGTTCACACTTTCCACCGAACGGCTCATGTAAGAATACGAGAATGAGGTGTTTTCCTACACCGAAGATGTGAGCCAAGACATGGTCGATGTCTCTACACCCGCTTCACCGACGAAGTTGGCAAGCCGTATGATAAGTTCAGGGAAAAGTACTCAACCAAGACAAGAAGCTGAGGGCTCATAGCCACATTCAAACAGATATCGGAGAACCCAGCACGAGGTACGGATCTGGTCAGTCGTTATGCCAGCAAAGGTCCACATCACCATTACCCACCGAAGCTTCAACCAGTTTTCTATGATGGATTGACGATGGATTATCAATACATGATAGATAATGCGTCGGAGGAGATATTGGAAACCACACACGAGGACTTGCAAGATTCTCGAGACACTACCGCAAACTCACAAAGGAGAGTGCAGACTCAAGACCTCGCAAAGCAGCAAAAGAGATTACACCCAATTATAAAGTGACACAAGAATCGCAGAGCTTACCGCCAAGTTCAACTAATCGAGGGTGAACGATCTCAACCACCACCCAATTCCAACAAAGAACAGTTGATGTCATTGAGACATGTGGACGTGGTGAAGCGACACGGGGCCAACATATGCCAACGAGCCAATGAGATGGCATATGAGCGCAAGTGAATGCAATTGCGGTTCCAGAGTGGTTCCAAAGAGGCAATCGCCAGGGTATCAACCGAGGCCTAAATACGATCCCTTCCAATCACAACTCGGCCGGAGATCATCCTAATTTCTCCCCGAATCGTAATCAAGGAGGATCTAGTCAAGGAGCCTCGCCTAGATAAAGAACCTCCTCAAAGAAAGCATGTCAAGAAGAAGAAAATAATTGCAAAGAACCACCTCCACAAACCCAACAAAGAATGGTGTTCCCAGAAGCCAACATCAAGATTTCTACACACTTTCATTCAAGCAAGTCATCGAGATTTGAGTCTGTGAGCATCAATGAAGAGGATAGACTCAAGTAGGACACTAGTGGACCGTTGGAGAATTGGCACAACAAGGACAAAAGGAAATCCTTAACAACCCGAACTAAGCACTGTAATCAACTCTGTAGAGGAAAACAATTGACAATAAAGGGAAATTCCACTAGAGGAACCAGGAATTGACTACAGGTGACCGAGGAAGTGCAAAATGAGAGCACAGATATAAGAGAAGAAACACCCGAGGCTTCACAAAGTCGAGACCTGTGATAAACTCCAATTCCCTTTCCCGAGCGATTGAGAAGTGAAAGCAGGATGCACAGTCATGAGTTCTACAAGATGCTATCTAAAGTGAATGTGAACTTGCCTCTCCTCGACGTTATTCAAACGCCCCAAAGATATGTTAAGTTCTTAAAGAGTTAGCATCGAAAAGAGGACGCTTGTAGACGATGAGAGGTGATTGTATCTCGAGGTAGCGTGCTATTTTTCAAAGATCAATCGCCACCAAAGCAACGCGATCCAGAAGCTTTGTGATAAAGATGCTTGGAAATGGAAAGGAAGTGTACGCATGCTTCGACTCGTGCGTTATAAATTTAATTTACCGATTTTTGAGCAACTTCAATTAGGGAATTAAACCACCGCATGTGTTTACAAGAATGATAGATCAATTCGTTATCCTAGGGGATTATCGAGGACATATTAGTTAGAGTGGGGGTTGATCATTCCTGATTTTGTTGTTCTAATGATTAATTAAAGAAAATGGCAGAGCACACAATTTTTGAAGTGCCTTTATGGCTACTACCAACACTTTGATCGATGTTAAACGGTATTGAAAATGATAGGTTGGATAAACTGTGTCCTTTCTGTTAGAGATAGCACTATAGTACCATCTTCCCATGCATTGATAATTGTTCTTACATAGATGCTATTGATTGCTTGGTCGAGACATGTGTATCAAGGTAGAAGATCGCTGATAGAAACTTTCCTGCGTGTTAGACGAGGACGAAGAGAAGCCTCGTCTCAAGAGCGATGCATGGAGGAGAACCGAAGATAGAAATGGAAAGATTACCTTCGTAAGGAAACGCGACTCAAAGAGTTGCCCGAGCATCTCAAATATGTCTACCTTGAAGAGGGTAAAGGTTCGTCATAATCTTTGCCGTTAAGAAGCGAAGAGAAGAACAACTCATCGAGCGGACAAGTGAATAAACAGCTCTTCGATGAGTATGTCCGATATTCGAGGATAAGCCCAAAGAATGCATGCATCTTGATAGTACTAAAGATGGGGCAGCCTAATTCGAAGGACAACCAGGTGAATCCTAACCTTATGGAGGTAGTCAAGAAGAGATTCTAAAGCTCCTTGCGTAGGGACTCATCTACCCTGGCGCAGACATACCGGTCACCCACCACATGGTACCCAAGAAAGAAGGTATAACCGCAGAAGAATGATAAAGGAGAGCTGGTGCCACAAGGACCACCATCGGATGGAGGATGCATCGACTACGTAAAGTCAATGCCACCACCAGAAATGACCATTTTCTCTTCCATTTATCGATCAAATGTTAGTTGCTTAAAGGACATGAATACTATTGTTTTCGATGGTCTGTCTGGTTATTATCGTGTGGCACCGTCCCGAGGATCAAGCCAAACAACTTTCACTTGTCCGCTTCGCACTTTCGCGCGAGTGAGACGCCATTCGTCTGTAACGCCCTCGAACATTTCAAGGTGCACGACTTCTATCTTTCGTAAATGATCGTATTTCATTGAGGTTTTATGGATGATTTTTCGCTTTTGGATTATCTTTTCATGATTGTCTTAGGAAGTTAGACGTGGTTCTCGCACGTCAGTATTGAATGCACCACATCGAGTTGGGAAAGAGTCATTTTATGCTAATGAGTGGAATTATATTAGAGGCATGTGATATCCAAAAGGGATTCAAGTTGATAAAGCAAAATTGATGTAATTAAAAATTGCCTCCACCAACCGATGTCGAGGAATTAGAAGTTTTAGGCACGCAGGATTTTATAGGCGATTTATTAAGGATTTTCTAAAATAAGTCAACCTTGGTAAACCGTCAGCTCAAGATGTTCAATTTCTATTTGATGAAAGTCGTCAGCATGCTTTCAATACTTTGAAGGAAAACTTATCTCTCGCACCCATGTAGTTGCTGCATTGGTCATTACCCTTCGAGATTATGTGTGATGCATCGAACACCGTAGTAGGAGTCGTCCTCGTCAACGACGATAAAATGTTGTGTGTGATTTACTATGCAAGTTTAACTCTAATTCTACGCAAGCAAATTACACGACTACGTAAAAGGAGCTTTGGTCGTGATTTTGCTTTAGACAAGTTTAGGTCTTATATTCTGTGATCTAAAACAATTGACACAAATGATCATGCAACATACTTGATGTCAAAACCTCGTGCCAAACCTAGATTGATTAGGTGGATTTTGTTGTCGCAAGAATTTGATGTTGAGATTAAGGATGTAGCGGTAGTGAGAATGCGAAGAATGGATCATTTATCTCGTCCTCCCTTTAGCCCCAAGCGAGATGACTTGCATCAACCGCATTAGTGACGAAGCCTTGAGTACGATTTGAGACTTCTGTTATTCCTCGTATGCCGACATATGTAATTATCTTGCAAGTGGAAAATTACGTTTCGATATTTCTTCTCAAGAGAAGAAAAGGTTTTTGTCGCTCATAGAATTACTATTGGGACGATCTCATCTTTTCGCCTTCGGTAAGGACGAGGTTATCGGGAGACGATTCCACAGAGTGGGCAGCTAGAGATCCCGACGCCAGGTCATGCTTCAACCGTGGAGGACATTTTGGGGTCGAAAGACCGCTTTTAAGGTTCTTCAATCCGGATTTTATTCGTCAATCTTAAGGATGCACATAATTTGTTTAGCATGTGATAGGTGTCAATGGTGGAGTGCGATAGGAGTTAGAAATGAAATGCCTTTGAATACTAATCTACCTGCTGAGATTTTTGATGTGTGGGGTATTGATTTTATGGGTCCGCTTCAAAGTCTTGTGGATTTGAGTATATTCTTCTTCATTGTAGATTATGTGTCCAAATGGGTGGGCGATTCCTACCCTGACACGTGATGCTAATGTGTCATCAAGTTTGTGCAGATAATATTCTTTGCGGTTTGGATTCCGCTGAGCTATAATCGGTGATGGGGAAAACACAGTAATAAATCATTTGAGAAATTGATGAAGAAGAATGGAGTTTCCCACAAAGTTGCAACACCGTATCATCCTCAAACTTGTGACATGCTCGAGACGAGCAACAAGCAAATCAAGGGATTCTCGAGAAAATGGTGAAGTCGTCGAGAAAAGATTGGGCAATTAAATCAACGAGGCTCGTGGGCATATCGAATAAATTACAAGACCATTTTAGGACGAGCCCTTATAAGATGGTTCTATGGTAAGTCTTCATCATCTTCCAGTGGAGATTGAACATAAAGCATACCGGGCGATAAGGAATGTGAATTTGGATTTGTCTCAAGCCGAAAAAGAGCGAACTTTACAGCTTGTCTCGAGCTTGAAGAACTCACGTGATGAAGCCTATGAGAATGCTCGAATTTATAAGGAAAAGGTGAAGAGGATTCACGATAAGAAATTAGTGAGAAAAGATCTTCAACCCGAATGAAAGTGCTTTTGTTCAATTCACTAAGATTGTTTCCTAGAAGCTCAAGTAGACGGAGTGGTCCATATGATATAGAAGAGGTGTTTCCTCACGGAACTATGAAATTATACTGATCGTGACAAGAAGTCCTTTCAAGTTAATGGACAACGGGTGAAGTTGTACATTGAGCGAGCATCGAATGTGATGGAGACCGAGTCGATAAGACTCCAAGAAGCAATGTCGAACGAGGATTCAATGGTCGAGCTAACGACGTTAAAATTAGCGCCGTGGAGGCAACCCATGTTTATTTTTATTTTGCTCGCTTTTCTTTGTTTTGTTTCGCTTGTGTTTTTGATGTTGTTTTGTTTTGTGTGGTGCAGTTGAATCAATATCTGGAGTGTTCGATACAAGAAGAAAACACTCAAAATTTCGTTCAGAGGGTACCCAGCGCCTGGACGCTCCAAACCGGTACTTTGGGTATAAATTGAAGAAAAGGCGATGAAAGCTCACCCAATACGGACGGCCGAAACCGCTAACTGGGTGGAGATTATTGTTTTCGGAAGAGAAGTACCCCAACAACGCATCCAAACCCTACTGGGGAAATATTATTTTGGCAGAGTGTGACCCCACGGACGGGTGCAACCGCTACTGGTCCGATTTTCTTAAAAAATAAATAAATAAATAATATTACTATTTATTTGAAGGATTGAAATCCTAACCCTAATTTCCTTCTCTCTCGCAGCTCCCTCCTTAAACTCAGTAGCCGTGCGTCGTTCTCCTCCGTCGGACGCTCGCTATCAATCGCCACAAGACGCCTCGTCGCCCCTTCCGTCCTAAGCATTACCGCCCGGCGCCCACCGCGCTAAGTCGTCCGTCCGGCGCTTCCACCATAGCGCCGCCCAGCCTGCTTACGCCCATCCATTCTCCGTTTTGCTCGCGTTGTTCCCAACGCCAAGACGCCAGATTCCATCCGGCGCTTTAAGCTCAGCGCATGCCTTCGTTAGCTTCGTCCGGTGCTCAACGCATCCGGCGCTCTCGCCCTTCCTTCGAATCCGGCGTCGCCGTCCGCGGCGCTTGCTCTCTCGCCCGAGTTTATCAGCCCGCGCCTCAGCCTCTCAAGCTCGCCCCGCGTTTCCATTTCAGCTCCGCGCACCTCCGCCGCCTCGGCGCAAGGCCTCCGTCCGGCGCGCTTCCATCTTCCAACGCTGCGCCTCAACATCGCGCTGCACGCCCCACGTCCGGCCCATCTTTCCAACGCTGCCTAACGCTGCGTTAGCACGCCCGTCCGCGCTTCACTCGCTTTCGCCCAAGTACCTCCCTTACAGATATGGTTCAGATACGAAGAATCCAAAGAGATCTAGCTCACGCCATCCACTTAGATGATGACATTCCTATGGAGGAACCCATCAAGATATCAAGATTATGTATTCACCGCTTTCCCTATCTATAATCCGTGGAAGGTACTTTTCATCGCCGCTTTATCCATCAAGATATTACTCCGCGTGTATTTAATTGGCAATCGATGATAATTTTGGGTCCGGAAGATAAGATAAAAATATTTAAAGAACTTAGCTTCGCTTTCAAGATGCTATGATGGAATTGCCCTCGTTATTCTCGTTGTTGGTCAATTCTACCGTATAATGAGTTTTGATGACGATCCGATAATACGACCCGCTGCATTGTCGGGAATGAGTATGTTGTTACACCTCGTGTTATGAAGGGTGTATTTGATTTCCACCTCGCGCACGTGGTGTACCTCAATCATTCAATGTGAGAGAGGCTTAGCAAGAGCTTTGTTTTAATAACTCGGTCGCCGGTTCGATGCCGAGTGGGTTTATCAGGATCGGCTTTGGTAATGGTGACAAATTCATTGCCTTCAATGTCTTCGGCAATGAACAAAGCTAACAAAGTTAATACGGCCGAGGTCTTCCTCCTCACTTCTGCGGTTAAGAAAACGAAGGTTAGCCCAACCTTCTTCATTCGGGGAGCATCTACGCTAGTTCAACAGTAGTAAGTGTCGGCCTACCTTGTGCCAAATCCCCACCGGACTAGTTGTGCATTTGAGGATAATTAGTAATGAGGGCACGACATTCCTCGGACGTAATTTGATAAGACCGAAGGATTGACCTCGGTGAGCTTCAAGGCGCCCGCTTGCTTATAATGAGACGACCGCTTGCACCGCATGACAGGAGGAACGTGGAGGAGATACATGCATGCGCAGCAGCCAAGCTCAAGCAGAGTCGCAGGACCATCCCATCCCCTTCTCCGTGACATGATGATTTTTGATACCACTCAGATCGATGAAGAAGGCGATCAGATACCTATGCAGAGAGGATACAGAGCCTCTTCGAGCAACGCCGATCCCGATCACCCACGCCTCCTTCTCAACAAGGTCCATCAGTAAGGTGGTTACTATTCCATACGCGAGGAGTTGGGACAGTTCAGAATGAATTAGCTTGTCAATGGACGTAGTTTCGTCAAGACATCTCCTCTCGCTTCGATCAAGAAAATGAACGCCTCGACGAATGTAACCGACTTTGAGAGAGAGCGTAACCAAATACCGAACCAATACAATCGGCAGATGAGTGAGCATAATCGGCGCATGGCCGCTTCTCGGCTCTCGGAAAGCTTGACTTCGTTTCATGGCGATCCACCTCCACCATCGTTGCCCCGACCAATAGTGATTCTTCACTATCGAGTGTATGTGTTTTGCCGCTTTGTGTGTGTCGTTTTGTTTTTGTTTTTGTTCGCTTTGTTTTTGTTCTTTGTTCGCTCTGCTTGATGTTTTGTTTTGTAGGTTTGTTTCGGTTTTGATGCTCGCCATTCGCTTTCGCCAATTTCGTGAAGTTGCCTCTACTATACCTTTATATTCATACGCAATGAGGACCTCGCCTGTTTTAAGTGTGGGGGTATCGCTTGGTTGTCGTTGTTGTTTTGCCGCTTGGTGTTTTCCGCTTTGTTGCGTTTTGTCTTTGTGCCGTTTGTTGTTTTCCGCTTTGTGTGTCTTGTCGCCGCTTTCTTAACTCTTTGTTTGGATTAGAGACTAATTTATTCTCTCGAAATCAATGGTGTATGAAGAATTATGCTTTAAGTTGAATTGATTGCGTTTTGATCCGAATTTTTTGCATTCGGTATATGGTTTTAGTTTGATAATTCTTATCGCCAATTTGAACCGTGGGACATAATTAGAAGTCGTGTTTAGACAAGGTGTGTGATCGGATGTTATATGCTTCAGAATGGAACCTGTCTCTTTGTATGATTTTCTAGAAAAATGGACAAAAAAATAATAATAATAAAAAAAAAAAAATTACCTTGTATGAAATAAGTGGACTTAAAATTCAATAAGGGCTCTACCCTCTTGCTTGGTTGTCTCGAATGGAGACTATTTGCTATGGGTATAGATATCTACGTTAGGATACTCGAGTGTACAACTCAAGTTTCCACCCAACGATCATTGTCCTATAATCGGTTTTAAGTTCCACAAGTTCTTATTTGATTTTGTCATGGGATATCTTACATGAAAGGGAACCATATAAGTTGTATATTGATTTTCGAGATCATGTTGAGTCGAAGCACAACTATTCTATGATAAGTCACATGTTCGATTGATGAACGAGGATCATTATATTGAGAACTATATTATTAAGACGTATTGAAGGGATGTGAATATGAGATTGATTCTATTTGAAGTATTGATTCTATGTGTACCAATCCTTTCAAGAAAATAAATTTGCTCGAGGACAAGCAAAGAGTTAAGTGTGGGGAGTTGTTTTGCATGTTTTTTGTTGTTTTTTGTTTGTTTGTAACGATTTGGTTCCTATATTCTTAAGTTTTCAATATCTTTATCGAATCATGTTCGCTTTGTTTTGTGTAGGGAATATTCGCTAAGCATTTTGAGCATAAAACGCACGTGAAGTTGCATCGAAGAGGCACCCGCATCCGCGCGGGCGTCGTGCCACCTAGGCGCCCGTCCGCGCGCTGCATGCGTCCGACTGGCGCCACGCTTAAGCTTTCAGAGACGCTACCCGCGTCCAAGGCGTGCATCCGGGCCAAGGCCAAGTGAAGCCTGCCCAGAGATACGCGTCCGGCTGGAGTGCGTCCGGCGCAAGGCCGGTTGAATAAGTTCAGAGTGGCCACGCCCCGCTGGTGTGCGCCCGGCACGCGCCGGTTGAAGAAGTCTGTAGAGTGGCCGTGTCCGCGCGCGGCCTCTGTTCATCGCAGCGCTGGCGTCCGTACCGGTATGCGTCCCTGCCGGTGCCTATGATTTCGCTCGGTTTTGAAGACTCGCGTCGGCGCTGACTCGTCTGCCGGGCGTGAAAATTCGCACCTATATATATGTTTTAAAACGCGTGAAACCTACATCTTTTACATTCTGCTTATTTTACCGCCGTTTTGGAAGAACTTCCCATAGCGTAACAAGTTCATTATCGCTTTTCTTTTAATTTCCATTGCAATTGGATTGATTCAAGACTTGATTGAAGAAATTCATCACGACATTACGATTGTAAGGATTATTATTCGATTTTTCTTCCATTGATTGTCGGATAATGATTTTATCGATTTTAATTGTTTGAATCGTGAGATGAGCATGAACTAATTCTTTTCTAGGGTTGGGTGATTCAAATTGTTTAATTGATTATTTGTTTGATTGAGAATACCAATTGAATCCTAGTGGTTTATTGTTGAGTGATTGATCTCTATCAATTATTTATGTTTCGTGTATTATCGAGAGATGGATACGTGCATGATATGAATTTGGTAATTGATTAATCACTATTTTAATTGTTTATGTTTAGTGTATTATCGAGAGATAGATACGCTGCATCATAGGAATAGATTGGATTAGAGGTTAGGAAATGGGACCTAGTAATTTATGTATTTGTGAAATTTGATAACCTCGGTTTAATCCACTAACGAAAGTCGAGTGTTTGATTGAGGTTGAATATTGCATGAATAGGTAGATTTCTTAGTCAAGCAATAAATCGATTAATCAAGGCAAGAACCCCGATACCCTAGTTTATCTCACATTCTTGAAGAATTTCTATTGCGATTGAGCTGCCAACGCTTGGTTTCAATCGTTTATGTGTTTAATTTCTGTTAATCTTAGTTAATCATCACCCCAAAATCAAGTTTAGGATTTAGATTTACCGCTTTAATCGTAACACATCATAGCCTGTTAATTCTTCCCAGAGATTTGACTTGGGTCGACCTTACCACGCTATAGGGACCTCGTGCTATTGCGAGTGACTAAGTAGAACAATTTGGCCTGAACGGCACCTTTGTATGCGAGATCTAGGAAACCAAGACTTCGTGGCTCACCGGTGCCTCCACCTTCTTGTCAATGTCGGGAGGGGTAACAATCTTCAGGCAAGGTTTGTTGAGGTCGGTGTAGTCGACACACATGCGCCACCCTCCCGGCTTCTGGATCACGATCGATTGGCCATCCGGTCGGGTACTTAACCTCGAACAAGACCTTGCCTCAGAGTTGAGTCACCGCCTCTTATGACCTGGCTGCCTATCGCAAACACTCTTTCTTCTCGTCAACTAGCTTAGTAGTCGGGTTAATGTCGAGGCGATGAGTTATGAGCTCGGCGACACCCGGTCATGTCGAGTGGGGACCATGCGAACACGTCCTTGTATTCCCTCGGCGCATGACATGTCACGAATATCGGTGGGCCTCGACGCCGACCTTGACAACTTTGGAGTGGTTAGGTCAGATATAAACTGGAGGTTCTCAACAAGTCGTCCCGAGGTGGCGGCTCGGGATTCTCAGAATGCTATGCAGGCGAGGCTACATCCCGGGTTGAAACTTCGTAGGCATTCTTTGGCCGCCGCTTGGTCACCCCGATGTAGCACTCCCCACCGGGCGGTATCTTAATCGTGAGGCGGTACACCGAGCAGACGGCCTGGTGGCGTATAGCCAATCTCCGCCGAGGATGATGTTGTACGGGAGAGAGCTCGCACTGTGAAAAATTGAACGGACTTTGTGACCGACTGGAGCACGCCCTACGGTAACGGAAGGGTATTACTCGCCGGGTCGAACCGCCTCTGAGAAGTTCGAATCTGGATGGTGCGGACGATTTGAATCCTCTCGACTCAAGTTTATCCGCATACGGAAGATAACGCCGACGGAGGTCCGATGTCGATGTAGACCCGGTGGACGTTTGTTGCCCACCACGGCTCAGATCATGATGGCGTCTTGGTGGGGCATGATTTTGGACACCGGTCATCTTTGGAGAACACGATGTTCTCACCATCTCGAGTCGCTTGTTTTTGGCTCCTCGGGCCGGCCTCGAGCTTCATTCTTTAATGACGACCTGCTGCCCTATAGCGATCTGCAATGGCGTGACTGCCCATGTGTGGGACCTCGTCCTCGTCATCTTCAGTTGGGTCGCCACGAGGTCGGCCCGCAGCTGTTGCCACCGCTATTCCTTCTCTCGCGCTTGTTCCCCGGCCCACCGCCGAGGTATTTTTGAGGCTCCTCTTCGACGAGCTCGTCAATCTGAGCCTGTGTTTCAGAATCCTCGGTATCGTGCCATACCCTTGGAGATAGTCCGTCTTCTCGCTGACCTCTTCTTGGATCCTCCTTTCATTGGAAGGGGTTTCGAAGAGCTCATGGAGCTCGAATATCTCCGCCTCGATTTGAGCAGAGGAGGTGCTTGCCGCTGGGGTTTGGCCAAGGTCCGAGCCTGACTCCATCGGGCCCTTCTCGATTCTCTCGAAGGTACTTGACGATCGGCGCCTCGACCTCGGTCATCCGCTTCTTTCTCTCGGCCGATCCGCCTGTCGTCTGATCTCTCTCTTCCGATCCGACTCGCCTCCTTCGACGGTTGTCAACCGTTCCAAAGGCGACTAGCCGTCTTCGGCTTTTCACGGGTGATCTCTTTATTCAAAGGCGCGGGTCGGATCCGCTTCAACGCATTGATGATGTGAGGTCGTTACTCATCAATTTTGAGAGACTCCTTGATGAACCTCGAGGCGAAGTTCGACATCGTCCCGCCCGCCTCTTGGCGGATAGTGAGCAGTCGGACGAAGGGCCGAGGTGGCATCTTCGATAAGCGCCACTGAACCGATCCATGAGATCACAGGTTAGTATCTTGTTTTGGCGGGCGAGTGAACCAACGTCGGGCGTTGAAGATCAGCACCTCGGGAAGATTTTGCACATATGAAAATCTTCCATTCCTCGATTCGTCATGTTGGTAGTGTAGGCGAAAAAGAAGTGGAGGGTCTCCAGCGCCATCGAGGCGGCGATGTTGGGCGCCATGTCGGCGGGGCAAGGCGTGTCCAAAATCTCTCGGAGAAAGAGAGATGATTCTCCGCATCGTCGAACCCGGAGATCGTTGCCATCTCTCTGGAGGGTGGGAGACCGTGACGGCTCATCGCCTCTCCAAGGGAGTTCGGCCCGCCTCTCCTCTCTTTTGCTGCTCGGCCCTCCGGGCGACATGCCGAGGTGGAGAGCGACTTCGCGGGCGGTGCGGGGTTGGTGCAGCGACCTGCTGGCGAGGTGATCGACCTCGGCGGCGGTCGGCGTCTGGCGTTCTCAGCTATTGTGCCGAGGTGGCGCTGACCATTTCAAGGGCGAACGACCTCGGGCGCAGTAACCACCGTTCCTGCACTCGAGGTGCCCGCCCATTCGCCCTCCGTGAAGAAAATTTTGAATTGACCGAGATTGGCATTGAGGAACTCGGACCGGCCGCCAAGGGCTTCGTGAGATCGTGAACCGCTGCTCACCGGGCGTTGAGGTCGGCGTCTTCTTCCTCGTTGGGGAGGCGATCCTGAGGGTGTATGGGAATGTTTTCCATGTAGCCCTCAGGCGTGTGACCGCTTGCGGCGTCTGCAATCTCCTTCCCGCGGCGCTGAGTGACCACCTGGTCGTCTTCAGCGCGGTTGTTGCCGGCATCGGCGGCGGTGCTAGCGTTTGCACGTGTTCTTGCCATTAAATTGTAGAAAAACGAAGCTTTTTTGTTCAGTTTTCCCACAGACGGCGCCAATGATAAATCTAGTGTATGTTAATATGCGAGATTTGTATAAAGCAGTAAAGAATACCAAGGCTTTTACGTGGTTCGATCGAGGAGTGATCTACGTCCACGGAGGAGTGATTCCTCAATACTTTCACTATGATTTGATTACAGTGAGTGCAGTTAAAAGCTCTTAGTATTCAATAAGTTGCTAACCCTTCTACCTTCGATCTAACTCCTATTTATACATATCTGAGGATCCCTAAGGCAGGATCTCGATCCTCCCATGTAGGGACTCCTCTCGCATGTGGGACTCTTCCTCACGCTGTAGGGACTCTTCCCTCGCATGTAGGGACTCTTAGCCTTCGGTGTGGGTGAGGCATTCACAGGTTTGGAGGTCGCTCGGGGTTTGAGGCTGGGCCTTTCGCCCAACCACGTGGTCGTTATTAATGTCGGACCAGCCTGTTTGGACTGTCGCTGGCCGCGAACGGTTGGGTCATATCCCATCACCATGTGATACTTAAGTTGATGTGATTTAAGACATATAAACATAGTACATGTACAAGTTATTTTTTCTTTTTAAAAAAAGATTTTGAACAGTAACTTTCTAAATCGAGTTTGTCGCACATAATATATCTAATGTAGTTTGTCTCTGATGTCGGTATGTTTGCTATTACATAGAAGTTGGAAAACATGACGCAACAAATCCTACAAAAAAGATATGATGCACTGAATAAACACTAGTTGACGGACTCAATATCTAAAGTGCCATTGAGATTAAATATGTGGTCTTTGGTCACTAGTTAATTTTTAATTTTATTATCAAAAATATATATAGATGGCAATCGATACAATACTATAGTGCCGTTGTCATACACGTGTAATAAGAAATACATAAAATCGCATTTAGTTCTATGTTAATAGCAACTTTATGTCCGTCTCCCCATCTTCTGAGTACTTGAATACCTATACTCGTACATGTTTCCCACTTTAGCTAACTACTTAAAAACTATGACCAATCGTAAAGATTCGATGTTACATAAAAAGCTAAAAGCATCACAATATTATACCCCATCTGATATGGAATAAACACCATTTATGTAAACTCATCATGAGTAATATAGGTGGATTGAATACCACTGTCCTTGGTAGAAAACGACATCGTATGTGTTGTTAAGTAACAGCCGTAAGGACTTCTGTCTTCGAATAGGAACTGACTCTTTATCGATAGACCTGGCGCGAGTAATACGGTGTAAGTCTCAGAGGATCTGTACATATCATATCCCTAAGAGAATTCAGATCATCTCATCCAACGTCATATTCATATTTATAAATACCCTCATCATTCAAGGGTCAGGTACACAATCTTAAGCAATCAATAAGCCTTAAGACAAAACATTACTGACTAATTAAGCATCAAAGTACCTAACTGGAGGGGCCCCTCCGACTCTTTTTTGCATTTGGCTTGATCTGTACGCCGTCCGACGATCCGACACAATATTCTGGTTTCTCACTCATAGTCTATTGGATTTGCATATTGAAAGCAGAATAGTTAAGCTTGTATACAATGTTTTCTATTACCACTATTACAATCTCCTATCTGAATTGTTTACTTGATTGCATATGTTTGTCTCATTATCTCATACAAAAGTTAGATCATACAGTTTGTAGAAGATCACAGAAGTCTGTATGATTGGTTAACCTTATTGAGATATAAAAAGATCACAGCTGAGACAACTTGAGGACGAAGTTATCGGTATAGGTTGCAGTATAGATAAGCAGTGACTTGACTTGGTTGCTTGTATATACTTATACATCTTGACATATTGATAGATCAAATGAGATGAGTTCTTCTATCTGACAGTCGTGAAAAACCTAGATCTCAGTGACTTTACGTTGATCTAAGCCTCGATAAGGTTTTAGGTGAGTATGAGTTATTGACCATCACTTTGACTTGTTATAGGTGAGGGTTACATAAGATAACTCAAGACTCTCCGTATCTTGGGTGGTGGCGGTCTTGTATGTCATGCTAGTTACTTGATCGAGTCACCGTATCCGTTTAGGATGATGACATCTCCTAAGCAACTCAAAATGTTTATTATACTAAACTCTGCGGGTTGAGTTAGCTCAAGACAATAATAAGGTTGAGTGATATTACTTAAGGAATTAAAGAGATTAATTATTTTAAGCAGTCAGAATGCTATAATAATTAATGGACGTGCGATATCTTAAATACGGGGATTCGTAAGTCTAAGTGCAAGCCCGACTCAATTTCGGTAATAAAGGGGCAAGTCAACATTTATTCTCTAGTGAAATGAATAAATGTTTATGAATTAATTTATATTTTGAGTTGAACATAAGATAATTAATTCATTTTAAGCCCATCTTTATTCCTTGTATTTGATCCATGGGTTGGCCCATCAAGGCCTGTTGCTGCTGTTATTTTCGTCCATCCTAGTAAAGTCCCATTGAGACTCTGTTCTGATTAATGTATTATTTTAATATATCTTCAGTATCTAGATAGATATTGTCTGATATTATTAGATATCAAGAGATATTATTAAATATCAAGAGATAATTACTCTAGATATGATTTATCTGTAAAGATATAATTGTATTTATTAGATATGCATGGATCATATCTAAATGAGATTCTAGGAATGCATTATAAATACAAGGTGAGAGAAAATAAAAAATAATCCTATTATTTTGGTGAGATTTTCGAAAATCTCATAGTCCAAAGAAGAAGTCGATTTTTTACAGTAATCTCCATAGATTGCTCCCACTTAGTATTGGAGACTAGGCATCCGGGATACAGTCTAGAAGATCAAAGCTGGAGTCTGTCATTAATCTTATATCACAGAAATTCGTAGGTAAATACGAGTAAACACCTACGTGTTGTAATTAATTATATAGATGCATGCTATGTATATAATCAATGTATGATGAATTAAACATCCAAGATATATCTTCGGGAAGAGAGTAAAATCAGATTTCCCTACATAATCATTATTCCATCATTACCATAAGATACACCTATTTTCATAATTATTTATTAGATTTATAAGCTGAATCAATCAACTGGCGTTGTTTGTGGGAAACCATCTCAAGCTAAGACATGGATTCCCAACAACACAAGAAATTCATGTATTCAAATACATGAAAAAAATCCATATTGTTATAACCGATTGTCGATCTTAAATATGGTGCATGAAAGACCATCGTGCTTAAATACATATTGTAAGATCCGGCGAGAGACCTATAACTATGAGTGTGGTAACCATACTACGAAAACAAGAGTTTTAAACCTTGAGTATGGCCGAAAAATAACTCAGGAACTCAGAGAAAGCGACCCTCACCCCGTAGGGAGGCCAGAATCTCGTATCCAATCAGGAGACAACCATAGGACATGGATCCACTCTTATAACATCCAAAAGCTTGTGGCGCGGTGAAGACACTCTTGGAAGAAGTTCTAAACACTAGAGGACTTCCTCCGGCCAATACACTGCCTCTCCATGTCAACAAGAATGCATAGGAAGAGCCAAATAATGAAGGAGCACTTGGCCAAAATCCTATCAATCTGGATAGGATATGTACCTGAACAGAGCAGCCAAGGTAAATACTCGTCAGTTGTCTTTTGAGAAAGAGAACAAAGATAGTTGTGACTAGGAATATGAGACCGAGGTTAATCCATACGAACATCATAGATCGTACACTAAATCCATCGCACCAAGCATGTGAGAGTAGAGCTTAAGAAATGAGCCCGCCCGAAAGCCCGGCCGGGTACCAGGGTTTAGGTCGGTTTGGGCTTCAAAATTAAAGGCCCAAAAACCGGCCTACAAAGCCGCCCAAAAACCCCGCCTACTGGGCTTTGGGCAAAAAGCCGGGGTTTGGGCTAAAAAGTCCACCGATTTTTATTAAATATATATATTTATAATATTATTTAATATACATATCTATATTTTTAATAATATTAATTATATTTTATATAATTATTTATTTTTATAGTAATAATTTTATTACTAATTCACATATTGGTCAGGAAAATAAATTCTGGAAAAAATAATAACCTCATAAATCATTCAAAAATAATTCCTAAGAGAAATGATCTCCAAAAATATATACATTGATGATTAATGATCTTATAGTATGTAAAATCTATTTTGAATCATTGATCTTAAATATATATAGTATAATTAATTTATTTTATTCTATTATTTTATGAGTATAAATCGGATTGACGTTTAATAATATCATTTATCTTTGATTTGTAATTACTAATTTTTTCTCCTTAAATTAAATAATTAAAATCATACTGCATTACAATATCATCGCATGAATACATAAATATGTCAAAATATACAAGAAGCATTATCATAAGAATAAGTAAGCTCAAAATATTCTCATCACTGATTCTTTATTTAAGTTAAGGAGTTATGAGATCTTAATTAAATAATTATTTTTAATTTAAAATATTAATTTTATATATTAAAAATTAAAAATTATTTAAAAGCCCGCCCGCCTGCCTGAAAGCCCGCCTGGGTTGGTTTGGGCTTCATATTTTAAGCCAGAAAATTTCGGCCCGGCCCGACCTGCCCAAAAATTTAAAACCCGACAAGCAGGGTCGGTGACTGCCCATTACTTTGCCACCTCTATGAGAGTAACAACAAAATTATTACAAGCAACAACAAGAGATGAAGGATATGAAGGAAAAAGCGCCCTTCTAAGGAGATAGCAAGAAGAGATATATGTCCTAGAAAGCCACTAAAAAGACAAGATGAAAAGGACTATGAATCAAAGATGGAGTCATCCCACAAAAAAGAGAACCTTAGGTATGGCATAAAAATAGTAGTTGACAACTCTTTCTCGGTAGCTGTGCAGGCAAACCATTTGCCTAAAAACTTCAGGCGCATTAATCATGAGTATCACGGGGTCACAGACCCTCAAGAGCACTTCACGAGATTCGAGAATGCTGTCCAGCTACATCAATACACTAACATAGTAAAATGTGGAGTTTTTCTAACCACGCTAGTAGGTTCGACGCAAAAGTGGTTCATGCAGTTGTCGTTTCACTCCATACACTGCTTTGAGGACTTAAAGAGAGTTTTTCTAAACCAGTTCGCGAGCACACAACGATCAGCACGAGGAACGCACCACATGTGGTCAATAATACGAGGGAAAGAGGAGACCCTAAGATCGTATTTAACCACATTCAATGCAGCGGTACTGGAATCACATGACATAAGGTCTGCAGTAAAAGTTAATATATTTACTCACAATTTGAAGCATGAGCCTTTGATTAAAAGGTCATCGAGAAGTTGGGAGAAAACATTTTCTCGAACGGACAAGTTTATATATTTGGAGGATCATGTTCTAGAACAACATGTGGAAAGTACTACACTCAGAAGACCGCCTAAAACCAAGAATTGAGAGAGGAGAGAATGAGCGGAAAACTCGAGAACCCGTAGCCTTGCCCAAGATAGCAGCAAAGAAACCAGGATTCAGATTCCCTCGAACTGCTAAGGATGGACCTCAAAGACCCTGGTCCGATAAGTTCTGTATTTAAGCACAATACATTACTGACTTGAGCGTCGAAGTGTCTATCCGGAGGTCCCCCTCCGGCTATGTTTTGTAGTTGGCTTGATCCGTACGACATTCGACGACCCGACACGATATTCTGGTTTCTCGCTCATAGTCATCATTCCATTATTACCACAGGGTACGCCTATTTTCGTGATTATTTATTAGATTTATAAGCTGAATCTATTACCATCCAAAAATTATACTCCCTCCGTCCACCAAAAACGCATCGGTTTTGGTGGCACAAGTTTTAAGAAAAGCGTAATGAGTGTAAAGTAAATGTGTATAAAAGGTGTGTCGTTGGGATAATAAATGAATATATTAATGGATTGTTAGTATAAAAAGGTGGGCTATGAGTGTTTTTGTAAATAAGTAGATAAGTTGAGGTAAAATGTAAAGTTGGTGTTTCTAAAAAGGAAAGTGTACATTTTGGTGACGGACCGAAAAGGAATTAAATCTTGCGTTTATAGTAGAGCGGAGGATTAATATATATAAATGTATTTTAATAATTTTCATAATGTATATTATGTATGTATGCTGAGTATAGAACGGGATCCGAATAGGTACTAATGTAGCCATTCTCAAATCCATCCCATTAAATATTATGGGCAAATTATCTTAAATCTGTAACTATATCCGCCGTAAAATAAGTAATTCTCCTACCCATCATTCATATGTCACTTTTAGTACTATATTGATCATCCAAAATTGGACTCGATTTCAACCGAAGGAACGCCCTAAAACATATGAAGTAAGTTATTATTATTATTATTCTTATTATTATTATAGGAATTGAAAAATGGGAACGAATGAGTGAGTGATTACAGAAAAATGTGGGAATGTGGGTTGAAGAAATTGAGGCTAAAAATAGGGTAGTGTAGCGCCATCGATACAGTGGCAGATGTCTCAAATTGGGAAGTCTGGCCTTCCTTTTCAATGCATCAGTTACGATCACTATCTTTTTCTTTTGATACCACGGGAACCCGCAGCCGCTATCTATGGTGTACACTGGATAAATTTCACGTTTTTATGTAATAGTCTGCAAACTATATATAACAGTTAAACCACATTTGAAAAATCGAGTGTGATGACTCAAACATATAGATGCGTTTTGTGAACTTCAACCATGACCTCTCATCACGTAAAACCCACATTTACTATCGGTATCGTCTCCTGGGGACGATTACGATCACTATCTAACACATGCATCTACTGCGTATTCCCTTTTTCATCTTCAACATTTTCCCTAATCTTTAGCAAGCTATTTTCGAGATTTTTTTTTAAAATTTCCTGATATTTTCTATCTTTTGTATTTTAATTAACTTTTAGTTGGGGAAAGAATTAGGACTTGAACCTCGAGCACTCACTGTATCATATACAGGTGAAATAACTCTGAGGTACAAAGATCAAAGTTTTTGGCAAGTTTTGTGTGAGATTAAAATCTGTAAGATGGATAAAATCGGATCAAATCCAATCAAACGCCAATAAAACTTTAAAATGTCATTGGATATCGATTTGGATCAGGATTTTAACCCATCCTATGGATCTTTAACCCGTAAGATGTGTAGTTTATTTATTTATTATTTATTTTAAGTATTTTTCACACTTTTAAACTATATACCATCATCATTGAGGCTTCATTTATTATCAAAAGGAATTGTTATGTTATACAGTTGCTGAAGTGATGTAATTTTGTTTTGCTTTTATATCCCTAATATTCAGATGTTTATCATAATCTAGAAGTTATGTCATTAATAAAATGAGACTTTTGCAAGAAAAGTACCAAAATATAACTGTAAAAACCGAAAATTGCCTATATATAGAGGGGCTATTGGATTCGATGCATCTAGCTTTTAGGCTCTATTTTGTGTGGATAGGGATGGGAACGGATCCAAGACCAGGTCCAGATCTGTGGATCCAGATTCATTTTTAAGGATCTGGATCCTCAAAAATCTGGACCCGACGGATTTGGACCGGATCTGGAATATATATCAATATTTCGGATCTGGATCTGGAGTTTAGATTTTAAGATCCGGATTCGGTCCAGATCCGACCCATGGACCCGCCAATTATATATATATTATTTTATTATAATTAAATTAGTTAACCTAAATAATTTTTATTCCTGCGTCTCGCCATCATTCCTAATTTTCCATTCCAAAATACATTTAGTTTTATATATATATATATATATATATATATATAATATATATATTTTATTATAATTAAATACGAACCACAACTTACAACTCTTCAATTTTCTTTTCAAATTATTCCAAAACAAATATGTTCCAAATTTCATTTCAAATACTCTCAATTATGTATCTATTGACATTCACGACGGGTCGCGTCACTTACACCATCGACGATCGAGTTGTTTGTTGCTTCCTACTTTATAGTAAATTTGTAACTAACGCCTTCCAAAATAGTGATAATTGTAGAAATTCTAAATAATTATTATAGTATTATTATGCATTTAGATTATTATGGTGTTCTTGTGAATTATAGTTGATTAGAATTTATTTTAGAAGCAAAATATATGGATCCGGGTCAGACCACGGACCCCGTGGATCTTATGGATCCGGATGCGGATCTAATTTTTTGGACCCAATGGATCCGGATCGGATCCGGATCAAAGCAAAAATCGGATCTCGGATGCGGACCTAGCGGATCCGGTCCAAATCCGCCCATTGCCATCCCTATGTGTGGATATATATATATATATATATATATATATATATATATATATATATATATAGAGTGAGGTTCAAATAAGAACCAATTTTAACGTGAGACCCAAGAACTACGAAACAAAATGAATATCTTATGAAAGTTAATGAATACTCTGCGAAAGTTAATGAATCCAAAATTGAATTTTCACCGGGTTCGAATCCCATGAGAGGCGAAAATTCTATTTTTTTATTCATTAACTTTCGCAATGTATTCATTTACTTTCATAACATATTCATTCTCACATTCGCACAATAAAAATGGTTTTACGTTAACCTCCCATATATATATATATATATATATATATATATATATATATAGGGGTTGAATCCAGGTGAGAACTTATCTTTTGAGAACTTGCAAACCATGCATAAGACGTTGAAGACAATGCACAAAACAAGTATAAAGTTGTGCATAATGAAAACTTTTTAAAATTGTTGCACAACAAAATAATTTTAGAAAGTTTTCGTTATGCACAATTTTATACCGCTTTGTGCATCATCTTCAACGCCTTATGCATGGTTCGTAGAGTTCGCAAAAAGATGTAGTTCATTTGATCACTCTATATATATATATATATATATATATATATATATATATAGTTAGGTTCAAATGAGAACCATTTTTATCCTAAAAACTAAGAACCAAATGAATTCATTATGAAAGTTGATGAATCCGTTGGATAAGTTACTAAATTTAAAAATTCGAAAATTTTCACCCGGGTTCGAATCTCATGGGGCGAAAATTCCATTTTTTTGGATTCAGCAACTTTTCCAGCGGATTCATCAACTTTCACAATGAATTCATTATTTTTTTGTTCTCACAATAAAAGTAGTTCTCACGTTAACTTTCATAACAAATTCATTTGGTTCTTAGTTGTAGGATAAAAGTGATTTTTATTTGAACCTATATATATATATATATATATATATATATATATATATATATATAGGGTTAGGTTCTCGTAGACCAGTCCCAGATAGTATGTAGACTCAATCTGCACACACATTTTGAACACGTGCACACACCAGGCGACACGTGGCGGCTCCTTTTCTTTTCTTTTAGTTTTCGCAAGGGCAAATGGGAAGAAACAAATCGGTCTTCTTCTCCTCCTTGACGGACGACACAGCGGTGGTGATAGTGGCAACACCGACGAACAACAAGAATAAGATACACAAAAACTATAAACAATGATTTTGAAAGAAAGAAAAGAAGAAAAAATTGAGGAACAAAATTGATGAATTTTGAGAAAAAAATAGAAGATGAATTTGATAGATGATTGAAGAATCGAGAAAGATGATGGTTATGATGGTGATTCACGACGAATTCGACGATAATCGGTGAAAAGAGACGAAATTATTAGAGAATGATGGATGAGAGATTTGGTGTCGAAAACCATAAAATGCATTGAACAAAATATGAAACTGCATTGAACAAAACATAAAATGCATGTTTCCACGAGGCGTAAACATGTATTTAACTTAAGACGTTCATGCATTGATCAAAACATGTCCATGCATTTAACAAAACATGTTCATGTATTTAACAAAACGTAAAAATGCAGACCAACGGGCGCGCGAGCAGCCGAGTGACGCAAGCTGCAGCGCTGCTCAGGCACGGCGCATCTTGGCGGCTCGTGAACTAGGCACGAGCTTCCAATCACATGCATTACTCTGTTCAACTGCATGCATTTTTTTGTTCATTTGAATGCATTATCCAGTTCAACTAAATATATTGTTAGTTTTTCGCAATCACATAACAAATCAAATTACTAATCTACCGTTAATGAAGCGAAATTAAGCTTAAAAGTCCGAAAAATTACGAACCACGGGATCTATGAAATGAGTGGATGAGATTGAGTCTACATCTATCTCGCGGTAGATCTATTTGATTCATCCTCTATATATATATATATATATATATATATATATATATATTCAACAAATTTCTCAAGCTTCAGATACGTATAACTTGAAAAGCAGAAATTAATCTCAACACATTAATCCCATATTACCATGCAATTAATTTATCTTTGCAAACATACCAACGCTCGTAGACAACTTTTACATTTTATCCCCATATTACCTTCAGCCGGCGGCCGCCGTCATTCTCGGAATTCA
This sequence comes from Salvia rosmarinus, assembly GCA_036937905.1. Lineage (NCBI taxonomy): Eukaryota > Viridiplantae > Streptophyta > Magnoliopsida > Lamiales > Lamiaceae > Salvia > Salvia rosmarinus. Next base: position 60,709,723 of record CM072822.1, on the reverse strand, counting down.
TGCAACCACCCTGCGGCTCAAGACTCAAAATCATGCTTAACAAAAAAAGCATCAAAACCCATAAAAAAATTAAAAAGAAATACAAGAAAAAAGCACTTAGTACCATTAATTTAATTCACACAATTATAATAATATTTAGTCGACTGGCCTTGAAAATCCTCACTAACATGCAAAATAAAAAAGAGAATAGCTGTCCATATCTTTTGGCTTGCCATTAATCAAACCTCATGATTGTTTAAGGGTTGGATAAAGTAGAAATTGATTAAGAAACTTATGTGGTTATGGGAAAACTTAGTAAATAATTAGCTGACGGCGCAAGTGCTAATTTTTTGGTCCCATAAATGATAATATGCTAGGGACAACCCAATAGTTAAGGTGGGTTCTTGTGGCCGAGAGATTACAAATTCGAATCGCACCAAACGTTTACATGGGTTTAAATCATCACACTTGGTTTCCAAGTTTGGTTTACCTATCTTGTGTGATTTGTGCCATCTTCTTGTAAGCGTGGGATTTATCAGGTCTTGATCCCAAGTAGCATTGCGGGTTCCACATTATACTAAAAAAAAAAAGAACAAAAAAACAGAATGAATGATATTAATATTGGAAATTACTCCACTAACTATACAAGTGAAGCATCCACTATCATTTTACACCTTATTTTTGGGTCCCCAAAGTTTTGTGATAATTATTAATTTGTATAAAGCCATTTCTGCATGGTTGGGGAATTCTTTTTCTTGGGTGGGTAACTTGATTGTCAAATTTAAAGCTCTTGTGCCCCATGATGTTAATTGCAATTTTTTGTTGTCATGTACTTTTAATATATTAAATAAATAAATTTTAAGGAAAGTTGTACATGTAGTTAATTTCAAAATTTTGCTTCAAGAAATCATGAGGATGCTCGTCTTTCATGACCAAGTGAAGGAGGAATTTCTAGAAACTAACAAATTTCTCTTTCATGACCATATGAATGAAATTAAGAGTATTACATGTAAGTAATTATTATAACTAATAGTGTATTTTTTCAATACAATACTTCATAATGTTTTAAACATGAAACTCTCCTACGAAATTAATTTTAAAATCAAATTATTTATGTGAATTATATTTCTTTTCGAATTTGACCAGTAAACTGTTTGGCCAGTTTTAGATTTACACAAGTATCTTTTGTCTTAATAGGTACTGGTAGTACTAGTATATATAAGGCATATAATGTTATATCACTCCAAACACTAGTGTATACTTGTAGCTAGCTCCTATAAAGGTGTAATACGTGGATATATAGTATCTACTCTATAATAAATTATCTCAACAAATTCATTTCATTCTTTGTTTGATCGATAAAATAACCTACTTAATCACATGTTTAATTCGAATGATTCAGTATGTGATGGATACTCGGCATGTGTTTCAATTATTCAATTGAATGATAATTTATGAGCATAAATGTTTTGGTTCATTATTAATCATCCTTCAATTTAAATACAAATTTCAAAAATATTATCTGTAAAATTATTTTGATCTTCTTTGCCCTCAATTTTTGCATTTTCATTTTGGCCCTTCTATCAAAAGGCTAATCTTGGTACTATGCTACATTTTAGTCAAAATCCTTCAATTTCTCTTACACAACACTCAATCAACCAAAACACAAAACTAAAGAGTCTAATCCTACTTTATCATATCAATATTATATATCTCAACCACCAAATCAAATGCTCCTTATGTGGTCTAAGATAAGTTAAATACATTGTTATCGATATTCTCAACTAAAAAAAATTATAACTTTTTATGTTTCATTGCATTATGATTTAAATCGAACTTGAATGAGTTTCTAACACAATTGAACCAGAATAACTATATATTAATATTTAAAAGTTTTGCTTTATTTTTAAAAGTATTAATTAAGATTAGTTTTAAAAAAAATTTAACACTAATTGAACGACAAAAGAACTCGAACCCGAATCGATTTAGAAATTTCAAACTGAATAAAATCGAATAGAAATATATTAGTACGATTTAGAAATTTCAAACTGAACCAAATGGATAAATATATAAGGAGTGAAAATATCTTATGTTCGAATTTCACAAATATTTTATATAAATCGAGCCTGTACACACTTCAAATAACGACAGTGTACTACAATCCTCATTAAAAAAGATGAAATTCTAAAACAAAAGATATATTTATAATTGTACATACTGCATACGGCATCGTTTGGCGTTAGTAGTTTGAAATCAAACGAATGTGCCACGTCAGCCATCTTACTTATAATTTTTTGTTGTCTTAATCAAAATCAAATTCAACCGTTATGGATATAAATCTTAACTATTACTTAGTCAAATTGGCCACTTTTGCTCTCAAAATAAAATAAAATTGCCAACTAGTTGGAAATAAATTTATTGCAAGTCGATAAACTACAATTTTAGAAAAAATGTAAATCAACATGAACTAACTGGAGAACAGTTGAAAAAAACTTGGATTGAAATTAAATAACAAAAACAGTCATTTTTAAGAAAAATAACATGACCTAGTTTTTTCAATTTTGGTCATTTTTACTATAGTAAATGCTTTTTTGACATTTTAGTTCTTATTTAAATGTCACCAAGTATTAAATAAGAGGCCACATTGATCTTATGTAAAAAGATTATAGATAAAACTATTATTTATCTCGTAAATTAGTAGATAGAGTTTGGTTCAAATAAAAATCACTTTTAACCTATAAATTAAGTAAAATTTTCAGCCCTTGGATTGTGAATAGCTACCGCGATGTGTTTTTGTTAAGATCCAATGAAATCATCATTTTTCAATATATTATATCGAATCAAAATACCCTCTTAATTACTTTGTGGTCGTGAGTTCCAGCTCCATAAGGGGCGTGAATACAATTAATATAATTTCATCATTTTTCAAAACAATTCAACTTTCTATAATAGTGTGTATTTTATATATACTTTATGAGAGGGATGTTGTAGGATAACTAACCCCCTTGGTATATTTAATATTTTACACACATTTATGATGGCCTTAATTGTAAGTATGGCATTACATGGTACACAATTTTTTTAAAACAATCTATAACGACTACTTATAGGTGGTTGGAATAATTCAAACTCAATATTTTTTAGTTAGTAGATCATCTACCTACCACTAAGTCACTCTTATGAGGCATAATTTACATATTTTACATGCATTAGTAATGAAATGGGTGATTTAAACTGTCACGATGACCCTATGTCTAGATAATCCCTGTCGGTATGATCGATGTTGTAATAAAAATAATATTAGAGCAAAAACATAATTATTTTTGAGTCTTGTAATTGAATCTAGCTCAGTCAAGTATATAAAGTTTGAGTTTGATTCATTTATTTTCAAACCAAGGTCGGTCTTAATTTATCAAATGCAGTATTGATAAATTTATTCAAGCATAAATGAACTTAAGTTTACATGCCATAAATAAAAGTAAATATTCAACATTTCCTCTGATAAAGTAATTATTTGTTAATAAAAATATAATATATGCGCTAAACACATTATTTTCTTATAGCAATTAAGTTTTGCTAGATAATTAAATACTAGTAATATTATTAAAGTATAATTAGTATAAATTAAAGATCAAACTAGTAGTTTCATAATTTATGAACTAGTTCACGAGCATCGGCAATTAAGAGGAAGAAAGGGTGCACGCTTGTAAAGAGGTGGTCGCCATGGACCATGCTAGTGCTCAAGCTAGAAGAGAAAAACAAAAACATTTTTCATAAAATATATTTTCAAAAATAAAACACAGCTATTTATTGTTACATATACAAATAAATATGATTTCTAAGTTAATTTATGAAAACTTATTATTATGTAAACTTGTCCCTATACTATATATATATAGTTGAATTATAATAAAAACTTTTCATATGAACTTACGAATCAATATATTTTATGTACAAAATGAATGCGCTACTGAAACTGGTAAAAATAAGACTACTCATCAATGTTATCGTAATTAGCTTTATACATAAAATATATTGATTCAAAAATTCACATAATTTTTTAATTTCGTCTCTTTCCAATATATATATATTTATATACACACACAAGCACATGCACTAACAAAAATGTCCATATCATTAATAGATCAAAGCTCAAAGGTATGAAATCAAAGATTGAGAAGGTAGTCAAGTCAAAGAATAGCTTTACGGCCATACTGAGTAAATAGTTATCTCTTCTCTTTTTCACTTTTTTATTTTGCGAATTGTATCCATTGCTTTAGAAGATTGGTCTCTTCTACGTTCAAAAGCATCAAATCTTTCACTTTTCTTTTTTCTCCGGTCATTTTCTGTAAAATATATGCATATGATATATTGAAATGTCATGTGATTATTATTTTATTTTTGTTCGATCCTATTATGTAAAATACCAATACTCGTGTGGGTTTTTGAATGGATCCCATCATGCAAAATAATTTTAACTATTTTGGTATTTGATATTTCTTGTAGTATTCAAATATTGTGTTTCGTTTAGTTATGTATCTCTCTCCGTCCACTAAAAGTGTATCACTTTTGGTGGGTATAAGTTTTAATAAAATTATTGGGGGTTTTGTTTGAGTAGAGAAAAGCTCCCATCATGTGATAAGTTTGAGTAGAACGATGATTATTTTGATAAATAACAAGCTATATTGAGGTTAAATAATAAAGCATGATGTTAAAAAAAGGAAAGTGATATACTTTTAATGGATGAATGAATATAATATAAGATGAGTATTGTATAATATTTATATATATGTGAAGTGGAACATATATAAAAAATTTAGTGTAGGAATAAAGAATCAATCTAATCTATTGATTTCCCTATGATCTGCAACTGTCATGAAGAAATATTTTCTAATATATAAAATAATCTATGAATTACTAATATATCATATAAAAGTATTAAAAGCATAATATTTTTTTATGTATTAGAAAAGTGCTTTTTTATAACAATCTTAGATCATAAGAAGATTAATGATCCAAATTAATTCAATTCCTACCTCATACTTATGATGTCAGAAATTTTATTTCGACTCATATTTACATCCTTTTATTGAAAATTATAAAATTTTGTCATTTTGTAACTCATCCAAAAGATGTGACTGTAAAGGTAACTATCCTAAACATATCGTGCTATAGTGATTTACACATTTGTATGATTTGATCGCTAGGCATAAGTTGTTCACTCGAATGTTTTCTTTAGGAGAAGTTTAAAACATTATTTCCAAATTATCGATCCTTTTGCAATAAAGTTTCGCATGGTTTAATTGGTAAATTATTTTGATCCATCTGATTTATGGTTATGCTAAAAAAGTTTAGCTAAATCATTTAAACCCAAACTTGAAAAGTAAAAAAAGAAGCTGAAACGAAAAATAAACTGAACTCGATAAACTCTTTTTGCTCTACTTATTATCTTATTTTCAAGTAATATATATTTAAATACATTTTTGTGTTCCATACACAAAAACCTAACCTTTAAATCAAAGACGAGAGATAAATAGACTCAAGGAGAGGAAAACTTTAACTAAGGGTCCATGTCCAAAGGTGACGAATTTCTATGTATCTAACGGTAATTGTTGGAAACTATTTCCAAAAAATTCATCGACATTAACAAGTATTGAACGTCGACTCATATAATGAATCTCTCTTTAAGTCCATCAACGTTCAAGTGTTGCTTTCTCGAATCAGCTATTGAACGACATGAATTTGAGTGTTTGGATCACCAGAAAACTTGAGGGAGTTTTAATTACAAAAAATCTGAAAGGTTAGTTACCTGTTCAATACATTCTAAAAGTCAGATCAAAATTGTAAATTTTGTAAAATATGTGATTTAAATAGTAATTATTTCTATATAATACTATATGTTTAAATCATAATAGTAAATTGCTTGATATGAGAGAGATTATGTGTGTGGGGTGAGTATATATATTTGACAAAAGAGAAATTTGTATAATTAGGTGCATTAAAATTTGAAATAAATGCTACGAAAGTTAAGTTTGGGCATTTTGTGGTTCACATATTCCAGTGGCACTCATTCTACTCCATCCATTTTGCCTGTCATATTCAAATCTATATCCATTTATTCAACTTATTTTCTTTATTTTCTCTATTTTCTCAAACATAAATTCCGTTAGTGATGTTCAAAACTAATAATTATTCTGATTTCAGTATTATTAATTTTATTAGGCATTTCATTATTATTTATTAGTGACCATCAATAGAGTATTATTATGATTAACATTACATATAGTATTTAGGGTTAATTGCACATGAGGATGCTATTTTAGATGTAAATCTTATTTGCAACATGACTTTATAGAGCAAAAACTTAGCCAATTTTTTGATTTGTTGCAATTGATGAAATTACTCCTAATTTTTTCGATGATTAGAAATCCGACCATAGACGCACAATATTTAATGGTCAAGAATAAATCTACAATTTAAATACGGATTAATGATGTGGTGGGAAATTTAATTTTTTTTTAATATTGAGGATGGTAAGGTAAAATTTATCTCTAAGACACGTAGACCATCCCCTAAACTTGTGACATTACTGATTTTGAAAAGATAATTATGGGTGTGTATTGGCCTAGTGGTAGAGTGATTAATCTGGCGTAAAGGTCCGGGTTCGAGTCACCGTGACGTTGCCTTTAAAATTTCTGTATTAATTGATCAAAAAAAAGAAGATAATTATGGGTGTGTGTTGGCCTAGTGGTAGAGTAGTTAATGCCCGAAGCCAAAGGTCTCGGGTTCGAGTCCACCGTGACTTGATCTTTAAATTTATGTATTAAACTGACAAAAAAAGAAGATAATTATGGTTTAATTTCCAATTTTCTATTTTCATTTTTCTACAAATGAACTCTCTCTCTCTCTATTTGAATATATGCATCTAAAATTGTGCATTTAGATATTTTGTGTATATGAAAATATGTATTTTACAGTTTGTCCACATAAGAATTTTTAAATGTGCATTTAGATAATTTATATGTATTTGAATAATTTTAAATGTGCATTTAGACTGAATAATTAATGACAATTATTAATTTGATTTTTTTAATTAAAATAGACAAAAACTAAAAAAATGTAAAGATAACGAAAAAAATCTAAAGAAATTATGGAACTCAAAGACATAAAATAAGTAAATTAATGTGCACCTTCAAATAAAATATATCAAATCAAAGGAGATGACAGAATAAATATTACACAGACAAATTGAATGAAAATAAATGATAAGATTATAGAAAATGCTTGATACTAGGAAAAAAAATAACTGTAACGATATACATTTAAAAAATCCCTAAAAAAATAGGATACATGTAATGCACAAACATAAGAATTACCATGACAAATTAACTAATATAAAATAAATAAAATCTGCAAAATCACAACCGCTAAAAAAAGAAAATTCAATAGATAAAAGTTGTTCCTGAACTAATTATTATGTATAATATTTGGAAAATGCTAGATGTAGATAATATGTATGTACATAATTGGATGTTTTGGTCATTTTCCATCATTTTCGAAAATTAAGGGAATATTCCATTTATATTGAATTTTATTTTTCATAGTTACCCCCTTTAAGATAATTAAGGAAGTGAAACAAGTATTTTATATTCCATTTTAAAGAAGGAAATTGCTTGGTCTTTCCTTAATAATATTTCACTGATTAGTGCATTAAGTATGAGTACTATAGTAATTTTTTAATTACTATCCTTGTGTTCCTTTTTTGAATATTTGACTAAAAAAATAATCAAGTTAAGATATTAAAATAAAAATAAATGTAAAATAAGAATTTTATTTGGATAATGAGGGGATTAATCAGACAATATTTTTTTATATTCATATTCTCTAGGAGTGTTTTTTTTTTGGGATAGTGAGGAAATTAATCAAACAAAAAAATTAATGAATTAATTATGAGAATGAAATTGAATGCTTTTTTGTATGAAATGAAAGCAATAATTATTTATTAAATTAATTAATTTTATCTTGTAAAAGAAATAAAATCACTAGTCAACTCATACCATTTTTAACCCTAAATTGTAGGAGGGGTTAATCATGCAATATAATAATTAATACTAGAACCACCCCAAAAAGAACTTACTAATTTGATCAAAATTTTAGGGGTATTATGTATGTACATATTATGTATATTTAGCACTACCCATAATATTTATATATGATATTAGGGTATTTTATTCATATATATACATAATATCCTTGTAATTTGAACTGGATCTGTCCCGTTTAATTTCATCCGGTCCATTTATTATTATTTATATGATTCGTTCTAAACCATTATATATTGATGGGAATGCCATCAAGTATTGGTGGTTTTTACCAAAAATTGCCAAGCGTCAAGTGATATTAATGGAGCAAAATATTCGGTCATATCCATTTAGTTTTAATTTATTAAGTTATCAATTGTATCGTGCATGTCCAATTTAAATATCAGTTAATTAATTTATAATGGGATTAGATTATATATTAAAAACGGTTTCAATCTGTTATTTTATTTATTTTAGGATAAGTTTGATCTCGATTCATTTTCTCTGGAGATGAATTTTCATTTTTTTAATGAAATTAATCAATCCAATTCCATGTGAAAGCACTGAAAGGATTTCAATCTCTTTGTCTCTTAAATAAAATTATAAAGAAATAAAATATTTTATTAGTGGAATGCCAAGAAATATTCACGCATAATGTATCAGATGAATTGTTTTCCATCTTGTAATGTGGTTGTCATTCTCGAACAAGATGATAAAGGTCTTAGGTTCGAATTTGCTTAAATCATACTCTAGTTATTTTTATTTTTTATCACCTTATCCTTAATATTGAGACCATAGTCTAGTTATATTTTTATTTTTATTTTATTTTTTTATTACCTTATCCTTAATATATTTCAAGATTTTATCATGACGACGGGTCTATCAGTTTCATCATTATATTTTTAAGGGAATTTCATCATTATATTGAAATTGAAATTACAGTATGAGCTAATAAATAATATTAAGGAAAAACAATAATTTGGTTAGTCGAAAAATAGTTTCTTTGATTTCAAATACTTCAATGTTCTATATCTATTGTCCTTTTCATCTCAATTTTTTTCCAATTCCTTTTCTTTTCCGTTTTCTAATCTCGAATTTTGTCAAACTAATTAGCTTAATGAAATTGATATAATTATGGGAAAAGATCTTAGCGTAATTAGATTCATATATTTATTGGGAGACAATCATTAATTTTTAAGGGAATATATGAATTTAATTAAATATTGAATTAAACTAATATATTCCTTACTAACTGTATTGAAGGGGAATCACTTTTAACATAATCAGTAATAATGGAAGGATAATCTCTAAACATACAAAATTACTATAATATATAAGGAGTGATCAAATGGGAACTACATTTTTTTTGGCTGCAAACTATGCGACGTGTAAAGATGGTGCATAGAATATTATAAAGTTGTACATAACGAAAACTTTCTAAAATTGTTTTGTTGTTTTAGAATGTTTTCGTTGTTCACAACTTTATAGGTTTTTGCTCATCAACTTTTTACGTGTGCATAGTTCTCAAGTTCTCAAAATATATATATTGTGTGAATAATATTAATCATAATATTAAAGTTTCTTCGTAGCGTTCAAATCCAAATATATCCAATCGGGATTCTGTAAAGCAATCATTTATCCATCAAGATTAGTAAATCGCCCTAAAAGACCAAAAAGTGAAAGAAATTTCAAATGAATAAAGCTGCTGATGCAGATTCATCTAATGTTCTTCCCCTTTAAATAATCACCGAAAGGATTTAATTACATATTGACAAAAACTTGGGTGAGCTCCGTCTCACCGTGAGCTCACCCTTGTTTTTTGTTAAAATAATTATATATTAATTATGGTGAGTAAGGATAATTAGATTTTGTTAATGTATAATTAAATTTATTAATTTTTAATTATAATTTAATTCAAAATTAGATTTTATTAATTCATAATCATGGTTTATTAATTCATAATTGAGGTTTATTAATTCATAATTAATGTTTTTTAATTCACAAGTAGGGTTTATTAATTCAAAGTTAGGGTTTATTAATTCATAATTAGGGTTTATTATTCAAAATTAGGGTTTATTATTTTCAATTAGGGTTTATTAATTCAAAGTTAGGGTTTATTAATTCAAAGTTAGGGTTTATTATTCAAAATTAGGGTTTATTATTTCCAATTAGGGTTTATTAATTCAAAGTTAGGGTTTATTAATTCCAAATAGGGTTTATTAATTCAAAATTAGGATTTATTAATTCACAATTAGGGTTTATTATTTCACAATTAAAGTTTACTAATTCAAAATTAAGATATATTAATTCAAAATTATTATTTATTAATTTACAATTAAATTTTATTAAACTAGTTAAATTAAAATTAATTAATTAGAATTAATTAGAATTAATTAATTAGGATTAAAATTAACTAATTAATTAATTAATTAAAGTTAATTAATAATTAATTAAAGTTAATTAATTAAGGGTGGTCTCAGCGTGTGGCGCGGCCTGCGAGAGACCATCCTCACATATTCATAACGTGTCGATAGGAAAACTACACAAATGGCATAAAAGGTATGAATAAATACCCAATCGTTATAAAAACATGCAACATCGGAAGATATACCCAAATAGCCTTGAAAAACATCGTCGATGAGCGAGGTGACTAAAAGGCGAAAAAATCATCGATGTTCGGAAAAGTAGAATCCGATCGGCGATCGGATTCGATCGGATTCTTCTCACCGTCGGATTCGATCGGATTCTTCTCACCGATCGGATCCGATCGGTTCAACTTTGAAAACAAGCGAGTTGACATAAAGCTGCGCCATGCGCAAGGTTGAAAAGGCTGCGCAAAATCGAGGAATCTTGGTGAGTGGAATCCGATCGGACTGAGTGGAATCCGATCGGACGATCGGATTCGATCGGATTCTACTCTAACCGATCGGATTCTTCTCTATCCGATCGGCTTCTTCCTCAATATATACCAGACGAGTCCGTCTCTCTCATTTCACTCCCCCTCCCGGATTCGAGACTCCCCTTCACTCTCCCTCCCCGTAAATCACTCTCGCTCGCTCGCTCGCTCTCTTCGCTCTCTCGCCGGAATTCTCACACCATGGCTTCTCAGGTACGTCGCTCTCTTCGCTTTCCCCGACGGAATCCGATCGGTCCGTTTGACGGAATCCGACCGTCAAACGGACCGATCGGATTTCTTATTTTGATTAGTTAATTTAGTTATTATTTAGTTAGTTAAACGTGCTTATGCTATTATTTTGAATTTATTAGTTAAGCGTGCTTATTATCATAGTTTATTAGTTAAATCGCTTATCATAATTAAACACCTTATCTTAGTTTATTAATTAAATCTGCTTATCATAATTAACCTTGCTTATCATAGTTTATCATAGTTTATTATGGTTTATTAGTTAGTTAAATCTGCTTATCATAATTTATTAATTTTAAACGTGCTTATCTACAAATGCAAAAGTAAATAAGACCCACACACGCCGACTTAACCTGCTTATCATAATTTATTAGTTAAACGTGCTTATTTATTGATAATATCATAATGTATTAATTAAACGTGCTTATTTATTAGTTAATCCTGCTACTTAATTAGCACACATGCGTTTAATATGCTATTATTTATTTAATATGTTAAAATGTATATTATGATTTATTATGCTTAATTATGCTAAACGTGTTATTATGCTTTATTATATGTTTTATTTTTATGATATTTATACACTTTATTGTTTTTATTGTTAGGGTGATGTTGATTATGTGAGACCCGAGATGATTAATGTTGTGGTCCAAATTAGCACATACTATAGGATCAATTATTTAGATATCATTAAGACTAGATTATTGGAGATTGGTGGTGAAGAGTTCTTGGATAAGTTTGCTAGTGGATGCTTGATCATTTACTTGTTGGGCTTTGGTGCAAAAATATCATGGCTTTGCACCACGTGATTTCCGTCGATTATGACGAATGATGGTCTAGTATGGTTTCATATGAGCAGACGGAACATTTGTTTCTTGTTCATGACTATGCACTAGTCACCGGTTTAAGTTTTGGAAGCTCGTCTTTCAATCTTAGTAGAAACACCGGTTGCAACGTGTTAGAGTGTTTAGAGCTTTACGCGTTCGACCATATATCTATTGCGGACTTAGTAGGCGTTTTTCGATAGGGCGTGCATATAGATGATGCGGATGGTAGTTTATACCTCCGTCTTTGCACATATTATTATGTTATACGGGATGCTATTATCAGTAGATCCCAGTCTTGGTGGAGTCGTGGGTGCGGGCATTGGTCGATGATTTGGATTTATTCTCTAGATTTCCGTGGGGTGCATATTCGTATCGATGTATGCGCTACTACTTATTTCAAATTCAATGAAGAAGAAATACCATTTTATGGACCACTTGGGCATTGGTTGTTTGGTCGCTCGAGATCATACACAGTGCAGGTGGGTCATTGGAAAATATGTAGACCGGTTTGCCTACCTAGATGCTTGAGATGGAGGTTCAAGAGCAAGTCCTCGATCGATGATTTATCGATTTTGTTTGAATCTCAGTACTACTTTTACATATCCTAAAATTTGTGTTATAATTTTTATTATAATTTTGATTAAGTCTTGTTTATTTGAATTGTATATAGGATTATCGGCATATTCGGATGATCGGCTACGGAAGAAGAAATGGACACATGGTGCTGGGTATCACTCCGACACGACGAGGCGTTTGGTGTGCCCTATATGAGCCACAAAATCCGTTGAGGATGGGAGCAGTTTCCCACGAGCACAGTGATTAGTGATGACGATGTGGGAATTCTCGTGCCTCGAGGGTACTTCTCGTTCGCATCCGAGGCGTGGTGCGCGACGGCATATTATTGAGGAGGCAGAGCACGGCGCACATGGTATCGAGGGCTCGATCGGAGCACCGTCCACATCTCGTCGAGCGAGCCACAAAAGCGGGGCCATCCTCCGACTTCTTCCTCGGCGGCGATCACCTACGACCTAGTGATCGTCGGTTCCTAGAGGACCTATCGAGGCATGCTCGGAGGGTGGTGAGCTATCGAAGAAGCACCTTGGCGAGGTTGAGGTGCGGATGACGACGAAGTTGAAGGGTTGGTTTAAGGAGTTGATTGGTGCTTACCGTCATCGTCCTTCACGACGTACACCGACCCATTCTCCATCCGATCATCATACTCATCCGTGTACGGCAATCGATTGATGAGGCACGGGAATCGGTGATGGCGGACATGCGAGCCTTGACTCGACATTACGTACACGAGTTTGGTAGGGCCGAGGCCATGCCATCCTATCGAGCCACCTCGTGCTTCCTATCGTGAGCCACCTCGTCTTCCTATCGAGCCACCTTATACTTCCTATCGCCACCACCTGTCTCCTATCGACCACCTCCTCGCTACTATCGTGAGCCACCCTCGCCTCCTGTCGTGACCACCTCTGTTTACTATCAGGAGCCACCTCCTGCTTCTTATCAGCAGCCACCTTCAGCTTCATTCACTGATATGTTTGATATTTTTAGTGGTTGTGGACAAGTAAGTGTAATTTAATTAAATAATTTAAATATTTTGTGTTTATTTAAATATTTCTAAGTCAAATGATATTTTCTACGCAGATTGTGTCGATTGGGATGACCTCCGAAGTCCCGCAGCAATCCACTACTATAGGAATGTCCGATTATGGACACCAGTGGATGACTTTAGGGATGCCCGGCTCAGGGATCACATCGGGGATGACCGAGAGACGACGAGCACGTGGTGACACGGTGCACGTACTAGGAAGAGTGACCGACAGCGATTCCCATCGATGGCCCTAGCATCTCCATATGTTGTTACTGGCACACCGCGTGGACTTGATCCGACGTTAGTACAGAACTTCAAAGACTTCCTTAAAGCCCGCCCTCCACGTACGGTGATGCTTTCCGAGAGTGGTGGAGTTATTAGTCGGTCATTTTCATGGATATTCTTAAGCCGACCACTTATTATCTTGAGACGTAAGTATTTTGAATTTCTAAGTATTCGAATTTATTTTAGTTGAATTGATTGATTAATACTTATACATTCAATTGTTCTTATTGTGAGCGATTGATCATTCATGACGAGTGTAGAGTGAGGCGATCAAGGCGATCTTGTATTGTCCACCATGAACAATGCAAACACGATTATATTGGACACCGACTTCTATGTAAGTATTGATTTCCCAATAATTTACATTTATTTATTTATTGCTTTGCTCAATTCAATGTCCGATTAAATCATTTGAATGTCTCGATAGCGAATCCTTCAAGTTGGTTGGGAATCTTGTTCAAGCGGTTGGAAGGTGCCCGAGAGTATTATTTCACGATCGAGGGCACGACGGAGTATCCACTATGACCGATTGGTCCAACATGCAACAGTGATTTTGTAATTCAATATCATGTTATATTTAAATTTTAATATATTTGTTTTTAATAATTCATATATTTTGTAATAATTGTGTTATATAGGTGATTATACCTATCCTTATCGATGGACACTACGTCGTCGCTGTTATCAGAATGCTTGACTGGACGCTTGATCTATATGATTCGATATATTGGAGATTAGAAGATCATGCGAAGAGAAAACGCGCCCAGCAGATGGCTCCGATATTGCATTTATTTGGATTCGTCTTGAATGAAGCTGATTATTGGAGTTTCAACGATACGGGCATATCGAAAAAAACCGTGCCACTTGAATTATCTATCCCGTCACCTGCTAACCAGTTCTCCCAAAAAGACGGCATCGCTTGTGGTCCATATGCATGCATGTACGTTGAACGTGTGATATCCGGATCGCCGAGTATTACTTGGGGGAATACTCACCATCCAGCATATAGGAAAATTATAGCTGCTTCTATTTTTGAGTTGTGTGAAGACACTTAGATATGTAAATTTAAATGTGTAATATCTTAAATTTCAGTTTTATTAATATTTGTAAATTAATAACTATTTAAGATTTTAAACTCCTATAGTTGCTTCTATTTTTATTTATTTAAACTCCTAACTATTTAAGATTTTAAAAATCAACGTGTAATTTAGTTCATGTTTTTACGATACATGATCACGTTTTATGCGATCGATACATTTCAAACTTCACATTTAGTACGTAGGAAATATCCAAAGATCCGTATGCACTAATTGAAAGTGTGAAGAAGTTTTATTATTATTATTATTATTATTATTATTATTATAGCACAAGATATAAAGAAGAATAACAATAAAGGTGCGAATCAATATTTCAAAATATTAAAAAAATACAACTTTAATTAATAAACTTATGCCTTCATTTATTCGATTTGGACATTTCCTTCGTGTATGTCACGGTTCCCTACAATGATTGCATTTCTTTGGTGCTCGGCGTCTCTTGTTGAGCGATTCTCCCATATCGTTTGTAGGCACTCTTCTTGTAGACCTTTCACCACCGGATGGAATCCGACTTGTTCTAGGTCGTCCACTGTCTTGTCACAATAGGAGGCAATACATTCGCTTGAGCTACCTCATTTGGAACCACCACTCATTGTATTGAGGACATGATTCCTTTGCACCCTTGTATGTCTCAATTAAAGTGTTGGTCGTGTAGTATGATTCGACGTAATTGTGGATGGATTCTCGGCCTCCTTGTCGATGAAAAGTATTAGTATGAGTTACATGAAAAATAAAGCGACGTGTAGTATTAGTATTAAAACTTACTTAATGGCAGCAATTGCGTGTGAACACGGCATCCGTCTTGGTTAAATTCTCGACAATCACACGATTTTAGTTGAAGATCGACCGAAGTTCCTAACGCCGATCGCACCTATATTTTGCATTTGTAGACCTCGTCGTAGAGTAACGACGACTTTTGGACACCGCTACTGTAAGCTTTTTCACTGTTTCCTCAGTGAGATAGTTGTCCGACCTACGTGCTGCTGCTCGTCTATCGTTGAACCACTTCTCAATTACAAGTCGATTGCCTCCAACATTGAGCATATTGGAAGGCGCCTCGCCCATAATAATCGAGAGTTAAATGACTCTGCTGCATTCGATGTTAAGAAGCTAAAAGCGGCTCACGGGGACTTTGAGCAGGCCCATTTTTACGGTCTACGGAGCGGTTTGTGGTATCTTTATCATTTATGCTTTCGATAGCGAGACATAGCACGTTGGTATTATGCAGGCTCGTATGCATAAGCGACTTCTTGGAACATTTCCACCACAGTACCACTCTGGCTGTTTGATCTTGTTCGATAAGTGGTAGAAGCATAAGGCGTGATGAGCTTGTGGAAATACTCTCGATGGCGTTAGCTATGGACACGTGTGCGTCGAGACAATTTAAGTTTTCCGGTATTTCCAATACCCGTTGGATGCGTGAGATAAACCACGACCAAGATTCATCATTCTCAATTGGCCCAACACCATACGCCAACGGAACACTTGCTCATTGGCATCGCCGTTATCGCAACAAATAAAATTCCTTATTCTTTCCTCGAGGTGAGTACCATCTACGACGATCACGGTCTCGAACAAAATAGAAGGGCAATAGATGCGGCGAGAGCAACGAGCGGATGCGGAATCGACCATCACCATCGACCTCATAATCGATAAATGTACGGGATTAAATGCGTGTCAACATCTGCAGATAACTGGCAGCATTTGGAATGATCGATCATGCCGACCGTATATCAACTCAATCGCTGTATGTCGGGCTCATAGCGCCACATCATAAGCGATGCGGATACCAAAATCATGTTTCAACTCGGCCATAATTGATTTAGGCTTCATGATTTCACTGTTGTGCGCATTTTTCGAGCATATCTGTTGCAACTATCTTTGAATGAACCTTGATGGTCCAACACAACCCAAATCACGGTGACATTTGTGTTCGATATAAACTTATAAACTTTCCAAATATTACCTCGTTGGGCAGCTCGTAACTCAAAATTACACCTCTCGAGTGCTTGCATTTAAATGTCGATCGTGTTGTATCGAGCGACCAACAACGTATTCGCCCTACCATATGCCACACACCAACAAAGAAGATAGAGGTCATCTTTGCTATAGTAATATGAATTACTACTCAATTCTTCATCCCTTGTCGGGTCCATTTCACTAGCAACAAGTGAGGCTGCAGCGTTGAGCGGAATGACCGGAACTAACCGATTAGTTAGTTCTTGACATCGGTGGATTGACATCTTACGGATAGGTGCTTGGATTAATCAAAGATAATAGTTTGGGAAGTCCTCCTTCTCTTCGAATCCATCCTGCAAAATCAATAAACGTATTATTTAAAATTGATTGTTCGGGATGGTCGTCGGAGGCATCTGAGTCGGTCTCTTGAGATCTTGGTCTCGGTACATATTCTTCTTCTTCGTCTTCTCCATCAACATCATCATTACGAATAGGAGTTGTTGGCCTTGTTGTCTCCGTAGCGTGCCTTTGGGATTCGAAAACCAATCACCGAAATCATACTTGGAACATTTGTGAATATTCTTCTTGCAAATGATTGGGCTCTCCGGGTTTGATCCACTCGCAATATTTGTAGTGTTGTGAACTACATAAACGCGTGGATATTCTTCGTACATGCACAATCGAGCAAGCAGTTCATCATCGGTTAACAATGATTTTATTATCCGACCATATCGAGATGTGGATAAATAAAATAATTGATAATCCGTGCTCAATTCATTGGCTGCAATACGTGATTGATATAGTATATGAAAGGCAAAGAAAGCGATGCGGAATTTGGGCAATTTGTTGATACCCGCCAATATCGTACAATCACTATCAAACTCTCCACCATAATTCACGATAATGAATTTCCAATTGTCCATCTACATAAAGAAAGAATAAATAAAAATATTAAAACAAAATTCCCAATCAAAATATACGTACATGTAAATATAGTATATCTTTGGGGTTCTTGTGAATTACCTTTGATATTGGAAAATGATTGAATTCTCCGTGGTTTTCCTTCAAATCTGTTGCTTCAACTTGATAGAAAATTTTGGAAAATGAAGATATGAGATGTGAATGAATGAATGAATGAATGAATTAAATCAAATTTTATAGAAGGTAAACAACAACAAATAATGGATATGCGTGTATCATTCACGTGAAATTACTGTAGCTACAATGAATTCGAGACTCATTATTGTACAAATTCTTGTAACAACGAGAAAATCGAGACCTATTATTGTACTAAATTCGGACCTATTATATCGGTTTCACGTGAATAAATTGAATGCTACAATAATTTGAGAGAAAATTCAAAGCAATAAAATTAAAAAAAAAAAAAACCGATCGAATCGATCGGATTCGCACCGATCGGATTCCGTTCTTCCGGTCGTGCGGTCGGATTCGGTCGGATTTCGGTTTTTCATCGGAATCGACCGAGCTCCCAATAGGAGATTTCCATTTTTAATCCGCTCGTTATTTTACTGAAAACAAAGTCGACTTATGAGGGTATATTTGTCCATCAATATAAACCTACACGATTTTGCATGTTTTATCCCATTGGGTATATATGCATATCTCTTATGAGATATGGGTATCGTCATCTGTCGCCTTCCTTAACCTTGTCTTTACTACATTAACAAGTATATCTTATTATGCCATCAAACAATGAAAATATAATTTGTAAACACAGGCACACATTTTTACCCGCCTTCATCACCACTCAAGCATTTCAATCCTCGGCATATGAAAGAGATCGGCCTCAAATCAATTCCTCACCCCCCAATCTCCCCAACCTAAAAAAGAAAAGAAAGAATTTTATACCATATTATTAGATTTGGATCGAAGATTTAGCAAGAATGAAGAAGATCTATATTTAATTAGATGGAGTGAAGGTAGATTAGCGGAAAAAAGATGTTATCGAGCTCTCGGAACACAACTAGCACGAACACAACAAACTTCGTCACTGCGGCCTACGGGCATTGCAAACAGAGCTTGAGGGGTTCTCAGGAAAGAAACTTTGACGTTCAAGTCAAATTTCGATAAAGGGAATAAGCTTCAATGTATGAGTGTGAGTACTTATAGACTGTCATGCATTAAGGATATTTTAGACTTATTACCTTAGATGAAAGGGTAACAACGTCTTTTTGTAAAGTGACATGTTCCTAGGTGTACATGCAAGGATGCAGTAAATAGCACATTGTAATCTACAAGTTCGTACTTGAGACGCTGAGGAGAGGACACGTGAAATAATCTCAACTGTACCTGCACACATCAAATGAATACAGGTGTGATAGGCGAGTTAGCTCTGCCTCATAAACACATCTGGTCTGGGACAAATAGAATTATTAAAGAGGGATCTGAAGGTTCCCTTGAGTATCAACTGAAAGGCTAAGGTATGGATAGCTTTGAGTTGCAGATATGTCTAAGCTATCCAGCAAGATAGTTATGTCCTGAATGAGCGAAACTAAGCCTCTTCTTGAGCATGAGCTCTGACATGCGAAGTCCTGCACATGAGCTCTATCATAGGAGGTTTATACGACGAACTACTCTCTTCGTTTATAGGCTTTTTTGACTTATGTATATTTATTTCATATCAACTACTTTCCCACTACTTCAAGAGACTTCTGCTCTGCAAAACTAATGGCTATATCTCAAATTCTCAACTTGTATTTATACACTCATTTCAAAGTTAGCCTGCAACAAAACACAAAAGGATCAAAGTTTAGGTATTTTATCGTCAATAACTCTAGAAATTATAATGAATATACTTGTTTTTCAAGATTTTTTGTTGTATGATTAAGATGGGCCGAGGCCCATCATATGTTGACTGGCCCATTGAGTTTATACATTCCCTTTCTATGTTACTTTTAGAAGTAATTTGATAGCAACACCATCAATAATATGTTGGGGCTAATTTTTTTCACGGATTTATCTTTTTGAACTATTCTTTTTATTCTATTCTTGTTTTTCATGTCATGTTGGTTTGTTCGTTAATTACTTATTATTGGGTAATAACAAGTACAAAATTCACATCCTATCCCCACCTTTTTTGTTAATTATTATTAGGATAAATTTTAGTTTAACAAAAATATTTCAAATTATCATAAAGATATATCAACTATCAATATTATATAACAAAATTTCTACATCAATTTCGTGGCTCTTAAAATCTTAACACGATTCACTAGATGCATAATGGAATTACGTGATATTTTCATTATTTAATTAAAAATTAATACGGACACACATGACATCTTTGTAATTTATTAATTAAAATACCACATAATTCCATTAGACATAGGATGAGTCATGTCAAGAATTTCGGACGTGTAAAATAAACGTGAGATATTTTTAATAGAATATTGATAGTTGTCCGTTTAAATAAATTTTTTTGATAGTTTGTGATATTTATGATAAAACAAATATGATTTGAGATTTAAAATGATAATTATTATATATTCTTTTTTAGTTGAATTCTTATTATGTATTCAAAAATAAAATAAAATGTTGAGTAAGCATTGAATTTATAGAAGTTGAATCACTATTTATTTTGTTTAGAACAACCCAAAAAGCTCTGGTTCTTCCAAGAACCGGTTACAAGAAGACTACTCTCTCTCTCTCACTCACTCTGCGCGCGCATGGTATCGTCTATGTCAGTGCATCTTGTTAATTGATTGTAAGTGAACTATTAGATAACTCCCCACTCACAAGGTTCGTAATAAACAAATCAAATTTTGTTTCTTTATGTTCTGAATTTAACTATTCCTGTTGCTCTTTTTTTTTTTTTTCAATTTTTGATGCAAAAAGACAGTAGATTCTGTTGTGTTAGATTCTATTCTTTCTACAGTTCGTTTTGATTAATGGAAATTTGATCTTGAAATTAATAAGGGTTGCTAGCAATTGGTTTATTGTCTCAGTCTTTCTTGCTCACGAATGTATAAAAACAGACGATATATTTTACTTATTTATTTATTCTTGTTTCTATTGACATTTTAGCTTTGTGATGTGATAAAGTTGTAAACTAGTTTCTTTTTTTGGTGTTTGAAGTTTATGATTTTGCTTATATAACATGAATGCTTATAATTATATATACGCTCTGGAAATCAAGGCTTTGGTATATTGAAATTAGGGATTCTTTTGGGGATGATGGGGCTATAATATTTTGGCTCATTTTTCTTCTGTAAAAATATGAATCAAATAAATATCTAAATTTGTTTCTATTTGTCTTTTGCTATGCAAATAATATATTGGATTGGAAAGGATTACATGTTCTCGTATAATTTTTCTTACTTCTTTGGATCTTGAATAGTTCTCTGCTTATATTTTTGCTTATGACGTTATAACTCGAGTGGTTTAGGTGAAAGCGTGCCTTTGATTGTTGCATTGGTTTAAGTAGTTTGTGACCTCTTTGAAACGGAGGTTGAAATTGATGAGCATATTCATGCAGTCAACTATGTAATTTGATTCGTGATTCGAACGGGGAGAAGGTGCCAGATATGGAAAAGTGAGTTAGTTTGAGGAAATGCCCGGGCCAATTAATTGAATATCTATGTTGAAAAGACGACTAATGAGGAGACAGTTCAAGCTTTAGCATTTCTGTTAGTTCCTATTTAGAAGATAACACTAATGTGTACGTGAACTAGCTAGATTGTCTGATGGTCACGGAAGAGAAAAGTAGAAAGAGATCCGAGTCATAAAGAAACTGTGACCACAAACTAGGAAACTAAAAGTAAGAATCGTATAATGGAGACAGACTAAGAGAATTTAATGATTGACGAAGTAATTTATACAAAGGTCAATATATCAAACTTGTCCTTGTTTGCAGTTGAGGTCATGACACGACTACAAGTGCTGCTGACGTTAAATTAAATGTTGGAGTCCTTAAAAGAGTCGGGATTCTTTTCAGTTGTATGGTTCCTGCCTTACTGGCATATGCACCGAGGAACTAAGTGAAATAGTCTAGCTGATACTCGGTTAAAGGCTTAGGGAATCATCGGTTCTATGGGTTTTCCATTTGGAATTATGATATTCTGATGCAACCACCTTTCTTGACATCAGTCACATGTTATTTGCTATAAATGCTACGTTTTCTTGATGTGTAAAGCTATACATATATTAGTTGAGCACCGACTAGCTGCTATGACTTCATTTAATCTTGGGAATAGATCAGGCCTCTACCGTCCTTACTTGTCTACTTGAAACGATTCCTATGGATCTCCACCTTCATTTCTCTTATAATGTTATTTCTAAGCAAATTTTAGGAAATACTAAATAAGAGCCCAAGTCTCAACTGAAATCTCTAACCTTAGCGATTCTGATTCCTCCCCTGCTCACACAGCCAAGAAATCATGTGTCTTATTGAATTTGCACCCAAGGTTTAAAAAGGCATTGCGAGGCACGCCTCGGTGCGAGGCGCCTGGAAAGCGCACTTGAGACGGTGCCTCACCAGCTGCGAACGAGGCGGACGCCTCAACCGAACCGAGGTCACAGTTTGGCCTGAATTTCATTTTTTTTCTTTCTGTTTTTTTTTGGGATTCCATGCATGGGCTTTCATTATTGTGCTTTAATCTGTTGGGCTGTTAAAAAAATAATTGAAAGAAACCAAATCTAATTTCTTGCTCCCCCCCGCGTCCGGCCTTCTCTCCAGCGACTCAGGTGCCGGCAGCAGCAGAAACTCTGGAATGTGTGTTTAATTTTTAGTACCTTCTTTTTGCATTGGCGTTTTGCTTTTTCTGCCCGTCACTATGCTTCTTGCTTCTTCTTGTTGCTGTGTGCACACACATGAATTCAAGTCTACTAAATAAGAAATAGAAAAGAATTGGAAGAGAGAGGAGAAAACTTGCTTTGTTTGCTCCTCGCCTTTGGAGGCAGCATGAGGCCGTGTGTCTCCTGACACGTTGGTTCGAGGCGGTGCGAAAAGGGATGCTGCTGCGTCTCCGTCGGAGTTTGTTCTGCTGCTTTTGGTTGATCGGCTTAAATTTTCCTAGTTTGTACTATAAACTAATCAATGCAAATCTTTATTGAAATTGTGGTCAAAATTTTCTTAAATCACCTTTGAATATTTTCAAGACTTGAGTTTAAGATTTTAAAGACTTATAAGTACTTAATTATGATTTTTTCTGTATGTATTTTCATATATTTGTTATGTTTTTATGTGTTTTTTATATAAGTTATAATTTTTTATGTTTTTATGATTTACACCTTGGTCTTACGTCCCGGACAGCCTTGAAGCTTACGCTTCATGGGGCCATTGAAAAACACCTCGAGGCTTAAAATGCATTTTTAAAGCTTGATTGCACCGCCTCATTTACAGGATATATCCCCTTATTCACTGATTCCATTTAGCTTGAACCCTTTTATTACCCTTCTTGTTTCAGCATCTCTTCAGCTTGATCTCAAATTCCGATGGTGAATCCAAGAGATATCTTGGATTTTGGATCTTAAATCTGCAATTCTTTCTTTCCTTTATCTATCTCAATGGATCCCTTTTCTAATTTCAATTAGTTTTTGAAACTATTTCTGTGAATTTTTTATGCTTTCCTATTTTTTTGTGTTCTTTTTACTAGTACTGAGATATCCTAAGTAATTTTATTTCCAATGATTTCATCTACGACCCTCCTCCTTTTTGTCAACCGTCCTTATGCATGCCAACTCTGTAGGTGTAGCCATGAAGAGGCCTCCATCTAGTCAGCAAGTAGAGATTTTATCAGATGACTCTTCTTCCTCTGAAACAGAAAATGACGTTTCAAGTTGCCCGCAGCCAAATAATGAACCCGCCTTGGAATTGTCGTCTGAAGGTATTCGAATTGCCTATTGCTGAAGTCTTTATGCCTTTGATTCTTTGTGCATTGCTTATGATTTCAGTTGCACGAGTCCAGTTTAGCTATCTATCTGTTTTTATATATCTGGCTAGGGATCATGTTAATATCATGTTCTTCCATATAAGCTTACTAATTACTCAATCTTGCATTCCACCTGATTATTATGTGTTTGGTGCCAGACACTGAGGTTATGAATTTAGTGTGCGATCTCGTGAATATGTCTTAGTCGAAGGCTTTGTTGAAGTATTTATACTTTTATCCAAAATTCTTATTATGATTGCTTTCCAAATTGAGTTAGCAACGAATGTAGGTTTTATGTAATCTTTCTTCCTAATTTGTAACAAATTCTGCCTTGTATTTGGTGTAAAAAATGCAATAAACTGGTAAACAAACATAAAGCATTCACAACTGAAATAAATTTCCCCTATAAGAAGAAAATGATAAGAAGAAAAAGTATGCGTAATCACCATGTTTAATTAGACTAATCTCTTGCAAATTTTGATGCTGATGTAAATTGATGCCAAAAATCCAGCATGGCTATTCAGAAGGGCAACAAGCTACCAAGAATACATGAAGTCGATCCCTATCCCGACTAATAGTGGCGCCGTCATTCCCTACACGTCATGGACCGGACTGGGAGCCTCAATGAAGCAGATGTATGAGCAGCCTCTGCACTACCTTACCAACATCCATTTGAAACGGATGGATCGGGAGAGGCTTGGAGCGGAGGACGGGGACATCCCGCTCGACTTGATCATCCATCCGTGTAAAGCCGAGGTCACCATCTGGCTTATCGAAGAGGTGCACCGACGAACCTCATCTCCACATCATCTCGCTGAGCTCTGGGCAGCTGATTCCATGTATCACGCTTTTATCGACGCCATTTTCCCTAAGCTTGGATCTTGAATTCAAGTTTCGGCTAATTTGACTAGTGAAGAAGCTTTGTTAGCATATGTTTTACCTGTAATCACGGCAAGGACATAAACCTTGCTGGAAAAGTGGAATCTCTAGTTATCTCTAACGACTATCTCTCGATCGTACACTTTGGAAAACATTTTCGAGAAGGAATGGCAGTCGGAGCACATCCGGAGATTCTTGACGACTCGGTCCGTCGTTCCACGGCCGAGGAGATGAGTCCGTATGGGATGGCGAGCTTCTCGCTGTGTCGACCGAGCAAGAGGAGTGTTGCTCGTTGATGTCGATTAAGACATATTGTTAGATTGGGAGCGTACCCCACATCTCTGAGCCAGGAGCTGATCTTGTCTAGCATAGAGGCCGTGCACGAGCTCTCATCACTGGAGTCGGTTAGTCACGGACGACTCCACCGAGTCGTCCGAGTCGTCCCGACCTCGATCGTGCTCGAACCTGGCATCTTCTTCATGAATCGTTCCTTCATACGTATCCCGACTCAAGCCATGTCGCGCCATCTCCTAGCGGATGCTTGTATGTTAGACAAGAGAACGTGGATCCTTGTTTGATCGCTGCTACATTAGCTCGTCATCGTTATCATCTTAGAAGTAGCACGACAAGCCATCTTCTCGTTCCCATGTGCTTGCCAAGAACGCGCTCCAGATTGCAGAGTGCGCCTTCACGGGCATCACGTCTATGAACTCGAGCGTCCTCGTCTAGCAAACCCGTATGGCTAGTAGATCAACGATGCACCCGTAGCGGACGACGTGTGGAGTGATTGCGTATTCCTTCATGCTGTCGAATTAAGCATTCCTTCCTCCACCAAACCAACATCGCTACACGCTGTAAGAACTCCGCTGAAGGGTACTTGATTCGTTGCAATCCCTTGTCCGACTATCTCATGGAAAAGCTCGAGGGCTTGTTCCCCGTTCCCTCCATGGCCATCACTCTGACCGCTGCAGTCCAAGCGCAGACGTCTCTCTCCTTCATCAAGCATAACACGTCGATCGCTCTCCGAGGGTCCCCGCACCTAGTAAACATGTCTTGACTGTAGCCGTGCAGAGGCCCATGTTGGAGTGAAAACCACATCTATTGGTGTAGCTATACGTCCATTTCGCTCCTAGATAGCCTCACCATCGTCACCTCATCCGGCGATACACATCAAGCGCATCTCTCGCCTTCCCCAACTTCACATAATTCGACATCAACGTGTTGTAGAGAACCACACATTCATCAAAGAGCTGCCTCGCCTTCTCTACTGCTCCACATTTGATATACATATGCATTCACCATAACATCATTCAATTCAACCTCCGAATCCAAATCCAAATCCCCCAACTACGCGCAGGCCGAAACAACACTCACCACGGCGACTTCGTTGGGCTCGATTCTCTCTTCCACCATTTCGAAGAAGAGAGAGATCGCCTCGCATACCCACAAATCAAGCTAGTCCAGGAATAGATACAACATTTTTCTCAGGCCCTAACAGTATACCAGAGAATTCGAGAAAGCCTCGAGCTTTTGGCACAAGCGCTCAAAACAAATGGAAACGTGTAGTTAGGGCTCCAATTCGTCAATTAAAATATCTAGATACAGCGAAATTGCCTCGTGATAAGCTCCAGCTAATGAATTTCCTCTTACCAATGATTGTACAGGTAAGTTATGTTACTGCTCCGATCCTTTCTGCTGCTCCGATCCTTTCTGCTGTTCTTGAACATCTTAAATGTTTTTCTGCAAACTCCAAGCTTTCGAAGGAGCCCATTCCCGAGTATTTAGCAATTAGTTCTGTTAGTAAAGAAGGGTCGCCCACAAGACCATACTTTGTGTATTGCGCATGAATTTGCTTGATTTCTTGAAGATTTTTGCCAGATTTAAGATGCCCATTTTTGGGATTTATTTTGGGCGAAAAGGGCTCTGATTGAATTTGAATCTTTGGAGCGGAGGGAGTGGTGGGTAGGGAAGAGAGACGATTGCGACGGCGAAAGCTATCCGTGTTCCAAGTGTGCGGCCAACAGCAAGAATTCCTATTCTCTGCATACAATCACTTCCAAATCGCTTCTTTGATATAAAAGCTAACATAAATCTGGATATCAGTTATTTTCAATTTTAATTTGGGTTATTCGCCTAAATCATGAGCTTTGGGCGTATTTTGATTTTCATAGCTTTAAAATTGTCGATAAATCTGTGACTTACTTGTCATTGTGATTTTTACAAATTGAAAACGATCAAAATTGAAGCGGCGTGGCGGTCGGCGTGGCCACTTCATCAAAACGGCGTCGTTTATTTATACCAATATATATTAATTGACGGTTAAATACATTAACTTTGGGTTTATTCGGTTTTCCCACGAACTTTAAAAATTTGTCAAATAATACACACTTAAAATTATTGTAATTTTTTCATAAATTGAATGACGGTCAAAATTAAAGGCGATATAACAATCGACGTGATATCACATTATTAAAACGACGTCGTTTACTTATACAATATGTATTTAAAAAGATCTTAAATACACCACATAACCCTCTCCAACCTAAACCTTATCGTAAGTTGAGGTTAGAGAAAGAGAGATGGGGTGGGGTGGGGTGGGGTGGGATGCGGTATGAGTGTGAGTTAAGGTGGATTTAAGATTTTTTTTAATACATATTGTATAAGAAAACGATAAATCCAGACCTTATCGTAAGTTAAGGTTAGAGAAAGAGAGATGGAGTGGGGTGGGATGCGGTGTGAGTGTAAGTTAATGTGGATTTAAGATCTTTTTTAAATACATATTGTACAAGTAAAACGTCGCTTTAATAATGTGATATTACGTCGATTGTTATATCAGCTTTAATTTTGACCGTCATTCAATTTGTGAAAAAAAATTCAATAATGTTAAGTGTGTATTATTTGACAAATTTTTAAAGTTCATGGAAAACCAAAATAGACCAAAGTTCATGTATTTAACCGTCAATTAATATATATTGTATAAATAAACGACGTCGTTTGATGAAGTAACTCACGTCGACCGCCACGTCAGTTTCAATTTTGACCGTTTTTCAATTTGTGGGAAAAATCACAATGATGTTAAGTTCGTGTATTTATTGACAATTTTTAAAGTTCGTGAGAAAAACCAAAATACGCCCAAAGTTCATGTATTTAGACGCCAATAACCCTTTTAATTTTCACTTTTCTTTTTTGAAATTTTAAGTTTCACTTTTCTTGAAACACAACCTCGTTCTCAGCAGCAAAATATATAATTGAAAAGCAGAAAATTCTATAAAACATCATATAATAATATTTTATTAATATAATTTAAATTAATAAAATATTATCATATGAGAGGTAAGTATAATCTATTTATATGTTCTATGAAATTTATCCCGAAAAGCATGGAAGGGTGTTGAGCCAAAAGCTCATTACACACTCTAATTGGAGCTGAATCTATTTCAATTATCATTTATGTAGTATTTTTGTATCCAAGTAGGTCCCAGACATACAATATCTTCCTTCCGAATCTGAATTTTTATATTAGTTATTTTTACCTTTACATTAGGGTTAGGTAGGGATTTCTTTTTAGTACGGATAATAGTTTTTATTTTTTCTATTATTCAGTACATGATGTATGTAGTTGAAAATAAAATTCAAGGATAATGTCTTGATTTATTTCAAATATATTAGGTCATGTCAATTTATTATAATTAACTATTTAGTACTTGCACATTAAATTGTATACAATAAATGTTTTTTTGTCAATTTAATGCATTAATTAATTTAATGGCCGTGTCATTGTGGATTGACAAGGGCGGCTTTGACGCCGGCGTTAACCACTCTATGATTTTTATTCCCGTCTTTACACTCTCTGAATACTTAATTTCTCGTACTTGTGTATGCTCCACTTTAATTAACTATGTAAATACTATAATCATTCATTCAGATACGACCGTTAAATATAAAGTTAAAAGTATTTTACTAAGCTATTTGGGAAATGATAGCTAGACGCAGTAAAAATTGAATCAAACTTGGAACTTGACTGATTAATAGTTAAATTTGAAAACATGAAAATATTAACTTAGTATAATTTATACTTTATTTTAACAAGTATAAGTAATTAGGTATATTAAATCAATTATTAAATCTATTTGTTAATAATAGGGAATTATAAGTAAATATAATGTAATTTTTAGAATAGATAAGTTATCCTTGTAAAAGCTGATGAACATTTACTTTAAATGTAATGTATATCACAAAGTTTGTTTAGACTCGATTAAGCTATATAACTGCAAATTGTTTGGTAAACGAAATTCGCGTTCACTCTATATAATAAGTAATCAACTTTGAATTAGGCAATTTTGACAAGATGGACTTTAACGTTGCTTTCTGAAAGAAACTAAGAATTCCAACACCACACACTTGCTAAATATATATTCAACATGAAAACTTCACCTTCATCAATACAAACAAAATAGTTTAATCTATAATTGCCAGCAGGGACGGATCCATAAGTTGATGATGGGGTGGGCTGAAAATAAATACTTCGGAGTATTAAATATCATAAATGCTAAAATATTTCTATGTTTTCATAAGTTGTTTTGCGAGATTTCAATATACAAAATATATCAATAATTGAGTTTATATTTATATTTTTAATAAAAAAAATTTCAATATAAACCCTTCTTTAACGTAAACTTTAGGAAATCCATCAACCAAACCACTGACAAAATTTGGTTGCAATTGAACTTGAACTTTGTGACTTGAATGGACGAGAGACAATATCAACAAACACTGGCGGATCTGTTGAAGAAGAATATGAAACATTTGTTTGGTTAATTTTTCCGACTCGTATGAACCTTTGAGGATTCAGACAAATAGGATATTCCAAAAACATCAATATACGCGTTCAAAATAGTAGGCACACAACAATAAAGAGACATAAAATTTTAGCGTGGAAAACCTCTTAAAAGGAAAGAGAGGAAAAAAACCACGGGACTACTAGAGTCGTTTAAATCCACTATAATCAAGAATGGAACAGTACACAATATTCTCTAAATTATATTATCATACACTCGAAAATAAGCACATCAAGATGTATGGAATCAAAATCGAGCAAAGATCAAGAAAAATATTACCATAAATTCTCCTCTATTCAGATCGACAAAACCCGACTTTCGAAACTCAAAATCCGATCTCCACCGTCCAAAACGTTGACCCAGATGCTGTGAAGCTTCTGTCCAAAAATCACAGTGATCAAACGGTTCAATCCCCAGAAAATGAA
This sequence comes from Salvia rosmarinus, assembly GCA_036937905.1. Lineage (NCBI taxonomy): Eukaryota > Viridiplantae > Streptophyta > Magnoliopsida > Lamiales > Lamiaceae > Salvia > Salvia rosmarinus. The sequence goes on along the minus strand of CM072822.1, from coordinate 60,679,718 downwards.
ATTTTTCTGAAGCCGCGCACTGAAAATCCGAGAGGGAAAAAAAAAGTTACGAATTTTTCTGTTTTGGCTACTTCAATTTCTCCCTTCAAAAATGGTGGTTGACCCTCTTCATTCTTATAACCTTCTTATGGGCTTTTCTCATGGGTCAAAAATATAAGAAAATCCAACAATAACAATTTTGTTTTAATTTTTTAATTATTTTGAACTGGGCTAATTTTGAATTAAGTTTAATATAATACATAAACGGAAGAAAAAGTTTGGGGCTTGCACTGGGCTGGAGCCCGATGCAGCTACCCCCTAGATCCGCCTATGATTGCCAGTTTTTCTACTTCCTTTTTCTTTGAAGAATGAAGTTTGATGAGTTCAATATTGTTCACAAATTAAAAATCTAAATAAAATGATATATATATTTTTTACAATTGTTATAAATAAATTTTGATACTCATAACAATTTATCCATGAGACTTTCACAAATTAATAACAAGTTTCGAAATAAATAGTAAATAAATGTTCATTTTTTTTTATTAAGTAGATCTTCTTCCCACATTATTTTCTAATCAAACTCCATCCTGAATAAGTTATATAAATAATTGTTTATATTTTTTTCATCCCATAAATAATTATTATTTTGCACCATTAATTTAATTTGACCAATTAATTAATTAATTGGGCAATAAATGGTTATACCTTTTGTTGAGAATTTTATTTGAACCTCACAACGATCTTCAATGAATTTCACAAATTGAAAATTAAATAAAATGATAATTGTTATAATTTTATAAATAAAATTTGAAATTCATAATAATTTTTTCACGAGACTTCATAAATTAATAAAAAAATTAAAAATAAATAGTAATTAATGTTCAATATTTTTATTGAGAGGATCTCCTTCCCACATTATTTTCTAATCAAACTCCACCGTGAATAAGTCTTATATAAATAGTTGTGACAAGTTTTAATCTACATGACCATGTGAAATTTTTTCTGTTTTAATCTTTTATAAACTATTATTAATAATTGCTCTATAATGTCAAATTTTATTAAAATCAATAACTAATTATTGTAACAACTTATATTTATAAAATTAAATAGATTCGAATAATTAATCAAATTTGGGATGAGTGCAAATATGTATATGCTAGAAAATATGTATATGCTAGACATGTTCTTCATTTTGTAATTTATTATTATATATATTATTTATTATTAATATTTATTCTATAATGTTCGAATCATTATTGAGACGAATAATTAATTACTTCAACAACTTATGTATAAAATTTAAACGTATTTGAATAGTTAGCGGGCATTAACTACATGAGTTCGGAACGAGAACGAATAGTAATTATACTTTTAATCAGATTTTGGATGTATATGATCACATAATTCTAAAGGAATCTTAATTCTATTTTTTGATATTTTGTTTATTTATATTATTTATTATTGATGTTTACTTTATAATGTTTGATTTTTACAGAGAAGAATAATCAATCACTGCAACAAATTATTTATAATTTAAAATAAATTACGACAAATAATCGAATTTAAGATAGATACAAATATATACACTCCAAACAGACACAAACAAGTATCAACTTATCTCGAATATTTACATTTCTATTCATAAATTATGTAATATAATATGTTTTTTCATCATAATTTGACGGAATATAACTTATACACAATAAATTAAAACGTATTACCCTGATATAAAGATTATTATATTTATAATTACCATAAACATAACATAAAGTATTTCCCGATTTCGACGGGTTACACCCTAGTTCTATATAATATCATCTCAACCAATTCATCCCTCTCAATATGAGAATCTGTCAATGTAAACAAAGTTGGAACTAACACTCTTTTTTACATTTAGGAACCATATATACCATTTCTACTTGCAACATGTGCACACTAGCACATGCTGCCTTTATTAAACAGGTTCATACGTACAAGTTACATATGCCAAAACAAAAAGTGCTCAAACCACAACACGTTGCGACTTACCGTCTCAGGCCATCTGCAACTTTACGTGAAAGGGTTCCAATCAACGGTTCGAGAGAGCCTTAGAAATAGCTCTAATGGTATTCGGTGTAGTTCTGCAGCAGCCTCCGATTAGGAAGCCCGGCGTCGCACCATTTCTTCACGTATGACACGAAATCCACATCCGAAACCCCACTTGATTGCTTCAAGAAAGAGAGATGTCATTCTAGATGAAGAATCTTGCAAAGCTTCTCCTCAAAACTAATTGGTAATCGAATCTAGAGCCTTAAATATCAAAGAATGCAAAGAAACGAGGTCTAGTTCTTTACCACCCATTCCTTTCTATTGGCATCATAAGTCTCTCGCTGTTGGGATAGATGAGAATAGGTTTATCCGTCGCCTATCAAGAGAGAGCGTAACCGTTGTTAGATAAGCACTTTGTAACTCGATCACAATCATCAATGACGTGATACTTATACCTTTTGTATCGATTGGATGAGCTCATGGATGAATCTTGGTGCAGTACAATTGATTCCAACTCAATGACTTGCTCACAAGAATCAGCAATGGAGGCACATTCTTGATTGTATGACCACTAACCACGTTTGCTCCGTCTTTGCAAGAGAAGGAAAACCAAGCAGGAATGTTCAGGCCCTCTTCCTCTAGAAGTTCTGCGTATGCCTATCACACGAAACAATCTCTATGGACAATTGCAACATAATGTCTAAGCAATCTTATAAACTAATGTTGGACCGGAAACATACGTATTATTCTTGAGCATTCACAATTAAGTTGTCTTGACTAAATTAGCATCAAAGATACCTTAGCTTCCAGCTTATTTGGAATGGTCTCGAACGCGATCAAGTCAGCCCCCGATACAGCCAAGACCTGAACCCTCCGACGATGGAAATCTTTGAGGGTATCCAAACTCACACCATCTCCATAACTCCCACTGCAGATTGAAAGTAAAGCAATACCAATCACTTCATAGTATAAATTCATATAAATGTTTCCAAAAAGATTGAACAGTTCCAAACTAGACAGACCTATACTCGGAGCCATCGGATAGATATGCGCCATAGCTTCCAACCGATGCAGCAACCAGAATCGGGCGCTGTTCTTGTGTTACTCCGTCTTCGGAAACATCCCAGAAGCCCTTTGTCGCCCTCTCGTTGTATATATCCCGAGCCTCACACGCGATTTTAACGCTTATTTGTAGTAAGGCTTCACCCTCTTCTCTTGAAATTCCCTTGGCTTCAAACCCTTGAAGAGTAGCCTGTACATTAATTCACAAACAAAACTCAGATTCTTGCAAAATTAATGGCTATATCTCAACTTTGTGCTGGAGTATGGAGCCTGAATGGACTGTACACTCAAGACGTAGTCGCAAGACGAATTGAGTAAATAATTCCTGTGTTCTTTATTTTCTGTCGTGATTTGTGGTGTGTGTTTTTCGCAACACTTTGAAAGGTGATGTCTTAGCATCATATATTTACCTGATAAGAAGAAGATATAATTATATTTGCCCCTGCTTCAAGGTAATCCAGGTGAACCTGCCCAAAAAAAACGACACAGTAGGTTGTAACACAAGATGAAACAGGGGATGATTATTCGGTTTACTCCTAAATGTTTACAGAAGCTTAGTTCAATTTGGACATAATTTTCTAGGATTTACTAATCTAATATGTTATTACTGCTAGATTTTTTTAAAGAAAACAAGAAAAATCAAACTACTATTTTCCAAAATAAATACTCCCTCCATTCCCAAAATTTATTTATAGTTTTTCTTTTTGGTATATTCCCCAAATTTGTTCTATTTTTTATTTATAGAAACTATCCCATAAAATACTATATACTTAATATATTTAATAATAATCTTTATTTATACATTTTACCACTCATGATTCACCACTATCGTTATTTATTACCATCAACAACATCATTTATTCATATATTTTATCATTTATGACTCATTACTAATTAATTTAATATTACAATAATATAGGATACTTACCTCATACACCAAATATTCAATAACTTTTATTAAAACTCTCAACAAAGAATCCCAAAAGGATATTTTTGGTGATGGTCGTCCGAGTATTAAGGATTGCAATTTACAAAATGGCCATCAATTTTCATTATGTTCTTTATTGCACGAAAATACACGTGGCAAACAGCATGAATTGCTCCAAAAGCGTCAACGAGGTGGCTAACTTCAAATTTATATATCCATCTAAATAGCAATCATAAAATAGTATATTTTCCATATTTGGTACATAAATTAATAAATCAAAGTGAAAAAAAATAATTAGAGAAATCCCAAATTTTTTACCTCGTACTAAATAACCTAAATCTCTTCAAATGATGGAGAAAATAATGTATCCAAATAATCACTAAAGAAAATGGTTTGTGTATGTGAAAAAAGTGTACCCTTCTAATAAGATGAGGTGAGCTTAAGAGGCACTTAGCACTCCACAGAGGATCATTGAGGTCAGCACCGTGGCGTTCCAGCTCCGTCGCGAGGCCGCCGTCGAGGAGGGCGGAGCCGCCGCAGCGCCGGAGGAAGTTTGTCATGAAAGTGGAAGGATGATCAACTGTTTTTAGAACCATATTTGCAGAGTGGTTGAACTGATGAAGTGGAAAACGTTTGTTTTATTCCGTAGCTTGATGGTGGTGACGGTAGCCGTAGAGGCGGCGGCGGCGGTTGAGGTGGTGGCGGAGGGATTTTTTTGGGAGAGACTGAATGGGAGAAGAAGAGAGTTGTTTCTGTATAGGAGAAGCAAAAGTTGGCAGGCAGAAATGTGTAGAAAATGAAATTGCATATGCTATATTTATAGGTGGAAGTGGAAGGTTTTTTTGACACGATTGGTGTCACGCAAGTGCAAGTTAAGACATCTGTCCAAATTAATTTAACCAACAAAGTTATTTACTTATGTATGATATTCTTGGATGAATATATATAGGATCATGTAGAAATTTTCACTTTTGTAAAATTCAATTTGAATAATTTATTTTTATATAATTAATACTCCCTCCGTCTCCATCCCATCCAAGATGACTTGTATTCTATTTGGGTTGTTCACCCGAGATTGCTGTTTCATTTTTAGGAAATAATTAACTCTTCAAAAGTTGTGGGTCCTACCTACTTTTTATCACTTTATCACTTCTCCTAAATAACCGTGCCGAAAAGAAATGAATCGTCTTAGACGAGACGGAGAGAGTAATATATATATAAAAATTAACAGTCCATATCAAATTTCACCGACTTTGAAAGAAAAAGTTTAACGTTTGAAAGCAATTTATACATAGATCATTATGTACCAAGTTAGATCATCAAATAGTGACAATCATATGTTAAATATAAGTTAATTTTTTTTATATCATGGAGAACCCATGATCGCTACTTTGGTGTGACTTGGGTAAATCCCACGTTTAAATGCAATAGCACCGCAAACCACACGGGATAGGTAAACCACACTTGGAAAATCGGTGTGTGACTCAAACTCATGAGGCGTTTGATGGGGTTGAACACTGTGACATCTCTACCATGCGAACCCACCTTCAATGTACACTTCCTAGAATAATCTATATGAGATTTGGGATCTTAATATTCTTATGCTTAATTAATTTGTAAGCCGTATATAAAATAAATAAATCATATAAGTTCTGAACTTATAATGTTGGAAGCTTGGAGCATGCTCCAAACTGTTCTGTTTTCAGGCATTTGTAATAATTATATATTGATATATCGTAGACACCACATAGTGAAAATATTTTTTATGTCTACTCTTAAAATTTTAGCTTAATTCGGAGTGATCAAATTGAAGGATCTTATTCTTGTTTAATTGGATTAATCAAATACATAATGAAATCTGAATCTTTGAACTTGATGTGGAATTTTATTTTTGTGTCACTGGCCAGATAGCAAGATACGTGATAAATTTTTATTCTGAATATCAAACATTTTACCAATTACCGAGTATTATTTGATAATAATTTTTCTTTTGGATTTCGTAAGCAAATATTTTAGGATAAAATCAGTAAAATCACTTCTAGTGGCAATTTTTTATTTGGCTAGTGTGTAATTAAATATTAATATAAAAGAAAAGGGAGGATAATTAAAAATAAAAATAAGTTGGGGAAAATCCCTAAAATCACCCGTTGAAACCTTTTTCCATGAATCTGCCCAGGAATTGATACTACATTCATTTTTGCTTCTCTTCATGGAACAAGCAGCCAAAAACATGAATGTGACAACAGGTAAAGTTATTATAAATTAGGAAATTCCACACATTTTATTTCCATATTACTTTATCCTCATGTTAAATTTTCAGTGTAGAAGAGATGGATTTCTAAAGGGTCAAGGTGCAACTAAAATTACAATAAATTATCAATTTCATTAATTTCATTTGAATCTTGGAAATGTTTCAGAAGTTTAAATACAAGTAGATGAACTTATGATGCTTTAGAATCTATAAATTCTATATACCGTTACAGATCCCTATCACAATATCCATGTGAAATCCTACATGCATCGCCTACAATCTCCATTCCTATTTATCTTTTGTTGAGAAAATTATGTCTTAAATGTATGTTTTGATTAGATTCCAAAACCCTGTTGATGTGTCACAACCAGCATTCACTAAGTACGATTAAGTCAGGCTGCAACTCGGGGTGTGGGTTAAGAAGTAGTAAAAGGCGTATTGGGATAACCATTTCAGTTTAAGGGACTGACGTAGCATTATATATATATATATATATATATATATATATATATATATATACACACACACACACTAAAGATCATCTGTATCAAGAAAACACGTTATACATAATCGAGTCAACTTTAAAGACATACAACTATATCATTATTGTAGCGAAAAAGCATGTGAGATATAAATATGGAGATGTGTACTAAAGGTTTACATTCTATTCAGTGACAAATAATTCCGCTCAATACTGTTTCATTCCATCATCAACTTAACCTCTACATCAAAAACGAGTATGCATGGCTGAATACAAAGTACTCAGTGAACACATGCCAAACATTTTATCATTTTAATACTCGAAAATTGTACTTCCCATATCACAAGATAACACACATTTGTTTTGCTTTTAAAAGACCTGTGCTTACTAAACACTTTCTTTCATTTTCCATAAAGATTTTCCGGTTGGATTATTTTACGTTCGTATGATCCGTATCTATAACATTCTGCTGTGTAGAAGGTGGCCACCTTCCACGGACGTCATGACCGATCAAGAAACTCTCAAGACACGACACCGTAATTGGTGAGCAAACCTTTCGACACATATTACCATTAGTATACACGCTAATTCTTGCTAAGAATTCTCCATCTAGCATATGATCCAAAATTCGATTAACATCAAGTTGGCGAACCAACGTAGATAAGATACATACATAAAATTAAACATTTTGGCAGACAATATCGTAAAACATTTGAACATTGAAACATTTGAAATTAAACAGTAGATCTAAACAACTCTAACATAGAATTCCCGAGTTTTTCGTAAAAAATCCTACTTTGCTAGGACAAAGCTTGAAGAATCGAACAAGGTATCCGTCTCAAAAACCAGTGTTAGTGCCTTTGATACTGAAGAGATAAACAGAAAACTGATTAAGTCCATATTCGACTAAATGTTTTATGATAGTTTAAATTTTCGATAAAGGCAAACCAATAACCACCACATTCCGCAAGCAAATCAGTTATTAGTCTAACTGACCAGTTATTAACCTACCATCCGATTTCATAACCCGGTTTACGAACTTGACTAGAAAGAAAAATAATATAATACACTATATATATATATATATATATATATAATGGATCCACAGTTAGTTTGGACGGATCGGATCTCGAAATCAAGATCGGATCCGGATCCAAATTTAAAGGAATGGTTCGAATCGACCGGATCCTTAGGGTCTATTCTTTGAAGATCCAGATCTGAAAATGGACTGGATTTGTGGATCTGGACCGTGTCCGAGATTCACTAACATCCCTAATCAAACCAGGGCCTATATCTTGTTGTTTTCACCAGTTCACCTTAGGGCTACTTGTATCTTGCTTTCTCTGACTACACTTTCACGCCTACTCACGACTTCACCTTAACCTCCGCTCTCTTGGACTTGATTAAAGGCTACATTTCCAATGACCAAGTGTGCCCTTTACAATAAAGAACAAGTCTAAGGATATGCACACATATAAGCTCTATTACAAGCATCACAATCTAAGAACAACCTAGATAGCAAGAAAGACATGACCTCTGCGAGCCATAGGCAAGTGGTAAAATATTAAGCAATAACAAACTAAGTCTTGTCATAATCTCTCCAAAGTTGGAATGAGGATGTAGTTGAAGTTGTCTTCTTTTCTAAGACATCCAACTTTCACAGCTTCTATGGTAGGGAACACATGAGTGCTTTGCTCTCTTTCTTACCATTGCCATACAATCTTGATTCACTCTCTCATTTCAGTGAGGAAGTCCAAGTATTTATAGAGCGAAGACGAGGTTAAACTAGCCATTAGAAAAAACTCGTTTGAAATTCAAATTGAATCGATAAATACGATAATTGGATTTGTCATCTTATGTTTTGTCGCTTTGTGAGTAAGATAAAAGCTTCTAGCATTTATCGCCAGATCTAACTTTTCTTCATCGACTTGGTCTTGGTGAATCCATATCGAACCTTCTTGACTCCGTTGACTTCTTCTGACTTCATCTTGAGGTAATTTAATCTGCAACAAAGTTGTGACTAACTCTTGCTATGGATGAACTATCTACTGAGTTCTTTAGGTTCTTTGAACTTCAGTTGTCTGATCACCAGTTCCCTTGATAATTAGGCTTATTGAATCCTTTAAGTATACATAGTTTTTCTGGTGACAGATCTCTTCAACATTGGACTCTTGCATCTGATACTTTCAGTTGATATAGCTTTATGCTCATTGTCTGTTACTTATGACTTCGCTAATTCGATCTTGCTATTAAGAGCTTGATGTGTTTCTCCTCTAATGAGTCAACTAAGTCTTTATTTGAAATGTTTCTGATTGGACTTCTTCAGTTGCAATTCCTTTTTAAACAAAGAATCTATCAAGCTAAGTATAATTCCCTAACAAGTGAGCTGACTAACAGGCAGTGCATCAGTAGCTATCACTGAAGATATATCTTTCCATATATCTTTTCAGTTAAGGTTTTGGGATATGATAAAAATAATATTTCGACCCCAAATCCTCGATAATAGGTTATGTATTTTGCTATAATTTCAATAAGTTGAGTTATATGTATAAAGAAATTCACATGTTGAGGTATAAATGAGATTTTCTTCATAATAATATATATTCTGTGCAATCTCAATAAAAGAATATCACCTACAATACTATACATAAAAGTCTCTAATAAGTAATGGATCTTTTTATTTCCAATGCGTTCGTCGTCATATATCAATAGGGAAATTCTTCAACATTATCTCCTAATATTATCATATCAACGAAGCATCACTCCTATCTAAGGTAGAAAATGGTTCGGTTTCAATTAACCGAATCGAATTTGTCTGAAAAAGTGGAACCAAAACCAAATAGATTTAGATTTTCGATTAATTGAAAACCGATCGATTATTACGACTCGATTTACGATTAATCAAAAAATCAAAATAAAACTAATTAATACTTTTAAAAAATGGAATTCAATAAAATAATTTAAATAATAATTGAAAAATAAAATCTATTAAAATAATTAAAATAATAATTAAATAATTAAAATAATAATTGAAAAAATAAAATTTATTAAAAATAATTAAAATAATAATTAAAAATTGAGATTCTAGAATTCTTAATTAATTATCCCATAAGTAAGTACTGTAAAGAAGCGGCTCTTGCTCACCAGACACGATAGTACGAGGTTAAAGACCGGGGTGAATGCGGACGTAGAGAGAGACCGGCTATGCTAAACCTTGTTATCATCTTGGAACAAGCCACGTGGCATGTATGGAACAGACGATGCCCGAATCTTCACTTTCGAAGGAAGATCCAGCTCAAGCCATCATATGACAAGTAGGAAATGATGGAAAGAGCAGAGATATTATCATAAATGATCAATCATAAAAATGATTTTTCGATTCTGGACCAATCGGTTACAATTGATAATCGATTTTTTTAACTTTAGAATCGAACACCTATCAGGAACCGAATATTCGATTTTCGGTTAACTGGAACTAATATTCGATTTTTGATTAGTCGGAACTGAATCGATTTCGATTTGGTTCGACTCTATCCAGGAACCGAAGATCATTTAGACAGCACTACTCCTATCCCTATCGATTAGAGTAATTTATCCCTACTCCACTTTAGACAAAAAATAAATATCATTAGTAAGTTGTCATATTTTTAAATTGAGTATATTTATTATAAGTTGTATGCAAATTAACGAAAACATTAAATATTACTAGGGAGTATTCGAGGCGAAACATTTGAAAATGGGAAAATGAAAACCCGTTTTAAGTAACTTAATTTTTGTAATATTTATCTTCAACGCCATTTCTTGCAATCAAATGTTGGATGTTACGTGTGCTTAATCTAACTGATATCATAAGATATGCAAGTAAATGGAAGGTGCTATTTAAAATTCAATAAATTAGAAACGGTTTCCTTTTTAACATAATCATTATAAAAAGACATACCTTAATCGAAAATTGAATTACGTGCACGCTCCTATTTCTCAAACAAAAGAATGGTGGGGACATCCAAAGCAAATGGAAGAATAGAAATTAAGATATCCATCTTAATTTCTATTCTTATCTAACAACAAAATTTTAAAGAGTTTTAAATGAAGTATGACGTTTATAGTCTTTTTTTTTCCTTTTCTTTTCTTCAGCATTAAAAGCTATTCTTTCCACCACTAATTATTTGAGAATATAAAGAATTATAAAATCATAGTAGTATTGAAAAATTGAATAATAAAAAAGTTAATTTGACATCAATTTTGCATGAAATTTTGGAATGAAATATTTATTAAACTATTTACAAAATAGAACACTTAATTGGAGACAGATGGAACAAATTATAGGACATGTAGTTTCACATGTGAAGTCTCAGTTGACTCAGTAGGACTGGATCAAGAAAATTGGAGGTTTGGAAAGAATGTAACTTTTTTATATAATTTATCTATTTAATGATGTATTTGTTTATATGTTCCGAGTGTCCCTCAACACTTCTAGCTATGCTATGAATATAAATCAAGTCCATTAATATCTAAATGTTCTTCAAATATATAATTTACTTCATCGTCATCTAAAGTTTTAAAAAATGTTTAGATCACATAACAAACCATTTATTTTTATTATTTCTTAAATTGTTCAAATATAGATAGAACGAAGTAATTGACTAATCTATTATTTAGTTATGATACTCAATTTCAAAAGACATTAATATAATTCTCCAAAAAAATAGACTTCAAAAGAATTCGGACTACAAGCTTCTAACCTTCAAGAACTTGTAAAACTAACCATCGCACAACTGCAAACTTAATATCTCTTGAAACAAATAAATTATACTCCGTCCGTCGAAATCTATTCCTTTATGAGAATCTTCGGTACGAGTTTTAATAAAAGTTATTGAATGTATTATGAGTATAAAGTTATTGAATGTATTATGAGTAGAGTAAGGATCCCACAATAGTTAATATTAAATTAATTAGTGATAGACCATATGTAGTAAAAGATGTAAATGGGTGGTTTAAGATAAAAAAAGAAAAATAGTGGTGAGACATGGATGATAAAAAAATATAAATAAAAGATATTATTGAGGGTTATAAGTTAGAAAGATAATTATCATAAATGGATAGGAAAAAAATTAGGGCACGTTCCAAAAAGAAAAATTAAGAAGGAAATTGGAGGACGGAAAGAGTATATACTAATACAGCCGGTACACAAGCCAGCTCGCCTTGTGACTCAGCATCAAGTGCCATAGGAGTTAGGACCACAAGGATGACAATAATATAAATATTAATCATATTAATATAAATATAGATTTTTCAATATAAATAATAATTATATTTTGTAAAATAAATTACCTCTCATAAAAATATATTTTTATTTAAATTCATCATTTTACTATAACAAATAAAATTAAATAGATTATATTCATCATCAAATAATTTTCTACAAAGCAAGTACACATAAACAAAACCAAAGGTATTCCTTCATCAGAAAACCGATAAAAATATCCCAACATCTGCAGTAAAAATGCTGAAGGAATTGTAACAAATGGCAATTATTTTCCCAAAAAATTAAAGATGAACTCTTCATCATTTGATCAAGAACTGTTTGAACTCAAAAATAAAAATAAAAATTCACAAGGGCGTGTAAGTAAGTAAACATCTCAAATCAACTGGCTGAATTAGGTGTGAGGCCTAATGGAGATGCATCAAATTTAGAAGGCAATCAAGTTCTCATGGCCCGCGCATAGGCGCAAAGCAAAAGCACGCAACTTGATCTTCGGGTATCATCCCGCCTCCTTTGCTCGTGTCGATTGCTTCCAACAACCTCACCACTTCATCCATCTCGGGCCGTTTCTCTGGATTCGCATCCCAGCACTTCTTCATGATGTTTGCAAGTGAGCTCGGACAACATCGGGGGATCTCAGGCCTTAGATTCTGTAGTGTACAAAATATGAACTTAGATAAACGAGCATGTATTCGTGTTTACTAAAGGTGATAACTTAGATAGATAAAAATAATATGAAATACCCACATACTTTGATGGATTGTAAAATTTTGAGTTTGTCTAACCATGTAATCTTTCAAATACTCGATTCTATGTATTGGCAATCTAATCTATCTAGAGGTGAGCATTCCATCCAAACCGAACTAACCAAAGTTTTTCAAATGGTAAACCCAACTGACAAGTTTTTCCTCAACCGAACCAAACTTCAAACTTAGGTTAAGGTTCGGTTTCTGCTTAACTGAACTTTACAATGTATTCAATTTTTTAATTTCAAAAATAGCCAAAAGACCATAATAAAATCAAACTAAATTTAATATCAATGAAATAAATATATCAAATATATTAGCCTACAGGGTTTGTTCAGATTAAAAGAAATATATTAGAAGTTAAAAGTTCGGTGGGTTTGGTTCCAACCAAAATTTTTATCCAGAAACCGAAGCAATCTGAAGAAATCCCGGTTCCTACAAGTAATAACAGAACTGAACCAAAAAGAGCTAAACACTAACCAAAATTCAACCGTTCAGTTTCGATTATTCGGTTTTGCTCACCCCTAAATCTATTCGGTTTTGCTCACCCCTAATCTATCTCCCAAAGTAATTGCCCAAGTGTCCAGATGAAGGATTGTTAACAAAATATATCATAAATTTGTTATACAAATCACAACCAATTCAAGATTTCACGTATGGTTGTTGACTTCAGATTGACTCAACTTGTTTTCAACTCTAGATCAAACATCTAATACCATAACATAAACAGGAGAGGTAGTGGAACGAATTTAGAGGTGATATAGTGACAATGTGATGAGACGGAAAATAAAGAAAGTAGAGGATCTGGAGCTCTTACTTGTCGAACGACAGCATGTGAAACATCGGCAAAGCTGAGGTCAATGTAAGGAAGATCACAACAATATGTTTCCCATAAGCATATGCCAAAGCTGTAAACGTCGCATTTTCTGTTGTAAGGTTTTCCGTCCAGAACCTGACGGATCAGACACACATACATCGATCTCAATATTCTTACACTAATTAGAGCAATAATCACGATTGAGATTTGAGAGGAAAGAATGCATTCAAAATGAGAGGGATACCTCTGGTGCCATATAGCCAAGAGTTCCCGTTTCACCAGTCATATCCTTTGGGTTCTGAGCTTCTACACGAGCGACGCCAAAATCAGCAATTTTCAACGTTCGTTGAGTATCTAACAACATGTTTTCAGCTTTGACATCACGATGCACGATCTTCTTCGAGTGCAGATAGCTCAGCCTGCAAATTTTAGGTGTCACCGTTAGCATTTACTACAAGAATCTTGATTGGATAACAATACGAGCAACAGATACTTACCCTCGAGCCAGATCCAAAGCCAGTTTGACCACGACTTTAAAGGCGAGCTTCTTTTTCCGATTCTTGTATAAGTAGTTCTTCAACGTCCTCCGAAACAAATTCCACGAGAACACAACACGCCCTCGATGGAAGGGTGGTATAACCATCAGAAGGGTTTTTTGAAGGAATCTTGAGTTGCGAAGTCCCCATTGAAGCACCAACAAACTGTCAACAACAACAATAACGTGATAATAAAAGGATCATGCAAGAAACCAAAACATAAACTCGAGGAAGTTAAGCACATGGTATATATACTCTTGTAACGTTTGGATGGTCGAGCTTGTGCCAAACAGCAACCTCCTGCTTAAACGGCGCCTGAGAGCAGCAGTTTCAGCAACTGTGGCCATGCCGTCCTCTCCCCAGTCAAGCAACTTTACTGCAAGACGAAAATTATAACAATTTAAGAACTCCATTGAGAGGGAAATTATGAGGATATTATTGAAAGAACTTACGAGGGAAGGAGGGACTAAATGGGATTCTTTCATAGGAGGAAGATTCACGGGAAGAAAGATGAAGCATAATTTTGAAAATAGCAGCAATGCAACTCAAATTTTTCTGAGATCGCTAACACGACTAAAGGCGATATGAAGATGCGGAAAGCAACAAGATCCACAAGCTACTTTAAGGTTGATAAAATTTGTATGCCCGAGTTAATAAATTAAGCACACACCAAATATTTCTATGACTCAAATTCATACAAAATACAAAAGAAGGTGTCCAAGAACTACCACATCGTGGATGCCAAATATAAGAGAAGATATAGGAGACGAGAGCAAACGAAATACAGGAAACAGAACTCATCCGGAACAACCAGAGAAGAAAAAATACGAATTCAAAATGCATAGCAGTCAAACGTCTCTGCCTACTTTCATTACCACTAAACCATTCACAAAACATGATCAACCGGGAAACAGATGCCACGTAACATTCATCCAACAAATCATTACAACAGGCAACAAGAGTCACAAGACAACTAGACATAAAGTGATTAGCAGATTTGATAGAAATAATGTGAAGCAGAACAAATAATGCAGACAAATAGTTCAACGTAAAGGATCATCAATCATTGATACAATAAGCAAATGATGCAAACAAATAGATCAACGTACAGGATCATGAATCATTAATACAATAAGCTAATGATGCAGTAGAAGTACCAGCAACATCCGAGAATTGTAAGTGCCGCGATAGACTGTTCCATACGTGCCCTGCGCCACAAGATACCGGATTTCCAGCTTTGAGGATCGATCTCCCACAATTCCTTAGGCGCCTGGTTGTTGATGTTTCTTGACCAAACCCGGCTTAGATGCTTCTCAAGCTGCACATCTAAGCTTTTGAGATCAACTTGATCGGCCCGAAAAATCATGTTTTGCTGCTATAGGATTCAGGGTTCTTCAATTTGGAACCCGAATCCAGATTGCATGATTTCTCAGTGTTGGACACCTCTCCACCTTCTTCATTATTTTTTGCATCCATATTTGGATGGACTCAGAAATTTCTTCTGCCAATTGAAATCAAGCAATCCAATCCAATCAATAACAAAAACATTCAACCTACTGGAATTGAATTGGTGTAATTTCTTTACAAAAGATCAGATATAAAACAATTCAAAAATAATCAATAATACTTCAACATTCTGAATAAATAGGAGATTTCTAAGGGTTCTTTTCTTTCTTTCTTTTTATGTAAAGTACCCCAAATAGAACCCTCAAAGCCAGAAGTCAAATGGAACAACTACTCAAAACCTTCAAGGATCTAAAGACTAAAAATACAAGGCAATAATTCAAAAAAAAAGAATTTGACTTTTAAAAGAAATCAAAAGACTGAAAAATCTTGGCATTACCATCCATTCTAGCTACATAATTCCTTGAGCAACTATAAGTCAATCTTAACTCAAAAGAAATACCCCCCAACCAAAAGCAAACGATCACATCTCTTCTAAAAACGAAAAAAAAAAACTCTTTGATTTAAAGAAAATAATGAAATTAATACATCTCAAAATAAGCAGACAGAGAGGGGCATAAATGGGACTGGCAATTTTCAGTACCTTTTAAAAAGTCCAAAGGTGGAATCAACGAAGAAATTCTGGTCAACAGTCATATATCTCATGAGAGAAAAGAGCCTGAGAGAGCGATAAGTGGAGAGGGAGAAACGAGAAGAAAAAGAGGAGTAGAGAGAGAAAGGAACGCGCAAGGATCGCCTAAAATTGAGGTTTTCCATATTTCCATGGTTTTATATATTAATGGTAGAAATAGAAAGTAGAAAGAGAAAATTGATGAGAGAGAGAGAGAGAAAATAAATGCATTTATGGGACGGCCTACATAGATACTAAATATTCTGAAAAACGACAAACGTACTATTCCGTGCATCCTATTATTCTAACTAAATTACCTGTAAACTATATTCACGGATGGACTAAAATTTCCCTCTTCTTTTGCTTCCAATAATTTAGGGTTGCATCTAGGCCTGGTAATATGTGTGTGACAGATTATTATCACATCGATATTGTAACAATACGATAGGGCTAGACGGATACGATCCGTTAAGATTAAAGACGAAATATGAACATGAACTCGAGTCGATTTGGACAAATACAAACATAACACGAATATGATAAAAAAAAAAATAACACAACAAGATAGTTATGCGATAATGACACATCACGTTAAAAGTTGAATTAACGGATTAAAAGTATTAAGAATGGTCGTTCAACACTGCCTCTATATGATGATGATGATGATGATTAATTAATTAATTAACTGGTTATAAGAACCCAACACGAATATGAAGAGTCTAAACAGTAACTCGTTCATCGTACGTGTTCGTATCGTATTTTCATGTTGCGTCGAAAATTATTACCATTGGTTGCATCTACTAGTCAAATTAGAATTTGAAAAGGATTTGATTCGGTGGATGAGATTTTGAGATTGGGACGGTTTCAACTTGTTGAAGTTTACATGAACAATAGTTCTATTCTTTTGGAAGAATAATAATAAATCTTAATTTTAAGTGTATGTCATTGGTATTAACGGTTTCATTTTCTATATCTTCAATCAAGTTTGACATAAGATCTCAATGACGATGACAAATGTGACATGTTTTAAAATACATTTTGTGTTAAATTAACATTTTTTTTTGTAAATCTTTTGCAATTTACACTTGTTGGAAAATAACTGTACAGAACAGTACAACTTATCGAGCATATTACAACGTAAAATTAAAGTAGAAGGAGATGAAACTACAAAATGAACTAATTAGAATCGAAAACAGAAATAAACAACACCATATACTAATCCCCTTGAGTCGAGGAGGACTCTATCCGCAAGACGAGATAAGTTCTGGTAGTGCTCTCAGTTCTGGCATAGAGTCCCCAAAGGTAAAATGACGAACGTCTCGAAGGTAGCAATACCGTAGACCAACGAGCTTTAACGAACTGTAACGAGGTGAGGACAGAGGTAGTAATGTGGGAGTTACACCTACGTTTTTCGTAGAGCCATCATGTCGGGATGTTACTGACAGTTACGATGAATTTGGATAGCGAGTGCGTCCAGGTTCATTGGACATATCTAGAAGTCTCTTCAAATGCACAACAGGCCCAATGGATTGGGCCACATGAGTTAGGCCTTAGATCAACTCTAAATTTGGGCTCGATCAAACGATGATCCAAAAGGTTAGGGCATTGGGCCCCTAACCAGACCCACGAACAGGCCCAAAGAATAGCCCAAAGACCAATTTCCAAGATCCAAGTCCATGGACTCGGACCTCGGACCACAAACCAAGACCCGAGGTCGAGGCTGGGCAACGAGCGATGGGCGTCGGGCGCTGACGGGTGACGGCGATGCACACGTGCACTTTTCAGCCCATCACATGTGCACATAATTATACTAAGTGTTCAATGAACTACTTATATAGACAATTAATGAAAGTACATTAACCGATGTAGGATAATCATTTAATAATCCATGCTTATCCACTTAATCATATAACTTCATGTTTAAGTGACCAACTTTGATTCACTATTTCTCACTCACTGAAAATTGGATTTGAGAATGTGAATATACCACGATCATCTACTAGAAATGTATATCGGTCCTATATCGTTTAATTTCATAACATTAAATGTTACTTCACTCAAAATCTTGGTCAAATTAGCTTCACGGCAACTTGACCATATATATATATATATATATATATATATATATATATATATATATATATATATATAGGGGTTGGATCCATGAGAACTCATCTTTTTGAGAACTTGAAAACTATGCACGACATATAAAGATGATGAATAAAACCTATAAAGTTGTGCAACGAAAACATTCTAAAATTGTTGCACAACAAAATAATTTTAGAAAGTTTTCGTTATGCACAAATTTATACCGTTTTGTGCAACATCTTCAACTTCTTATGCATGGTTCGCAGAGTTCGCAAAAAAGATGTGGTTCTCATTTGATCCACTCCCTACTTATATATATATATAATCGTTGATTTCCAACAATCCTCCACCTGGGAGAAAATATTCATATGCATATACACAGACATAAATCAGTCCTCAAAAGATGTTAAAACATTTGGACAGGTGGTTTATGGTCTTGAACCTTACATAATCAGTACTATCGAGTACACAGACGGATTAGTGGACATGATGCCTTGAACTATTCCCCAATGGCATGCACTGAGACAATGGTATTAACACTTTAACACATCAACCTCATTCGTTCTCACATTTGATTCCTGGCCATGGACATCCACTTTAGATTCATAAGTGCTTTGTTCAAAGTGGTCCCACTTCGCACTTACATAGGTGATTCTTTATCGAGTATCTTGTCATACTTAATATCATCGAGGTATTTAGGAATCATTAAGAGTCGAAGACTCAACCTCACCACTAGGCAAGTTTTCAACATTCGTGTGCTTTCTAGGGAACATATTAACTTGAGTGTTTATACACGAACTCTCATAGCTTAGTTCTCTCATTGAACCAAGTTCTTAGGATCTATAGTCAGCATGGTTGGGTTACCACTATGATTGTTCTTAAAACATGGATTTTAACTTCATTCCCTCTAGCAACTTGGCCATTTGATCCCGATTCAACCATTTGGTTAAGAGATCCGCCAGATTATCTATTGACTTAATATAGTCAACTGAGATAATTCCACTTGAGATCAAATGCCTCATGGTATTATGTTATCGATGTATGTGTCGAGACTTACCAATATATAAGCCACTTTTCGCCCTTCCAATAGCCGCTTGACTATCGTAGTGAATCATCACCGGTGCACAAGCTTAGACCAATATGGAATATCTTCTAAAAAATTACGGAGCCACTCGGCTTCCTCGGCAGCTTTATCCAGAGCTATTCTGATTTCATGGTGGATCGGACTATACATGTCTGTTTCGTGGATCTCCAAGAAACAGCACCTCCTCCAATAGTGAACACGTACCCCCTTGTAGAAAGTGAATCTTCCGTGTCAGATATCCAGTTGGCATCATAGTACCTTTCAAGTACGGAGAATGGGGTATCTCGTAAATGCAGCCCATGTTTTGAGTATACTCAAATACTTCAAAACTCTCACTAAAGCCTTACAATGTTCCATGCTTAGATTGCTCGTGTAACGACTCAATTTGTCCACGGCGCAAGCTATGTCGGGTCGAGTCGCGGTCTTAGGACGTCTTGACTTATTGATGAATCAAAGTTAGACAAGTTCTTTTATCTGATAATCATGAATAACTTAGGTCTTGATGACTTAAAGTTGATCTAAACCTCGATAAGGTTTTAGATAAGTATGAGTTGTTAACCATCACTTTGAATTGTTATGGGTGAGGGTTATATAGGATAACCTAATATTCTCCGTGTCTTGGGTGGTGGTAGTGCTTATATATCATGCTGGTTATCTATATCGAGTAATTGTATCCGTTTAGGATGATGATGTCATCTTAAGGAGCTCAAAATATTTATCTCTACTAAACCTCGCAAGTTGAGTTAGCTTATGTATAATAATAAGGTTGGGTGTACTACTTAAGGAATTAATTAAGAGATTAATATTTTAAGCAGTCATAGTGTGATAAATTTTTTAACCCTTATAGAGTCATAGTGGGATTGAACTCTGTTAATTGTTTTATTAATTAAATACATGTCCTAGTTTAGATATAATTATCGATATCAAAAGATATCAAGAGATAATTAAGATTCTAGAAGATAATTATTGTATTTATTATATGTGCTAGAATCTCGATCGATTAAGATTCTACGAGAGAACTATATATAAAGGTTAGGAGAAAATCGGTAGTGCACTTGACACTATAGTGATTTTCTAAAATCATAGAGGAGAGAAAATTTGGTGTTCTTCATAGATCGCTCTCACAATGAAATATGATATTCTCATAGATTGCTCTCATTCGATATTGAAGTTCAAGCAACCGCGATCTGATCCATAAGATCAAAACTAGAGCCTTCCATGACCATCGTGTCGAAATTCTCGAGATAAATATGAGAAAACCCCATATGTTGTAATTAATTATATAGGAGCATGTTAGAAATATAATCAATATATGGTAAATTAAGCATTCAAGATGGATCCTTGGAATATGGAAAATCATATTTCCTTCAATACAATCATTTAACTCAGACTCAATCTAATAGAGCTGCGTCAATATGATATCCTCTAGCATCTGACTTATGTTCTGTCGTATTTTTTTGTTTCTAAGTATAAGAACGAGAAAATCATTTGTTCCAACACTCTTCGCACACACATTGAGTTAGAAATACATCTCGCTGATTGACTGCTCTAGTCATCAGGGGAATTGAGATCTGACTTGGTTATGCTCCTTATAAGCTACTAAAACTTGCAAGATTCGCTTTAACTTCACAAACCTGACCATTATGTACTTTACAATCAAACAAGGTCGGGTCGAGTAAACTCGACTCGACTCTCATTAGCCGTAAATCTTCTACTAAGAATCATTTTTATCCAAGTATATGGTAGAGGCTTTGCTCACCTTCTTCTATGAACACAAAATTTAGGTATACCGACAAGTACCTTTAGCTCGATTCTAGCACATCTTCTTCGTTCTCGCCCTCGATCTTGAGCATCCCATCTCCCCATACTTTTTCAAGTTTGGGCTTTGCTAATCTTCGATCCATCGAACTGCAAGAAACTTCTCAAAACTATCTTCTGCAAGAAAAAGAGTCTCGACCGAGCATCAAATTAAATCGTCAACAGAAAAACATTTCTAATAAATGGTGCAACACATGATTATCTCTAACTAAAAGTGACATTGTTTCCTCTAAAATAGTCACTTTCAGAGTTCCATTCTTAACATCATTTAGAGGGTGTTTGGCTGAGCTTATAAGCTCTCGAAAAAACACTTTTCAAGTTTAAAAACGACTTATAAGCTGTTTTGAGGGAGCTTATAAGCTCAACCAAACACCCTCTTAGGGTGTTGGTCGTGGCCATGAAGGGCCTACCCAACGACAGTGTACGTTTATCAACAACTTCCTCCATGTATCTAAAACAGCAAAATCAATACAGACTGAATATCAACCCACTCGAACCAAACGTCCTTGATTATTCCTTGGGACACGGATAGATCCATCAGCCAATTATAAGAGCATATGTGTTGGTGTCGAGTCCCCACGTAGCCTAAATCGAGAATAGGGTATCAAATTTATCCCGACACCGAATCTAGCATCCACGATCCTCCTACCATTATTGAAAGTAATTTTAGAACTAAGCTACGGATTACATTGATCCGGCATTGGGTGGTGTTATGGGACTACATTCACTACATTGTCACCTTTTTCTCACCATCTTGATGCTTATTTCTCAACTCGCTCGAGATAGTGATAGGTGAAATGTATAGCTCTCGACTTTGATACACACCGACTCTTTCTTTGTGGACTCTTTCTCTTCGTCACTTAGAATGACAATAATAACATGAGCCGCTTTCAGTTGGATTGACATCTTCCTCTTTTGGTATGTTGTACCAACTCCCAACCGTTCGAGTGGCTGCCGAACTTGAGTTTCATGTGTTTTATCAATGCTTCGCATTTCAAGACATTGGTGACTCGACTATATGAGGCGTATAGTATCGCCCAACCATGGCTTTTGAGGTGAAGCATCTTGTGGAGGTCATGTCAACATTGTCTGCTGCTGTGGAAAGGTTGTTGATCTTGAGTTTGATTCCAAACAAAGTTGGGATGGTGCCTCCAACCAGGTTGTAAGTTTGAGAGAAAGGGTCGAAATATGGTCGAGGTTAGAATCCTCAGACAAAGACACGCTTGCTCCTCATAAGACATCTCAACTCATCTTGGACATAGTGATTGTCGACTACTCGCTTCCGGTAAAGTCTAAACCGATTGAATATTAATCCACTAACAAATTCATCTAGTGATCTCATTCGTTATCTAACATGCATGATTAAACATGGATTAATTGTCCAATCACAAAACAATCAGTTCAAACGATATGCACACACATAAATTGTAAGCCAAGAATCGACACAAATTGAATTACCTAAACCGTAGATTAGATTATTAGTTCATGATGCAAGAGAAATTTATAAGAAAAACAAGTATTCATTGATAAATCAAACACAAAAGTAGAGTCGAGAAGAAATCCTCTTACAATCCCTTTTTACGAATAAATCGATGGCTCGATTGTTCTTCCTTATTTTCTAATAACAAATGTTAATCTCCAAGAATTGTCCAGAGAAGAAGAATTTAGAGAAATGGAAAATCTAATCTAAGTGTAACAATTGTCTCCAAGTATATGCCGCTCTACAAAGAATAGAGAAAACTCAAAGCGATAGTCTTGGCACAAATAAAATAGTGCTCAGACGCATGGCGATAAATCTAGTATATGTTAGTATGCAAGATTTATGTAAAGCGAGAAAGAACACCAAGGCTTTTACGTGGTTCGATCGTTAATGAGATCTACATCCACGGAGGAGTGATTCTCAATGCTTTCACTATGGTTTGATTACGGTGAGTATAGCTAAAAGCCCTTAGTATTTAAGAAGTTGCTAACCCTTGTACCTTCGATCTAACTCTTATTTATACATATCAGAGGACCCTATATGAACCGATCCCTCCCATGTAGGGACTCTTAGCCTACAGTATGTAGAGACTGCCTCTTGCCCATAGGGACTCTTAGCCTTGCGCCATATGGACTCTTAGCACCGATTAGGGTTTGAGGTCGCTTGGGGTTTGGGGATGGGCCTTTGGCATAACCGCGTGGGCCGCTATTAAAGTCGAGGCCCGGCTCGTTTGGGCTCGCTAGTGGACCCGAGTAGTTGGGCCATATCCCATCATAGCCCCGAATAGTCGGGTAACGGCCGTCGTGAGGTGAGACGAAGAACGACGTGGCGAGGTAGGATGTTGCTCGACTGATGTTGTTCTTGAAGGTTTCTCGATCTCTTTGGTGTCAGGATCTGATCGGTTCGCCTGGATTCGAACTGAGGTAGACGGTTTGGCGCTCTGGGTATGCGCCGCTTGTTGGGGACCGAGCTGGAGTCGTCTGTCGTTTGACAAAGATGTGCTACAAAAGGAAGTCGAAGTCCGACCTGGATAGCAACCCCTATATAGGTTACACCGAGGTCCGATCTGGAGCGGCATCGCTCTTCTGGAGGATGCCGAGGTCTGGCCGGAGGGGCAGGTCTGGATAGAGATATCATGCTGGATGATATCGAGGACCGTCCTGAGTGACATTGCCCTTCTAGGGATGTCGAGGTGTGGCCTGAGCAGCGCTGAATCTGGAGGACGCCGAGGTCCGATCTGGATGGAGATGTCCTTGTGGGGGGCGATGTCCGTTGGTAGGACGCCGAGGTCCGACCTGAGTGGCGCCGCCCTTTTTGTGGACGCCGAGGTCCCACCTGAGGCGTCGCCCTTCTTGGATGTGGAAGCGGACGAGGTCCGAGGTCCGAGCCGTCTGAGGTCAACGTAATCATCACACGATCAGATTGGCGGTCTGTCTTACCGTAGAGTACGTCATACGCGCTAGGCGGCAGTTGGGCGCTCGAACCGCGTGCGCGCGTCAACTCCACATCCAATCGCGGGGAGGCACGTGTGAAAGTTGAAACGGCAGTTTTTAGGCGCCACTTGCCCTATAAATAGTCCCATTTGAGGAAACTGTTCACTTTCCTCTTTCTCTCTTGTATCAGAGATTATAGTTTCAAAAATTTTCCAACTTTTTCCGAACTTGTTGAAGGAGCCAAACATCTCACCGAAAAGTAAGTATGTCTTCTTCCTCTACTACGAGTATTCCCCACATCGATTATGCGGATCCACCCGCTCGTATCCGACGGGAGTTTTCGGGTTAGCCCGATCGTCTCCCTCCCCCGATAGAGAAATCGAGATTAGGGATTATGTCTGCTATATATTATCGGGTAGGTCCAGGAACATTAGTGCTAGGATCCCACCATATCGCTCGTGGGCTGAATATAAGGTTGGGAAATGTAAGTCATTGTTGACCACGAAGATTTGAGGAGAATAGCCTTAGAATTCCATATCCCATCTGGAGGCTCGGTGGTGCTCGCCGCAGCGGGAGATAGGCGATGGCACCCGGAGGTTTATCATTGTTACGTTGATGCTTTAAGGCGGGCCTTAGATATCCCTAGCTCCCATTTTAGAAGCATTCAAGAGTACTTCAGATCCCCATCGTCAATTTTCCCCAAATTCCATTAGGTCGGTGGTGGGGTGGGGCTCTCTTGTTATGCACTTGTCGAAAACTCGTTTTGAAATCTTGATGCGTTTTTAGCATCAAGTGTATAAGAAGGTGTGTACTACTTTTCACCTCGTCAAACCTTCAGGTGTTGCTCCTCGAAGGTGTCTCACCGACAATCAAGTTTTTCTTCTGTTGGTTGATGGGCACCCGAGTTATGGTGGGGTTTGGGTAAGATGAGGGATCCAGTGCAAAGCCCTTGGTGTCATAGAGGACGAGCTCAATATGATAGGTGAGATGTCCTTTAAGTGCAGAAAGATTTGTTTGATCTTGGGTGGCGTTACTGGTCGGAGGCTCTTGGGCTGGTCGGATCGGGTGAGGGAACCCCACTATCCTTATTTCTTTGTGCTTCGTATTCTTTGCTTATCAACTCCTTATCTTGTTTTGCAGTGAAGCTCAATTCCCAGAAGAAGGCGGTGGATGCGGCCGAGGCGACCCCCGCAAAGTCGCCGAGCTCGCGGACAAGAAAGAAGGCGAGGCGGGCCGAGCCGAGCAAGGCGCCCGTGGTGGTGGGCGATCTAAGCCTGTTGGTGACGGCACCTCAGCCGAGGCCAAGCCCGACCTCGGCGACGGACGCTCGTACCCGGATACCATCCGAGGTGCCGACTTCCAGCTCCCCCATATCCTTCCCCAAGGTACAGGTCTCTTCTATATTTCTTGATGTTTTCCTTCGTGATACAATCCTGATTATGTTGAATTTTAGGATGTCACTTCAATGATGGGGGAGCTGCACCACATTACGGGGTATATTGCCGAGGGCATCTCTCGGTACGAGGCATCGGAGAAGGAGCGGGCTGCTGTCGAGGCCGCAAGGGTCGCTGCTGAGGCCGCGCTCGCTGCTGCAAGGGCCGACGTTGAAGCCGAGAGGACCACGGCCGAGGCTGCTAAGATTACTGCCGAGGCCGCTGAGACCGCCCTCAAGAAGAAGGCATGGGCCTTGGAGATGGCTCGGGCCGAGCTCGAGGAGTCGCGAGAGGAGGCGACTGAGGTGAAGAGGAAGATGGCCGAGGAGACGAAAGTGCTCTGCTGGAGGTCGAGGCCGATGTTAAGGACCTTCACCACCAGACTCATCGAATCGAGACCTTCTCCTTTATCTCGACCGCCGCCCGTCTCGGACGAAGGTGGTGTCGGACCACCTGGAGGGGTTGGCGGCCCAGATGCCTGATTTCGACAAAGTCAAACATGGCTGGGTCGAGGTCGCCCCCCAGACGATGAACAAGAACTATGCCCGAGTGATTGCCGGGGCTGGGTCTTTCCCTTCTGGAAGATCTGGCGTCAAGCTCCTCCCTTCTGACGGCGGAGGCGTTGCTCAAAGGTAAGTAGGACGAAGATCACGAACTCCGGGAGCTTCTTTGCCGAGGCTTGGGCGGGGGAGGAGGAGCCGAGCTCGGAGCTTCCTTCCGAAGGGGGCCTTGCGCAGCAACAGCAGCAAGTGCAAGAGCGGCAGGGGGCCGGTGAGGCCGGTGGGGAGCCCGAGGTCAGTGGGCCCCTTGTAATAGGCTGATCTTCCGGGTCGCTAGGATCCCGCGCTTTGTAAAATTTTTCACTTTTGAATAATAAACACCGTTTTCTGAAATGCGTATTGTCTTGTTTATCTCTAGCACTTCGCTTCTCAATACGTTGGACTTGATCATGACTCGTGACAGTGAAAGAAGTTCGAGGTGCTTTAGTTGAGAAGAACGAGGAGGCGTTATTTTGGAGGAGTCGATCGTCCGAGCCGACTCAAGTTTTGATTGAGTATGGATGTCATTCGGCATCATCCGCCGAACTGAAGAAGAAGATGCAAGAGGCCGATCGAGAAGTGGCCCGCCTCCTGGCTGAGAACGAGGCGCTAAAGCTAAGAATCATACAACTCGAAGTCCAGGGGGCGGACTTATATGCCGATGTGATCCAAGGACGGCTGATACAATGCGAGGCGGCTCGGTGACGACGGAGGAGCTAGCTCGGATCTCGGAAGAGCATGCGAGTATGAGAAGGTAATCCACCGATCTGGTGGAACTACCATATCGAGCCGACAATCGAGTTCGAGCTTCTCGGCGAGGGCATGGTCTTGAGGATGAGGAGGGCCTAATAGCAAAAGTTTAAGGACCGCCTCGACTCCATCATGAAGTATATGCAGATGTACGAGATCATTCAGAACGACGATGCCCACCCCGGCCATGGCGAGTCCACGGCGGGCTCCATCGGTCCAATAATAGAAGAACCTGAGGAGGTGGCTCGCCGATCATGCCAAGTGCTCGGCCGATGGGTCCCCCGAGGAGCCGTTAGAGGCGGTCTCGGCAGACGGAGGCGCCCGGTATGAGGTCGGCGGGGAAGGCGAGGTAGGGCGGTTGGTCGTGGTCCTGGCCAGGCGTCGAGTTCACGAGGTCGAAGTGCGACCTCGGGTATGGCCTCAGTTCGAGAGCGCCTTCGGCCGGGACACACTGTGCGGTTCAAAGTCCTTCTGGAGCAGGTCGCGGTGGTCCCGGGGTCACCATTTCAGGTCGGGGTGCCTCCGAGCCTGCGCCGAGCGCTGTTGGAGTAGGCCGCGGTGATTCCGGCCTTATCGACTGGGTTGAAGGCACCGAGTTCGTTCCAGGCGTACATCGCCGACCTGGAGATTTTGTTCGAATCGTGCGGCAATGAGACTGGCGGTGGAGCTCGGAAGCCCGAATGAGTTTGTATATAGCTTAGGACTTTGTATGTAGTCGTAAATGTATTTAGACTCGTTCCGAAGTGTATATTTTCCCCCTTGAGAGGTACAAACATAGCTTAGGACTTCGTTTTGGTCGTAAATGTATTTAGACTGTATACAGAAGTGTATATCTTCCCAAATAAAGGGGTATAATTTGACGAGATCCGATCTGGATGTCGTTTGCATGTAGACGTTCAAATTAATGAGTAATCTGTATGCTTTGCACGAGATCCGATCTGGGCGTCGTTTGCATGTAGATGTTCAACTGAATGAGTAATCTGTATGCATTGCTTGTACGAGATCCGATTTGGACGTCGTTGGCATGTAGATGTTCAACTGAATGAGTAATCTGTATGCTTTGCATGTACGAGATCCGATATGGACGTCGCTGGCATGTAGGTGTTTCAAATTAATGAGTAACTTGTATGCCTTGCTTGTACGAGATCCGAGCTGGACGTCGTTGGCATGTAGGTGTTTCAAATTAATGAGTAACCTGTATGCTCTCTTCGCAAGGGCATCCCCTTTTGAAGGTAAATTGTGGTTTATCCGAACGGATGTTCACATAGATATAAGGTGAGACGAAGTGAAATACTCATTAGAAAAATAAATGTTTTATTAAATAAGTAAACAACATCGTATTTCAGCATAGCGATTAGAGGGTTAACATGTTGCCTATCTGAAATCAAAGCTATGTAAAATACCTCCTTAAATGAGTGATATGCGTGTTCGGGAATAAGTGCCGGACGAAAGCGAGCAAACTTATAGACCCTTTGCCGAGGTCCTTGCAGACGCGGTATGGGCCTTCCCACGCCAGTCAGGTTTATTAAGGTGCTCGGTTTCTTGGCCTCGTTGTTCGTGATCGCCAGGCACGGGGTAGGCCTCTTCTTCGCTAATATCCTCGGGCATTCTTTCGCCGTTGCTGATCACCTGGATACTCAATATTCCACCCGGGTGGGTATCTTGATGGTGAGGTGGTAGACCGAGCGAGACGGCCTTGGTGGCGTAGAGCCAATCTCTCCCAAGGATGATGTTATACGGAGGGAGCTCGACCGGGAAACCGAATGGCTATGGTGACCGACCGGAAGACGTCCCATCGCGACCGGAAGCGGTAATAACGCTACGGTCGGACCGCCTCTGAGTGAAGCTCCGTAGTGCGAGATGGTGCGGGGTGAACTCGGATCCTCCGACCTCGAGTTTGTCTAAGCAATCCCGAAAGATGATCTCGACGGAGGAACCGATGTCGATGTAGACCCAATGGATATTTTATTGCCCACCACCGCCGTATGGTAATAGCATCTTGGTGTGGCATAATCTTGGGTACTGGGTCGTCATTGGAAAACACGATGCTCTCCTTTTCTCGAAATCGTTTGTTCTTCGGCTCCTCGGGGATCAGCCTCCGAGCTTCAGTTTTCAACGACGACCTCGTCGTACCTATGGGCAGCCCGGTGATGGCGTAGACTTGCTCCATTGCGTTGGGAGCGTCGTCCTCGTCATCGTCGGGGCACGTTGTCTCTGAGGTCGGCCCACAGTTGTTGCCACATCGGTTCTTTCCTCTGCGCTTCTTGTTCCCCGACGTGCTCGTGGTGCGGTCGAGGTACTTCTCCAGCGCCCCTTTTTTAACGAGCTCGTCTATTTCCGAGCTCAGATTCCTGTTCCGACCAAATTGTTCTACTTAGTCGCTCGCAATAGCACGAGGTCCCTATAGCGTGGTAAGGTCGACCCAAGTCGAATCTCTCGAGGAAGACTTAACAGGGCTATGATGTGTTACGATTAAAACGGTAAATCAAAATCCTAAACTTGATTTGGGGATGATGATTAACTAAGATTAACAGGGAATTAAATCACACGAACAATTCAAACCAAACGTTCAAAGCAGTTCAATAGCACAGGAATAATTCAAGAGTGTGAGATAAACTAGGGTATAAGGGTTCTTCGCCTTGATTAATCGATTTATTGCTTGATCAAGAAATCTACCTATTCATGCAATCCTCAAACCTCAATCCAAACACTCGACTTTTGTTCCGTGGATTAAACCTAGGTTATCAAATTTCACAAATACATACACTATAGAGTACCCGTTTCCGGTAACCTCTAACCCAATTGATTCCTATGATGCAACGTATCTATCTCTCGATAATACACGAAACATAAATAATTCAATAGAGATCAATCACTCAACAATAAACCCTAGGATTCAATTGATACACTCGATCAAAACAAATAATCAATTAAACAATTTGAATCACCCAACCCTAGAAAAGAATTAGTTCATGCTCATCTCACGGATCAAACAATTATAATTGATAGAAATCATTATCCAACAATTCAATGGAAGAAAGATCGAATAATTAATCCTTACAATCGTAATAGTCTTGATGAATCTCTTCAATCAAGTTCTTGAATCAATCCAATGCAAAAGGAATTACAAGGAAAATAATGATGAACAATCGCGTGGGAGGAACTATTGAAAACTGACGTCTGCGAATAAAATAAAATGTGAACTGAACTTAGGGTTTCACGCGTTTCAAAATATATATATATATATATATAGGGCCGAACTTTCACGTCCAGCGCCGGACGGAGACCCAGCGCCGGACGCGAGGCCTTCAAAACTAGGCGAAATCGTGGGCACCCAGCCACGGACGCGGCGCTGTGAAAACAGGAGCCGCGCAGACGCAAGGCGATGCGGACGCTGGCTCTCTCGGCGACTTCAACACGGTTGCGGCGCGGACGCGTAAATCTCAGGCTACGCCATCTGGAAGCTAGCGCCGGACGCAAGGCAGCGTCGGACGCGGCGATCTTCTGGATAACTTCACATCGACGCCCGGCGCCGGACGCATGCGATGCGGACGGGCGCTCGAGACGTCTCGCTCAGCGCCGGACGATATGAAGCGCGGGACGCGGGCCTTCTTGCGTGCGTTCTATCTTTTGCCAGACGCACCCAGCCGGCTACGCCGAGTCCGGCGCTTGGGTGCGTTTTTATGCTCAAAATGTGTAAAACGCGATCATTCCTACACAAAACAAAGCGAACATGATTCCAATCAAAAGATATTCAAACTAAGCGGATAGGAATCAAATCGTCGAAAACAAACAAAGAAAACACAACAAAACATGCAAAACAACTCCCCACACTTAACTCTTTGCTTGTCCTCGAGCAAATTTAGTTTCTTAAAAGAGTGGTACACATAGAATCAATCTTTCAAATAGAATCAATCTCATATTCACATCCTTCAATGCATCTTTATAATATAGTTCTCAATATAATGATCCTCGTTCATCAATCGAACATGTGACTTATCATAGACTAGGCGTCTTCGACTCAACATGATCTCAAAATCGATATACAACTTATATGGTTCCCTTTCATGTAAGATATCCAATGACAAAATCAAATAAGAACTTGTGGAACTTAAAACCGATTATAGGACAATGATCGTTAGGTGGAAACTTGAGTTGTACACTCGAGTATCCTAACGTGATATCTATACCCATAGTAAATAGTCTCCATTAGAGACAACACAAGAAAGAGGGTAGAGCCCTTATTCAATTTTAAGCCCACTTATTTCATACAACGTAATAATTTTTATTTTTATTTTTATTTTTTATTTTTTTGTCCACTTTTCTAGAAAATCATACAAGAGGCGGGTTCCATTTACGAAGCATATGACATCCGATCACACACCTTGTCTAAACACGACTTCCTAATTATGTCCCACGCTCAAATTGACGCCTAAGAATTATCAAACTAAAACCATATACCAAGATGCAAAGAAATTCGGATCAAAACGCAATCAATTCAACTTAAAGCATAATTCTTCATACACCATTGATTTCAAGAGAATAAATTCGCCTCTAATCCAAACAAAGAGTTAAGAAACGATCAAACACATCGACAAGACGCAACAAAACAGAAAGCGACAAACGACAAAACAAAAACGACACAAACCAAACGATACCCCCACACTTAAAACAGCAAGGTCCCATTGCATATGAATATAAAAGTATAGTAGAGAGACTTCCGAAATTGACGAAAGCGGAGGCGGGCATCAAACCGAAACAAAACCTACAAAACACAAAACCAAGGCAAAACACAAACAAAATAAAACCAAAAGAAAATGAAACAAAGCATAAAGAAACATGGGTTGCTTCCCACGGTGCTAGTTTTGGTCGCCGGACCGACCATTGATTCCTCATTTTGTTGAATTTTGTCGAGCGAGAAGCGCTCGCCCTCTCATTATCAACGCGCCTCGCTGGCGATAACCATATTCCGTAGAGTAAGGTGGCTCTTTCCACTTATCCTCGACTTGTACTTCACCCCGATCGTTCTTACACTTAGCTTGGGTGTGGGGTCAATCTTCATCAACTTCTTCCTTAGGCATACGTATCAAAGAAGACCTTATACTCGTCCAAGTATCAAGTGCGGTTATAGAAAAACATGATGCGAGTAGAAACAAGAGAATTATCACTCGTACTACTAGCATGGAATGTCTCCGTTGTTCCCAAACAATCAAGCTTATCAATCCTTTAGTGAAATCAATTTGGGTATTTGTTGTAGCCATGAATGGCCTTCCTAACAACAACGGATGTCCCTCTCATGTTTTCCATCCTTCTCCCATATCAATGACAACTAAATCAACTAAGACTAAAAGGTTACCCATTCTTATTAAAACATCTTCTATCACACCTTTCGGGTACCGAATAATTCCCTCAGCTAATTCTAATCGCATGCTTGTTTGTTTTAGCTCCTAAGTTTTAATGAGTTAAGCAGAGAAAGGACATTAAATTTATCCGGACCCAAATCCAAAGATCCCCGATGCAGATTTCCCATTACCAAAAGCAACATTGAAAGTAAAGCTACCTGGATCGCTTTGCCTTGGTTTGGGTTGGTGCGGAATGGACTTCTTCTTCTTCTCAGCTACCACCTTCTTCATATTCACCGTCTCCTTCCTTTCGACTATCAGACGGCCCTGAAATGGAGCAGTGGCTCATAGACTCTGCGAGGTCGTTCTTCTTCTACTCCGATCTCTTCATCGCCTCGCACTTCTCGTTCTCACTTCCATAGCGATATGACCTTGGCATGCTCCGATTGGCTAGGAAACTTCCCCTTTTGATCTCGTCGTGCTAATTGCTCAACAGTTCCAGCCATCTGTCCCACTTGAGTTGCCAACTATCCCACTTGAGTCTCCACTCTTTTGATAGATGCCTCCAAGGATTCAAATCTCAAAGTGCTTGCTTGGACAAAAGTATTAAGAGAATCCTCAGCGATGGGTTATTGGGGACCTCAAGTTGTTCTTGAGGTTGTTATCTCAACTGGCACCCCGACTTGATCCCCTTGATTCGACTCGGGAGAAATTAGGGTGATCTCTCCACCGGATTGTAAGAATTTGAGTAGGGGTCTTATGCGGGCCTCGACGGATAGCCTATTGATTCCTCTTTCGTACCCTTTGTTGGAACCCTGCATAGCATTAACTTGTACTTCTTCATATGCCATCTCTTTGGTTCTTTGGCACATGTTAGCTCCATGCCCCGCTTCTCCACATATTCCACAAATTTCCATCGACATCGCTTGTTGCCGCTGGCATTGAGGTGATTTCGAGGTTCAAGATGGTTCTCAATAGCTGAACTCGACGAGTGAGATCAAATCGATTCTTGTGTCATTTCATAGTTGGGTGTCAACTCTTTTCGCCGCAGCAGTCTTCGCCCCGCACTTCTCATTTGCGAGTTTGCAGCTAGCGTCTCGAATCTCGCTAACATCATCGGCGTGTAGTTTCCAATGTCTCCTCCACCGCATTATCTATCATGTATTGATAGTCCATCGTCAATCTATCAAAGAAAACGGTTGAGAAGCTCATTTGGGTAATGGTGATGCGGACCGCTTTGTTGTAATGACTTGAACCGATCTCATGCCTCGTGCATGGGTTCTCCACCATCTGCTGAATGTGGCTATCTCGAGCCCTCGACTCTTGTGTCTTCGGTTCGAGTAGTACTTTCCCATGAATTTATCATACACGGCTTGCCAACTCGTCGATGAACAGTACGTAGAGACATCAACCATGTCTTGGCTCTATCTTTCGGTGTAGGAAAACACCTCATTCTCGATGTATCTTACGTAAGCCCGTTCGGTGGAAAAGTGTGAACCATCGCATAGAACTCCGGATGAAGTTCAAGGCATCCTCGCTAGCATCCCATAGAATGACGGAAGCAGGTTGAAGTGGATGGGCTTCAACTCATAGTTACGGGCCGGATCCCCGAGGACTATGCATGACGTTGTCACCCCAATGACGGGTCGAGCAAAATCACGCATCCTTGGGTTTCCTTCTTCATGGGCTCCTCCATTTGCTGCCATTTCTTCTGGCACAAACTCCTCACTTGGAGATCTACTCCCCAAACTCTCGTACTCAACTGTCGTTGCACTCGTCTCACTTTCAGACGAGCTTTCTTCTTTCAAGTTCGAAAGATTAAATTCTCCAACCCTGTGAATGTTGTCGAACACCGGTGCCAACTTCCTTTAAGACTTGACGACCTAGCATAAACAAACACAAGACAAGAAAAGCGGATTACGCGCTGCTGGAAGAATTAACCAAACAAAAATAAATAAAGAAAATAGAAGATAGGAAGGAAAATAACACAATCAAAATGCTAAAGCCTTCCCAAGAACGGCGCCAAAATTTGTTCGACCAAATTGTTCTACTTAGTCGCCATAATAGCACGAGGTCCCTATAGCGTGGTAAGATCGACCCAAGTCGAATCTCTCGGGAAGACTTAGCGGGGCTATGATGTGTTACGATTAAAAGTAAATCTAAATCCTAAACTTGATTTGGGGATGATGATTAACTAAGATTAACAGGAATTAAATCACACGAACAATTCAAACCAAACGCTCAAAGCAGTCAATAGCAGGAATAATTCAAGAGTGTGAGATAAACTAGGGTATAATGGTTCTTCGCCTTGATTAATCGATTTATTGCTTGATCAAGAAATCTACCTATTCATGCAATCCTCAAACCTCAATCCAAACACTGACTTTTGTTCCGTGGATTAAACCTAGGTTATCAAATTTCACAATACATACACTATTAGAGTACCCGTTCCAGGTAACCTCTAACCCAATTGATTCCTATGATGCAACGTATCTATCTCTCGATAATACACGAAACATAAATAATTCAATAGAGATCAATCACTCAACAATAACCTAGGATTCAATTGATACACTCGATCAAAACAAATAATCAATTAAACAATTTGAATCACCCAACCCTAGAAAAGAATTAGTTCATGCTCATCTCACGGATCAAACAATTATAATTGATAGAAATCATTATCCAACAATTCAATGGAAGAAAGATCGAATAATTAATCCTTACAATCGTAATAGTCGTGATGAATCTCTTCAATCAAGTTCTTGAATCAATCCAATGCAAAAGGAATTACAAGGAAAATAATGATGAACGATCGGCGTGGGAGGAACTATTGAAAACGGACGTCATGAATAAAATAAAATGTGAACCGAACTTAGGGTTTCACACGTTTCAAAACATATATATAGGGCCGAACTTTCACGTCTAGGGCCGGACGGAGACCCAGCGTCGGATGCGAGGCCTTCAAAACCAAAGCGAATCGTGGCACCAGTACGGACGCGACTCGCGCCGGACGCAGCGCTGCGAAAACGGAGCCACGGACGCGGCCGCCTCGACGGCTTCAACACGCTTGCGGCCGAACGCAAGCGGCCACGGACGCGGCAACTCTCTAGACTACTTCATCTCGGAAGCGGCCGACGCAAGGCAAAGACCGACCGCGATCTTCTGGACAACTTCACATCGGCGCCCAGCGCCGGACGCATGCCAGCGTCGGACGCGGGGTGCTTTCTGGAGACGTCTCGCTTCAACGCCTTAAACCCAGCGTCGGACGCATATGAAGCGTCGGACGCGGGCCTTCTTGCGTGCGTTCTATCTTTTGCCAGACGCACCCAGCGCCGGCTACGCCGAGTCTGGCGCTTGGGTGCGTTTTTATGCTCAAAATGTGTAAAACATGATCATTCCCTACACAAAACAAAACAAACATGATTCCAATCAAAAGATATTCAAAACTAAACGGATAGGAATCAAATCGTCGAAAACAAACAAAGAAAAACACAACAAAAACATGCAAAACAATTCCTGCAGTCGTCGGTATCGTGACCGTACCCCTGGTGGTAGTCACAATACTGGTCCGACTTTCTCTTGGATCCTCCTTTCATGGGAGGTGGTTCCGTGAAGAGCTCGGCATGGAGCTCAAATATCTCCGACCTTGACTTGAGCAGATGATGCCCGTTGTTGCCAAGGTTTGGCCGAGGTTCGGCCCGACTCCACCGCCCTTCGATTCTCGAAGGAACTTCGGCGTTCATCGCCTCGACCTCGGTCATCTGGCTTCTTTCTTTCAGCCCTCTGCTCATCCCAGATCTCTCTCTTCTTCCGATCTGACTCGTCTCCTTTGACGAAGTTGTCAACCAGGGTACAAAGACGACTAGCCGTCTTCGGCTTTTCTCGGGTGATCTCTTTATTCAGTGCGTCGGGTCGGATCCCGTTCTTGAACGTGTTGATGATGTAGATATCGTTACTCTCATCAATTTTGAGAGACTCCATGATGAACCTCGGGACGAAGTTCGACATCGTCTCGTCCCGCCCTTGGTGGATAGTGAACAGGTCGGACGAAGGCTGCTGAGGTGGCATTTTCTGATAGAAGCGCCACTTGAACTGATCCATGAGGTCCCAGGCGGTGTATACTATTCTGGTGAAGCGAGGTGAACCAACGCCGGCCGTTGGAGATCAAGACCTGGGAAGATTTTGCACATGTGAAAATCTTCCATTCCTTGATTCGCCATATTGGTGGTATAGGCGAAAAGGAAGTGGAGGGTCCCAAGGCCATCGTGAGGCGGCAATATTGGGTGCCTGCATCACCGCTGGGGCAAGGCGTGTCTAGAATCTCTCCGAGAAAGAGAGATGATTCTTCCGCATCGATCGAACCCCGGGAGATCGTTGCCATCTCTTTCGGAGGGTGGGAGACCGATTCTGGCGTCTATCGTCTCCGGGGAGTTCGCCCCGCCTTTCTCTCTCCTATGCTCGCCGACTGGGAGGCATGCCGAGGTGGAGAGGGCTTCGCGGCGACGTGGTGGCGAATGGTTGCGCCATCTCGGCGAGGTGATGGACTTTGGCGGCGATTGATGTACGCGTTTCGGCTATTGTGCCGAAAGTAGCGTTGATCGCCCGGTGGGGTGGCGACCTCGGGCGCCAGATTCGCCGATTCAGCACTCAAGAGGTGCCCGCCCATTTGTCCTCCGTGAAGGAAGTTCGAATCGGCCGAGATTGGCATTAAAGAACTCGCATACGGCTCGGCGAGGGCTTCGTGAGACCGAGAACCACTGCTCACCGGCATTGAGGTCGGCGTCTTCTTTCTCGCCAGGCGGCGATCCCGGGGTGTATGGGAATGTTTTCCATGTAGCCCTCAGCGTGTGTACGCTGTGGCGCCTCGCAATCTCCTTCCGCGCAGCCGAGTGACCACCGCCGTCTTCGCCGTGGTTGTTGGCGATGTTGGCGGCGGTTGCGTGTTCTTGCCATTGATTTGTAGAAAAGCGAAGCTTTTTGTTCGGGCTTCCCACGACGGCGCCAATGATAAATCTAGTATATGTTAGTATGCAAGATTTATGTAAGCGAGAAAGAACACCGCGCTTTTACGTGGTTCGATCGTTAATGAGATCTACGTCCACGAGGAGTGATTCCTCAATGCTTTCACTATGGTTTGATTACGGTGAGTATAGCTAAAGCCCTTAGTATTTGAAGTTGCTAACCCTTCTACCTTGATCTAACTCCTATTTATACATATCAAAGGACCCTAAGGGAACCATCCTCCCATGTAGGGACTCTTAGCCTTCGTATGTGTGGGACTGCCTCTCGCCCATGGGACTCTTAGCCTCGCTTACCAGGGACTCTTAGCCTCACCGATTAGGGTTTGGAGGTCGCTAGGGTTGGGGATGGGGCTCGCATAACCGCGTGGGCATTATTAAAGTCGAGCCCAGGCTGCTTGGGCTGTCGGTGGGCCCGAGTGGTTGAGCCATATCCCATCACTTGCTTAGAGAAAACAATGCCCCCCACTTGGCCGGCACCTAGCACCCGTTGGGTACCCTCCTCCTCAATTGCGTGCGGCAATGACGGTCAACTCGCTCGATGGGTGTGCTCAACAGTACCATTGCCGCCGACTCGGCTTGGGACTTGCTTGGTCTTGCTTTGCAGGTTGGGTGCTCGCCGAGTCCGCATGTTTGCCTTTTCTCCCGTGTGCAGCCACCAACGCCGGTGATCGTCCTCATCGTGTCTCTCGCCTTGACCAAGCTAAACCCTACCCTTGGGGTGGTGGCACTACTATCCAAAACGCACCAGAAGACCATTCTATTCGCTCAACATGTTGATTCCTTTTCATTCATTTTTCGCGATATCCTGCGAACACAACACGATCGAACTTAGCTCGAATCGAACATAATAAAGTCGATAAAATCAAAACTACGCGATGCATAACGAACTATAGACAACGGAAGCACGAGAAAACAAACACAAAACATGTCGGAACAAATACAATGGGAGGAATGTTAAAATTGCCATTTTGAGTCACTTACAAAAGAAATATTTTTTCTAACCACTTTTTATATCTAAACGCATAATATTCCTAGTTAAATTCAAAGAGAAGTGGACTGGCTTGAAAAGAAAGAAATTGACTCAAGATTGATTGACAAAAATTCACGAGCCCCATTTTAATAAATGAAAAGTATTGATTGAATATATATATATATATATATATATATATATATATATATATAGGAATGAAATCAAATACAAACTAATCTTAAAGTATAAAATAAGAATTATTAATTTTAGTCCTCGATTCGTGAAGGTCTATGTTGAATTCCATATTCGAATCCCATGAGGGACTAATTTTATTTTCTGAATTCAGACACTTATACTGCAAATTCAAACGTTTTCACGACGAATTCAGACGATTTCATGAGTTAGTAGGTTATACGTTAAATAATTTTTACAATAATCACTCTCATTTCTAATCATTCAAATGTGTAGGGATGAGCATTCGGATTTCGGTTCGGATTTTTACCTCATCCGAACCGATCCGAAAATCAATTTTGAGAGAGAAAAATCCGATCCGAACCGAAAATCCAAAATTATGAAAACCGAAAATCGAAACCAATTTTGTTAATTTTATATATATTTATATTAAATTTAAAATATTTAAATAAAATATTATTTTTATATATAAATTATATATAATTCGGATTTTCTGATTAAAAAATACAATCCAACCGAATTTTAAATTTCAATTTGGTTAAGATATCAGATATTGGATTTTCGGATTTTTGCTAACAATGTGTCTATATTTTTGGTTAAGCGCAAACTTAGTACCATATGTTGAATTGTTGCAGAGTCTCATATGTAAACCATCAGTTGCACCCGCATGAGTGGACGGACTGCATGAGTGGACGGTCTATAAAATATGATAGACCGACTCCATATCATATTGGTCAAAAGTATGAAATTGGTATATGAATTAATATATAGAAGAATGATAAGCCTGATATAATTACATGATATATGTCCAATGCAAATAATGTGGAATAATTGGCAAAATAAATAGCAGTGAAATTTAAATGAGGGCAATTAGGTCAAAAGGCCACTAAAGTGGGTATGGGTGAATATGTTTATAAGAGTAGGTCAAATGTTGTGCATAGTGGGAATTTTGGATGTTTAGCCTATATAAATTGTACTAAGAGACGGTTTGCAGTGAGAAAAAATCATGGGCCTCAATGTAAGAAATATGGAGTTGTTAGTTGAATTTATTGCATCGAATTAAGAAATCGTTTTTGGGATTTAGGTATTGAAAAGTACTTTTTCTGAAATGAATTATCATTTATTTCTAATAGGGATGCTTAAATGGATATCAATTATTACTAAATTGAATCGAAATTGATCGGTTATCGATATCCAATAATGTATTAATTCGATATTCGGATCGGTATCGATTAATGATTTGGGGTTAACTTCGGTTACTGGTACCCAATAACCGAAATTATAATAATTATTAATGTTATTGTTACTAAATTATAAATAAAATAACCTAATCTTAATTTGGTTCAATTATTATTGTCAATACATTATTAATTTTTTAAAAATTTGGTAAATTTCGAGTATTCAATACCGAACCGATTAATTGATCGATTAATTATATAACCAAATATAATAAGATTGATGCTCTTCTGTAACTGTCGCTGTTTGCCCAGCAAATTAAAAGGAAAATTAAAACAACACAAAAACACACTAATAATAATAATAATAATAGAAAGAAATGGCTTCTGAACTTATGTTTACAAAAACAAAGTCCTTGAAATTTTATCTATGTTAAACCTAGTCCTTAGTTCGGTGTCATACAAGGATCTAAATTTAACATAAAATAAAAGGTATAGGGATCTTATTTACACATAAATAAAAATACATAGACTCAATTTAAATTTTAAGAAATAAAAGTACGGAAACCCAATGAACAAACTTAAAGGTGCAACTCATTTGCACTACGTGATGAGTATAAGACCTCATTTACAATGCGTGAGAAAAAGATATGATAGATATTTATGATATGCTAAAATTTTGTTGAAAACATCATAGTCGAACATATCAATATTTTTTCATACAGTCAAGAAAACAAACCTCGATTCAATATATACATATTCATAAAAACTCATATACATCCATCCGCACGATGCGAAGCAGATAAAAATATTATTTATTCTTAACAAAAGATTATTTACATTGAAGAAAATATCATTTATTTTTAAACTATAATTTGAAAGTATTATTTATATTGAAAAAATATCATTTATACAAAATAAAATATCATCGTTGTCAGTATCTGCAGATGTATACACAGGAGACCACCTCATACATATTTTTTGTGTGTTGGGAGAGGGGGGAAATTTATTTCCATTCTCTAAACAAAGCTCTCGAACAGAATAGATAACAAACAAGATTGCGATTCACGAGATTCAAGTTCCATCATCAAAAAATTATTCTTATAAAAAGTAATATCTCAATAGTTAAATTATCAAAGTATTTTGATAAATGAATTAATAAGTTAGTCATAGAAAGTCATAATTGTCGAGAGAAAGAGAGAGTATGTTAGAAATAACAAAATATAATAAGATTGTCTTTGTAAATTGATTGTTTGCTTATAAGATCGAGTTGATGAACTCATTTTTTTATGAGCTTATAAGTAGTTGGAATTTTATTTTATTTTTATTGAACAATATATAAGCTCCTAAAGAAGTTATGAATTAGAGGCATGCTTTCTCATATAAGAAGCATATAAAGTAGATCAAGTAGAAGCTCAAAATCCTCAAGTACTTCCAAAGCATACAGAAAATATGTAAATAACACAGCTCTGCCAAGAAAAACTTGGAGCACAACCACATATTAATGTAAACTCTAAGAGCAATATTAACCATAAAGTTAGCACCTCTTGCAGATTTGTACGCACGGGTAACAGAAACAAAGATATTAAACGTGCACACAGTCGGCAATGGCGTCTTACCCTCTGGTCCGAAGAATTGTAATGCTGCCTTCTCCGCCTTCTGTTCGGATCTTAGTCTTCCGACAACGGGCTTCCCGGAAAACGCTGAGGTGGGGTAAGGAATGGAAGGTCTTCTTGCTCGTTTTGCTTTGATTTGGGCGGAGTGTGTATCCGCTTGTTTATGTCCTTCAAGGTAACGTCTCCATGCACACCACATGGTTTGATGAAGGTGAATGGATAGACAACGGATGAGGCCAGCTTAGGAGGCGACGCATGTATGACTTCCTACCTGCTTGTGTCGAATATGGATAAAACCGACGAGGGTTAAGGTCTATCGCGCAAATCACATAATCGAACCAAAGAAACAGTGGAGAAACATAGCAAAAACTTGTGTACATCTAGGTGTATGGTGTATCCACCCAAATTAGGGTTCACAAATCCCCAATCAGGGTTTATTTATCCTTTAATTAGGTGGATGCACCAGAGTATGCCTCAGAAACATTACCTTTGAAAACAACATTTCGGGAATGAACTGGATGTTTCTCAACTGCATTGCATTCAGGAGCAGTGTTGGA
Organism: Salvia rosmarinus; assembly: GCA_036937905.1. Classification (NCBI taxonomy): domain Eukaryota; kingdom Viridiplantae; phylum Streptophyta; class Magnoliopsida; order Lamiales; family Lamiaceae; genus Salvia; species Salvia rosmarinus. The sequence continues at coordinate 60,638,049 of CM072822.1, read as the reverse complement.
AAGCTCTGCAACAACACATTACCGATTATAAGGTGGGGAGACGAAAGGGTAGGAAGGTAAAGTAGAAAATGCAGCTACCGTAAAATATAGAGACATAATCTACAAAGACAAGTGTTTTCTGTACCTCCGTCGTCGACCTGAACATCGGATGCTCCGGGTGCACCAGTACTGTTGATGGGAAAAAGCTAGTTAGGAAAAGGAAAGTAATCGCTCTTGAAGTGGAAGAATAAAACTAAGAAGACGCACGTATTCTCAGAGTTGAAATGCATTTCATCATCGTTGAAGCAATCTGCAATCCACCCTTCTTCCAAATACACGCTGCTGGGTTCAGCTGGGCCTTCATCAAACAACGGAACTATAACTAGATACGACAAATTGGTTCAATTTACATATATATCTAAATAGGAGATGAACCTGCAAATCCGTTAACCCACTCCGACATATCAGTAATAGCATCTTCGAGTGAATCTTGTGTCTCCTAAACATTGATCAACAGCATACAGTTAAACATGTTTTCACATATAATTTATCTAAAATCATCATAGCGAAAAGGGATAAGAATATTAAAGAATGAAGCATCACAATAGACTAGAGAAGACATGACGACTTGAGATTGAAGGTCTTTCACTTGTTATAAAGCGTTTGGAAGGTGGAGTAATACTTTAATCAAATTTTGTAGATACTAAGGATATGGAAATTCTCAAAAGACGACCATGAGGTAGAATCACCTTAGATCTCAGAAACATCTCGTTGTGGAAAGGAGGAGAATCGAGGACTTCAGACTCAAACTGTAGCATCCTACGCCTTTTTACTTGGAGGGGAGGCTCCCTGTTCTCTAATAACTCTTTCCCTGTAACGTCTGCAGTTCAATTGTGCATGATATAAACCTTTTTTTTGGTTCTAATAGAAACGAGGCTGTCTATGCAAGTATTTTACGCACAGCATAATATCCACTTAATGCCTAGATAAAGCATGATTCATTCAGACCGAAATTCTGGCAATGAGGCTCGTTTTCTTAAACCAAGAACATCTTAAACAAGCATAAGCATAGTGTTTAATACAAATGCATTAGTAGAACTTCAATTTCCTAAAACTTACACGTAGAGATTATGAATCACTTTTTCCAATACATAATCAGCATTATACTACTATTCGTTGCTATTAGTCTATCAAACTTACATCCATCATCACCTTCAAGTAAAATAGCTAGTATAAGAAAGTGGGGCAATCGATAAAAAAAAGAGATAAGACTAAAGCAAACTAGGTGCAATTAGATAATAAATAGGAATGGTAGAAAGCAAATGTAACATCCTACCGTTGCTGGTTACATGGTAAGCTAAATCTCCACAAGCCTTGACCGGTGTGGTTTCATCATCAAACGAACAAGGGAGCTGGTCTTCGTTTTGGCTAACTCCATTCAGTAGGCACTTAGGTATTTCTGCTCAAAAGTAAGAAGACAAGCTACATATCAATGCCTTAGCCACACCGTATCATGAAAGATAGATCTAGGGTAGGACAGATTCACCTATGCTCGTATTATCTTCAAGACTGCAATCATCACCTGGCCAATCCCACATCTCACTAGTAACATGTGAATTGTATGCACAAGATCATTAGTAACATAAGACCACAATGATACAAACATGATGCTGCAGTTTTAAAGGGTGCATTCGACATAAAATGAATTGATAACTTCAATTTGCAACAAAAATAACCAAAATGTATATCATTCAACATTGAGTATAACCGTAAACACAGCAATGCCAAGCAAAATGTTGAACATCTTGCAAATATTCACGAAAGTAGAGCTCCAAAATTACGACCATGTCAAATCATTCAGAAACACTTAATCTAAAAACATAACCTTGCTCTCTACACTTTAATCCACGAATCAATCGCAACATCACACGTGCAATTCTATGAAATCATCACAAATCAAAACCCTAAAGGCATTCGCTACTTAAAGCACATCAAAATCTCCAAAAGAGCAGCAATTAAATCAGACCCACAAAAGTAACATCAACAAAAAAGAAATGCAAAACCATTAATATACACATAGCCAGCAAATTCAGCCGAGATTCAAGCAAAGCACTCACTTGCAATTGTAGTTCATTTTCTTCCTAGTTTCCCCACTTCTCTCTGCAATTCAAGTGAAGAACAGGAAAAGCCGCAAAATACAACTGAAAAAACGAAAGTCTAATAAAAGAAGCGGCGACCAATGAAACCCATTAAATATAGCCGTTGTAATGGCTGAGATGCACGTCAGAATAGGTGTATTCGTGTATTTGAGCACAGTTTCAGAGAACCCATCTACATACTTTCTGTTCAGGCGTGAAAAGGTAAGAAAATGTTTATGGAAATTCGCCAATTTCAGAGGCACAAAAAAATTAAGAAAAAAATAGAGGAAAAGATCAGCTCTGAAAACTGACAGCGGCGAGTGATGTAGTGGGTTGAAATGGGGTCAGTTTCATTTATTTTATTTTAGTTTTTTTCATTTTATTTTACACCCTCAATTCCCCAAATCCATTATTGAGAATCTTGAACACGAATTTTAATAAAAATTATTAAATATATTATGAGTGAAGTAAGAATCTCATATTACTATAATATTAAATTAGTTACTGGTTGGTCATAGGTGATAAAAAATATAAATATAAGAAAGAGAAATAATTGTAGGCTATGAGTGGTAAAAGATATTAACTAAATGATATTATTGAAGTAATAAGTTGGGAAGATAGTTACTATAAATGAATAAGAAGGAAATTAGGAAACGTCCCAAAAAAGAAAAGTAAAAAAGGAAATTGAGGGACTGATGAAACATTTTAGTTTATTTCATTTTATTTTATTCTATTTGTTAGGAAAGCGTTTCGATCTTACACTTCGATAATAAAATATTTATTCATATTGACTAAATGTACACAATTGATTTGGATCTATAATTAAAATAGGTTGATGTTGATAAATGGGCTAAGATCCATAATACACATAGAATGAAGTCGGTTGTACAAAATTCACATGACATAACTCATATCGCAGAGGAGATTCAACACCGTTCTTTAAAGAAAAACTTGTCATCCTGGATAGCCAAGACAGATATGTGAGCCAAATTTGTTCATAACTCAACCCTTTGAGCTAGATCTCAATGAGGCCTTTGAGTTGTTCTCTGACGACTTTGTATGTCATATAACAAAAATGTCTATAGGCGTAACTCACTAACTTATCATGTATGTAACTAGGCGATATGCATAAATACAATTGGGAATCATTTGGCATGTCCTCTCCATACCATCTCACGAATATTCAACAAACTTGCATGCAAGGAACGTTGTGCACTTTACAACGACTTAGCATGTGCACTAGGAAAATGTCGAAATGGGATAAATATACACAACTCATATGGAACTATGGCTAAAATGGATTGCTCTTTATTTATGGTTGAGGCCTATAAGAACTACATAATGAGGTTTGCTATATAGAGCTCATGTGACATAGTTGATATGACAGTGTTAATATGACAAAGCTGATATGGCGAGCTTATACGGCATAGCTCATACGACAAAACTAATATGACATAGCTTATACGACATAGCTGATATGACAAAACTCACATTACGTAGGCGATACACGAGCATGTGTCACGAGTTGGTACACCGATCTTTCCGTGTTTTGTCTTTCAAGTCAAAGCTCAAGAAAACCTTTGAATCATTCTCTAGCGTTATACCGCCACATACCGTAAGTACCTCAGTATGGGGTTGATAAGTGAATTACACTTGTAACTATTCGATAAGTTCAAGATAATTGAGGACCACTCAACTTGTCCTCCTTCTGGTCTCAAGTACTCGCGACTATCTCGATACACGCAAGTACCCATAATGAGTGATCATTCCACGTGTCGCTCCACAATACCTTAAGTACGAATATTCTAATAAACTTTCAGACTACATTGTGCATTTTACGGAGTCCTAGCCTATGCATCTAGGAACATTTCTCCCTGCAAAAAGATATATTCACTCATATGATAAGGTAATAAGTCTAAAATATCATCTTATGCATGACTTCTAATAAATATTTCACCACTTCATTTGCAATGAGGTACGCATGTTATTTTCTCTCAACACTAAATACTCTGAAATCATTCCTTGAATAAAATCTGACTTGAGTGTTGAAATTTCCCTCCGGAGGACCCCTCTAGCTCAATTTTGCAATCTTTGCTCCGATCAAGCTTGTTGTGTTCGTTTAGAGATGTTCAAAAAGCTTGATAGCATCATTCTTCAATATATATGCCTTCATCTCACTCGATTCAAGGTAGATCTATCTCTTTTTTGCTAGATCTTCAACCCGGATCTAACAAGTGGTGTCATTTGTGGAAAATCGAAACTAAGGCATCGATGGTTTCCCCTGATTTAGCTAAAGTCCACTTAAAACCCCTTATATGTGAAGACCAAATATGTATTTATGTATGTTTGGATGTGTTTGATAAAGGAAAAATTGGATCTCAATCAATAGATCCCTAATATTTTCTGGGTCCGTAGCCCAGAATCGCATGAAAAGCATGAATATGTTTTCTTTGTGTTTATGTGCTGCTTAATCTATTGTCGATGAGCTTGATTGGATTAGATAATGTCTTCTTATGTTTAATCTATTATGAAAAATCTAAATTCATGAATTTCAAGAAGAAAGCTTCAGCAACAACTGAGCTTGAAATTGAAAGAAGTGAATTTTCAAAAAAAAAAGTTGAATTCAAGATTTGAAGAAGAAAGCTTTAGTAAGAGTTGAGTTTGAAGTCTAGCTCAAAAGCTATAGCTCATGGCTAAAACTCGAAAGCCATAGCTCAGCACCATATCTCTAGCCAGGACTAGAAGGTCATAGCTCAGCACCATAACTCAAAAGCCATAGCTCATTGACTCACGGCCAGAATTTGAAAGCCATAGCTCAGTACCATAGCTTGAAGGCCACAGCTCAAAAGCCATAGCTTATGGCAGCGGTCAGGGCCATGGCTCGAAGCCAGAGCTCCGTTGATGATAAACCTAGAGAGAAGACAACACCTCGAAAAGGTTGCTAAATTGAATAGAATGTACAAAACAAAGCCTTGGTTAGAGCAAAGCACCAAGCAGGAGCTCTGCACTAGATAGAGCTGAAAACAAAAAAAAATAAAAATAAGTTCCTCAAAGCAGGGCATAGTGCGAATTCCCTAGTTGCGGGCCACTATTGAATCTAGAGCCGGCAAGATTGGCCCGGCCCGATGGGCCGATCCGAGGTACCCAAAATTGGGGTCGGGTTGGGCTTATGAAAATAGTGACCCAAAAAAATCGGGCCTAAAAAGTCCGCCCACATAACCCATCAGGCTGACCGGGCTTTGGGGCTAAAAAGCCCGGGATTAACGGGCCTAAAAGTCCGCCCACACATTTACGTTGAAATCGATGTTAGACTTGTTAGTAGACTTAATTTATTTTATTTACTTCGGAATTGATGCTATTAGACGTAATTTATTTTATTTACTTTGAAATTGATGTTAGTAGATTTAATTTATGTATTGTTATCATATTTTTTTGAAATTAAAAATAATATTTTATTAAATTAAATATTGGACGGGTTTGGTACGTGGCAGTAGCAGGATGGGGCTGGGATGGGCTACCATATTTTCAACCCGATAGCATTTCGGACCGAGCCAGCCCGACCCGGTAAAAACAACAAGCCCGATGGGCCGGGCCGGGCCGGGCCAGGCCGACCTGTCCCTTTTGCCAGCTCTATTTGAATCTAAGTCCCTCAGAGTCGGCCATAGTGTGGATTCCCTAGTTGAGGGCCACTATAGAATTAAGTCCCTCGGAGGAGAGTATAATACAGATTGCCTAGTTGTGGGCCACTATTGAATCTAAGTCCCTTAGAGTAAAGCATAATACAGATTTCCCAGTTGCAGGTCATTATTGAATGAGATATGACAACGTGCAAGACAAGTTTGGAACTGCAATGTGTACTCCAACAGACCTTCTCCAGAGTAGAGGTCTCTTAGAGTAGGGGATAGTTGATATGGAATAAATATACGACTCATTTGGGCCTTTGCCGAAACTATGTCATTCTCGATTCATGGGCTAAGGCCCATAAGAAACAAAGTATGTGATATGTTATACAAAGCTGATATGGAAGAGTTGATATGATATACTTTATTGTCCACCAATGGTACATATTTTAATAAATTATGATGAGTGTAAAGTGAGTGAAAATAATAAATGAATAGATTAATGAGTAGTGAGATTAAAAGGTGGGTCATAGAGATAATAAATGAATATATTAATGGATAGTGAGAGTAAAAAGGTAGATCATGACTTGTTTTTTTTTGTAAGTAAGTTGGTAGATTTAGGGTAAATTGTGAAGATGATATTTTCAAAAAGGAAAGTGAATATTTTTTGTGGACGGATCAAAACGAAATTAAATGAACGTATTGGTGGACGGAAGGGAGTAACTGATATGATATAGCTGATATGACATAATTGATATGAATATCTGATATAACATAGTTGATATGGCAAAGCTGATACCACATAGCTCATATGACATAATTGATATGATATAGCAAATACGGTAGAGTTGATATGACAGAACTCACATGATGGAGCTGATATGACAAAAATGTTTATAAGATAAAGCTGATCGACCAACTACATATGTAACTAACTGCTAAGTTCACGTATAATTGAGGACCACTCCTCGTGTCCTTCCTTCAGTACCTGAAGTACTTGTTGACTATTTGATATGCGCAAGTACCTACAATTGAGGACATTTTCGCGTATCCTCTCCATATTGCATCAAGTACAAATATTCTCACAAACTTGCATGCTACATTATGCACTTTAGAGTGTCCTAGTCTATGCACCTGAGAACATGTCCCCTGTAAAAAGGCATATTCACCTATCTAATAAAGTAATAAGTCTAAAATTCCTTCTATGCATGACATCTTACAAATATTCCACCCCTTTGCAAGGAGATACGCATGCTATTTGTCCTCGATATTGAATTCTCTAAAATTCATTCCTTGAATAGAATCTGACTTCAGTTTTGGAGTCTCTATTCGAAGGACCCCTCTGATTCTGTTTTACAGTCTTTGCTCCGATCAAGCTTGCTTTGTTCGTACCAGTCAACGAATCTGCCTTTGTCGCACTAGGTTTTAGATAGTTTAAAGAGTATTACGCAATATGAGAGTATCCACGTCTAGATGGTAAGTTCAATACATGGCCTATTCATCGGCTATATTATTTGATTAGATGGTAATAGTAGCTCTTTTTCTGAACGATTTCGTATTTTTATCTCATTTTGGGTGATTTTGCATATTACATTCTAGGTATGTGGACAGACTTTTTTTAAAAGCTTCCACAAATATATATAGTGAACTTATGGACTTCTCTTTGTAGTTGAGATGAAAATGAATAAAATTTAATAATCTTGTTGGCGCGTTTTCAATGTTTTTTTTGGTGAATTTAATATATAAATTTAAAGGTCGTGTCACGGTAGACTCGAACCCGAGAACTTTGACATCGGGCTTTAACCACTCTATCACTAGGCCAACACACGCACACCCGTTTTAATGTTTTTAGTATTTAATATAGTAACAGTACGTAGAACGAACTTATAATAAAAAATTATATGTCAATATCGATGTATGTGACTGTTGCCTAACTTTTCTTTTTAAGAACTTGATATATAGTTTCATATTTTAACTATGAGTATTATTGTGTTTGAATGGAATTGAGATTTTGGTACTCCCATTTATCAAACTGAATACATACAATTTTATCCGGTAATTACCAAGTTGCCTTTATTTTGTTTTGTTTTTCTTCTGTTGCTATTGGTATGATTTTGATGAAATTCAAAATGTCAAGAGGAAAATAAAAGAAATACAAAAAGTAAGGTTGATTTCATTACCAAAGTTACAGGTGCCATAATTTATTAGTAAAAATACAATTAATAATCTGCTATAGTTTAAGAAAATAAAAGATAGCACCATATCTGAAAAACAAAGATCACAAGTAGATATACGTAAAATGAGATATTTAAATATAATTCTTAATAACCATTGAATGAGGTGAATTACTATTTCCAATAATAATTTAAATTCTAATCACATACTTTTAATCTCTATTAATTAATTGTCCAACCCTGATCACGAAATTCTAGTAAGCCTTTTGTGGTACTGGTATTAATTTATTATAGTCAATTAATCTGTTTTTTTTTCAATTAGTATCACTAATTTACAATTAGTAAATAACTTATGATATCACAATTATTAATATACTTGGCCTTTTACCTGAAAAAGTATCTGTCCACTACGGAATTTGGTAAATGAGCATTCAATAGTGGTATGTATTAATGTATACTGTCACTTTCAACGGTAAAATTGGAGATTAGTTTAAAGCCTTAAAAGAAGTGAGTTGAATTCCCCAATGTTTTCTATTGTGTTGGTGTATTATACTATAAAGAATTTATATCTTGTTTTAAAGAGGGAAGATTTCATCATATGATCCTCACATGAAAGAATAAATCATAAGTATTTCAACGATTAAGAAGTTATGAGGACATTTGTAGCCATAAGAAACCACTCTAAAGAGAGTGAAACCCCATATTACAATTCTTAGGACTTGATCATTGATTCTTATCCAAAATCTATTAGCTCTTAATCAAGTGAGTTAAGTTTCGTGAGAACTATTAATATGATCCGTAGATGTTGGTCCTAGAACCAGTCTTATCACGTGTTGAGGAGGTGATGGGAGAATACATAGTCATAATCTTTTCACATATTCACATAAAATTTAAATTATCCTGATATGTATTTTGAAACCTTCCAATCCATATTGGCTTTTCCTAATCGAGAGTGCGTTCGGTGGACATAACGGCCCTTCCGGCGCTTGGGAAACTTATCGGTTGGATTACTCAATGAGTCAAATGCGAAGTGTATGAACCCTAGTTTATACTCGCTTTTGAAAATTTTCCGGCACTTAATAAAACGTGTTCATACTTGTGCAACTAGTTTTAATGTCGATTTAGGTAGGTAGAAACATGACCTGAATTTTGTTGGACGCTTCGAAGATTTTTGTGTTATGTAGTGTGTATGACAATTCAAAACATTAAGCAATAAGAAAATGATATCTTTAAAATGGTTCAGAATATTCACAAACTTCTACGTCCATTTTTACCTATAAAAAAAGGTTGAAAATTACTTGACAAAATGATTCAAAACAAAGATTTATCCAATGCATAAGCATGGTAGCTAAACACCCAAAATCATTAAAAAACATGAATAAGAAAGAAAAACTAAAGATCAATCTTTGATCATGATCTCCAATCTTGAATTCTTGACTATATTTTTTACTTTGCTTCTCCAAAACTCCAATTCCTTGAACTTGTGTAGAGAGAGAAAAATGAGAAGGCTAATGACTAAGTTCCGCCATAAAAATGAAGCATTGGAAGGGTATTTAGAGTTTTTGTGGGTTTTGGGCTTAAAAGGGGAAAAATCAAGTCAAAATTAAAGAGAACAATGGGCAAAAATCGTAAGAAAATTGGTGCCCTCGGTCAAGAGTAGTGGACAACGGGCGCAGTTCTTTAACACAGGTAATGACCTGCGAGCAGCCCCATAGGTGTGGGCTCGTCAACGGGGGGCTGACTTCAAAAACAAGGTGCAAATGTGAGCGACCCCGCTATCTGTCAGGTCGCGGGGGCTGTTTGTGGGTGCCTTCAATGTTTTCTTCACATGGCCCACTTTCTCGGGCCACCTTCTCTGGGCTGCACAACTTCGTCGTTTTGTCTCGTTCTTGTTCGTTTCAATTTTGATTTTTGATCCAGTTTTTGCTACTTATTATTATCAAGTCGAGTTTTTACGTCATCATATTCACTCCCTCCGATTTTGACTCAATTTACCTAAAATTTCACGAGAACTACCCAACAAGTGCAAATCATCAAAGTATAGAAAAATTAGGGTATTACTTGTTATTAAACATGGATTAAGGAAAACACAATCAATTCATTATAAAATGATATACAAAATCCATATTTGCCAAAGTTTCTACAATATGTTGTCTAAGTTGGCTCCACAAGCAAAGCACAAACATTATGCTAGACATGTATATATGAAGTGGAAGAAACAACACAAAGGTGGCACACTAAGGAACATATTTTGGAAGGATAGTAAGCGCACATATGTGGAGGATTTCAAAATTAGCAATTCAAGCCATGAAGACAGAAAATGCAGCTGCATGTAAAGTTCATGGGTATAGATATCAATAAATTCTGTAAGGCATTCATTTCAACTTCTAAATGTAGTGACATGGTAGACGATAACATAAGTGTACGTTTAATTACATAGTTAATGTAAGGAAAAACATGTGATTCATATGTGTGAAGAGATTACGACAAGTTTGATGTTTAGGCTGGTGAAAAGGTTAAGAAGATGTTTGCTATGATAGATATATTATATCATATTAGGTTTGATGGGTCTCATGAACGTGGTGTCATGTACGAGAATGAATACACCGATTGAAAGCTTTTAGTTTTCTTTATCCTTTACGAAAGCGTGATTGAGTCAACAACTACTCTCACTAAAAGACAAGGACCGCCACCAATAAAGTCAATGTTGAATGTGCAGAATGCGGAGGAATAAAAAGTTGAACGCTCAAAAGTCTATGAAATATATTGAGTAAGACAGTGCATAAGATCATATGTATGTAAGAATCGATTGGTGAGGTGAGTAGGGTGAGCAAAGTATCTAAACCCCATATCTCGATCCGATCCGAACCAAACCGAATTTAAAATCAATTCAAATTTTGGATTTTGGTTCGATTGGATTGATTTTTTTTCAAATTTCGTATTTTCGAATCGGATCGGGATTAAAACTTTTAAATCCAAAAAAATCTAAAAACTTGAACTATATAATAATAATAATAATAATAATAATAATAATAATAATAATAATAATAATAATAAATAATGATGATAATAATATTTTATTTAAATATTTGCAACCCTAATAAATATATATATATATATATATATATATATATATATATATATATATGATTAAAATTTGGCTTCGGACAAAGGACCTGTCTAAGATAAGTATAACTCACGACAAATGAGTTGACCAACGGACACACCATAAGCGGCTACCATTAGAAAAATATCCGAACATATCGTTTCAGTTAGTTTTTGAAATCTAATCAAAATATTGCTTCAACTACGAATTCCCAACAAGGTTTGCACTTGAGAGTTTGAAAGTTGAGAGTGTTAGCTAATTTTGTATCCTACTTTGGGGAATAGATTTGATGTGCATGATGTGGCGATAAATTTGTTATGAACATAGCAAAAAAACATGTTCATGTAGAGTGTGGGAGTTGGTAAGTATCCCTTGTAAACATGTCATATCTTCCATCAATTTCATTTAGCGGGGATGATTATTATACTGATTTAAGTACCTAGCATGTTATGAGGTTGGAATTGAGCCCATCAGGGGCAACCATCTTTAGTGAGAAAAATGGCTATAAGATCAAAGAAAAAGAGGATTAGGGTTCCTGAGAAAAAGAAACCTTGAAAGAGCTAGCATAAGCAGATATGGTAATCTAGTGACTTGCAGTAAGTGTCATTAGAAAAAAAACACAATGCTAGGAGTTGCAAGAATGAGCCAGTACAGAAGCAGATAACTAAGAAGATATGCAACTTATCATTTGTATAAGAAATTTATCTTATAATTTTGTTAGATGATGGGGGGAGACCTGGTAAGACTAATGTTTGAGTGTCCATCAAAGATGGGGCAAGGAATAGAGAGAAAGAGATGAATAGATTTATGCAAATAACCCATTACTATACTAATATTTGAATCGATTACTTCTTTTGTATTGTACTAAGGAATGCTATTGTTAGTTAAGCAACCTGGAGTACCATTTACAAGAGGCCGTGGTACATTTGCAAGGCCTCGTGTTTGTGCATCATCTTCAAAGACTTATGTTGGGACTTTTTATATTCAAGAGTTGATACATCATATTCACAAGGCTAGGAGAGTGTTATATTGATTCAAATCTCCATATTACAGGAAAGCATAAATGATCTTATGTAGTATTTGTTACTTTGATTATGTGCTTTCTAATTTTTATTTTTATTTATATATCGTGGGTAGTAGCAATGTACTAGACTCTTTTTCATGCAACTAGAAAATATTGGTTTTGTATATAGCCCCTCTTTTGGTATATCCCTTTGTTAGATATTATTCCACAATCCCAATTAAACCTACGAGAAAATAATGGAATATAAAATGTTACGAGATTATTTAGTTGATGGGATAAATAAAAGCACAGAGACTTACAAGATAATATCCTGACATTCTATTATTTATTCTCTTCAAGTTCATATATATATATATATATATATATATATATATATATATATATATATATATATATTAGGGTTAACGTGATAACCATTTTATCGTGAGAATAAAAATGAGGAATTCCATGTGAAATTGATGAATCCGTCGGAAAAATTATTGAATCCAAAAATCAAAAATTTGAATTTTCATCCTCCGGGATTCGATCCCGGTGAAAAATGTCAAATTTTCGATTCAATAACTTTTACGATGGATGCATCAACTTTATATCAAATTCATTTTGTTTATAGGAAATTTTGTGGTTCTTATTTCTCACGTTAAAAATGATTTTTGTTTAAACTTAACTATATATATATATATATATATATATATATATATATATATAGAGAGAGAGAGAGAGGATTAAATGAGAACTCTAATTTTTTAGAATTAAAACTAATGTGGACCATCCATTTTTATAATATAATGGTCAAAATTAAATATAAATCGTTTATTATCCTTAGATTTCAATGATAACCGTTTAACTCTATAATCAACGGATTTTATATATTCATTTACGATAACAGTTTTCATATGCACAATCACTATAATTACATGCACAACAATGAATTGGAATGTGATAACATGCACAAGAACTATGATTAGATGAACAACAATATGAATTACACGAACAACAAAAAATATAATATGAAAGATCCAAATATCAAAAAAATTGGGGATTTGTCTATTTTTATCATTAAATAATTATGAGTGGTCCGATCTTATTCAATCTAACGGTGATTATTATTTTTTGGTTCTTATATAAGAGGTAATTCACTTTATAACCACCTCATATATATATATATATATAAGATCGAACAACTCAAAATTATTTAATAATGAAAATAGTCAAGTCTCTTATTTTTCGTTATTTGGATATCCAAATCTCAAAAATCTCTCACATTCCATTTGAAGATCCTTATTTCGAAAATCTTTCACATTTCATTCTTCATTGTTCATTTCATTTTTCATTGTTTGTATAATTCATGTTGTTGTTTATGCAATCGTAGTTCTTATACATCCTATCACATTCCAATTCATTGTTATGTTCATGTAATTCATGTTGTTGTACATGTAATCATAGTGATTATGCATGTAAGAACAATTACTGTAAATGAATATTTATATATATATATATAATCCCTTGATTATATGACTAAAACGATTACCATTAAAATATCAGGATAATAAACGATTTATTATTAATTATTATGATTAGATTATAAAAAATAAATGGACCACATTAGTTCTTAGATCTAAAAAATTAAAATTCTCATTTAATTCACCCCCTATATATATAAATACAACTTCACATAAAAATCTCCTTCAATTGATGGAGAAAAAACACTTACAACAATTTACAAGACAAGATTCCAACTCTCAATTATTTATCAAGTACCAAAAGTGGTTATATTCTAGCTTAAGTAAATTAAAATAAATTTCACAAGTAAATGTGATAAAGAAAATCAGCACAAAATTAAAAAGAATCATTATAAAATTTCTAAGTTCAAAGCAAAAGAGTAACTTTTTTGCAATTGATGTAAACTTCACTTGTAGACAATTGACATGGATTTTACTTACATTAAAGAAGCAAAAAAATATTTGATTGTTATTTTCGAAAAATTCTATAGAATATGTAGATGTACTATATACTCTCTCACATGATAACATTTTATTGATTTAATTATATTAATAAAATATTATTATATGAGAGAGAATATAATACACCTACATGTTTTATGAAAATTTCAATCATTTTCCCAACTCAAACTAAGTATTATTAAATATTGATGTATTTATCCTCAGCATATCAAATCAATCTTGTCAAATCAACCTATAATTTATCGAGTCAATCCAACCAATCTGTCAATCCAATTAATCTGACCTATGTTTTAGGTTATAAGAATTCATCTAAATAGTCATTTTTGAATCTAATTAGATCAATCTAAGTTAGATTGACTTCTCTACATGTATTTAAGTTGATTAATCGAAATCTATGAGTTAAAAACGATGCACAGGTACAATACTAGTGATATAACAAACTATAACCTCAAGAGGAATAAAGCAAGAAAAGGATTCCAAATTAAATACTTAGGGCAAAATTTCAATAGTAAATGTAATTCATCTCTCGTATAACTTCTATTCTATATAGTTCTTTTGAAGGAATGTCGTAGTCGCAAGCAAAAATCTCTTCTTCCTAAACCACTTAAAAAATTTGACCTGCAGCCATAAGGCCCACGTCCTTCTTGAATACAAACCTAAATGGGCAAGTCTAGGCACCAACAACCTCAGTTGGTTCAACTGGTGCTTCTTCAGCCGGCCTGTCAAACTTCACACCAACATCTTCGGTATAGTCACCATGCACCTACAAAACATTGTACACAATACCGTTTATGCAGCTAGTTTGACATATAAGAACAGACAAAATTAAATGTGCATCTCATGAGATAGCAAGTGGAGCAACATATAGTATCATCAACGATACAAACAAAACATAATGAGATAAATAAACTAGTACTCGACTAGAATGAACAAGCATAATTTTTGTTCATCAAACAAGCAGTGGTTGTATATTTATATTAGATAGAGAAGGACAAAAGAGACTAACCTCCATCAACCTCCCAAGGTCAAATTTAGGAGCCTTCAAGATCTTCACCTTCCTGATATACACATTCTGCAGAGGGTATATGCTTGAGGTTGCTTTCTCAATCTCTTTCCCGATTGCTTCAGGAATGAATTTTGAAACCAAATCCTTGAGTATACATGATTGTGCCTGGTTAATGATGATTTCCCTCATCTTCCTCCGGATCTATAATCAAAGACCCAAATGAGCCATGAATGATTTTAAACAAAACAACCATAATAATAATGAGAAGAAGAAGAAACAGAGTCTCTTAAGGTTCTGAGCATTTAAATATGAATGATGAAGTACCAACACTTCAAAAGTTGTAATTATTTACTTGACGAATCTGGCTTGTCTGTGCATAGCATGTCTTCTTCTGCTGGTTTACACGCTTCTTGGTGAAGGCAATGCAGAACAACCTCAGGGTATACCCATCAGTTGTCTTGACATCAACGTGAGACTCGATCAGAGATTGCCATTTCTTGACAAGTGACCTCAATTTATCGGTAGTGAAGTCCATACCCTGCAAGTCCCAAGAGAATATGGCAACCATAAATAGGCATCAGATTGTAGATAGCACAAAAAAAACAGAAAATGATAGGTTTCTAATATTTCTCGTACCCAGAAGTTTGTCAATACATTCTTCCCTTGAACATCCTCAGCTCTCAAACGGATCTTCCTGTAGGCATGATCTTCATCACCTTGAAGGTCAGCCAAGGAAACCTCAAACACACGATGTTTAAGTCCTTCTGAGGCAATCTGCCACAAAATTATCCAATTCAGATTTTTAGAAACAATGAAGAGAGGAAAATGGCATTATATGAATAAAGGGGCCGGTCATAATTCTTTATAATTCTAGAGAGCACTAAGTTTGCGTTGTCTTAATAACAAGCAATGCAGCAGGGACTCTACTTGATATAGAATATTCTGAGTGAAAATAAGATAAATGGCCAACATTTTCCCCAAAATAAAATAATTTAAACCTCAATTTCATCCCAATAAAAACAATGAGATGCATAACATACAGAAACAATACGCTAGTGGAAGAAAAATGGGTTCTTGGACTCTCCATTGATGTAATTAATATTGAAATATTCTATAAAAACAGAAATCAAACTAAAAAAAAAAACTCAAGCAAAAATACAAGTCATGATCTACTAGAGAAATTTACTGATAAACTAACCTTAGTACCCTGAGTTCTAGTAACTAGAGTTTTGCCAACATTCCTCGTGCTGAAAACTGATGGAGCCTTTATATCATACCAGTCCTTCTTTGCGAATGGATCAACGCTGAAATAGATCGATTACATAAAAATCAAACTAATATATCTAAAATCACCAAAACTAGCACAAAATACACTGAAAAGTTAACGAAATTTGCCAAAAAAAATAATTAAAAAAAAAACGTACACTTTCTTCTTGCCTCCTTTCTTCCCCTTCGAAATCCTCTTATTCTTTCTGCATCAAATCACACAAGCAACAACATCAACCATTGAATTGAAGTAGAAAAAGAAGCACACAAACATCTATACATATAGAGAGACACTAATACCCGACAGCCATGTTGGCGGAGCAGCTGAGCTTCGGCGGAAGGTGCGACGGCCTCAGTGAGAGAAACTCTTGGTTTGTTGGAAGGAAACGCGCTCGACAAAACCCTATGAATTATGTGTATTTTATAATCGTTTCGGCTAAAACCCGGTTATCTTCAAAATGGGCTTATCTGTGGCCCAGAATATTGGGCTCGGGTATCTAATACCCGGGCAAGTGGCAACCAGAAAAGGAAAAGAGCAATTCTGCCCACAATTTTTATTTTTCTCCTTGTATTCCAAAATTAATTAAATGTGACATATTTATTTAGTTGATTATTTTATTCTTATAATTTCTATTTTACAAATTCGAATATAATCAAATAAAACACTTAAATAATTAAGTAGGATTGTCTAAAAGGATCAAGTCTGATACCCGATCTTGATTTTGTTGAAATTCAATATTTGACCTAAATTCATTTTGCTTAATCGAGGATCCTAATAATCTAGTCGGTTATCACAAAATCAGACTCCAGATTTGGACACCCTCCTTTCTCTGTCTCTCTCTCGATTTGGATCCAGATCGAAATCTCTACGTGCAGCCCCATACCCTATCTCTCTGTCGTCACCGTCTAGTTCGGTTCAGTATTCCATGTCTAAATTCTGGTGGAGCTCATGTAATCATTGCAATCAATACTGATTGGGCGAACCGGTGGCGCGACAGGGCAAAGTCGAAGTCAAAGAGAGATGGGAGGAGTAGACAAAGAGCGATTAAGAGGTGAGAGACGATTCAGAAATAGAATTCTAATCTTAATTCTTAATTACTATTTTAATTTTTATTAACATATTATATATTTAATTTAAATATATAAAAGTACATAATTTGTATTAAATAATAAATATCGAGTATTCGGGTATATCTGATGCCCAAAAATAATCAATCTTTAATACCATATACGAGCCGATTCCCGATGAGATCAGTTACTGGGTACTTGATCGCTTATTTTTCTAACAGATTAATGATAGTAAAACAACAAGTATATTATCGTATCCATATGGACTGATCCACGAGAACACATGGATTAATTCACACAGAATCTTGATTATTATTCAGGCAACAAAATCAAGAGTGTGATGATTAAACTAGACTCAAATAAATAAGAATAAATTTAGGAATAAAAGACCGACCCTATGAATGTACTTAACCTAACCAGATTCATACAATTAATCTATTAACTTGTTTACCAATTTAATCCACATTCGGATGAAGGATCACTAATGTAACTACAGTCTTCCTCCAGAACAGGCTATAGTATTAGGTTAGTCTAAACTTTATCTCAGTCAGGTCTCAAAAGAAGTAAGCAAATTACCAAAAGCACACAAAGAATAACCTCCTACAGTTCACCTATCTCAGCTAGAGATGGCAATCAGATTGGGCGGGCACGGATAGTGCCGAACCACTTCCTTATCCGCGAAAATGATCCCCGTCCACGACCCGCCCGCGACCCGCAACGGGTAGGAGATTCCCACTATACCCGCGACCCGCGGGTTGACGGATACCCGCGAACCCGCCACCCGACGGGTATCCGTCACCTGCGGACTACAGCGAAATCTTCACCCGCGGACCATCCGCGGACCACCCGCGACCCGCGAAACCAAGCATTTCAAAAAACACGAAAATATCACTAACAAATTCATAAATCATAAAGTTCAAATCCACAATTCCACATTCAAATCCATAAAGTTCAAATCCAAAAATCAATAACACAATGAAAATTCAAATCCACAAATCAACAACACTAAATGAAAGTTCAAATCCAATTTAACAACAATAAATGGGGAGATCAAGTTATATTATTCCAATTCAACGATTGATATAGAAGCAAGTTTCCTGAACTCTTCTTCCTCATCTTGAAGACATATCCAAAACTTTCATTCTTTCCTTCACCTATGAAATAAATAACTATTCACATTAGATACATAGAAAGAAGACTCATTGTAAATTTGTAATTTAAATTTCAAACCTTCATGTTTGTTACGAAGCCAATCTTGATACATAGAAAGAATAACTATTCACATTAGATACATATATTTCGTGGGTAGGGTTTGTGGGTAATTCGCGGGTAGAATTGGCGGTGCGGGTATTGCCAAACCATTTTCGTACCCGCGAAGTAAACGGGTCCTAGTTTTCAACCACGAACGTACCCGTGGGTACGAAATGCACACCAAATCCGCGAATAATCGGGCGGATACCCGCGGATATTGGGTACCCGCAGGTCGATTACCATCCCTAATCTCAGTTAGGTCTCAATGTAAAATCTGTATTATGTATTCAAGAAATCGACTATACAATTAATCCTGTCAGGACATCAACCACATAACTAGCATGCATCAATATTGATCAGATACTAACACATAAGAATTAAAGTCAAGAATCATAAATCATAAATGAGAAGGCAAAACAGTATTAACAGATAAATCACAGGAATCTAGTCAGACATACAAACCCTATGATCAAAAGAAGATTTAGCTACTCATAAATAAAATAAAAAACAAAACATGAATTAAATTGATTAAATAAAACCGTGAAAATCCACGACGAATAACGTAGCAACTTGAATCCACAATAATTCTGAACTTATGAAGAAAATAAAATACGAAACTGAATGGAAAAGAATTCTCAAAAGCTAAAGAAAAAGTGTTCTGCTCTAAAATCTATGGTAAAAGGTGTCTCTTCAAAATCTCGTCTGCGCCAGCTATTTGTAACCCTAGCTTCGCGTGAGCTCGTGAGATGTAACTCGCGAGAGAACATCGCGAGCCATGTTAAATCATGCGCCCGTCCTGTCTCGCGATCCTCTTCCTCGCGAGACTTTGTCGCGAGTCAGTCTCGCGAATCATCCTGCGTCTTTCCTCGTGAGTTTAGTTCGCAAGACTTCGTCGCGAGCCAATGTCGCGAGGCGTAACTTGGTTGATT
Source organism: Salvia rosmarinus (assembly GCA_036937905.1). NCBI lineage: Eukaryota > Viridiplantae > Streptophyta > Magnoliopsida > Lamiales > Lamiaceae > Salvia > Salvia rosmarinus. The sequence goes on along the minus strand of CM072822.1, from coordinate 60,618,527 downwards.
TTCGTCTTCGCGACACTACCTCTCTAGACTATGTCGTGAGGCCTCTCTAGACTATGTCGCGAGGCCTCTAGACTATGTCTCGAGGCCTCTCGCGGGGAAAAACCCCTCTTTCTCATGATCCACCTTTTTGACATCCAAATCTGTGCAAAAATGACACGAAATACACACGGCGTAATATCTTTCAAGGTAAACATAAACATATCAAACGAGAGCTCATCTGACCACTTAACTATTATAAATGAACGGAAACAACCTCATAAACCAGGTAGAAATGAGGTTTATCAACTCCCCCAAACTTAACCTTTTGTTTGTCCCCAAACAGAGCAGAACAAAAGAGAGACGACCAAAAGAACAAGCAATGAGTTGAACGATAAAAGCAATAAGCCTCAGAGCAATGAGCAACACAATATTCACATCAAATGAATCAAATCACAACATCTTCCGTTAAACTCCACATATCATAATAATCATAAGCACAAGCTTTCTCAAACCTTAATCCTCACGACTTGGATATATATATAAGAACTCTCAAACACTCAAGTATATAAAGGAGGATGTGTATACTCTTAACGTTTAAAACACATGGAATCTACCATAAGCTTGCAAATCGTCTATTTCTCCATTGCTAAAATATGTGCTCAAGAACTAAGATCAAAAAGGTCTTCTAAAGGGTTATAATATAGGTTCTTTGGTAAGGTATCATCTTTTTAGGCTAAGTAACTTATAATCTCATAGTGAGCAACACAATAAGCATCATAAGACACAATTCCCAAACCTTAATAATTCATTTTAATTCTCCCCACCAAGAAGTCATTTTCTAAAACTCCACAATTATCATTCACGTGAAGAATTCATGCTAAGCTCAAGCTATTTCACTCATTTATGCTCTATTCTCACACTTGTCTCTACTATATATATATATATATATATATATATATATATATATATATATATATATATATATATATATATATATGGGTAAGCAACTATTATTGATTTACCCATTTCTCATCATTTATTATTATTTTTATTTTCTTTCTTTTTCTCAACCTTTCAATTCTGGTAACCAATCATCACACTAACGAACTCAACCCAACTCACGGCTTCATGAAAGAATAAGGTAGGCTCAAACGGACTCATCAAAAGATAAAATAATCAACATGTTAGTGTTTGGATATTATATAGGCTAAGAAAAGAATGCCTAATATCATCTCCTAATTCTTAAGCACATCAATGCAACCTCGAAAAAGATCCCGAGCAAGTTCTAGAGAAACACATGCTATTTCCAACCACTCTACATAGAAAGAAACAAGACTGAAATAATATAACAGTCAAAAGCTCAAGTCTTACAGGTTTCAAACATGTGATCAAGTTCTCAAATGCTTAATACTCAATTATAATCATAACGTGCTTCATCTCACAGAATTCAATTGCAAGTAAATTTTCTACTAAAACAATACTCATCATTGGCTACTCGTCATTCAACTCGACCTCACCGACACCAAACAAAACAAAAACAATAAACAAAAACAAAACAAGAAAAAAAAACAAAGAGCAACAAGAAACAAAACAAAACAGAGAAAACACATTGGGTTACCTCCCAACAAGTGCTTAATTTAACGTCTTTAGCTAGACCATTACCTTAATCAATCTGGCTTGTTGACAATGGACGTCTCCAAAATCTTGTGCTTGACCTCATATTTAGCTTGTATTGCACAACCACTGAGTGTTGAAGTGGTCCCCCAAACTTGAGCAAAGCCTTCGGGGTTTCATACCGAATCATAATATGTTTGTACAAGAACTACTTGTTTCTGCTCCTCCGATGAACTTTTCCTTGTAGAACCCTCATCAATTGGTCGATTGATATCCAAGTGTGAGACTGGTCTAGATGTGGGAGTGGTATCAAGCACAGACAAACATTCTAGAATTTCATCACACCCTTCATCTACATCTACATAAGAGAAAACATAGTTTTTAATACAATGTTCAAGAATATCTTATGTGGCTGGTTCAAAGGGGGTGTGTGTGGTGATGGAGCAACAATCCTCATAATCTGAAATGTCATGTCTCTTGATGGCATCATAGATCGAAATTTTTAGCTCATCTTTGTTCACACGGAAAGTGAGATCACCATCTTGCACATCAATTAAAGCTCGGCCAGTAGCTAGAAAAGATCGACCCAAGATTAATGGTTGATTTTTATCGTCATGTATATCCAATATCACAAAATCAGCTGGAAAAACAAAATCATGAATTCTTACCAACACATCTTCAATCACCCCTTAGGATAAGAAATTGACATGTCAGCCATCAACAATGAAATAGTAGTCGGTTTCTTCTCTCCAATCTTCAGACGGTTGAAAACAGACAGAGGCATCAGACTAATGGGCTAAAGAGAAAAAGATCTTAAAACAAAAACACAATAGATGGATATGTTGGAAATAAATTATATATGGATCGACCTATTCATTGAACAGAAAAGGTGTAAAATGATCAAGTGGGATTTTGTGCTATTACACTAAAATCATTCTTTATAAACAAACCATGAAAATCTATTAATATGTAGAAATTTGTAGCTTATCAAGCATTATTTTATATGTTTATTAGAAAGTTTGAGACCAAACATATTTATTCCGTGAGACTGTTAAATTATTGATTTATTTGATCTATAAATTTTAAAATATAAAGAAATATAGTTATATTATTGGATTAATTGCATATAGTAACACCACTTATACTTATTTTCTAGTTTACAACATGACTTTTAGATCTTTGCAAAAAAAAGTATTTATAATTCGGGTAGTTTATAACATTGATTGAAATTGGTGAAACTAAAATTGATGTGGCTACTGAAAAAGTACATATGGACTAGTCGACGAGTCACTTTAAACAACATCATTCCAAATTCGCAAATAATATCGTGAACTTCACACAAAATGTTGGTTTTTAACGTGACCCTTAAATCAGTTACATATAATATCATAGATTTATAAGTTTTGGTAATGACAATATCAATTCAAAATTGGATGAATTTTGATTCTAAGATATAGTTTATGATTTTTGTTTCTTTTTATAGTTTGTTGATGTTTTAGTATCTCGTTTCTTTACGTTGTAAAGTTTGTCTACAATGATGAATTTGTTTCAGAAAAAATTCAAAATAAAATTTGTTAGTCATGCTCCAAAAGTTCCTAAATGCATATTTGAAAATAATGACGTGAAAAGCAATCGAACAAAACATTCAATCAAAGAACAAAATACTTCCAAATACTATACAAGATACTCGTTTCCTCGTGTTATGTACTCGATTTTTCCTTTGGTTTTGGTTGTCCGTGCATCGTCTTTTCTTGGGTTCTTTGATTCTTTCTTTTGGCTAAGTCCAATGCTTATGCTATTTAGTAGGTTTTGCGCAAGTTCGGTGTTGAGTCGTAAGTTTAGAACAAGGCACAAGTTGGGATAGTACGTGAGAGATGGACCAACAAATCATCGTATTGGTGGCCAAAAGCCACCGAAAGCAAGCATCACCGCCAATTGTGGTGTTTCCCATCGATCGTTGTTGGGGGTACCATTTTGCAAGGCGGGCGAGCGCTCGTTGGGCGCAATCCAACACTGAGCGGGTTTCCTAGTGTTTTTCAAGATCCTTTTTAGGGTTCTTTTTAAAAAATTTAAAAGAAAATTATGCTATACAAGTTCTTCCCAAACTCAAACTCTTATTTTACTTTAGCAAAAATTTGTAGCAAGATTAAGAATAAGAATTTTCACCAAGAATCGTAAGGATTATCTACTCTTTCTACTTTGTGATTGATATGTTTATGATTTACACTGTGTGTGAATTGATATTCATAATGAACTAATTTCTCAATATGTGGTTAGGTGATTCGAATTGAGTTGTTTATTAATTGTGAATCGTGATTACGTGTATTTGGTCGAATTGATTTATTGTTGGTTGAAGAATTGGCCATTGTTTGATTGTTCTTATAACGAGTAAGATCGAAAGACGAGCTTGTATTAGATTATAGTTTAATCGGAGTTAGATTTTAACGAAAATGAGTAGACTAATAATCTTAACATTTTTCATAAATTAATGAGTAAATAACATATAGCACTCCAACGTTTTCAACTTTTTACATCCGCCCGTGTTATAACGTAAGTATAATAACAAATTAGACCATAACCGTTGTAGATTTTTAACATCCGTATCTTGATGACCGGAATCGGGTCTAATTTGCCTATGTGGCACATTAGTTAAGGCCTGATTTGATTATGTGGCATGCACGAAATTACAATTATATATATATATATATACACATATATACACACACAAAAACATGCACAATACACAAAAATGATAAGAAATCACCTGTCCTCGCCCTCTTCTTCCTCCCCACAAAACACACCAATTTTTTCTCTTCTCCCATTTCTTTCTCTCTAACTGCTTCTATCTTTCTATCTCATTTCTCTCTCTCTCTCTCTCTCTCTCTCGCTTCTATCTCTCTCGAAATTGCAACTTTCTTGGCAAAAGGTTTTGGGGATGGCTATCGCCTGATAGACCCTATGTTGCTGACTCAACAGTAGCTCCGCCGTTTCTCATCCCTAAGCCACCTTCTCCCACAACTTTCTCCATTCCCATTCTCGCATTCCCTCAATCTTCCCTTAAGGCCTACAAACTTCGTCGGTAAAATATGGATGACCCAACTATCTGAAGAACCCACCATCGCAACCGCTACCTTCCATACGAAGGAGGGTCCCGTCGAGCTCCCACCGTCTACTTCCCCACTATTCGCTACTGATGATGACCCCTTACCTCTCCAAACTGCCACCGGTCTTCTCCTCACCGATGGATTATCGCTTGATTTAATTGATTTTATTGCTTGATTTGGGATTTATTTTTTGTGGCTATGAGGAAATGAGAATCAAATAAGATAGATGGATTAGGGATTGGAGGAATAATTAGAGGACAGACGGAAAAATTTGGGTGTGTTGTGAAGGGGATGGATGGGCATGGAAGAATATGGTGGGCGTGGAGGGTTTTTTTTTATAATTAATAAATATTTTATTATTATTTCTGAGGTGGGGTTGGGTTGATGTCACATATGTTGGGTTGGGGCCTAGGTGGATTTCCAGCGTGTCACATAGGCACAATGAACCCGATTCCGACGGTTAGGACATTATTATGTATCCATTTGAAAGATTATGGTCTGATTTGTTATTATGTTTACATTGAGACACAAATGTAAAAAGTCAAAAACGTTTATTTACCCTAAATTAATTAGCTTACACTCAACCAACAAATATAAAAGTTGGTGATTGTGATTCTTGTTAAGTGAGTTACGTGAATGTGTGCCTTTTTTGCTTGTTATTTGATTTCTCGAGGATAAGATCCCTATACCCGTTTCTCATACCTTGATACTTGCGATTGCCTCTCTTTTTTATTCTCGATTTACTTCATTTCTTTTCTTTCGATTAACAAACTCTACATATTTAGAGTGTTTAGGATTTTATTATTTTTTTTGTAGACACATATCCATGCCCTATTCAATCTTCTTCTTACGATTTGAGTCAACTCACCGCATTTTAATAGGCCTCGTGCTCATGCAAGCAATCTAAAGGGTGCACCTTGGGTTAAACAATACTTCTCTAGTAATTGCATAAAAATATCTTTTTATGATTTTCAATCACTAAAAAAAATACTTGCAATGACACTACAAATAAAATACATGCTCAATCACTATAAAACAACTTTTATAATCACCAAAATATCATCAAACACAAGAAATTAGACTAACAATCAAGCAATTGTTAAGATTATTCATCAATCATATAGTCAAACTCAAGATTCTTCCACTTTATGATCTACTTTCTTGGGTTGACATTTGGTCAATAATCATTTCTCTTGAAACCAATTTGCTCCATTTAGGCCCAAAAATTGCATCAGATATATTGTGCGGTATCCATGCTTCCCATGTGCATAGAAGAAGAAAAGGATTAAAGTCAATATACATATTTCAAGATAATCAAATTGAAAAGAAAAGAAAAAAGGTTAAATTTCATGGTGATCAGTTTTTTAATTGCTTCGTTTTTTTTTTAAGATCTTGAATTATGTCCAAGTTGCACACAATGTTGGCATATTATGTGAATACCAATCCTTTTGAGCTTGTTGATATTTGAGGCAACAATTTCATTTTTTCACTTCATCTTTTTTTTACTTGGTATCCTTGACATCTTATGTGCCGCAAATGGTTTTATAGGACCACTAGTAGCAATCGGCCACATTTTTGTAGGGCATTCACAGATTCTAACCCATAACTATATGATTTGATGTATCTTTGGATTGTGCATAGTCATGAATAAAATTTTTGGATCATTATTCTTAAAATCTATGACATCACAAACATACAAGTATTCTAGTCATATCCCACAATCTACTCATGCAAGATATAATTCACAAGCTACCTACAAAGCGGTTATCCTTCAAATGCAGGATGTGCAATACAATATCGACTATTATATCTCAGTTTTCTCATGTTTCTTCTTAATCAATGGACAAATGATATCATGCACATCACATTCGAGCATGTTAGTCAAGTGCATAGCTATCGCACTAACTATGAAGTCTTTGAAAGTTTCACTAGCATTATTGTCTACCATATCATATCTAGGTAAAATAGAATTGAAGGTATAATATAATGTGGTACCTTTTGTTGGTCACTAATGGAAGTGAATATATTACCATCTCTAATGCCCACAACTCATCCATCAACACAGTAAAAAGGAATTAACTCCAACATGACTCATCATTCTCAACTTCAACTATAGCTCATGTAATTAGAAAATTTTGATTATATTCATCTTTTCTTATGGCTCACTGTAAAATACATATTAAGTGTGTCTACAAGAAACTATCATCAATTTTTTGCATGCTATATTCCCTCAAGAATCATATTTAGTAGCCAATATTTAAATTCTTGAACAATTATTTTGATGGATCCCGAGAACGTAGTATCAAATGTATGGAGGGGGAATACACCTGACTGGAAACTTTTCAATTTTCATCAGTCTTAGCGAAGAATGACTAGTCAGCTGATAATTATGCTAAGAGATATGAATTATCAGACAGTGAGATTAAGGCTGAGAATAAGTGTGCATGCAGAAAGTGGCGGAACAAAAAAAGTTGAACTAAATCCACTCAAAAGACTTGTTCGGAACAAAGAGTTGTGTTAGACAAAGTTAGAGAGCTATCAGATGCAATCTCAAAACACTATCAGATGTTAAGCGAAGCAAAACATCAAAGCAGTAACCGACTTAGAGATTTAACGTGGTTCGAAGAAACTCCTCCTACATTCACGAATATGGGCATTCCAATTAACTTTAGAAATTCCTTATATTTATACTCCCAAAGGAAGTGATTTCAGATTCCATAATCTTGTAATGCCTAGTTTGGTTTTAATAATGCTAATATTTTAATTTTCAGTATCAAGGAGACCACTAGATCCATCAACAAATTGTTTTAGGAGTACTGCATTCAAAACCAATATATTTAAATTTATAGTTAGAATGTTGCACAATAATAAGTTTGGTATGCATAACTGGTAAAAAAGTCATGCATAAAAATTTTATTGAAGACAGTTGAGATAATTTATATTACAATAACATTAATTTATATAACAATATGCATGACATTAACACTAAATTATTCATATAGGTTATAATGTTATAATTTATTGAAAAAAATTCAAATACAACTATCAAATAAAATAAATAACGATCAAACTATATTGATGGTTGAACCCATAAAAAATACATAAATATTACACCATCATATTTTTATGATCAACATAAGAAATATTATTTTAGATTACTCAGATTAAGATTAATGATAAAGTAGGAAAACCTTGTTTTAAAATGCATATATACGTAATGTCTTTTGTACTTTTTATGTAAGATTGTATTATTCTTATATATTGAACGTCTAATACGTATGCATATACTTGAAATGATAATATCACATTTTTTGAGACCATATTGTGTTATTATAGAAACACAATGTACGCATAGGCATAACTCGTAAGTAGTTATGCATAGACATGAATAATAGTATCATGAGACAATTGGTTATGCGTAACTATCGTTTAGTCATTGCATGATCTGTCAAGTTTATTCAATGCATAAATAATATACATGTATGTTTTTTTCTTTCTTTTTGGTATTTTCAAGATATTATAGGTTAAGAAAGAGTTAATCGTTTGTAATGGTTGAATGTGTTCTTTTAATAATTTTAACATTTTGATTGCTTAGGTCCAATGAAACCCCATGATTGTCAATCGATTGTGAGATAGTGCGTCAGATGTAGATCACTTGTTATTTACAGGAAGAATTATAATCCTTGTTGTTGCTTAATAGAGAGAGTCTACTTAGCAATCTGGCAGGCCATAGATGTCAAATGATCAATATGAATTTCAAAAATGGATGTCAAAGGTGTTTGATAGTGATCCATGCGTAGATTCACGTGTCAATGTTGAGGCTACACTTCCATAAAAAACTTGAAATTAATTGTCTTAAGTTTGAAATTAATTGTCAATGGTGTTTTATGGTTGTTGAATTTGGCAAATCTGAAGTCCATCATGCATTAATCATAAGTAGTTATACATTACACATCTCTAGCAGCTATAAAAACAAAGTACCTTATGAATGTATATTAATATTCACATAAAATGTATGTATTGATTTCAGTTAACATATGCATACATATTAGCTACATTGTGTGTGAAATATTTCATATTCGAATATTAATAACATCTATCTCGGATTGCCCCTTCCAACAAACTACAAATCTAAAGTTTAATATAAAAGCATTCATCAGTACTTATGCATATAGGATAACCATATGCTTCCATTGAACAGACATCATGACATAATTCCGAAAAAAACTAACGTAAACATGATTGATACACATAACGATTCAAACAACTACTGCAAAAATTGTCGTAGAGGCTCTCGATCGACTTCTTCGTTGACTTGCGTGACTGCGATCTTCGGTGAGGGTGAAAGTTTGTCGCAATTGCTACTCGTTAGTTGGATCTATAGTTGGAAAGAAAGAAAAGATTAGTATACCATATATAAGCGAATCTATTCCCTTAATTATAGTCCACATTCGGTTACAAAAATAATAAAATTTATTTTATTAACCTCAATCTTAAAATCAGTAAATAATATGTCATAGTTAGGAATATAAATATGCACAATAAGATAGATAAATATCAATGCTCAGGATTAGTTCTCATTCTCCAAAAGAGTTCTCATTTAATTCATTATCTATATATATGTTTTTATTACTATGCTTTATCACTAAAAGTTGGTCACCATTTTTGAATTTTGTAGGGAAGTGGAAGTTGCCTCTATTGCTGAGAAAGTGGCAACTTCTAAGTAGTAATTACATTGAAAAAATTCTTTAGTTAAAAGAATTGCAATTTCACTTGTAATTGGACATATAGAACAATAACAAATCTTTCAGTCAATATATATATATTTGAGGTTTTGGTCAAGCAACATATCATAGTATTTATATTTTCATTCTTCTTCAAGCGAATAATTTATTTCTAATGTGCTCATATCTATAATTTTAGCATCACAAATGATTTAATATTTGGGATTATTTTGAGGATTAAAATTCGGGTAGGATTCGAATAAAAATGTTATAAAAACTATCAAAATTATAAATATATTATTAAATATGAATTTAGATCTAAATTTGTTATCCTTATGATGATTTTGATACGTCAAATAATATTACAAAAGTTATAGGTTTTATCAGTAAAGAAATAAGGGAATTTTTATCCTTCTTGTTACTTGAATGAATATTTTGTCTAAGATGTATAAAAGAATAATGTTTTTGAAATTTTGTGAGCCTTTTAGGCACCACGTTTTTAGATATAATTTGACGACTTACGATGATAGTGAACGTTTTTGCCTTTGCTAGATTTAACCAGTGGAATATCCCCCACAAAACTAGCAAATAAATCAAGAAATCATAAATCTCAGAAACCCTAACCCAAAACCCAGATCATACCATCAGTTCATAAAAAGAAACACTGTTAATCACTATTGAATCGTGAAGGTAAACGAAACGAAATGGGAGAATCTGGAGGCAAAACAGCCGAGATTTCGCTGAAAGATCAGGGCAATGAGTTTTTCAAAGCAGGGAATTATCTAAAGGCAGCAGCTCTTTACACTCAGGCTATCAAGAAGGACCCCTCTAATCCCACTCTTTACAGGTTTTTATTGCACAAATCCATTCAATATGCTTTTCTTCGATGTTTGTAGAGTGAGTGAGTGAGTGAGTGAGTGAGTGTGTGTGTGAGTGCGTTAGTGAGTGTGTGGCTTAAGCGATTTGTTTTGCTTTCCAGGTTCATTATTCAAGAGTTGATGTGACAAAATATGCTGTAGTATTCACGTTGATTATTATTATTATTTTTTTAATTTTTATCTTCTTGTACGAATTTGCTAGTTGGTGGTTCTTCAAGTTTGCCTTGTTAATATTGAAGTTATAATGCTTTGAGCTCTTGTGATTTGGTTATTTTTTTATTTCCTTCAAGATTATATCCAGTGACTTCCTTTTGTGGACTATTTGTTTGCTTTTATTTTCGACGGAATGCTGTAGTATGATGCATTTGTTCTGTTGGAGCTTCTGTTACCATACAAGCTTCTAGTTGGAATTTAGCTCGGCTCTACTAAATTTGCTTGAGATAATGTAGCTGAGTTCAGATGGGTTTGATCAATTCTGATAAGTTTTTCTACTTCGATAATTGGCATCTTTTGTTATTCGAGTTGATGTATGATAGCAATTGGGAGGGAGTGAGGGAGGTGTTGAGCCGGGGAGTTAAAATGGCACATCAAACGCCTAATAAAAGATAATCATGCTTTCAGAGACCTACAAGAACTAAAGAATGACACTGTTCACAAGAAAACACAAAGGAAGAAGACAATTTCCACAGTTTCTTAAACAATATAGGTGAAGCTTAGAGCAAATTAAGGATTTAGATTTTTCCCCCTTTTGGTGCTGCACACGGACCTTCTATTTATTTTCCTTGAGTTCTACCTGTGTTCCTAGATGTTAACTTTTGTTTCTGCCCATGGTGATTTGTTTCTTACTGTCTTACTGAAGATACTAGGTTATGTATTTTCCTGAGATCTGGACTGTTTCAATCATTTTTCACTATACTTCTTACCAGCAATCGTGCGGCTGCATTTCTGCATTTGGTAAAACTTAGCAAAGCTCTAGCTGATGCAGAAACAACAATCAGTTTGAAACCAGACTGGGAAAAGGTGCAATTTCTATGAACTCATGATTACTTAATTGTAAATTGTCACTCTTCAAGATTTTATATTCTAAATGATGCTGGTTGAATCTGCAGGGTTATTTCAGGAAGGGATGCGTTTTAGAGGCTTTGGAACGATATGACGATGTATGTGCCATATTTTGCTTGCACAGATAACAGATTTTTCAGTAAGCCGGATTGGAAATAATGAATTTTCTGTTTAATGTTCAGGCTTTAGCTGCTTTCCAAGTTGCTTTGAAGTACAACTCGCAAAGTGCCGAGGTGTCCAAAAAAATCAAGAGGCTTACGCAGTTGGCAAGAGATAAAAAACGAGCTCAAGAAGTAGAAGCTTTCAGATCAAATGTTGATATGACAAAACATTTGGATTCTCTGAAAACCGAACTAGTAAGTCTGCATTTGTTGTGTTCGTATTTAAAAATATCCCAGAGGCAGAGCTACACGTCTTTTCAAGCTCTTCTGTTGTTGGGGGCATCCAAAATATCCCAGAGGCAGAGCTATGCTATCCTCCTTTTCAAGCTCTTCTGTTGTTGGGGGCATCCACAGTACCCTGTCATTTTGTATTTGTTGCGATGAATCATGAATGCTATGCTATCCTCAGTTTTCTGTGATTCTTCATTCCATCTACTGGGATCACAATGAAAGTATGCATGTTGGGGTAACAAGTTCTGCTTGATTGAGTCATGTAGAGGGGCTGAAATAAGTCAATGTAGGATTGCCAACTTAGTTATGTCTTTCAAATGTTCAAATACTTTTTGATGATGGTTTGATTACCATTAGGTGCAACACTGCCCTTAAGACTGACTAAAGGTATTTCTATTTTCAGTCTGGAAAGTATGGAGCTGAAGATTCTTGGAAGGAAATTTTCTCTTTTGTTGTGGAAACAATGGAGAGTGCAGTAAAATCATGGCATCAAAATTCGACTGTGGATCCTAGAACTTATTTCCTACTAAACAAGGATAAAACAGACACTGAAAAATATGCTCCTGTTGTTAATATCGATAAGGTATGTTACCCTCTACCACAATTTTTTTTGCAGCAATACTCTTGTCAATATCAACACTTGAGCATAGGTTAATGAGTAATATCTATGAATTGCCTTTCTATGCCAGGCATTTGAAACACCGCATACGCACAGCAATTGTTTCTCATTCCTCAGGCAGTATGCTGAAGATTCTTTCTCTCAAGCTGCTTGCTTGGTGGCGCCCAAAAATATAATATCATATCCTCAGGTAATGGTTAACTTCCATAGACCATCTGCTTGCTGCACTTTTATTTTCTAATATGAAAGACATGTTTCTGTGCTTTTATTCATAATATATCCACTTGATGTGAACAAGTGGAAGGCCACAAAAATTTAGTATCTAGTAGGAACTAGGAACTTTTGACCTCTCTGTGGATTTGAGCTTGGGCAGTTTAGGAAACCAATTATTCAGTTACTTTCCAGTGGAAGCTTTTGAAGATTCTCATTCTCTTAACTAGTACACATGAGATGTGTGTTTCATAGATCCTTAATCTTCACTGGCTCATATTTGCTTGAATACTGGTTTTTTCTTATGTTCTTAAGGAATAAAAGTTTACTTATAATTGATTATAGACTAGAAATTTAATTATGTGTCTGATCAGTTCCGCTCTACTGATCAATATTGGTGTCAGTGTGTTACTTCAGTTGTTGGAGTAGTAGCCCCAGTGTTCCTTGTGCTTGCAATGTATATCATTCAGCAAAATAAAGTTATGTCTATTACTCTCTGTATTGCATGTGTAGGTGTGGAAAGGCCAAGGACCAAGAAAATGGAAGCATGGACAGAGTGATGGCTTCTTTATCCAATTTGAATCACCATTGCTTCAGAAAATATGGTTTATCCCTTGTTCTAGTGAGAAGGGTCAAACCTTGTGCAGGTTTCTCTCCACTACACCATATTCATATATGCACCCTGAATCTCAATCAAATGGACACAAATACACAAATTCTAACACCCACGAAGTGCATAATATATGATTGATACATATTTTCATGCATCATATTTCAATATGTTGCATCATTTGGCAGTTCACCTGTATACTTCATTAAGAAACTGAAGCTATTTGTATATGAAACCATCCTGATTAATCATATATTTCTCCAGGGATCCGATCACGTTAGACATTGGTTTGCATGAAATCTTCCCTCGTTTATTCAAGCAAGCATAGACTTATGCAATTCTTCCATGTGAAGCATGGACAGAGTGATGGCTTCTTTATCCAATTTGAATCACCATTGCTTCAGAAAATATGGTTTATCCCTTGTTCTAGTGAGAAGGGTCAAACCTTGTGCAGGTTTCTCTCCACTACACCATATTCATATATGCACCCTGAATCTCAATCAAATGGACACAAATACAAAAATTCTAACACCCATAGTGAGAAGGGTCAAACCTTGTACAAAAATTTATGATTGATACATATTTTCATGCATCATATTTCAATATGTTGCATCATTTGGCAGTTCACCTGTATACTTCATTAAGAAACTGAAGCTATTTGTATATGAAACCATCCTGATTAATCATATATTTCTCCAGGGATCCGATCACGTTAGACATTGGTTTGCATGAAATCTTCCCTCGTTTATTCAAGCAAGCATAGACTTATGCAATTCTTCCATGTGGATGAAGATTCATCTGAGGAAACGCGTGCCTAAATCGTGGAGCTTCTTGTTGTAAGTGGAATCATATCCTGAGATGTGCTGGTGCATATTGTCAATTTCTTTGGTTTGCAAAAATTCATATCTAAGAAGCATACAAACTGAGGTGCTCTTTTTTTGGGTGAGGTGAGATTTCTGTATCACTAGGTGTGGCTGCACCTGTTGAAGTTTTAGTTGTAGAAGAAACAGATTTCATCTGATGGTATTGTTGCTTGTATGATTTGAATATGTTTTATTTGGTAGTGTTGGCCTGAATTGATTTTTCCGTTATTGGATTAGTTTTCTTGTTCCTACTTCTGAATTGTTTATGTAATAAGCTAAGACGCTGTAGATACAATAGCACAATACCTGATATGGTTCATCATTCTTGACATTACCTACTCCTATGTAATACCAGCAGTCGTCACTTATTGGTGGACCATCTTTTATCAGAGAGTAACACATTCGGGATCAAGTCAATGACATAATGCAGGGGCTTTGTTATCTGAAGATAGATAGTTTAGAATGTTCTTTGAATTGCTGGCCATGGCCTTTTTAGATTATAGTTGCAAGTTTAGCTGTCTAAATTTGAGATTCATGGAAACTATTGAGTCTTCTATCTGCTGCTGGACTTCAAATATTTTGGTTTCCAGTTAATAAATTGTAGATGGTGGGTTTATCTTATTTCAGTTAGAACTACGATGTCACCATTCTACTATGTATCTCATGGGTTCCTGATATTCCCTAGTTCTAACCCTTGCAATGCTTATGTAGTTATGTTTCTACACAGAATGTGAATTCTCCAACAGCACATTAATGAACAAGTTGACAGAGCTATGTGAAACATAAGTTGTCATGTTTGAGAAAATCTTGATTGACTATGGAATAGGCTTGTGGACTTGTTTGTTGGATTTGGTTTTGGACTCGTGCTGCTCAAAGCTATCCTTAGAAATGGAAGAAATGCTTTTCTTAGAATTACTACCCAATCTAGCCACTAACTTCTAGAATAGTTTGAATTAAGCTATCTTGGCATTTGCATTTAATATCCTAATCCTTGTTGCCCTCAGTTTAATTTAGTGCACATTATAAGTGCTCTCTGTTTATTGATAGTGGCAACATATTAGAGTAGATTTGTATGTAAGTGAAGAATTTGAATCTTAGACTGCGAGTTTGGCTAATCTTTTGGTAAGGAATTGCTGCATGCATTCACAATATTGCTTCACTGTGAAGATAATTTGCTCAATATCAGCTTAAGATTGTGATAGAAGAACTAAGCATATAGTATTTGGAGTTAAGAAATATTCTTCCTGAAATGCTTCAAGGCAAGGTTTAAATATACTTTTTAAGCACCGAGGCGTAAGCCTCGAGGCGGTCCGAGGCGTAAATCATAAAAATATATAAAATTTATAACTAATATAATAAATACATAGAAAAACCATAACAAGTATATTAAAACACAAAATAAAACCATAAGTTTAATGTATAAGTCTTTAAAATTTGAAACTCAAATCATAATCAAACTTTTAGTACTAATAGATAATTACAAATATACAATTACATAAAAGCAAATACGAATTACAATTATTACAAAACAAATAAAAATATACAATTACATAAAAGCAAATAAGAATTACAATTATTACAAAACAAATAAAAATATTACAATAACAAAAACCAACAATAAGGGAATACCAGATAAGCTGCTGGTCTACTGCTCGTGGACTACTGCCGCCGCCGAATTGCTGCTGCCGGACGGTGTTGCTGGGTCGCCAGAGAGGGAGGGAGAGGGAAAGGCAGGGCGGTGGAGAGGGAGAATGAGCATGAGAGAACATGCGTGAGGGAATAGAAATTAGGGAGGATTAGGTTGATTTTATAGACTTAATTCTTTAATTTGGGCTGATTTCTTACTAATTAAACTAAATTAAAGAAAACCCATTACCTATTAAACAAAATTACAGAAAGCCCATGACAGAAATTAGCAAGAAATAATGAAAACTGTGCAGAACAGTGAGGCGTGCGCCTCAATACGCCTCGCCGCATCGGATCGCCTCGGACCACCTGAGGTGCACGTATCGTGCACTGCAGGTGAGGCGGAGCCTCGAAGGCGCTATCCCGGCGTCTCGCACCGAGGCGCGCCTCACGACCGAATTTTTAAACCATGCTTCAAGGAAATGATAAACCACAAACAATTATCTAATGCCTACTAGGAGCATCTTGCTCTTCCACAACCCTCCCTCCCCAGCTTGGCAATTATACTATTTTACAAACATTGAGTTGTTGAAGCTGCCGAATTTCAGCAAAACATCCGGAACTTCATCTGCAGAAATGGTTGCTCGTATTGTGGAAGGAAACCAATTTCTGTGACATCAAACTAGATCATCTGCTGCCTCACATTTCAACTGCCTTAGTTTTCAGCTTGCATGCTTGAAGCATAAAGTTGCAGGCGCTTACAGCTTCTCCGACTGTCAGGTAGATCCCAATTGTGTGAATTATCTTTGATTTGTGTAACTTCTTCATCACTTCTCCTCAGGGGTTGGCTAACACAAGCTGGAACACGAGCAAAATTTAGACGGTCATTCTTGCATGCGATAATTATAACTGCATGTTAATGTGATAATCGCGTACCTTAATGCATCTCGTGTTTAGCAATTTTGTCGACTTCTTCAAGCATGCTAATTCCACTCTATCAATACTTCCTACAGCTGTTTATGTGTTCTTATTCAGTAGCCAGTCTTCATAATTTAAGTTCAGAATGCCTTTTCTGGTAGGAATGCCCAGGTAGGAATGCCCACCACCCTCATATCTAGTATTACATATTGCAGATTGTGTTTCTGCGCACACTTAAGCTTGTCCTCCTCTTCATCCATCCATCTCGAGATCCTAAACAACGTAGTCAAAGTCAGATGAGCACGGATGGTTTTAGACTCGAGATGATGTCAATGACCACAATCTTTGTACAGGTACCTTTCTCAAGTAATTTGCGTTGGCAAAGTAGACTGGAGCGCTGATATTAAGTATGAGAATCCTAGGAATGTAATTTGCTCTCGGGTATTGTTCAATGCTTCTGTATGCTATGGAATTGGGAATATTACCCATGAGTCCATGACACAAGTCCTCGACCTTGCTACAAACAATATAGTACACGAAGTAGGGATATTGCCACCTGTCACAAATGCACACATCTTTTAGGTATCAATGAATGATTTATCAGGAAATTTGGATCATGATAGCTGAATTTACCTCTCACACACCGCACTTACTAGTCCAGTTTCCACACTGCCAAAGATAACTCCCGCGTATGCGCTTATGCAGATGATGAAGTTGAACTTGTCTATCGCCCTCAAGTGGAGGGCTGCTTTGTAGTCTATAAGTGAGTCATTGCTGCCATAATGATGGCGGATAGCACAACAAGGGGTGTGTAGTGGAACAACGGTGTTAGGAATAGTAAAGTTATCATCACTGCAGTCGCCATGACGATATTGGAGACTGCAGTCTTGCATCCTGCATTCAAATTCACTGCTGTCCTCGATAACGGACCTAGCGAGGAACGGCTGAACTTAGATTCGGCTGTCATTGTAGAATTTCTTAGATTTTTAGTGTGTTAGGGAAGTACCTGTGCTTAAGTAGCACAATGTGCAGGAACCTGCGATGTTCATCAATCCCAATCACGATTATCTCTTTGTTTCCATCTATGTGGTAGCTCTTGAATGCCGCGAAGCTTCTTCCTACTGCTATCCCTTGCTGTATGATTATTATCAAATCTCAGTCAAAGTATGTGGAAGTAGTAGTATTTGTAGCAGACAGAGGTGTGTAGCGACTTACAGCAAGGGCTATTATACCGATGATGACTCCCGTCTTGATCGCAGTTATGAGATGTGTCGAGCTGAACGTGGTCGTGAGCTCTGACACTGATTGCGGGTTCAGCCCTTGCTTCAGATGACCGTTCTACCACATCAAAATCACCAGTTAGGCTTCTGTGTGTGTGTGTGTGTTTTGAATAGTCTCTTTATGTGCTTGTATGTAATCTTGGTTGTGCAAAGAGAGATTGTTTTACTTACAATTTATACTCCATGTTTCTCTGCGTGGGTGAAGTAAAGTAGAGCACTCCGCTGTATGACAGACGTGGAGGTGCCAAAGCATTTATCCAGAAAAATGCTGGTTTTTTCTTGCTCCGTAAAGGCAACAAATTTTCAAGAATCAATAAAAGGTTAACATATATAATTCACTGAGGATCTTATGTGGATGCACATAGTATTTTTTTTCTGTGGAAAATAGGATTCTACTTTTTTTTTTTGGGTTGCGTTTTGGTGGATAATCATAGTCCCAATCGAATTCCTGATGCCGATAATTTCTTTTTCATAACTAATTTGTTTATACTTTTGATGGATGGGCTATTGATTATAATATGTCAAAGAATCTCATAGTAAAAGAAGGAGGACTTGAAATACTCTCTGATGATAATAGCATGAAAAACATTACTTTTTTGATATAATATCATATGCAAGTGAAGTGAAACATGAAGTCAAAGTGAAAAGTAGGCTGAGCAAATGGCGAAACGCTCAAAAAGTATCTAGTGATTAAATACATGGCACATGCACTTATAACAAGATTATGTTACAGACATACTATATAAGTACATGTTACGTGTATAATAATATGAAGAGTAAGATTAGGTCATCCTCACCATATGTATCTGAGAAAACACAGATTTCATGACTGAAACAAGATCAGCTTCATGAATGCCCTTCAATTGCAAGCACACAACTGAGGATAAACCCCACAATTGTTGCATGTGAAAGAAAATCCACAATAAATCCCAGATACAAAAACTCAAATTAAATCATCTCTAAATTCTAGAAAGGTGGTAAAAAAAATTATTGAAACCTATTACGTACATAGCTCTAAATTGTCCCCTTTCACTTCTAATTCTTGAAATTAATTAAAATATTGAACCACCCTTTTATTAAATAATTCATCACACGTGTCTGACACACGCTTGTAATTATTAAAAATTAATAACCTTAACAAGCCTAACGAGGCTTGGCAAAGAAAGTAGCTCTCAAAACCAGCTGCACATACAGCTTAGGGTTTTCATGAGGATTAACCTCCTTCCCCACCATAGATGTGATCAGCAGAGACGGGACGGCCACGGTTCCGACGGCTAAATGCCTCGAGCTTCCCAGCATTGCATATATAAACGGCGGCACGAAGCTCGAATCTACATTAATTAATTTTTATTTATTTTTACAAAAGAGATAGTCCTCTCTCAAAATTAGTCAAAAACTGCTGAAATCATTATCGTCTATTCCACATCAACTTGGTAATTATCTTGCTGTTAATATATAAGAGTAGACCCATATTCAGATTTTGAATTTGTAATTAAAAAAATGAACTGGACCGAGTTGAAATTATTTGAATCGAACTGAAAAAAACCAAATTATTAGTTTATTACTATTTATTGATGTTATTTTAAAATTAGAATTAAATTATTTAAAATAAAAGTAATATTATATATAATTAAGATTTCAGTTTTGTTCAATTTTGAAAATGTCAAATCTAATTTAATAATTCGATTTGATTTGGTTGAACTATTCGAATTCTAGATATTTTGCTCACTCCTAAAGGGGAAGATGGGCCTGATTTTGATAAAAATGGAGATTTTCTGCGATGAAGTCAGCTTTGAAGAAGTCGAAGGTGCAGCGAGGGGCCCAAGCATGATTTTTCTCGAGAGTGACTGGTTCTTGAACTGCTTGAAGGGATCATCGGGGAAGAGTGTCTCTCTGAGAGATGATTTGAGGGTTTGGAAAAAGGGTTTTGTTGGAGGCATCCCTACTTCCACAAGCTGCTGGATTTCGCAGTCTGCGTTTCCCATTTCGTGTGATGAGATTAACGTGCTTGGTTAGTATTTTCAAGAGCTTCGAATTTGCAGAGTGATGGCGGTTTTAGATGAGATGTGAGAGAAAGATTTGTCGCACTGCATGTGAGCATGCAGAGAAGTTGAGGGATTTCTGGAAATTTGAGTGTGTTGTGTGTTGGGACTTGGGGGAGGTTGATGTGCGTATATGTATAATGGAGGGAACCACAAAGATTTGGTTTCGTTTTCTAGATTATTTTTACTTTTCATTTTCTTTGATAAGTATTTATAATAGACGATTTATATCGCATGGTAGCAGGAGGTTACGTTGCGATGCAAGTAAAAAAATTGAATTTAAATAATAAAAATATAAAAGATATTATAAAATTTATTAAAGTTTTAGATACATACATCAAATATAATATGTATATATATATTATTGCTAAACTATATCCTTAAAAATTAAGATAAGCTAAAATATAGGTACATATAGTCAAAAGTATAAAAAATACAATTTTATAATAGTAATAGATGAATCTAATATATCATACTACACTATTCCCTTAAAGTAAATATATATAAACCAATCAAATTTTATAAAATAAATTAAGCTATTTTATAATAGGTATATCTTTAGGACAAGAGTAATGTTCGTTAACGTTAGTCATAGTTTTATGTCGAATATCTTGATGGATGATGATAACGTTTTGTGAGTAGAGCAGACAAAATGGGGTCGGTTCGATGGGCCGGCCCAGGAGGGGTTTGGGTCAAGTTAAGTTTCAAAATAAGAGTTTAGAAAAAATAGGGCCTAAAAAAACCGTATGAAAAAAGTTCCCGGTCGATCGGGCTTCTGGCCAAAAAAGCCCGGAAAAAATCCACCCGGTAAATATATTTTTTATTACCTACAAATTTTTGTTTGTCGTCTTTCTTCTTAGTTTTCTCTTTAATTCTCTTTTTAAGTTGTTTATTGTTTTATTTTGGATTATTTACTACATTAGATTATGACTCCGATGTTTTAGTTTATTTGTTGTTGTATTAGCATATAACTTTAAATTTTAAATTTTGTTAATGTTGATGTTAAATTACTAATGTCTATACTTAAATTATTATTTTAATATTTATTTTGTTACAATTGAATATGTAATTTTGTGGATTAAAAAAAATGAAAAAATTGAGCGGGCTTAGCCCGTCCGCCCGGGACTGTGCTTCATATTTAGTAACCCAAAATTTTTAGGCCCAGCCAGAAAAAGTATAAAAACCTGATGAACTGGGTCGGACCAACGAGCTCGCTAGTTTTTCCATCTCTAATTTTGAATAACATAAAATACTATAATTGATAAGATCATAAGATATTTACAATAAAATCCATTTTTGAATACAATATACCCTCTTCCAGATAATTTATGAAACAAATTTAGATAAACGCAACACGACCTTGGTCCTCTTTCTCAATGGGTTGTTTGGATGTCAACTATTAAGGAAGCTGTACAATATAGTTTATAATGCACATTTATTTAATATAAATTATTTGGTTAGATGATTTGACCATGAAAAGAGATTATTAAGAATACAATATTTATGTTATGTCTTATTTTACAAAAGTATTTATGATAAATTGATTTAAAACCAATTTAATTTTTTGAAGGAAAAGTTAAGTAGAGATTTTATAGGTGTCCTTAGCCGAGAAATTAGTTTTCAAAATTTTAGTTTTAATTTTTGAAAACCCGAGCATAGTGTATCAAGTAGTAGCCTTACTTACTTTGATTTAAGGCTAGTGTAACGAGACCTATTAAGATTAGACTATCTTGTAAGCTTTGTTGGACGGAGAGACTAATGCTGCTTTTTCGTTATAAGTAATGTGTTAGGTTCTTCAGCTTTGTCCTAGTAAAATGAACTTCCTTATGTATAAATTCAAAATTGCTATGTTTATAGCTGTTTAGCTCCACTATTTTCAACCTTCAAATGAAATGAATATATTTGTCTTTATTGTCATGTATAAAAGAATTTTGTTTTTGCATGGCTCCTATATGGATTGGCTTTGCCAATACTATTAGTCAAATTCAGATCATGAGCTTTACAAGGTTCATTGGTGACTATGAGCTAACAAACCGATCATCGTTGATTGTGTGCCAAACAAGGCTCTTGGCTGATCATGGCGTCCATGAAAGGAGCCATCCTTCCACGGCACACTAAATAACATATAGGATAGAGTGGATTGAGAAAAAATAAATGCATCCCACTTTAAGAAAATAGTCAAATAAATTTATTAAACTCTGGCTTTTGCGATAAAATCCGTGTGTGTTACTGCCGGTTATGCATGACAACTTTTTTGGAAATATATATATTGTATGCTGTTAAAAACTGGTACGTAGAAATGCGAATATAATGTTTAATGAGAATGCTATATAAAACTGAGGCAAGAGTTAGACTCTTTCTCCGCAAGATAATATTGCTCTGCTACAGTGCACGCGGTTCAACAACAATTATCTCCAAGATACAACGGTTTAACAAATACGAGTAGTTGCACTACTAGACATATTTCCGACGAACTACTAGATAGTCGGGACAGAGAGAATTTTGAAGAATGAATGGATAGATTGATTATCTTCGTTTGGTGTGTTTAATCATCTTCTGCAAGGTCCCTTTTATAGCCCAAGGTGCCTGTTCGTGAAGTGGTGCGAAGGCCCAATCACGACCGAACCGGTCGTCGATCCGAGCGCTATCGAGTTAGCCCGAACCGACGTGATGGTTCTTCCATGCATGAGCCCAACCGCCCCGCCACGTGGTCAAGTCCGACGTGTCGCCCGAGCCATCTCTAGGTGCCATGTTGGCAAAACTTTTGGCTCCTCAAAGCTCCTCGCGACGCGCGAAGTGCAAAGTGCGCCTCTAAAGCGCCCAATGCGACAAGTGCGACGTGCACGTGCTCGGACTCGGACTCTCGGACTCGGATGGTGCTTCGCACCATCCTCGTGAAACATTGGGTTAGCCATAAAATAGCTAATTAAAACCCGCTAGGGTGCACCATAGATGGTGCACACTTGATTATTCCTTATTGATATGAACTCATTTATATATAGCTTAGAGCTTTCTTATTTTTCCAATGTGGGATGAAAACTTATTCCCACCATTAAGAAGCCATCTTTGTGCATTAATTGTTCATTCATCCCACAATGGATTTGAACACATAAATCCACTAAATTGATCTACACAAAATGTAGATTCCAAATCTAAGCTCATATACAAATTTATTCCAACAATCCCCCACATGAATGACGATTAATGCAAATGCAAGTTTTATCAAAGTCCCGACGACCTATTATTGCATCAGGATAGGTAGTTGTTGGCTTTGAACCTTCCTTAGTATAGCATTATCGGATTTACTCACTGCTCGGTGAACACGATGTCTTGAACCGGCCAGTTTTTGTGTAAACCAAGACAATAACACATACACAATAATAGATACAATATCTTTCGTTCTCACGTTGTGTCCATTTTGGCCTTGGACCATATCTTGATTCATAAGTGTTATTTATTTGAAGCGCCCACACTTCACACTTAGATAGGTGATCTCCATGAAGAGTATCTGCTATACTCCACCAATAAGGCTATAGGAATCATTAAAAGTTCTTTAAAACTTACCCTTTACCACGAACTGCAGGGTTACACTTGAACAACTACGAGAATGGATTATTGAGATTTCAAGTGTATAACTTGAACCTTCATAACTTAGTTGTCTCTTTGAACCAAGTTTTTGGGATCTCCAATCATCATGGTTGAGTTACCATTATGAACGTTCTTTAAGCGTGGATTTTAATCCCATTCCCCTTACTGCATTGTATAATTGATCACGATTAATACCTTTAGTAAACGGATCCGCTATATTATCTTTTGACCTTACATAGTCAATGCACATTATACCAGTCGTGATCAATTGTCTAACGGTATTGTGTCTTGACGAATGTGTCGAGACTTACCATTGTACATGTTACTCTTAGCTCTCCCTATGGTGACATGCTATCACAATGCACCATAACGGAGGTACCGGTTTTCCCAACAAGGAATATCCTCTAAGAAATTTCGTAGCCATTAAACCTTTCATGACTTTGTCTAAAGGATGAATTCGGATTACATTGTAGATCGAGCTATACAAGTTTGCTTAGAAGATTTCCATGACACGCTCCTATACCTATGGTGAACACGAATCCACTTGTGGATTTGGAGTCTTTTTATCGGATATCCAATTTGCATCTTGTATCCTTCCAAAACAATTTGAATATCTTGTGTAGTGTAAACTATAATTCAAAGTATGTTTTAAATACCTTAGAACTCTAGTTAATGCGGTCCAATGATCATTGCTTGGATTACTTGTGAACCGACTCGACTTGCTAATTGAATATGCTATGTCGGGTCTTGTACAATTTGCTAAGTACATAAGACTTCCAATGACCTAGCATAGTCGATTGGGATATCGGTCTCCTTGATTTTGGCTAAGTGTAGACTTAAATCAACGGTGTCTTAGCCGGAGGTAGATCATAAGCTTTGAATTTCTTAAGCACGTTCTCAACATAGTGAGATTGTGATAAGACATTCCATCAAGTGTTCTAGAAATTTTAATTCTAGAATCACATCGCCTATCCCAAGTCTTTCATATCGAATGTCCTCTTCAACATTTCTTTAGTATTCATGATTATATCATGATTACTACTCATTATGAGCATGTCATCAACATAAAGATATACAATGACAAAATTATCGGATGTCCCTTTAATGTAAACACATTTGTCACATTCATTAATTTTGAATCCGTTTGACATCATCATTTGGTCAAATTTCTCATGCCATTGTTTGGGTGCTTGTTTAAGTCCGTATAAAGACTTAACAAGTTTGCAAACTTTGTTTTCTTGTCCGGGGATAACAAACCCTTCAGGTTGTTCCATATAAATTTCATCTTCTAAATCCCCATTTAGAAATGCCGTTTTTACATCCATTTGGTGTACTTCAAGATTATACAACGCAGCTATAACAAGTAGCGTTCTCATGGATGTAATCCTTGTAACAGGTGAGTATGTATCAAAGTAGTCATACCCTTCCTTTTGTTTGTAACCCTTGGCTACCAAGCGTGCTTTGTACTTATCAATAGTTCCATCGGCATTGAACTTTCTCTTTAGAATCCACTTGCATCTTAAGGTTTACAACCGGGAGGAAGGTCAACGATTTCCCAAGTGTGATTGTTCAAGATAGATTCAATTTCACTATTGATAGCTTCTCTCCATAGAGCAGCATCAGGACCAGACAATGCTTCCTCGATTGTCTTAGGATCATCTTCCAACGAATAAACCACAAAGTGCGGACCAAAGAACTTTGCGGTTTTGTTCGTTTTCCTCGTCTTAGTGCGGTGTTGGCTCAACATTTGGTCCAATATTTTACGACGAGTTTTCTTCATAAGTTCTCTTCTTAGAACTTGCGTCGTTCTTTTCTTTCTTGGGAAATATAGTTTCAAAAAATATAGCATTTCTTGATTCTATGATCATTCCCTCATGCATGTCGGGTATTTCCGACTTG
Organism: Salvia rosmarinus; assembly: GCA_036937905.1. Lineage (NCBI taxonomy): Eukaryota > Viridiplantae > Streptophyta > Magnoliopsida > Lamiales > Lamiaceae > Salvia > Salvia rosmarinus. The sequence goes on along the minus strand of CM072822.1, from coordinate 60,593,119 downwards.
TGTACCAAAAACGATATGCACTACAATTGTTTGCATATCCTATGAAGATGATCAATAGTTTTAGGGCTATCTTAACTTGTTTTGGTTTTGGTACTTGACCTTTGAGACACCCCACACTTTCGTGTATTTGTAGGACGGTTTCCTACCTTTCTATAATTCATATGGAGTTTTATCTTGTTTCTTTTGGGGTAACTTATTTAATATTTTATTTGCCGAAAGGATAGCTTCACACATGTTATGTGATAAGCCGAGCTAATCAACATAGCATTCATCATTTCCTTTAACGTTCTATTTTCCGTTCGGCAACACCATTTGATTGTGGTGAGTAAGGTGCCGTTGTTTGATGAATAATACCATTTTCACGATGAATTCTTCAAGCGGTGCAACATACCGCCACCACGATCACCGAATCATCTTGATTTTAGCGTTGAGTTGATTTTCAACTTCACTTTTGTAACTTTTGAAAGCTTCGAATGCTTCGTCTTTGCTTCTCAAAAGATATACGTAACAAAATCTTGTGCAATCATCTATAAATGTTATAAAATAATTCTTTCCACCTCTAGTTTACACAAGTTTTAAATCACATAAGTCGGTGTGAATCAATTCTAGAGGTGTAGTTGATCTTTCCATCGAATGAAAAGGCAAATTTCACACTTATTGTGTTGATCAAATGATATTTTTGGCAATAGCTCTAAATTCACTAATCTTCGTAGTGTATTTAAATTTGCATGTCCTAATCTATCATGCCATAAATTAGGAGACTCAATCACATATGAAACACTTTCCTTTATTTCATCATTGGAGATTACATTGAGTGCACTTAGCTTGAAAAGGCCATTATCTAGATAGCATTTTCCTATAAAGTGACCATTTTGGTCATTACAACTTTGTCTCGCTTCAAACACTAGTCTAAAACCGACTTTGCTCAAAAGCGAGCCGGACACAAGATTCTTGCGAATGTCGGGAACATGCAAACACGTTGGTCAGCGTCACTTTCAATCCGAAGTCATCTTTAGCACAACTTTTCCCGTTCAATGATCTTGGAAGCTGCGGAGTTGCCCATGTACAACTTTCTCTTTTCGGTGGCGGGTTCATAGGTGGAGAACATTGACTTATCGGCCTGAGATGTGCTTTGTGGCACCAAGATCAACCCACCACCGATTGGGTTTCCTACCATGTTAACTTCATCTACAACAACAGATAAATCGAGTTCGGATAAGTCGAGGGTACCATTTTTCCTCCGTCACGTTTGCTTGTTGATGACCATCTTTCTTCTTTGGTTTCGACAATCCTTCGCCATGTGCCTGGGTTTGCCACAGTTGTAACAATCTCCTTTGATCATCTTTTGCTTCTTCGGGTCTTGCTTCTTCCCTTTGAACTTTCGTTTCTTGTTGTTGGTGCTCGACTCGGCTAGATTTGCCTTTGCCTCCATAGGCGATTTCTTTGCCATGTTGTCGAGTTGCGGTTGTCTTCTTGATCCTCAATCGTACAATAAGATCTTCAAGTCCCATCTCCTTGCGTTTGTGTTTGAGATAGTTCTTGAATTGTTTCCACATTGGTGGTAATTTCTCGATGATCATGACAACTCGAAATGATTCGAGAAAGTTCCATACCTTGGCGAGAATATCGTGCGGGGATCAATGGAGTTCTTGCACTTGTTCAAGTACCGTCTTGCTATCCACCATTTTGTAATCTAGGAAGCGTCCGACGATAAACTTCTTTAGGCCGGCATCTTCCGTCTTGTATTTTATCTCTAAAGAGATCCATAGTTCCTTGACGTCTTGGCATTAGAGTAAACACTATAGAGTGTCGTCTAACCCATTAAGGATGTAATTGCGACACGAGAAAGTCGCTATGATGCCATGCATCTAACGCATTCCGTTTTTGTTCATCGGTCTCATCTTCCTCCACGGTGGGAGGTGGCTCATTCAAGCGGGCCAAATTGAGAGTAGTCAGGTAGAAAAGCATTTTAGATTGCCAACGCTTAAATTCAGAACCTGAGAATTTTTCCGGCTTTTCGGCATGAACAGGGGCATTCGGAACGTTGCTTCGACTTGTCGCCATTTCCACAGAATATTATCTTGCGATTGTTAAAACTGGTACGTAGAAATGCGAATATAAAGTTTAATGAGAATGTATATAAAACCGAGGCAAGAGTTAGACTCTTTCTCCGCAAGATAATATTGCTCCGCTACAGTGCACGCGGTTCAACAGCAATTATCTCCAAGATACAACGGTTTAACAAATACGAGTAGTTGCACTACTAGACGTATTTCCGACGAACTACTAGATAGTCGGGACAGAGAGGATTTTGAAGAATGAATGGATAGATTGATTATCTTCGTTTGGTGTGTTTAATCATCTTGCGAGGTCCTTTTATAGCCCCAGGTGCTGTTCGTGAAGTGGTGCGAAGGCCCAGCTCGCGACCGAACGGTCGTCGATCGAAGGCCTGTCGAGTTAGCCCGAACCGGCGTGATGGTTCGTCCATGCATAAGCCCAACCGCCCGTCACGTGGTCGAGTCCGGCGTGTCTCCCGAGCCGTCTCTAGGTGCCATGTTGGCAAAACTTTTGGCTCCTCAAAGCTCCTCGCGACGATGCGCACATGCGCCTCTAAAGCGCCCAATGCGGCGATGCGTGCTCGGACTCGGACTCGGACTCGGACTCTCGGACTCGAATGGTGCCGCACCATCCTCGTAAGCATTGGGTTAGCCGTAAAATAGCTAATTAAAACCCATTAGGGTGCACCATAGATGGTGCACACTGATTATTCCTTATTGATGTGAACTCGTTTATATATAGCTTAGAGCTTTCTTATTTTCCAATGTGGGATAGAAAACTTATTCCACCATTAAGAAGCCATCTTTGTGCATTAATTGTTCATTCATCTCACAATGGATTTGAACACATAAATACACTAAATTGATCTACACAAAATGTAGATTCCAAATCTAAGCTCATATACAAATTTATTCCAACATATGCTTTGGCAATTGCTCACTGAGTGATTTTATAATCATCCCTGCATATATTTCTAAATATGCAATGAAATGCTGAGCGAAGACCTTTTGTTATCGACTTAGTTGGATCTATGCCACGATATACATATTCATCTACATATTCATATATGTATCTCCACCGTGTTTTTAAGCTTCAACACTTTGATAATTGTTAGCTATGTTAAGTAAATAACTTTGTTGTGATTAAGCTGGACAAGAAACTCTTTTAGAAAATTATTTATAATTAAGTAATCTTTTTTGTTGAGATAAGTTGTATTGATGAAGGTTAGATTATAAGTCAGAAAAATCTCAGTCTCATTTCTTTTCCATATCTTTACCCACTTTCCAAGTCGCAGCTTGACTTAACCATCCTCAGCGATGGCGGTCCGTGACTGTGACAGAACGTACTTGATAACTTTCATGGAATGCGATTTGTTCAAATAAGAAATTTGTGTTTAATTTAAAATATAAAAATGTAAGACCCGCGTACCATCTGCTGCAGCCCGGACCACGCTCTGAATAGGGCTGCGCTAACTAGGCTTACCATAAGAAGTAGCTCAACCCAAGCCCGGCCCATTGGAAAAGCGCATGGAAAAAATTTACCCAAAAAAGGGCTGGAATTTTGCATCTGCTTCGTATTGCCATAAGTAATTATGAGATTTCATGTGTGTGTGTGTGTTGGCCTAGTGGTAGAGTGGTTAATGCCCGAGACCTTTGGTTTCGGGTTCGAGTCCACCGTGATGCAGCCTTTAAAATTTCTGTATTAAATTAAAAAAATAAATAAATTATGAGATGTCATGCTTCCGTCAAAACATAAAAAATAAAATTTGATGTTATGGGCGAAAAATGCCTCGATAATTAATTTAAAAAATAAATAGATACATATATTTCAGATTAACCTCTCTTAATTAATTATATCCAAAACTATCAATTTTGATCAAATATAACTAAACAACTGGAAATTATGGAAAATCTACTCTAGACAAATCGTTTGGAATCTTAAAGTTAAGTAGGATAATTGGAAATGTGATGACTTTTTTTTTAAAAGTGTTGACCAGGAAATTCCACAATGCTATAAAAAGCAATGTTGTTTCTTCTCCAGTGATTTAAAATAACATATATTGTAGAATTCAACTGAAACTATTTCGTCCCTTAATAGAATGAGAGGCAACAAATCATGATTAACCATTTTCTTAACCAAGTCAAGTCAAATTAATCCATATATTATGTCTTGTAATCACAATTAGTGATATTTCTAATTTACAGTGGAATTGTTATTACAAGTATCATTAATTGTGATTAGAAGACATAATATATGGATTAATTTGACTTGACTTGGTTAAGGAAATGGTCAATTGTCCTTTGCTGCCCTCATTCTACTAAAGGATGAATTAGGACATGGACCGAAACAACAATGATATCGTGTAAAAATGATACTTTATTCATCCATAAAAAATATATATTCCTTTGGTGACATAAGTTTTAATAAATTGTAATGAGTGTAAAGTGAGTAAAGATAATAAATGAATTGATTAATGGATAATGTGATAAAAGGTGGGTTATGAAGATAATAAATGAATATATTAATTGACAGTGAGAGTAAAAATATGGGTCATGTATGATTTTTATAAACAAGTTGGTAAATTGAGGGTAAATATTATATAGTTGATGTTTAATAAAAAATACACACTTTTGATGGACATACTAAAAAGGAATTAAATGCACACTTTTAGTGGAAGAAATAAATAAAAAAGACACAACTTTTTGTCTAACATATATCTAATTGGTATATTGTGAAAATCAAAGGTTGAAAATATTCAAATTCATTTTTTATGTAATGACGAATTTCCTACTCGCAGGGGTAGGGGGTTCTCCTCACCCTAGCACCTTGTATCAGCCATTACCGAAATTTTCAGGCCAACCCCGCCTTAGCAGATGGAAGGCGTTCTCATCCTATCGAGCCAAATTCGATCATAAGAAGCTATGATTTGGAATAAGGTATAAGTTGAAAATTGATTCTCAACTCTTTGGAGTGCAAGGAGCAAGCAATCAACTTTCAACTCATACTTTTTTATTTATTATTTAATATTCTTTTCCGCCCAAAAAATATTAATTCCTTTTTTTGTCATTTTATTATTGTTGTTTCATTTTAAAAGAACGAATCATAGGATGGAGGGAATATATTTTATAAAATTAAGATATGTCATGCAAAAGGGGTTGTAAAAAATTAGTAAGTAAAAGGAAAACGCTAGTTATTAAAAAATTGCCAGCTTTCTTTAGTTGTTCTCAAGTTAAACATTATGGCCCTATCATTTATCTGCTGTGTCAGAAAAGGCCATACACATAGCAACACTCGAATACAGCCTAATCACATCCAAAAGGGACAAACAGACATAAATAAGATTGTAATCAAATGAGAACAAACCATGTGCAGAGTCACAATTGAAATTCATATTAAATAATGCAAGACTAGAATAATACACGTAAATTTCATCCATGCAGTATCCACAACGCCACATGCAAATTATATGTATTAGCAAGTGGCAAGCAGGTCAAGCAGTAGAGTACAATAAATAAATATAAATTAATTAGCTGGAAATTGATAATTATCAAATTAACAATTGATATGAATATATATATATATATATATATAAGATCATTGACACAATAAAGCAAGAAAGAAACGAAGCAAGAATATTTGTGGTTCGATCAAATGATCTATGTCCACAGAGGGTGAGCTGAAAGTTTATTAGATCGTCCGAAAAGATAACCGGAGTCGATCGGAACCAATAAAGGAATACAATACACAATCTCTCTCCTTAACTTCTCTTTCTAATAACCGTCACAAGACGGAAGAACTATTCTCAGTGTTTGCTCAACACATCTTCTGTTGGTGTTGTTAATCGATATTGTTGGAAATCATATATATATATATATATATATATATATATATATATGTGGTGAAGTTTAGAAGTTACTTTGACCAAGATTTTGAGTGACGTAACATTTAATTTTGTAAAATTAAGCGGCATAGGATCGATCTACGTTTGAGTAGATGATCGTGGTGTATTCACATTCTCAAATCCAATTTCCGGTGAGTGAAATAGTGGATCAAAGTTGGTCACTTAAACATGGAGTTATGTGCTTAGGGGATAAGCATGGATTAATTAATCCTTATCCACATTGATTAATGTACCTTCATTAATTGTCTATATAAGTGGTTCATTGAACACTTAGTATAATTATGCACAAGTGATGGGTGGAAAGCCCACATGCGGGCCGCCCACGCCGGCGTCGGCGCCTGGCGGCTCCGACTCGGCCCGGTTCCGGTTCCGGTTCCGTGGTCCGTGGTCCTTGGTCCTTGGTCCTTGGATCTTGGACTTGAAGAGCGTCCGATCGTCCAATGAACACGGACGCACGCGTTGTCGTATTCGTCGAAGCGCTTGTAGCGTTCGACATGATGACTGCGGAAGCGTGGGCATGTTGTCTCGAAACCGCCGCGTAACCCCTTTGCACTCAATAGGGACATAACCCGTAACACCCGACATCAATGCGGTGTTGACTCAACATGCTCCCCATGAGGGGCGACGCCTATAAATTGGACATGTATTCCGGCATAAAGCCACCTCATCATCGATCGCATTCCGGCATTTCATAGCACTCTCTGCATACATAGCTCGTGTCGAGCTCTGTCGCCGCCTCGTTCGATTCGTAGGAGCTCGTTGATGCTGTCTGCCACCGCGCCACCCACCTAGACGCCGTTTATCTTTGGGGACGATACGCGAAGCGAGAGCACTACGGGCGTATCTTGTCTTGCGGAAAGAGGACTCCTCGACTCGGCATTAGTATACGGTTATTATATTTACTTGATTTCAAGTTCTTTTTAGTTTGATCTCCTACTTTTACTGCTTTTTCGAGTTGAATGTCGTCCGCAAGTCTGTCTTGTTTGTACAATTTTCCAACAATCGCAAGAAGAGATAAGACTTGCCAAAAGGAGTTAGAATCTAAATAACTTAAAACTTTTGAAACTTAAACATTTACTTGGAGATGTCGACTGTTCCTGCCACCGAGTCTACTTCCGCCGCCGTCATTCTTGCCGCATGCTGCCATCGCTTTTCTGTTGCGCCATTACGGCACAATGGCTACTGACTATGTTTGGTTTGATGCCTTGGGGTCAACCATTGGATCCTTTGGGTCATTGTTGGATCCACTTTTAGTGGTTCAACGTTTGGTTCCACTTTTAGTGGTTCCATTGGCTCGATATTCGCACTTTTCGGTGGGTCATTGTTGGATCCACGGGATCTAACACTGGTGGTTCTCATTCGAGTTCCATGTTCCAACACACTTCAAGTGGTGTTGGTGGATCGATATGGATCGATCTCGGCGCTGTTCATTCCGCATGAGGATGATGTCGCCCGTAGAAGCCGTCAAGTTTGGAGGATCCGACTTCAAGAGATGGCAACGAAGATGTTATTCTACCTTACGACGTTGGGCTTCGCCAACTTCTTGGTGGAAGATGAGCCCGCCGTCCGGGTCAAGTGACTAAGTTTCACGTCCGGCAAAGATATGACAACTGGCGACCTTGGCGACTATCTTTGTAAAATTTTATACTTGGTAGTTTAGAAGATAGCTTGTATAGTGTTTATCTTTGTTGTAACGACATCGAATGTATGTGAGATGCGTTAGAAAAGAAGTAGCGTAGTGATAATACAGTCAAAGAAGTTCATTGTAGCGAATATTTGGACTACAAGATGGTCGATTCTCGACCGATCATGGACCAGTGCAAGAGTTTCAACTCATTGTACACGAGGTTCAAGCCGAATGGCACATCTTGTTTGAGACGACTTTGTCGTCGCTCATGATGATTGAGAAGCTACCCCAGTGGAGAGACTTGAGGTCTACCTTAAGCCTGAGAAAGGATATGACGCTTGAAGACTTGATCGTCAAACCGCTCATTGAGTCGGCGTGAAGAAGCAAGATCTAAAAGCGAAGGCTTGCTCGATGCAAAGGCTAACTTTGTTGAGAGGCGGTCCCTCCAACAAAGCGTGTTCGTCTCAATGTCGATGACAAAGCGAAGGGAAGGTGGTTGCCCGTAAGTTTGACGGGGACTATTACAATTGTGGCAAGCATGGCCACACGATGAAGGACTGCCGTCAGCCTAAGAAGAAGAAGGCTAAGCAAGTTGCCAATGTTGTCTAGAAGGACTTGACAAATGGGACAAGGATGACTTGGCTGTTGTGGTGACCGAAGAAGTCGACCACGTCGAGAATCAAGGTGGATGGTTCATCGACCTTTGGCGCAACCAGCGCGCGTCTGCTACGAAAAGATCGTTTCTCCACCTACAAGCTGTTGAGGGAGGAAGCTCAATATGGGAATCAAGCTTCGTCCGAGGTTGCCGGAGTTGGTGATGTGGTGCTTAAGATGTCGTCCGGCATTGAGATCACGTTGAAGGATATGCTGCATGTCCCGAACATTCACAAGAATTTAGTGTCAGACTCAATTCTAGTTAACAAGGGATTTAGACTAGTTTTTGAGGCGGACAAGTTTGTCTTGACTAAGTTTGGGAAGTTCCTTACTGGGGGTCTTTTCAAATTAAATGTAATGGCTGTGCGCCGTGTACCCAAAATTATGATGAATGAAAATGCATCTACTTCCTCTTACTTGACTGAGTGCTCTGATTTATGGCATTGTAGATTAGGACATGTTAATCTAAATGCAATAAAAGATTAGTAAATTTAGATTTACTAAAGTTAAATGAAGTTAATACACAAACAAAATGTGAGGTTTGTGTGGAAGCGAAAATGGCTAAGATTACCGTTTCATTCGGTGAACGGAACACTAAGCCTCTAGAACTTATTCACTTGATATGTGTGATTTAAAGTTTGTACAAACTAGAGGTGGTAAGAAGTACTTCATCACGTTTATTGATGATTGTACAAGATATTGTTATCTTTACCTTCTAAGTAAAGGCGAGGCTATTGAAGCTTTTAAAAACTTCAAGAACGAAGCCAAGAATCAACTAATTTGTCGAATTAAGGCTGTTGAAGTGATAGATGGGAGAATATGTAGCTCAGTTTGAGGCATTATGCAACGAAAGTGGTATAATACATCAAGCGACAGCCCTTATTTACCTCGGTCTAATGGCGTTCTTTGAACGAAAAATCGAACACTTAGGAGATGATGAATGCTTTGTTGATTAGTTCGGTTGCCCATAACTTGTGGGGAAAGTCGTTTGATGACCAACTACATCTTGAACAAGATTCCTTTGAAGAGTAAGGATGTCACTCCTACGAGTTGTGGAAAGGAAGAAAGCCATCGTACAAATATCTCAAAGTGTGGGTATGTTTGGCGAAGGTTGAGGTGCCTCTTCCTAAACAAGTTACAATTGGACCTAAAGCGATCGATTGTATCTTTATTGGGTATGCATCGAGCAATGAAGCTATCGTTTCGATCCACGGTCGAGGTACGGATATGATTGTGGGGACGACGATTGAATCGAGGAATGCTATATTCTTTGAAAGTGTTTATCCACAGTAAAGATAAGGATAAAAGTGAAGCCGGTTCTAGCAATAGGCGATGGTGAAGCTTCGAGTTCTAAACCTTTGGAGGAAGAACCGATATCGCTTAGCGATTGAGGTCTCGATCCGAGGGTCGAGCAAGAGCGAGGCGATGAAGTCGAGCGCCAAAGGATTTTGGTCCCGACTATATTGCGTTAATGTTGGACGAAGAACCAACTTGATCAAAGTAGCCTATGCTCGGCGGATGGAATGCTCGGCGAGGAATTTCAAAGCGAGATTGATTCCATTCGCAAAACCAAACATGGGTCTTGGTTGATTTGCGAAGGTTGTAAGCCATAGAATGCAAGTGGATCCTTAAAAGAAAGTACAAGCGGATGGATCAATTGAAAAGTATAAGGCCCGTTTGGTTGTCAAAGGGTTTAAACAAAGAGAGTGCGATTTCTTGATACCTATTCACGTGACGAGGATTACGTCTATTAGAGTGCTTCGCAATTCTTTGCTTTGCACAATCTTGAGGTTCATCAAATGGGCGTTAAGACTGCGTTTTGAATGGTGACCTCGAGGATGAGGTATATATAGAGCAACTTAGAAGGGTTTGTTGTACTGGTCGAGAGGCGAGGTATGCAAACTCGTGAAGTCTCTATATGGTTTGAAACAAGCGCGTTGCAATGGCACTGAAATTTGACAATGTAATGTTGGCAAATGGTTTCAAGATCAACGAGTGTGACAAATGTGTCTACGTTAAGAATCTTGATAATGGTTATGTTATAGTGTGTGCGTATGTAGATGACATGTTGATCATGGGTAGTAATACTCAAGTCATTAATGACACAAAGCGCATGTTAAATAGAAATTTTGACATGAAGGACATGGGTTTAGGCGATGTGATTCTCGGAATCAAGATTCTAAGAAGATCAGACGGAATTGTCTTGACACAATCTCACTACGTCGAGAAAGTGCTTAAGAAATTCAACGCGTTTGATAGTTTGTCTGCTAAGACCCCATTAGAGCTCAATGTTCACTTGAGTAAGAATCGGGGTGAACCTGTTGGGCAAGAAGACTATGCTAAGGTCATCGGGTGTTTGATGTATCTTACAAATTGCACGGGCCGACATAGCTTGCGCCGTGAATAAATTGAGTCGTTACACGAGCAATCGAGCAAGGAGCATTGGAAGGCTTTAGTGAGAGTTTTGAGGTACTAAGTATACTCAAAATCGTGGGTTTGCATTTTACGAGATATCCCCGTACTTGAAGGGTCTTGTGATGCCAATGGATATCGACACGAAGATTCACTTTCTACAAGTGGAGTGCGTGTTCACGATTGGGGAGGTCTTGTTTCTTGGAGATCCACGAAGCAGGCGTGTATAGCCCGATCCACCATGGAATCGAATTCATAGCTTTGGATAAAGGCGGTGAGGAAGTTGAGTGGCTCAGTAATTTTTGGAAGATATTCCATGTTGGTCTAAACTTGTGCAACGGTGATGATTCACCGTGATAGCCAGCGGATATTGGAAGGCGAAAATGGTTTATATAATGGTAAGTCTCGACATATCGTCGGCGACATAATACCGTGAGGCATTTGATCTCAAGTGGGGTTATATCGATTGACTATGTTAAGTCGATAGATAATCCGCGCATCAGATTAACCAAAGGATTGAATCGGGATCAAATGATCAAGTTGCTAGAGGAATGAGATTAAAATCCACATCTTAAGAACAATCATAGTGGTAACCCAACCATGATGTTGGAGATCCCAATAACTTGGTTCAATGGGAGAACTAAGCTATAGGAGTTAGTGTGTAAACACTCGAGTTAGTCTCTTCCTAGAAAGCAAGCGAGTGTTGAAAAACTTGCTAGTGGTGAGGTTGAGTCGTTGACTCTTAATGATTCCTAAGATACCTCGAGGAGGTTGAGTATGACAAGATACTCGGTAAGAATCACCTATGTAAGTGCGAAGTGGGGCGGCTTCAAACAAAACACTTATGAATCCAAAGTGGAAAGTGGATGTCCATGGCGAAAATGGAATCAAGCGTGAGAGCGGATGAGGTTGAGGTGTTAAAGTGTTAATATCATTGTCTCGATTGCGTTATGGGGAATAGTTCAAGGCATCGTGTCCACTAATCCGCATGTGTACTCGATGGTACTAACTATGGAAGGTTCAAGGCCATAAATCACCTGTCCAAATATTTTAACATCTTGAGGACTGAGCTGTGTCTGCATACATGCATATGGCTATTTCCACTCATGTGGGGGATTGTTGGAAATCGTATATATATATGTTTCCAGGAAGCTACTTTGACCAAGATTTTCAGTGACGTAACGTTTAATTTTGTGAAATTAAACGGCATAGGATCGATCTACGTTTCGAGTAGATGATCGTGGTGTATTCACATTCTCAAATCCAATTTCCGGTGAATGAGAAATAGTGGATCAAAGTTGATCACTTAAACATGGAGTTATGTGCTTAAGGGGATAAGCATGAATTAATTAATCCTTATCCCACATTGATTAATGTACCTTCATTAATTGTCTATATAAGTGGTTCATTGAACACTTAGTATAATTATGTGCACAAGTAATGGGTTGGAAAGCCCACGCCTGACTTATCGCGGCACCGCACCGCGCCGCGCCGATGCTCGATGCCGGCGCCCGGTGTTCGCGCCCGCGCGTGATCGCTCACTTTTCTAACACGAAAGGTGTAAGTATAGGGTTAAGTATCGTATCCACAGGATTGCAATCCGAAAACACGAAGCTAATTCAACGATAATTCATCATTATTCAACACAAAAATGGGTGAAAGGTTTAAGGCTTGAATTTAATCAAAGCAAAGGTAACTAAGCGAAATATAAAATAAAGCAATAAACTCACGGATGATAAAGCAGATAAGAAAGACTAACCCTAGGATGCATTAATCCTATCCACAACGTATGTTTATCCACATCCTATTAGCGATTTTAATCCGAGACAAGATGGAAGATCACAAATATAACCAACAACTTCAATTGCGGCGATGAATTACGAGTTTTCCCTACCATTCTAGGTGAAAACAAGTAACTCAAAAGGATCACTAAGAATATGCTTCCTACGAATATCCTATCTCACCACGACTCGAAACTTATTCGTATCATGCATTCAAGATCGATTGACAATTAATACAATTACGTAATTAACCGACAACTAGATATGCATCAAGATTGATTGAAATCAACACATATAAATAAGCACCAAGAATCATGAATCAATGCGGAAGGTAAATAGCGATAACGAGGAATCACAACATATAGGATTGAATCATGCAAACCCTAGGATTAGAGCGAAATCTAGCGGACATAATAAGCGAACTAAAATACGATTTAACCATAAAAGCGAAATTAAATATATAAAACCCACGATGAGCGTTGGATGAACAAAGGTTGGTCTTGAATCGATCCCAGTGAAAGAGCGGAAAACAACGAAGCGATCGGACAAAGCGTTAGATCGATAACGAATGAAGAACTAAACAAGAACAATGCAAGAATTAAAACTAGAACTGAACGGAAGCTAAAGAAAGACAAAAACTGAGGAAAAACTGAATGAAAAGCTCTCTGGGGTCGTCTGGGGTCTAGGAGGCGCGAGTGGGGGCTTGCCCTATTTATAGAAAAGGGTGGAAACCCTAATTTCTCATCTGCCGCGCCGTCTCGCGATCGCTGCTGCGGTCGCTAGCTCGACCGCGAGGTATCTCCCGCGCACGCTCTTCTCGCTCGCGCTCGCCTCCTTGCGCTCGCATGGTTACCTCGCAACCTGGCTAGCGGTCGCTAGCAACGGTCGCGAGAAATCGTCCAGTAGCTTTCTCGGCGCTGGGCTTCGCCCGCTTCGCGGGCACGAGATCGCGGTCGCGATCTCGGCCGGGTTCTCGCGAGTTGCCTAGCGGCCATCTAGCGACCACTAGGTTGGTTCTTTGCCGAAGGCGTAAGCGTGGTATTGGCTTGTCTTCGTTCCTTGCTTGATTATCAACATATAAACCTACAAAGCGTCGAAGGAACACCAAGAGCGAGATCTTCTAGAAATAGATAAAATATTAAGAATCGATACATAAACGCACATTAAATGATCTAAACTCATCTTTAAATATCAACAATAAACGTGTAAAATGCGCGTTTATCAAACCCCCCAAACTTAAAGCATTGTTTGTCCTCAAACAAAAACAGAACAGAAAGACACAACGAAAGATCAACGAGCGTAGCAAATAGGATAACCATTATAAGCCTCGGAAATATCTCAACGCTCAAAAACATTAGCGCACATGACGATGCTAGCCAACACAACACAAACAACCATCGAGGGCGAAAACTCATTTAATTCAACCCTCACAACGGCATGTGTGTAAAATATAAGATACACTCAACTCATAAAGAAACGTAGAACGTGTATACACTCAATGATCAATGCAATGCAACATCTTACCATAGGCTTGCCGTTTCTCTAATATCTCCACCGCATCAAATGTGTTCAAATAAGGATCACAAAGGTCTTTTCATCGGTTATATTGTAGGCACATTGGTTAAGGTAGGATAATATATGGCTAAGTGACTCAAAAATATTCCAAGCACCCCCATTTATACTTTTCGACACATATGGACTTTGTCCATTTTCCTCTTCTTTTCCAACGTGCTAAATCGACGTTTTATCCCTCATAAGGTACCTATACTTTGATTAACGACCATTTATGCTCAAAACACATAGTGAACTTATCATTGCTTTTTCTTTTCTTTTCTAGAGCTTATCGGGTTTATTATTTTTCACACGGGTACCATTTTTTCACCACATATGTATTTCTCTAAAACTAATGTTTCTTGCCATAACTACATCAAAATTTCAACCCCTTTTGATTCCCATATCCATCCTCACCTCCTATCGTCCGGTTAATCGAAAGAATAAAGTCAAATAACGGCTCAAAGAAGGCAACAAATGATAGATATTATCGGGTTAGTGTTTGGGTAAGTATGTGGCTAACAAAGATGGCCTTTTATCATTTCCAAATTCGAAACACATATTGCAGTCTCGACACAGAAAAACGGCAAGTTCTAGAAGAGAATCACATGTATGATATCACACAATTAAAAGAAACTGTATCAAGATGTTTATACAGTGAAGCTCAAGTCTCACGGGTTAAGCACATGGTGAAAAACAACAAGTTTAAGCAATCTCAAGTCGTTCATGCGTCATTTTCTAACATATCATGTGCACTATCATTAAATTTCACAAAAAATTTCTATCGTCATTGGCTACATGGATTAACACACTTCACTTAACTCGTTGATCGGACGGACACAACACGAAAAGAAAGACAAAAGACGACAAAAGCAACACAAAGCGAAAGCAGAACAAAACACAAAACAAAACAAGAAAGCGTTGGGTTACCTCCCAACAAGTGCTAATTAACGTCTTTAGCTAGACCATCACTAACCTTGTCAATCTGGCGTTTTGGTGGTAACAGACATCCTTCTCAACTCGTGGATCCTCCTAAACTTCGCATTCACGGATGACCACCACCGACTATGGAAGTGCCCCCAAACTTGAATGATACACTTGAGTTCCATGCGAGTCCACTTCTTCCTTCTCGCAGCTTCCTCGAGTGGTCGAGTACCCTCTGCGCGGCGTGTGCGGTAGTAGCGATCGTGATCGAGTAGCACTCTTAGGCTTTCCACCATCGTGTTGCTTGATGGCGTCATATATGAAAATCTTGAGCTCCTCATCGTTAACACGAAACGTGAGATTGCCTTCCTTCACATCAATCAACGCACGACCAGTTGCTAGAAAAGGTCTACCTAAGATTAGTGGTTGTTGTTTGAATTCGGGAATATCTAAAATAACAAAGTCGGCGGGAAAAACAAAATTCAATTCTTACTAACACGTCTTCGACGATACCTTTTGGATATGTGATGATCGGTCAGCCATCATCGATGAAATTTTCGGCTTCATCTTTCCTAGGTGTGGCCGGTTGAATCGTTCAACGACATCAGTTGATGCTCGCCCCAAGTCGCACAAAACATTTGGAAAAGTCGCTCGGCGATCTCGCACTCTAACGTAAAGCCGCGGGATCCTTCGCTTGAGGCGACTTCCTTTGCAAGGCGACCTGCATTCTTCTTGGATAGGGTAATTTTCTCAAATTTCCCAGTTTCTTCTTGCTTGCAAGCGCGTCTTTAAAATTTCATGTATCCGGCATGTTTCGCGGTGAGCTTCAAAGAGAGGCAAATTTATCTCAATTTTTGAAAAATCTCTTTGAAGCGAGAAAACTCCTCGTCATATTTTGACTTGACAAGTCGACTCGGAAACGGGACCGTAGGGTGTATGTGCGACGATTTGCTTCGGGGTGCCTCGCGGTTGACCTCGCGATCATTGGGAAGGTCGCGAGGTATCTGCTGGGCTGGACTTCTTCTTGGCGTCTGAGCTTGCGGCGCGACTCTGTGATTTCTCGTGACTGCTGCTGCCGATTGCTCATGGGGTGGCATGCGAGCGCGGGTCGCTTCGCGAACAACCGCGCGCGCGCACTTTGATGGCTCATGGTCGGGTGCAGGCGCGCTCGGTCGCGATGAGGCTGCGAGGACAACTTTACGGACTCGCCGCGGTCGGGCTCATGATCGCGAGCTTCGGTCGCAGTTTCGCTCAGTGTGCTTTCATGCTCTTCTTCCTTGGCAGGGCTCGGGTAGGCTCGTCCACTCCTCGTCTGGATGGCGAAACACTGATTTTTCGGGTTCACCTCCGTATTGCTCGGAAAGTGGCCCGTCTTCGGCTGTGCATTCTGCTGAGCTGCTATCTGTCCGATTTGGTTCTCCATTATCTTCATGTGTTTGCCCATGGCTGCTACAGTGGATTCTAACTGTGTTATCCTCTGGCCAGTAGTATTGATGAACGAATTCTGCTGTGCGGCCATCGAATTCTGATTCGTCGTCATTTGTTGGTTGCTCACAACCAACTGCTGCATCAACTCTTCTAGATTTGGCTTCTTCGGCTCTTGAATCACACCATTCTGCACAGTGAAGCCTGCTGGAGGTTGTTGGAAATTATCGGGGTTGGCGTATGAGAAATTTGGATGATTCCTATTGTTCGAATTGTACGCCTGATTTCCCCCAAGATTCCTCTGATTGATGTGGCTGACGTTCTCTGTCTCAATCTGACTCTTCAAAAGAGTGAACTTCTTCATGAGATCGTCATATTTTGAATCACTCTCAACAGAATTGCTTTGAACACCGGTGTTCTCTCCGTTAGCCATTGATGTTGTTGGCGCCATCTCTTCTAAAATCGGCTCGCCTCGTCTACTTGTCGGTTCGATAAACAGCCCCGCCGACGCGTCTACCATGCTCATAAATCTGCCATGTCGATCCACCGTAGAAGCTGTGTGATCTGTTGCTCCTTGGAGAACCCATGTTGTGGACATCGTCTCAATAGACCTCGAATCTCTCCCATGCCTCGAATAGCGATTCGTCGTGGTTTTGGCAAAATGAGAGATTTCGGCGATGATCTTCTGCGCTTTATTGGCGGAAAGTATTTCGAAAGAAACTTCGCAAAGTTTCCCCAAGTGTCGATGCCGATTCGGTCCAAACTCTTGAACCAATCTTTCACCGGCTGCTGTGATGAGAAACCGAACATGCGCATCCGGATCGTGTCTTATGGCACCCCATTCATTTGATGGTGTCACAAATATCGAAAAAGTCTCGAGATGCGCATTCGGGTCTTTCGTGACTCCTCCCCCAAACTGCTCTCCTTGGACCATACTAATCAGGGCCGGTTTTAGCTCAAAATTGTTTGCATCTACGTGCGGGCCCCAACCGCCTCATTGGAACTGTTCGGTGGAAGGTCGGTACATGTGATTCAGATGTCTTTCCTCTGGAGCAGGGACAATGATTCCCATATTCGTCATCGGCGCTGCATCTGCAAAGTCGGCTAGCATGCGTGCGACTTGCTCGGGAGGAATGCCCCGATTACGTGGATTGGCGCCATTGCGGCCCGTCTCTCTCTCGTCCTCTTCTCCTTTGAGAGCTTTCGATCTCGGGATCTAATAATACTTGAGGAGGTCCCAGAGATCTTGTACGATAAACTACCCGAGAAAAGAGAATTTAGCAGACAAAATAAATAATAATATATATAACTTGAATTAATAAATCCAAATCGTCAAATTATTCCTATGCAATCTTAACAATCCCCGGCAATGGCGCCAAAATTTGATCGCTCACTTTTCTAACACGAAAAGATGTAAGTATAGGGTAAGCGAAGTATCGTATCCACAGGGATTGCAATCCGAAAACACAGAAGCTAATTCAACGATAATTCATCATTATTCAAGCACAAAAAATGGGTGAAAGGTTTAAGGCTTCAGAATTTAATCCAAAGCAAAGGTAACTAAGCAGAAATATAAAATAAAGCAATAAACTCACGGATGATAAAACAGATAAGAAAGACTAACCCTAGGGATGCATTAATCCTATCCACAACGTATGTTTATCCTGTTCCTATTAGCCAATTTTAATCCAGACAAGATGGAAGATCACAAATATAACCAACAACTTCAATTGCGGCAGTAGATTACGAGTTTTCCCTACCATTCTAGGTGAAAACAAGTAACTCCAAAAGGATCACTAAGAATATGCTTCCTACGAATATCCTATCTCAGCTACGACTCAAGGCTTATTCGTATCATGCATTCAAGATCGATTGACAATTAATACAATTACGTAATTAACCGACAACTAGATATGCATCAAGATTGATCGAAATCAACACATATAAATAAGCACCAAGAATCATGAATCGATGCACGGAAGGTAAATAGCGATAACAGAATCACAACATATAGGTTTGAATCATGCAAACCCTAGGATTAGAACGAAATCTAGCCGGACATAATAAGCGGACTAAAATACGATTTAACCATAAAAGCGAAATTAAATATATAAAACCCGCGATGAGCGTTGGATGAACAAAGTTTGGTCTTGAATCGATCCCAGCGAAAGAACGGAAAACAACGGCGATCGGACAAAGCGTTCCGATCGATAGCGAATGAAGAACTAAACAAGAACAATGCAAAATTAAAACTAGAACTGAGCGGAAGCTAAAGAAAGACAAAAGCGAGGAAAAACTGAATGAAAAGCTCTCTGGGGTCTAGGAGGCGCGAGTGGGGGCTTGCCCTATTTATAGAAAAGGGTGGAAACCCTAATTTCTCATCTGCCGCGCCGTCTCGCGATCGCTGTTCGCGGTCGCTAGCTCGACCGCGAGGTGTCTCCCGCGCACGCTCTTCTCATTCGCGCTCGCCTCCTTGCGCTCGCATGGTTACCTCGCAACCTGGCTAGCGGTCGCTAGCAACGGTCGCGAGAAATCGTCGATAGCTTTCGCTACTGGGCTTCGCTTGGGCACGAGATCGTGGTCGCGATCTCGTGAGTTCTCACGCGGGTTGCTAGCGGCCATCTGGCGACCGCTAGGTTGGTCATTGAACCGGGCGAACGTGGTATTGGCTCGTCTTCGTTCCTTGCTTGATTATCAACATATAAACCTACAAAGCGTCGAAGGAACACCCAAGAGCGATATCTTCTAGAAATAGATAAAACATTAAGAATCGATACATAAACACATTAAATGATCTAAACTCATCTTTAAATATCAACAATAAACGTGTAAAATGCGCGTTTATCGCCGCGCCGATGCCCATGCCGTGCCGCCCGGCTCGGCTTGACTCGGTTTCGATTCGTGGTCCGTGGTCCTTGGATCTTGGATCTTGGGTCTTGGTCTTTGGGCTGTTCGTGGGCCTGGTTCCGTGGCCCATTACATATATTTTAGATCAATGTTTGATCGGGGCCAAAGATGGAGTTGATGCGAGACCCAACCCGTGTGGCCCAATCCGTTGGGCTCTTGTGCACTTGAAGAGACGTGGGATCGTCCAATGAACACAGGACGCACGCGTTGTCCGTATTCGTCGAATCGTCGGTAACGTTCGACATGATGGCTCGTCAAAAACGTGGGCATGTTGTCTCGAAAGCGCCCGTAACCCTTTGCACTCAATGGGGACATAACCCGTAATACCCGACATCAATGCGGTGTTGACTCGGCATGCTCCCCATGAGGGGACGGCGCCTATAAATAGGACATGTCTCCCGGATAACGCCACCTCCGCCAATCGTATTCCGGCATTCCATAGCACTCTGCATACATAGCTCGTGTCAAGCTCATCGAGCCTCGTTCCGATTCACGGAGCTCGTTGGTGCATGCGGTCGCCACCACGAGACGTTGTCGTTTTATCTTTGGGGACGATACGCCCGAGCGAGAGCACTATCAGGCGTATCTCGTCTTGCGGAAGAGGACTCCTCGACTCGGCATTAGTATACGGTTATTGTATTTACTTGATTTCAAGTTCTTTTAGTTTGATCTCTACTTTCTGCTTTTTCGAGTTGTAATACGCCCGGCAAGTCCTGTACTGTTTGTACAATTTTCCAACAGATATCCATTAGTCTATTTATCTTACTAGATTCCAAAATCATCACCGTAGAAATTAAATCGGTGATAAAGAATGATTGTGATTGATCCACGTGTACAGACATATGTTATTGTACAGCAACCAACTCCCTGAAGTATCAATTGCTTTCAGCATCAACATCAACTCTCTTCAGCTATATGTCATATACCAGATGTCGGATGTCAACTCCCGATGCTGCAGCCAATAGATTATGTTGCCCGTAGCCAACTCTCCTGCCTAGAAACAAACTCGATGCCCGTAGTCAACTCTTATGCCAGAAACAAACTCCTATCCGGAGCACTATTTGTAATCACAAATACTTGAAGAATGCTTCTTTGAGTATATGTGGACTTAGCTAGTAGCTAGGCAACCCAAGATCAAGATCAAGTAGGACATGGAAAATGATATATAATATTTATTCATTAAGTGGGAATACAATTTCTACAAAATTCAAGATTATAAATGTTGGGATATTTGGAATTTGAGAACTTAATTGCAAATATGAACCTTTGTTTTTTCTATCACAAAAATCGCTACCTAATGCTCTTTTCACCAATAGAAGAAACACTACGTCCAAACATTTTATTCTCATATGTGATGATGGCAAATTATGCAATGATGTATATAGTTCGTTTGTTTTTAATCAATTGTGCAACGCTTGGTGACAGTTTTTGGATGGTATTTTTGGTGTCTAGCATAAGGTTCTGAAAGAAAAACTTACGATGTAAAAAATAATATTTGGATGGTGAAAGTGTGTATTAGAATACGGGAAATGTATTTGATGCTGTTGGAGAAAGTATACGAAATAAAAATATTTTAGAAGATGTCAATTTAGGTATAAACCTACCAAAAAGATACAACCTAACAAGATTAAATATGTTTATAATATTTTGTTAATTTAAAAGATATAATTATCTAGTTAATTGATAAGTTAATAATCTATTAATTTGGAGAGTGTTTAGTATAATTTATTAAGTAAATTGAGGCGCGTGTTTATATACAAATATACATTAAAAATTGATATAATTTGAATCTCATAATTAGCATTAATAATAGCAGAAACTCTTAAGTGGATGTTGATCACTAATTTTCTAACAATATAATATCGTAACAAAACGGTGTAACTGTACTTAGTTATATGTAATTAAGGCTTGATGTTTATAAACTAGACATAAAACCAAAGATGTAGACGACCGACCCTAGGGAATGTATTGCTCACACAAAACCATGCATTTAACCTATTATTTCAATTACCAATATTTAATTCAATTCACTTCAGATCACATAAATAACCACAATTTCTCTCTCTCTCTCTCCAAGTCTTGTGATAATTGATTAGCATAAATTCAATTTTCGTTAGGTCTAAAAAAATATACTAACTCAAAAATCTCACAAAGATTATTCGCCCTATGGTTATCTCAAATTATATTGTGTGTCATTGAATTCGATTGTATAGTTAAATTTGCTAAGTATTTAATCGAACAACTAGCATGTATCAATAAGAACAAATTATCTCAACATGAAGTTAAGCACCAAGAACCACGGATCATGAATTGATAGACAAATCGATCTTAATAAATCAACCACATAATCTCAATTAAGTCATACAAATCCTAGGATTAACTAGGAATTTAGCTATGCATAATTAAAATTAAACAAGATAAAAATAAAATAAATAAAGAAAACATAACTAAATAGATGAGTAAATGTTGGAGAATATTGAGTTAGATTCCAATTACTAAGTATCCAAAATCCAAACCCCCTAATGATAACATCATATGCAAATAGTCTCACCAACTCACTTGTTGGGGGTTTTTTTCTACTTCGACAAGTATTCAGCTAAGGGAGAACCTGAAGCAGATATATCAAATTGACCTGAAGTCAAAGAACAGACTTGTAGCTTAAAGTTATACCGAACAACACATAAGAGAGTTCACCAAGTAGCCAGAATTTTCTACGAGAAAACAAACAATCTGATAACTAAGAGAGTTGCAAACTCTGATAGTAAAAGATGTTGAACAAGAAGTCATGCAGTTTTTTAGCGGATTGACTCCACATCTCAGTAGACAACAAAAGACGCAACACGATAAGTCCAATGTCTAGTTTAGACTGTTCACCGAGTTTGAATTTCAAATGGTCATTATTGTGAATTTGGGGTTAAGCCATTGTTTTGATTAGGTCACAAAATCAACTGAAAAGATAGTCAAAATCTTATCTACTCGATTATGACCAAATGATGTGTTGTCTATAGACAGTTTACGCGTTAGGAAGCTAATCTTTTGCTTAGACAAGACAAGTCTAAGCAATCACTTCTTTTGGAAGCTTAAACAAGGAACTCATGAGGAGCTTGGAATTCATGTTATTAGGTTCGGGGACGTAGGAGAGTGAGCTCTGAACCACGTTAAAAACTCTTGTGCGCTCCTGTATTCATTGCCATACCAAGTTGCATACCTTAACATATCTGAATCAATCAATCAATCAATTTAAATACAACCAGACCAACGAATGACTTGATATGAAGTGTTTAAAAGAGTTTCTAATCAAATTGAGTAAAATGTAGACCACTGCTTTTCTCACAGAAGTCGAATCAGATAACGTTCCAACTGATAAGGTGCTCAGTTGTCAGTAGGGCTCCTATCAAAAACTGACTCATTTTTACTCAGGCGAAATAAAACCTAAAGAGTTTTCATTAAGTGCATTCCCTCCCATACACCCGAGTTTACTCGTATTAGGACCATCAATTGATATCAGAGCATGTTTTAGTGGCTCGGACCTGAAAATCTTCTGATTCTCAAACTGCCTGATAGACTTAATTTGGAATTCCTTTTTCTCCAAACTAATTCTTTACTCCATACCATGCATATTCTTTATGTATACTAACGTGTAGGGTTGACAGTGAATCTTGGACTCAATCCAGATCCATGGATCCATATTCATTTTTATGATCTGGATCTTTAAAAAATTGGACCCAACAAATCCTAATCGAATCTGGAACATTTCTTTAACAAATATGAATCTAAATCCTAATTTTTGTCGCCTATTAAGTATAATATTAATTTTATAAACTAATATATAATAAACCGTTATTATTATTTATTACAAAAAGCTTTAAAAATAATACCTCTAAGTAATTAATTATTAAGTAAATTTTGAAAACTAAATGCTAAAAAATATATATAAACTCAGATTAAATCCTAATTAACAACTATAGAATTAAACTAAAAATATAAGAAAATAAAATTGAAGAAAAAACTAATAGCCGGACACAAGTGGAAACATAAAAAATGAGGATAGATGTTTGGCGTAAATATTTGGAGGCACTCTCCGTCTTTATGGCTAGATATCGGGTTTTCTATTAGTAACTTTTCTAAGTTTGAGTTGGACCTCACTTGTATATTCATTTATCAACGAATTTCATATTTATTTTTGTTATATATCTATCTATTTATTTATATCTCACTCTATATATATATATATATATATATATATGGAAATATTAACGTGAGAATCATTTTTATCGTGAGAACGTGAGAATCGAAAAATGATGAATTCACTGTGAAAGTTGATGAATCAGTTGGAAAAGTTATTGAATTCAAAAAAATAAATTTTTGTCTCTTATGAGATTCGAACCTGAGTGAAATATTCTGAATTTTTAAATTCAGTAATTTTCCAAGGGATTCATCAACTTTTATACCAAATTAATTTAACTCTAGTATGTTTATATACATCACACGAAACTGATTAAAAAGAGGCTGAATCTTGTCTCAACTCAAGTCGTAGCTTGTATTCGGAAATTCCAACTGACAATTAGTAACATACTTTATCGAATTTAGCCGCTGCTTCCTAAAGACAAACAGTCAAGTCAAAGGGGAAGCAATCAAACAATCCATGTGATTCACAACTAATTATATACTACTATATAGTCATTAATTGCTAATACCTAAAACATCACAATATTAACAACAGATGACTTGATCATTGTGTGATAACGATACCTACAAAAAGTAATTAGTCATTTGTAAACAATTCGAGTCTATAAATTGAGAAGACAAAAATTTGGGTGAACTCCACTCACCGTGAGCTCACCCTTGTTTTTTGTTAAAATAATTATATATTTATTATGGTGAGTAAGGATAATTAGATTTTATTAATTCATAATTAAATTTATTAATTCATAATTAGGGTTTATTAATTCAAAATTAAGGTTTATTAATTCATAATTAGGGTTTATTAATTCAAAATTAAGGTTTATTATTCAAAATTAGGGTTTATTAATTCATAATTATGGTTCATTAATTTATAATTAGGGTTTATTAATTCACAATTAGGATTTACTAATTCAAGATTATGACTTATTATTCAAATTAGGATTTATTATTCAAAATTGGGGTTTATTAATTCACAATTATTATTAATTCCAATTAGGGTATTAATTCAAAATTAAAATTTATTAATTCACAATTAGAGTTTATTAATTTACAATTAAGTTTTATTAATTATAATTAAATTTTATTAATTAAAAGTGAAAATTATTAATTCATGATTAGAGTTCATTAATTCAAAATTATTATTTATTAATTTACCATTAAAATTTATTAAATTAATTAATTTTAATTCAAATTAATTTAAAATTAATTAATTAAATAAATAAATAAATTAATTAGTGGTCTCACCGCGCGCGCGGCGCGCACATAAGACCACCCCAATTGAGAACATATGTATAAAAAATTATTTTTTAGTCATTTGTTACAACTCATCAAAATATCAGTTTTCATATACATACATAGTTGAGATAATCAATGTAATGACATGAGAATCAATGCACCTAAATTTACGACATTTGAATATTATTAATATTGGTTAGATTGTTATGACTCACAGAGATTATTTCAATAAGCAAATAACACACACACACACATATGACATATATATATGTATATATATATATATATATATATATATATAGTTTGGTTCAAATAAGAACCATTCTTATCCTAAAACTAAGAACCAAATGAATTAGTTATGAAAGTTGATGAATCCGTTGAGAAAGTTAATGAATTCAAAATTCGAATTTTTCACTGGGTTCGAATCCCATGAGGCGAAAATTCTATTTTTGGATTCGATAATTTTCTCAATGATTCATCAAGTTTCACCGTGAATTCATAGTTTTAGTTTTCACGTTCTCACAATAAAATGGTTCTCACGTTAACCTCCCTATATATATATATATATATATATATATATATATATATAATAAATTTATTGTAATAACTATAATAAGAATATTTTAATGTAAGAATACTTATATATATAAACGATACATGTAAATTTTAAGTCATAAATTAATTATTTATGCATTTTCTTCATTTCTATTTCGAGTTTACAGTTCGTGGCTATGCTAATTTAATGTTAATTTTTTAATTAAGTGACATCTAAGCCAAGCTGAAAATGACGAGATCAATATGTGTGTTAGTCAGTGGTAGAGTGATAAATGACTGAAGTTGAAAATTTCGGATTCAAGTCCATCCTAGTGTGATTTTTAAATTTCTTTCTTAATTGAACCCAAAAAAATAAAAAATGATGAGATTAAATAATGTTAGAAAAAGTTAAAAATAATGTTGCATATTGCAATTCAAAAATTTGCACCTTTATGGTTGGGCAGGATAAATAATATTTGCCACCAAACATTTTACATATCATGATTTCGTGTCAATTATGTGCACAAAATAAATGCTTGTATGTGAAGAATAAATGCGTGTATTTGTACTAAAGAGCATTAATAAATATATAGAAATAGATATGATAATTAATAGGGCAATGTACAACTAGTGGTATAAATAGAATCATATAGAGCACCACAGCTGTGCATTGAAGATGTGACCATGTGCTAGATCCCATAAAAGCCCACTTTTTCCAGTGATAAAATTTTAATCTAATTTTTAGCATCACTAAATTTATTCCTTGGAAAACCCCCAGTTTAGTTATGGTTTGGTCACTATAGTTAAATAAAATTTGCCGAATAAATGCCCTCAGTAAAAAAGGTATAGAATAAATTAATAATATTTATTATTATTTGTGTACGACGGTAATTGTTTAAAAAATCACCAATTTTTATTTGATTTTGATTTTTTTTAATATCATGGGAACTCGTAGCCGCTACATACGGTGCATACTGGATAAACCCTACTTGAAAAATCAGGTGTGATACACTCAAACCCATAAAAACGTTTGATGGGGTTCGAACATGTGATCTCTCAACCATAAGAATCCACCTTAACCATTGTGTTGTTCCTAGGAGACTTGATTTTGATTTTGATTTTGATTTTAGACATGTTGGTAAAATAGTCCAATGATGACATAATTGATTTGTAGCAAAATAGTTACACCTACCTTGAAATAAAAGGGAAAACTAATGCCGCTACTACATTATTTTAGTTATTGAAAAATTTAGAGCATATCTATTTGATTACAAAATAAAAAAATACAGTATTGTTGTAATATTTTATAATGTGTATCTCAAATAAAAATTAAGTTAAAGCTGGTGAATTAAGGTTTACTCTATGTTCTTAAAATGTTATAATATAATAATTATGAAATTGATTTCTTATTGTTTCAAAACATGTTTTTTCATATATTTTTTACGAGATTTAGAGCATGTTTGGTTGAACTTATAAGTTGTATAGGAGCTTATAAGCTGCAGCAAAGTGTTTGGCAAAATAAGTTCCTAAACAGCTTATAAGCTCTCCTAAAAATAAGTTGTCCAACTCCAACTTATTTTTTCATAAACTAATAAGCAACCATGAATTTACCAAAATAACCTTATATAGTTTTTTTTTATTTCCTACATATACACTACCAACTTTACATCTTGTCAATTTCATCTCTCTAACTCACGATTCTTTCTCTAGTTTATAAGATTAATTATCCAAACACTTTAACAACTTATAAGCTCTTGAGATATTATCTCTTATAAGCTTTTGAAACATCTTATAAACTCTTGCAGTTTATAAGCTGTCTAAAATAAGCTTAGCCAAACACCCCTTAATCTCGAACTCCAGAATCTAGATATATTTAGATTCCTCTCCAACACGAGCATGTCAATTTAAGAGAGAGAGAGAGTAACATGGAAGAGTCACCTTTAGGCTTTAGCAAAAAAGTGAATGAATTTGAGCTAGGGTTAGATTCCATTTACTCCACAAGTCCACATGCACATCAAACACCGCAAAGTGTAAGAAAGTGAATGTCATACAAAGCAAACAGCATAACTACAATAAATGTATATATGGAAAAAAGATAGTACATATATATTTATAAATAATATGTACTAGAAACAAATTAAATCTTATACTAATAACTATATATTAATCTGGTCTGCAGATCTTGATCGATGAATGATCAAGATTGATTTTTCAAATGAGATGTGCTTTTTTACAGAAAAAATAGTATTTTTTCAGTACTATGCTTTTTTCACATATGAAACTATATTTTCTCTATTTCTTATGGTCTTTTACACATAATATAATATTTTTTATTTTATAAAATTATATTGGTTTTAATTACTACGATAAGGATGATTTGTATTTGATCATTTCTCTCTCTCTCTTTCTATATAGATATTATCAAGAGAGAAACAAATGAAGCCCATGTCCAAAATAGGCCCCCAATTTTAATGTGGGATGAAAATGTGGCTGTCCCTCATCCCCTGACATGAGTGTTTTACACGGATTCACCATGTTCCTTCCATCCAATTTCACATGCTTTCTCATCAACCTTCCTTCCAAAACAATACTTTTATTTTTTCACATCCTGACTAATCGATTTCATTATAGGCCCTATGCAAATTCTTGAAATTAGGCTTTTTATAACTTTACAAAATGAGATAAGAGGAGAGATCACAAAGAAGAGGAAGGATCATCTAAGAAGATGAAAATATGCGAGTGAAGCGAACACATAGTGAAAAAAAAAATATTGATGTATAAATACAATAACTTTGCACGAATTCTGATCTTTAATATGAATAAAAAGTGTCAAAAAAATAAGCGAACGTATTGGTTATAGTAATTTATCGCAAATTACATTTCCAGTCAAATTAAATATGATTTGGCAATCCAGTGACATTAATTGAGTGAGGTGGAATCTACATGGCAAACAATTAGAGACGTGGTGTAAAGTCGATGAAACGACATTGTTTCTAGGTCCTCAATTTGTAAAGTACATTGTTTCTAGGTCCTCAGTTTGTAAAGTTAGAGACAATGTTATAGATAAATAGTTTCTACACAATTTCAAGGACAGAGAGAAAATAGAAACATTCTTGGAGTTTGTACTGCAATTCTTTGGCGTGAATACATACTTCTTCCAATGTTTGGAGTGATTCACATTCATCAATCTTCAATTTAAGTCTTACATCTAGCACATCCTTCATTCTTTTACACTTTAGTTCTTCTACGTAGTTGTCTCTTTCAATCTTCTAAGTTTGAAACGATTTTGCTAGTTTGGAGAGACACCCGAATCACTCCATCGGAAGAATTTGCAACCATCAAACTACAATCCAACAATTGAACAAATTAACCCTAAAATTTACTTCCTATCAAATGACATTCCTTTCAAATTGAATGAAATTTTCACACCTTCCATGTTGTACATGAACAACAATAGCATGAGTCGCATCTAACTTTGATGTCAACATCTCAGCTTGATATCCATGATTACAAATGACAACAATGTTCGGACCCAAACAAGAATCAAGACAAACCGACGTGCATGAAAGATAAGACATTTAACAACAACTATGAACCATATTTGAGAACTAAGTCTCACGATTTTGCCTAATCGAAGACATATGACATATAACTTTTTAAAATTTGAATGAAATGACGACGTTTAGAGATTAGATATGTAAGGTGTTATCCTCTTAAACATACAATTTATCCACATCGAAATTTTAGCGTGCCATATCAGTTTCAATTTGGACGAAATAAAATTCTTTTTAAAATTACTACAATCAATAAGTTCTTATATTTTATGACACTTTTTAAAGTTCATGTTAAAAATTAGAATTCGTCCAAAATTGGTGTATTTATCCGTAGGGGTGAGCATAACCGAACGGACACCGAAACACTAAAGCGACTTGTTCGATTGAAGAGTTCGGTTATTGGATAAGTCGTAAAAATGAAAATCGAATTCATATTTGGTTGGTTTCATTTTTATGTGAGTTCGGTCTCTTTTGGTTCGATTATGACTTCAGTCGGTTTTGATTTTCTTTTTATATTAATTACTTCATCCGTCCACAAAATTTGTTCTTAATTTCCTTTTTTGATATGTCCTCCAAATTTATTCCTATCTATTTATGGAAACTACCACATGAAATACTCTCCACTTATTACCTTCAACAATTTATTTACACATTTTACCAACCATTGTTCACCACTATCTCTCATTCATATCCTCAATAACACCACTTATTTACACATTTTATCACTCATGGTCCATCATTATCTACAACTAATTAATTTAATACTAAACTAATATAGGATTCTTATTCCACTCACAAAACATTCCATAACTTTTATTAAAACCCGCGCTGAAGATTCCCAGGAACAATTTTAGGGGATAGAGGGAGTATATAATATGACTTCGGTTGATTTCGATTTTTATCAATATGGGTTTGATCGGTTTTAGTTCGGTTAACATATTTTATTCGGTCGAAGTTTTATTTTTTCGATCGATCGGTTTAATTTCGATTTGATTTTAAATCAAAACTGACCGATGCTCTACCCTATTTATACGCCAATAACTCTACAATAAACATACCTTATATCAATCCAACTATTTTTTGGGCCCTTTTCTTAACCGCCCTGGGTGGAGCTCGTTGCACAAATGAAATTCTATTCCAAAATCATGATTCTTTTTTTTCTTATTGGATAAATACATTTTTAAAAATTTGCATAATGGTGTACTTGAATCTGAAACTTTTGATCACAAACATTACCAACTCTATGACTAAACCAATATATGGATACTCCAAAATTATGTTTCTATCTCATATTCTTATTATTCTTAATGGGCAGTTATTGAATTTTTCAGTACAGACGGCCATAACCCAATAATTAGAAATAGAGGATCTTGTCTGCATTTCCGACTACTATTTTACCTTCCTTCCGAATTCATGTTACGTAAATTACTATTTTTATGCTTAGTTACTTTGTTTGCGACAAAAGTGCTTAGTATTTGCTTGAACGTGGCCATCACCTAATCAAGATTTGCCAACTAAACAAGTGCTCCGTAGCTGATCCAACAGGTAAAGAATCAATCCCAATATCTTAAATATATATATATATACACACACATTATATTTACTGATTTCAAGAATCTTATTCATCACCACCAAAATGAGTTTTGAGCATTGGGCAGTTTCCTCTCTGTTTCTTCTCCCACCGATGCCATTATTACACTAATCACTTCATAAAGAATGCATCAGTCACAAAAGTAGGCTTACTATCACTTGCAAAAGTACATCAACCATAAAGGCTAGCAATTATTTCTCGAAAGCTACTGATCATCATATATGTACAGAGAGAAAGAGAGGTTGAAAGAAGAAAATGCAAGCTAACTAATACAGTTTCTTGATTTTGTCGGAGATAATTCTTGATATCACCTGTTGCTTTCCTTTGTTCATTGTTGTCTGAATTCAACTTCAGAATTCAGACAGCGAAAGGAGAGAGATGGGAAAAACAGGCAGATGGCTGAGAAACTTCTTGACTGGCAAGAAGGAAAAGGAGAGAGAGAGGGTGAAAGAGAGAGAGCGCGACCAAATCTCGGGCACCGACCACCGCCCCGCAACCCCACAGCCCACTACCCCCAAGGAGAAGCGGCGCTGGAGCTTCCGCCGCTCCTCTGCAGCCGCCCCGGGCAAGCAGGATCCCGCTCCCGCGGAGCCCATCCCGGTTAATCACGCATTAGCGGTGGACGCAGCTACCGCTGTCGATGCTGCGGCCGCCGCGGCCTCCGGTGATAAGGCCGAAGAGGAGGCCGCCGCGACCAAGATCCAAGCTGTTTTTCGCGCGTATTTGGTGTGTTCCCATCTCTTGCTCTTGAGATCATCATCGACTTCATAAAATTCATTTTTTTTTCTTTTGGTGCAGGCAAGAAAAGCTTTGAATGCGTTGAAAGGGTTGGTGAAGCTGCAGGCGTTGGTGAGGGGGCATTTGGTGAGGAAGCAGGCGACGGCGACGCTGCGGTGTATGCAGGCGTTGGTGACGGTGCAGGCCAGAGCCAGAGCGCAGAGGTTGAAGATGGCAGCTGAAGAAACCAAATTCGTGGATCAAAGGCATTTTAATCACAGAAAATCTACGCATGAGAATATGTTTAGGAATTACAATCAAGTAAGTGTCTTTTTTTATGTATATATATATATAATCATTTTCTTGATGATCATCTAGACGTGATTATTTTATTGCTAGGTAAAGAATTATATTTATTTGTTCGACAATAAGATGAAATTATGTAGATCTAGTTCACTACGATTATAAGGTGCAAGAAATTTTGCATCTTAAAATATTCTTTGCTCTGAAACTAGCATCACAGAAAGTCATAGAACCAAATATAGCCAGGGAGAGGCTGGAGCACCCCTAACAATTTTCTTTTTACATTATAAATTAGATTTTTTTAAAGAAAAATTTGGCTTTCGGGTACTTTTGTAGTTTAATATTTTTGATTTTAACTGTTGTGAAAAACACACACCACAATTACGACAGAAAATAAAGAACAAAAGAAATGTTTATCAATTCGTATTGCAACTACGTCTAAGGGCGATATCAAACCAGAGATTTCATTATATTTTTCGGATACAGATTACAGAGAGAAACGATTATTAAATAAATAATAATCAAACTTTAACCCTGAGCCCATTAGGGTTTCACGTGTGCCCAAAAACGTAAGCCCAAAAATTTGTTATTTCTATACAATCCATTCAGGCTCTATATTCTAACATTAACTCCCTCCAGATTTTTTCTGCCCACACCCCCAATAGTAGAAATAAATAAATTCAAGAACACTAATTTTATTTTGGTCATTGTAACTACAACTTTGTTTTTTTATAACATCTTATAAACTAAAAACATCCAAATGCTTCAACACATATCTTCAAAATAGAATTACAACGTACATTCTAAGATATATGAACTTATAAACAGCACTACAAAGATTCTGCAATTGCAGATGAATACTCTGTTTTGGTAGTTCCCATAAATAAACTTTTGTATCTAGTTAAACATACATGATAAACACAATCATCACCATATTTGGTCACATTACGCAGGATTTCGGGCACGAAGAGAACGTCAAGATCGTCGAGATCGATCTAGGCGACTACAAGCCCATGACGAAGGCCGAAACAGCTACTCCAACCACACACAAAACGAGAGACACGAACAGAGGAAGTCGTGGAGCAAGCAAGAACACCAAGAGCAACAAAACTCAGACATACTAAGCCCTCGTACATTGGAGGAGTACTCGTTGGGGACGGGGGAGAGCAGCCCCCAATGCTACTCGGCCGTCATATCCAAGGCCGATCAGGCCCGGCTCCCGTTCTCGTACCCTAGGTCAGAGCATGCAGAGTCCCTCTGTAGCGAGTACCCGTTCTACCCCAACTACATGGCCAACACGCAGTCGTCTAGGGCCAAGGTCCGGTCCCATAGCGCCCCAAGCAGCGGCCGCTGAGCCCCCCACGCTCGAGAGGCAGCCCAGCAGGCGGCGCCCCTCCATAGAGGGGCGGAACGTGCCTAGGGCTGTCAGGATGCAGAGGTCATCGTCTCACGTGGCATCGGGGGCTCAGAATAATCAGTATCCTTGGTCTGTGAAGCTGGATAGATCGGTGGTCTCGCTCAAGGATAGTGAATGTGGATCATCTAGCACTGTTCTTACTAACACCAACTATTGTAGATCCTTGGTTGGATTTGAAGTGACTTGAATTCATCTATTTGTTTTATTAGTTTCTTTGGGCAATTTGATGATTAGTTTGGTTTGATTTGATTTGATTTCAGGTGCAAGGAGGTAGGTATTGAACTGACAGAGAGAGCCTGAGAAGGTGAAATAATCAGAGTTGATATATAATGTGTTCGATTTGATTTTATTAACTTTTTTCTTTTCTGGTTTCAAGATTTGTGATCAGTTATTTGGGTGCTCTGCTCTTTAGTGGTGAGTTTAAGGTGTAAACAGTTTGCTGAATTTGTTGATATATGTTAATGTAATTAAGCTATTGCATCTTTTTACTTGCTTAGTCCTAAATTTCCTATTGGTGATTATTGCTTTTAATGTGTCCATTTGCTGCTGAGAATCAACGAATACAAGAATTTGGTTCCTTTAATCTCCGGAAATAACATATCGTTTAGCTAAATTCGCACTGAAAAAGCATTGCAATTATAATATTATAGTTCTATTGTAAATTTGAGAGAAGAATAAGACAGACAAAGAGTATATTTTATTATGAGACTAAAATTCTTTATTTATAGGGAGATATAAAATTACAGTTAAGATTTTGGTCATCATCTATATATGATATATATAAGGTTATTGGTGCATAAATACACAAACTTTGGATCAATTTTAGTTTTTTCCACGAATTTTTAAAATTATCAAAAAATACACAAACTTAATGACTCTAGTGTTTTACCACGATTTCAAATTCAGGCCAAATTAGATCTGACTTGGCATCTCAAAAATTTACTATAGACTAAACGGTTAGTTATATAAACGACATCATAGAGAGATGAAATAAAATATCGTTGTTCCATCAAAATAAATCATATTTTTTTATTTCTATGATTCATCGCGTCAACCCTCATTATAAAAATCAAGTCTTCTCGTTTTTATCGTTTGATTCTAGTTGGAATCAAAACAATCTATATCATCTCTCTACAATATCGTTTATATCACTGACCGTTTTATCTATGGTAAATTTTTGAGATGTCAATCTAGATTTAATTTGGCTTAAATTTGAAATCGTTGTAAAATCATTAAAGCCATTAAGTTAGTGTATTTTGTGATGATTTTAAAGTTAGTGGGAAAAACTAAAATTGGTCCAAAGTTGATATATTTATGCGCTAAAAACCCTTTTATATATATATATATATATATATATATATATATATATGAAATGGATCAATGAGAACCACATCTTTTTATGAATCTGCGAACCATGCATAAGGCGTTGAAGATGATGCACAAAGCGGTATAAAGTTGTGCATAACGAAAACTTTCTAAAGTTATTTTGTTGTTCAACAATTTTAGAAAGTTTTCGTTATGCACAATTTATATTGTTTTGTGCATCATCTTCAACGTCTTATCATGGTTCTCAAGTTCTCAAAAAATAAGTTCTCATGGATCCAACCCATATATATATATATATATATATATATATATATAGGATAGATCAAATGAGAACCAAAAGTATTTTGAGAATGAGAACTAATCCTAAGCGTAGATCTAGATGTATCAAGCGGTTTAGGTTTAATTTTATTTTAGGATTTTTTTTTACAGATTTTATTAATAAGGTTATTATTGTATTTTTGCTTTTTAGTGTATCTGATGTATTCTTTAAATTGGGGGATTCTTATAATTATTTATGGTAGGTGATTAATTATAAATATTTATTATCTTCATCTAGTGTAAATTTTATGGTCTTTATGAAAGCATATTACATATTTTCGTGTATTGAAATGTTCAACTTGCATAGTAGATTTTCATGAGAATTTCATAGTAAAATTTTATTTTCATTTAATTCGGTTTATGCATTTATTATATAACCTTATACATAATTTAAATGTTTGTTGTGCACAAAGTCAACGCATATTTTGAAAATATGTTTACGTAATCAAAATATAATGATTCGCGCATACAACGGTCACTACCGTATCTATATTGTATTGTAACTCTTAATATAGTAAATATTGTTTTATGCATTATTCAATGATCGTTTTGCAATGCTTACAAATATGCTAACAGGATACTGTTCATCAACATAATGGATGATGTGCGAGTCTGTCTTGTGTTTAATCCATACTACTATCTAGTTATGTATATTAGTTTAATAACAAAAATAATCATAGTTGTATATCATTATTTTTTTTACACCCACCAACTGTGGGATTTTTGGTATAAAATTTATATTTGTGATCTTTATTTTAAAATAAAAAATTTATTTTTACATTAATTATTATTCAAATAAGGATTCTCAATTATATAAGTTTGATTTTTAGTTATTGTTTTATTTCGCATAAAAACATACAATCCTATGCACAACCATTAATATCGTATGCATAATTATTAATTTCAGAGAGAAAATGTGAATTGGCGAAAAATCGGGGATTGCACGAAAAATTAGGACGGGATGAATCTTTATATTGACCTTTATGCCCCTAACACGTTTTAAATCATAAAAATAGTATAGAAAATAGTCAAACTTATTTTAAAGCATGAATTAAATATGATCCATTAGGTTAGATGAAATCAATGATGATGATAAGTTCTTATTTCTTATCTTAGATGGAGTTCTCCTTATAACCATCCAAAAATTCAATATTTTTCATCAGGTTCGAATCTCATGAGGGACGAAAATTTCATTTTTTTGATTTTTTGGGATTCAATAACTTTCCCGACGGTTTCATCAACTTTCAGAGTGAAATCATCATTTTTTGGTTCTCACGTTCTCACGATAATAATGGTAATCACATTAACCCTCTAATCAATGCTGGCGATACCGAATCCAAGCTAGCTGGTGAAAAGTCAAAACTGATTATATCTACATCAAGCTGAAAGCACTAAACATACTCATGCTACCAAGTTGACAAAAGACGGGAGCCCAACCTGCTGATGAAAGAATGAGCAACCTCGACTGACCCAACCTGAAGTCAAGGCCCTGATAAGATACGAAGTTAACTCAACTGAAGAAACACGGAAGCATTTAAACATTAAATTTGACTTGCCACGTGTGGTAGCGTATCTACAAAAGATCCTAACATGATAGAAGATATTTTCAGAAGTTGCAGAATTACAGTGTACGATGATGCAGACACAGATAGCCACATGCGAGAAATAACGTTGTTTCCTATAATTATTTTTTTATTATTATTTACATGGATTGCAGACGTGAACTCTATGACGAGCCATGTATACATATGAGCGTCGAAAACTCACCAAATTACATTAATTGAAAAATTATGAAACGTTAAAGATTTTAATAGCGATACGCTAACATTGGAATACTAAGTGAAAATATCCAAATGTTAGGATATAATTAGGGGTGAGCAAAATATCAAATAACCGAATGACCAAACCGAACCAAACCGAAATATGTAATTTGATTCGGGTAAATTGGTTATTTCGGACAATTCGTTATAACCGAAATATATTTCGATAGTATGATTTTCGATCGGGTATGAGTTTTTTTACCCGAATATCCGATACCCGAAATTTATATTTATATTAGTTTTTTAATATAAATACTAAACATCAATTACAATTACAATAAGCATGACGCATACAGAATCAAAAGGTATCTCAGGAAACAAACCCAGTAACTTTAAAGACTAAACACCAATACAAAAGAGATAATTAACAGAGCCGATAAGGAAGCCATAACAAATCGTACAGGCAAACATAGCATATGTATTAGATCATTTCAAAATAAAGAAGCTTAAATCGTCAAACAGTGAGTAATCAACATCAGATTGAAATTACAACGAAAAACTAAGTTACACAACACCACATGAGTTGTTTAATATTTGGTAATGTTATTAATGAATATTGCAAACTAGTTAGTTGTTGAGTATTAGAATATTTTTTCTATGTTTTTGTTTAGAATTTAGAATCAGGGTAAATATTCGGTTTTATCCGAAATAATTTTCGATTATTTTAGTTTGGTAACCGAAATAATTTCGGTTTGGTTCGGATATCATTTCTAAAATTTCGATTATTTAATTCGGATATTTTTTTAACAATACCACACCGAATACCTGAATACTCACCACTAGATATAATCTATTATTACCACTTATCTATGTGGATTGCGGATGTAGACTTTCCGGTGAGCCATGTAAGCATACAAGCGTCGAAAATTAACTGGAGACATTATGTGAAAAGTGATGAAACATTTAAAATTTTATTAATAATATGCTAATCTTGTGATACTAAATGAAAAAGGTTCAAATGTCGGGATATTATCTTTTATTATCCCTTCATAGAATAAAAAGGGTCTACCACTTGTCAAATTGGGAGCATCCACATGTTCAAAATACATTGTCTACATTAAGTACTACATACTACCTAATGAACGGATACTATCGAAATCCAATCCTATATTTAGGGGTGAGATTACATTGGGTATCTGATGTCAATTTAATATTGAAATTAAAAATAATAAAATAAAATAAATAAATATTACGAAAACAACCGAAATTATTTCAAACATTATCGAAACTATAATATTAATTAAATAGTTTCAAATATTTAATAATTAAATAAATAAAGATATATATATATATATATATATATATATATATATATATATATATTAATTTCGATTGATCGGTTATACCCGATAACAAAAATTTACTTGAGAGAGATAAAGGATACCCGAGCTGAAGCAAAAAAGTCTATTATACCGATAACCGACTTTTTTCTGTTTCAGTTCTGGCTTAACCGATAACCTTATATATATGTATATAAAAGATAAGATAAGAATCATTTTGCATCTAAAATTCTATATAACTATGATAAGATTTGTTTAATTTTTACACATATTTATTCTAAATCTAATTTTTCTTACGTACCATCTTGTTAGTAAAATTGAATCCGTCTTTTCTAGTTTGGGAATTCGTAGGTATAAATCATGACTTTGACTCATTAGTATAATTATAAGTATTTCATTATATTTTTTCCTAGGTGTGGAAATCTGATTTTTCCATTTTGGTTATCCCAAATTGTATATTTGCATATGGAATGATTTAATGAAAACTTTATTTGAGTTTAAAAAAAGAATACTTTTCTTCCCTAAAATAAGATATGGAAAGAGCTGATGATAATAAATTTTGATAATACGAAATAGCATTACAATGACATAAGCGGAGGAGGATGTTTGGCCAAGATCCACATGTTCTGCAGCTATATAAGTTTAATGCTACATTCCCTGTATTATATTTCTCATGTGGTAAATTATGAGAAATTATCAAAATTTATCGAAATTCCGATTGATTAATGAAATTAGGGGGTGTTTGGCTAAGTTTATTTTAGAGAGCTTATAAGCTCCTAGAACTTATAAGATGTTTCAAGAGCTTATAAGAGGTAATGTCTCAAGTGCTTATAAGTTGTTAAAGTATTTGGATAATTGATCTTATAAGTTAGAGAAATAATCGTGAGTTAGAGAAAAAAAATCATAGTTAGAGAGATAAAATTAACAAGATATGAAGTTGATATTATATGTGTAGAAATAACGAACTATAATAAGGTTATTTTGGTAAATTCATGGTTGCTTATAACTTTATCAAAAAATAAGTTTGGGTTGACCAACTTATTTTTAGGGGAGCTTATAAGTTTTTAGAATTTATTTTCACAGCTTATAAACTGTTTAGTAACTTATTTTACCAAACACTTTGTAACAGCTTATAAGCTGTTTTAAAGAGTTTATAAACTCTGCCAAAAACCCTCATAATTAGAATTTCAATGAACTGGATCGTCAAATATATGGGGGGGTTAAGATCCATAATGACTGCCAACGGCAACGACTCTCGTTATACCTTTGTCTTCAACACCGTCTCAGCCACGTCCAAAATTTCTAGATCAAAATCACAATCCCATATATTTTTATTATTTTTTTCAAAAATCTCATGCTCTAGCTTATTAATGCCGCGTCCAATTTTACTATATATATTGTACTACTTTTCTTTGGAAAACAAAAACAAAATCTAAAGAGTTTCGAACATGGGTGCAGTTGAGTATGCTGCTTTTCTTGCTATTACACTCGCTCTCGGATCTTCCTACGCCGCCGCCGCCGCCGCCGCCGCCGCCAACTTCACCAACCCTTTTCTGACCCCATCTTTCGGTTTGTCTTAATTCGGTGCCAATCTGTTTTATTCTACTCGTCCAAACTATTTAGATAGTTTTTCCGTTTTCAGCATTCGAGTGTTTCGCTTTTGAGTTTTAATTTTCATGTTTTCGTTTTGGGGGTTGATTATGAAATGCTTTCTGTTTTTCCATATTTAAAAAAAATACTTGTTTCTGCGACTATGGAATGCCAAGATATGATGTCTTATTTTTTCATATCTAAGTGATTCTTGAAACGAAATATATATTTGTGTGTGTGATTATGGAATGCTTGTATTGTATTTGATATTTATGTGATTCTTAGAATGAAATTGTCGATAATTAGGTGCTGAAGCGTGCAAAACAAATGTTTGTGGAAAGGGAAGCTGCGTGCCTACGAGTAGTAGCACTTTTGGATTCGAGTGTCAATGCAATCAAGGCTGGAAACAATCTCGCCCCAATGATGATCAGTTCTTCGAATTCCTGCCTTGTGTCGTTCCCAACTGTCAGTTCTTTCTTCTCCTTTTCAACTTGTGTTTTCTTCATTTTCTTCAATGATTCTTGTTATAATCTTTCCTGATCATTTGAGCAAATTAGACTAAAGATGGTGTTTGGCTAAACCTATTTTAGAGAACTTATAAGATGTTTCAAGAGGTCCCAATAGTTTATAAGTTGTTAAAGTATTTGGATTATTAAGCTTATAAGTTAGAGAAAGAATCGTGAGTTAGAGAGAGAAAATTGAAGAGGTGAAGTTAATAGGGTAACCATAGTAAGTTATTTTGATAAATTCATTGTTGTTTATAAGTTTGTGAAACAGATAAGTTGGAGTTGAGGAACTTATTTTTATGAAGCTTATAGGCTGTTGAAGTTTATTTTCACAGCTTACAAGTTATTTAGGAGCTTATTTTATCAAATATTTCTCAAGAGCTTATAAGTTTTTAAACATCTTATAAGCTCAACCAAGCACCTCTAGATCTGATACAAATTCGACTTATGGTGTGTGGAAACTATCTCCAATCCAAATCCCACAAGTTTTTATGTAAAGGGACAGATACTAAGCAAACAAACGTGTATAGATGCCATAATATTTGATTTAAGGTTGATGATAAGTGCAAGTAAAGTTTGAAGATTGTGTTGGATCATAATTTGAGACAAGTGTGTGGATGAGTCAAGGTTTTCCCATGTATTGATAGCGACACTGTGTTTGAAATCTCATGCTTGGTTTCAACTGGCAAATGGCAACGCTTTCTTGCAGTTGTATCAATCATACAGAAATGGGAATTTTTCTTCTCTGCAGGTACAGTCAATTTCAGCTGTGCTAAAGCTCCTGCTCCTGCACCCAATCAGCAGAATTCAAACTACTCAACTTTTGATCGTAGGAAACCATTCTTTGCCGATTCTTCAATGACTATTCTTTGATCATTTCATCCAATTTGGCGTTGTATTGTTTCATGTTTGCAGCCTGTTTCTGGACTGACTGCGGAGGGGGCTCGTGCAATAGGACCTCTGTGTTCACACACTCCTGTGTGTGTGAGGAGGGCTATTACAACTTGATCAATTCCACTTCTTTCCCATGCTACAAAGAATGTAAGTATATAGCATAGTGCTCAAGAAACGTGCTGCAATGCAAGTATCTAGTTGAACTCGAGCATAGAGAGAACGAACAAAGAATAGGGCAATCATCACCCTTAATCCCTAACAATTTTTGGCATATAAAGTTGCTAAATCAAAATCTTGATGCATGAGTATTTACTGTTAGGTGCAATTCGAGGGGACTGCTCCAAACTGGGAATCAGCATGACACCAGATCCGAGTCCCCCACTAACCACCAGTGAAAGCCATGGTGAGATCAAAGCTAGCTGTACTTCAAAAATTTTAGCACGGAAAACTTCATAAGGGTTCGATGTTTTTCTTCTTATATCGACTATTTTTGGTTTGTTGCAGCCTCAAGCTTGGTGATCAGTTGGTTGATTATCATGGTTGCAACTTTAGCTCCATTTGTATGGAAGTGCAGTTAAAAGAGTCAGCCATTTTATGCAAGATTTGCAGATTGTTTCATAGTTCATGGATTGCTTCATGATTAGTCATTCAAGTCTATTTATTGTATAATTACAGTATGGTTTGGTATATGGCTATGCTGTTTTATGTAGTTAGCATTTTCGTGTCTTCTTCGTCTTTACACCCACTTTTGTCCTATACATTTGTCCGTATGATGTAGACGGATAAAAATAACATTTATTCTTAATAAAAGTATCATTTATATTGAAAAAAAATATCATTCCACACATACAGTCGTCAAAATGCACTCTGTTATTTCTTGATTTCAATAGGGCTGCTTACAAATATTATTTCAGTTTACTATAGTAAAATAATCAATTCTATCAAGAAGCAGTGAAATTAAGTATTTTGATTCTTCAATAACTGCAACATTTCACCAGTTATTTGTGAATAATGTAAGAAACATCAAAATCCGTATGGAGTAAGTGCAAAATCTCATTTTTTATTAAAACGAAATAAATTTCTATACCCAAAATCTTAATTCTCCTCATCTGTTCCAAAAAGCTTCATTCTCGACAATGGCGTCCGCAGATACCCTTCCACTTCAAATTTTTTTGGAGAAAGCTCTTTATACTTGGCGAATTGCTGCTTCGCCTCCGTGTTCTTATCCAACAAAGAGTAAATCATACCTTTGCAGAAATAGGGGCGGAAATCGGAGGGATCCTCCATGGCCAGCTCATCGTAGCTCCGCAGCGCCTCCTCCACGTCCTTGTGCAGGAACTGCATCTGCGCCATGATCAGCCTCACGTCGCGCGCCTCCTTCGCCTTCATCTCGCTCTCCGCCACCCCCAGCGCCTCCTGCAGCCGCCGCATCACCTCCTCCCTCTCCCCCG
Source organism: Salvia rosmarinus (assembly GCA_036937905.1). Classification (NCBI taxonomy): domain Eukaryota; kingdom Viridiplantae; phylum Streptophyta; class Magnoliopsida; order Lamiales; family Lamiaceae; genus Salvia; species Salvia rosmarinus. Next base: position 60,551,157 of record CM072822.1, on the reverse strand, counting down.
ACCGGTCCATCAGCAGCGCGTTCTCGAATAGAGCCTCAAAACTGAGCGGATTTTGGGCGAGAATCTCCTCAAACGCGTCGCGCGCGTCTTCGACTCTCCCCATCTCGCTCAGGAGCCTCGCGATCATGAACTTCCACTCCGGATTTTCCGGCTGAGCGGCGGAGAGCTTTCGGAGAATTGATAAACTCTCGCCGTCCTCGGCGGCGTCGAGCTTCTCCTGCAGTAGTTTCTTCAGCGCGTCGATCGCTTCGGAGCTGGATTCCAATAGCTGCGTTAGAGGCGAATTCTGAGCGCTATCGTCTTCCTGTTCGATATCTTCGCGGCCTACGGTTACTGTTAGGGTTTCTGACGGCGTCGGAAGCTCCGCCCTGACAGGGGCGGGGAACTTCGAGAATGTCGCGGCTGCGAATATGACAGCGCAGGCGGCGGATTTTAGATGGGGAAGGAAGGTGTTTGGCGGATTGGGAGGGATGGGATTGGTTGAGGAGGCAGCGGAGGAGGAGGCTTTGATAGCGAAATTCTTCTTGTGAGAGAAAGGATGGGGCTGGGCGGAGAATGCGGGTGGCAGTGGAGCTCTGGGCGGAGAGCGGCGGCGGAAATAGATGAGCAGAGATTGAGAGAGTGGAGTTCATTTTTGGAGATAGGATTTAAGGGTTTTGTGATTTGGGGAAAAGGGTGAAGGTTGAAGAAGACGAAGAAGGTCTTGTAATTTGCAGTTAAACACTTGAATTAGATTTTGTTCAAAAACCCGACCCGTTAAGTTGCTTTTGTGGGTAGGGCCCCCGGTTGCATTCAACACCTACGGGTAGGGATGGCAATCGACCCGCGGGTACCCAATACCCACGGGTATCCGCCCGATTATTCACGGGTTTGGTGTGCATTTCTTACCCTCGAGTGCGTTCGTGGTTGAAAACCAGGACCGTTCTTGGCAGTGAAATGGTTTAGCAATACCGTGCATGCAAACTCATATACCCATGAATTCTACCCGCGAAAACACCCGCGAATTACCTACGAACCCTACCCACGAACCCGCGAAAAACATTCGTATAATTGGAATAATATAACTTGATCTCTCCATTTATTGTTGTTAAATTGGATTTGAACTTTCATTTAGTGTTGTTGATTTGTGGATTTGAACTTTCATTGTGTTGTTGATTTGTGGATTTGAACTTTATGGATTTGAACATCATGATTTATGAATTTGTTAGTGATATTTTCGTGTTTTTGAAATCTTGGTTTCATGGTCATGGTGAAGGTTTCATGGTAGTCGCGGGTGACAAGTGGCGGATACCCGTCGGGTGGCGGGTTCACGCGTATCCACCAACCCGCGGGTCGCGGGTATGGTGAGAATCTCCTACCCATCGCGGGTCGCGAGCTGGTCACGGGCGGGGATCATTTTCGCGGGTACGAAAGTGGTTCGACACTATCCGTACCCGCCCGACCCGATTGCCATCCCTACCTACGGGCTATCGCTACTATCCATTTTATGGTTTCCAATTTCAGAGAAAGTCGTCCTTTCTAAATGAGATTAACATACTTTGATAGTTATTGGGTAAATTGTTTTTGAAATCTTCTTAATGGTTATTATTAATTGGAGTATACTTAGAAGGTAATTTGAAACTATTAAATTATATATGGATGCAATATTTAGAGTATGAGATAGAATATCATTTCGAGATGTTGTCCCTTAAAATAATAGATTAAATCTAAGGTATAATAATAAAAATAATTGATCCATTTGGTGCTATATATAATTTTTGATTAATAAAAGAAAAAATCGATTATTTCAGAATTTAGGAGTTGAGGTGCTATATATAAATTTTTAGATTTAATTTGTTTGGAAAATGTATCTCTCTCATTTGGTGCAATTCGTAGAATTGATTGAATCTCATTGCTTTTCCTTTAATTAATTTATATGATAGTTCTCTTTCTTCTAATTATATTCTCATTTAATTTTGTTATGCATCCATTAATGATATTAGTTATTGAAGTAGGTTTACATATACTTTGTTAGAAATATTCATGCCCTAGTTTTCGAACTAAAATGAGTATAGCTGTCAAAATAGGTCCAACATATCCAAATAAACCATATGATTTTAGATTAAATTGGGCAATAATATTTTGTTAACTATACATCTTGGATCAGTCTGGTCTAGTTCAAATTTAACACAAAGGCATGTGTATCGAAAATTATGTCTTTTACTTGTGCGCAACCCAATCAATGTTAATTATGATCAGTATGTATCCTGTATTTAGACCCGACAGATTTTCGATCCGAGCCAACCAATGATTCTAAACATTTGGTAGTAGGACAATGAGTTGTTAGATTCAAGAATGAATTGAATAATTTAGACTAAAATATAGACGTGATTGGGACTTATACCTAATTTCATTCAGCAACAAAAATTGCAAGTCAACAGGACTTTCAATAGTTTTCTATCACTTTAATCGATCAATCCCATTTCTTTTAACCCGAGAAACTGAACAAACTTCCTAAGCCCAATTGATGAACTCAACCCAATCTATATACTAAAAGAGCCCATCTGTTTCATTTTTTTTTCTTATTACCAATCGAAATCTTACAAAAAAATGTGGGGTGAATTAGATTCGACCTAAATAATACTGGTAACTTTGTACATTTACCCTAATGGGTTCATCTCTGTGCGTGTTTCTTCTTCTAGACCATTTAAAATAATGTTTTATGGAGAAAAGGAAAGGCAATTGATGGATCACAGTGAAATATGTTTTTCTATCTGAGAGTCATGAAGAACCTAGATCTCGGTGACTTTATGTTGATCTAACCCCCGATAAGGTTTCAGATGAGTATGAGTTACTGATCGTCACTTTGACTTGTTATGAGTGAGAGTTACATGTGATAATTCAAGATTCTCCACATCTTGGGTGGTGACCATATATGTATCCAGTTATCGTATCCGTTTAGGATGATCACGTCTCCTTAAAGAGCTCAAAAAGTTTATTGTACTAACCATACATGTTGAGTTAGCTTAAGTACAATAATAAGATTGAATGGTACTACTTAAGAAATTAAAGAGATTGGTAATTGTAAATAGTCAGAGCGCTATAAATAATTAATGAACGTGCGATATCTTAAATACGAGGATTTGTAAGTCTAAGTACAAACCTGACTCAACAGTAATAAAAGGATAAGTCAACATTTGTTCTCTAGTGGAATGAATAAATGTTTATGAATTAATTTTTGTTATGGACTGAACATAAGATAATTAATTCATTTGAAGCTCATCTTTATTCCTTGTATTTGATCACCTGGGCTGACCCATCAATGCCTTTTACCATGCATATTTTCGGCCACCCCTAAGAATCTCATTGGGATTCTATTCTGATTTGTATTATTTATTTAATACATCTCATAGTCTAGATAGATATTATCTTATATTATTAGATATAAAGAGATAATTATTCTAAAAATGAATTATCTCCAGGGAAAATGATCATTATTGTATTTATTAGATGTGTCAGAGTCCTATCACAATAAGATTATAGAGAGCACTATAAATACAAGGCATGAGAAAATCAGATCATTCATCTCCTCATAGTTGTGATTTTCGTAAATCATAGACCAAAACTAGGTGGCAAAAATTTTGTCGTTCTCCATAGATTACTATCATTCAGTATTGGGATCATGCATCTGAGACACAGTCTAGAAGATCAAAGCTGGAGTCTGTTATTAATTACCCATGCCATAAATTCGCAGGTAAACATGAGAAACCCCATATATGATGCAATTAATTATATAGAACCATGCTATTGATATAATCAATATATGTTGAATTAAACATTCAAGATAAATCATTAATTTATCCTACTCATTGGTTCGTAGGATATTAGGAGTATCCTACTCATTGGTTTGTAGGATATTAGGAGTGAGATTTATCAGTATGTATCTTAATAGAGACTGTGGATTTCCTTGTAATAAAAAACAAAAAAATGGAAGTCTTGTAATTGATTTGTCAAGACTTGACATACATAAATAGATTGTTTGAATCAAATATATGTGTCCATTGTTATCAAACAGCTAGCTTCGATCAATTCGATTTCGATTGCGGGATAGAGCATGGGCTAGGTCTAGTTTCAACCCATTGTTTTGTAGATATTATAGCACATGTGACTCTCAATTTGACCAAATCAACTTCAAAATTGTCCTCTCAAATATGCTTCTTTCAACTCTTGCTAATTTTTGATAGCTACTTAGAGATTTTTATTGTATTTTCATTATTTTTTGAATTGGTAACTTACCTACTTTAAACCCCTTGCAGTTTTAATATACAAACAAATGAAGATCATGTACACTACTTTTTTGAATTTATTTACCAAAAAATAAAATTGTGAAAATAGTAAAATCCAAGTGTTAATTTTATATTTTTATTCTTTTAACACTGGAGATCGACTAGTAAATAAAATAAGGACCGTAGAAAAGTTTTTACATATTAAAATTGGACTGGGCCACTAAACCTTATCATTCCAGCCTCTCTTTTGGGCTTAGCCCATCTTAAAAACAGGCCAAAATTGTAGCCTTTATTTTAAAGGTAAATATCAATTTAAACCCTAAATTATACATGTTTTTATCAAAAACATCATGTACTTTCAAAAATATCAATTTAAACCCCAAACTATCATATTTGTATCAAAAATGTCCCTGTATTCAGGATAGTTTGGGGTTTAAATTAATACAAATATGATAGTTTGGGGTTTAAATTGATATTTTTGAAAGTAAATGATATTTTTGATAAAACATGTATAGCTTAGAGTTTAAATTGATATTTACACTTATGTTAAAATAGTTGCTACTTTTATAAAGCAACATTCACAATAAATTATCAGATATAAATTTCATAGAAACTTGTGTAAAAGGGAGCCCATGATCACATTAATTAGTAGTGATTTATCATATGTAATTTATCACATTTGTAAGAGAAAATATTTTCGATTCAAATTCTTTCACGGTTTTCTCTCTCCAACTTCTTGAAAAAAAGTTCATATCGAATTTCTAGAATTTCAATAATACTCAATTTACTCATATTTTTAAAATTACTATCAAAATTACTCATTTATAATTGAAGAGATAAAGGTACCCTTAGAATATCATCGATGTGAGGTTATGTATGAACGGTCAGTTGAAAAACACAGTTTCAGTCCATTTGAATATGTGTAAAATGAATTGAAAAATAATATAAGCGCAATTGAATGTGGGTTGACTACTTTATAATCATTTTAAATTTTAAAATAATTAATATTACACTGAATGCATCTTATTTAATTAAATATTTTTCACTTAAAAGGATTTTAAAATAGTGATTCAATGTCAAAAAATTATAAATTTTATATTTTGATAAAAAAAAATTGGAATTCATGTATAGCATTAGCCGCCGTTGGCCGCCTTTGTTGAACGTTAGCCGCCGATTAACCGACGCGGAGGTGGAACAACGGCTAATGGGGTCGATCGCATAACAGCAAATAGCATTAGCGGCCCATTTGGAATTCATAAAAATTTGTAATATACATGGGAAAATTTAATAAATTGAATAAGAAGAAGAAGCCATAGTCGCCCCTTATACGCCGTTGACCGTCGCTGATCTCCGTTGTGGGGGAGTGTGGGAGGCGTTAGCCACCATGGGGAAGGTGCTGGGGGTTAGCCTGCGTGGGGAGGGGGAGAGTGGTGGGAGCTTAGTCGTCGTTGGGCAATAGGGGTTGGAGCATTGGGGCTGAGAGTGAAAGAGAGTATGTGATATGAGTTTTAGCTTAAGCTTTTTTAAATTAAAAAATGAATATCAATTCCATATACTTTGTGTGTGTGTTGGTCTAGTGGTAGAGTGGTTAATGCCTGAGGCCAAAAGTCTCGGGTTCGAGTCCACCGTGACGCAGCCTTTAAAATTTCTATATTAATTGACCAAAAAAAAAGAGAGTTTTCGAAAGAAAAAAAAGTTGTGCTGACAGTTGGCCCGAGGCCAAAGGTCTCGGGTTCGAGTTCATTGTAATACGATCTTTAAATTTTTTGTATTAAATTGATAAAAAAAAAAAAGAGTTTTCAAAAAAAAGTATGTCATAAAATTGTCGGACTATACAAACTCCAAAGACATTCAAGATTAAATTTGTATTCTTTGTCCTCAATTTCCTTCCTAATTTTTCTTTTTGGGACGTCCCTCAATTTCCTTTCTATCTATTTATGATAATTATCTTCCCGATTTATTACCCTCAATAATATTCTATATTTACATCTTTTACCATTCATGATCCAACATTATTTCTCTTTTTTACCCTCAATAATCCATTTATTTATACATTTGACCACCTATGGTCCACCACTAACTAATTTGATATTACACTATTGTGAGACCTTTACCCTACTCATAATGTATTCAGTTACTTTTATTAAAACCCATATCGATGATTCCCAGAAATAGATTTGAGGACGGATGGAATATATTTGATTAAAAAAATATTGATATATAAAAAAATAGTTAAAGAAAATAGATATATTATAATATTGGATTTTTTAATTTTTTGGCTTTATGTAGCATAAATTTCTCCATAATTAAGGTTGACAACGACGAGAGTCACAATATCATTGAATTTGAGTGATCTCAGAGAGACAAGACAGCCCCGTCTGAGTGCGGCCCTGGGACCCTTATATCGGCGGTGTAGCATAGACACATGTGACAACTTAGAAAGGGGTTAGCAAAAAATCCGAAAATCGAATATTCGATCCGAATTAAAACGAAATTTAAAATTTGGTTCGGATTTTTCGGATCGGATTGGATTGAAGTTTTTCAAAATTTCGGATTTTTGGATCGGATCGGATTGAATTTTTAAATCCGAAAATTTGAATTATATATAATTTATATATAAATAATATTTTATTTAAATATTTTAAAATTTAATATAAATATATATATAAGAATTAACAAAAATTGATTTCGGATTTCGGTTTTTTCATAATTTCGGATTTTTCGGTTCGGTTCGGATTTTTTTATAAAAAATCGAATTTTCGGATTTTGAATTTTCGGATATTCGGTTCGGATCGAATTTTTTATCTCTCAAAATTCGAAATTTCGGATCGATTCGGATTAGGCAAAACTCCGACCCGAAATCCGAATGCTCACCCCTTAACATAGGTGGCTAAACCATATAGGGTCATAGAAATTACAGCCCCACATTAAAAAGACCAAAATTCGTTATATATAAACTTGGGAATCCGTGTACGAATTATTGATAGCATTTTGCCTCGTTAAAAGGCTTTTGTCAATGTGTTAGAACATCTCCAATCCAACTATAAATCATATTTTGCAGTTAGTATTCATCTTCAATATAACTGTAAATCCAAATTCAAAATGAGTTTTGATGAAGTTTATCTCTCCTCCAAACTCAAATATGCATTGATACTGTAGCTGAACATATATGTTAATTATATTGCACAATGCTCCCTCTATATATTGATAATTTGTTGTGTATCAATTTTTCTTTTTACAGAGCATGAAGAGCAGAAAAGACGACATAGAGAATGAAGAAGAAGGCACTTAATGATAATTAGGGCAATTTTATATTAATTGATTTGGGTTTCTTTTCATATTAATGATAATATTGACTTTTAATATTAAATGGGCTTCTCATATTAAAACATGAAAATGGTTTACGTTGTTGATGTTATTCATTTGTTGATGTTATTCATTTTTTTGAAGTATATTAAATAATCTTGTATAGTTTTATTTATATTTCTTTTCTTTTTATTCTTTTTTCATTCCAAAAATAAATAATTAAACTTTGATTATTTTACTTATTTTAATTTATAATTTTAAAATATTTATATAGCAATTATTAATTCATGGACAATAAATAATAATACTAATTATTGATTTATTACAACTTATAAATTTAAAATAGGTATAATTATAGCACGACCAGCACGTTATTGAAAAAAAGAGTACTACATGAGATTATGGTTGCATGTATAATTTTACATAACATGATAATTGAGGATGAACGTGATCTTAGTGCTCCAATTGAAGTTATAACCGAGACTCCACTGCCACAAGCCCGAAATAGCGAGAGATGAACAAGAAACATTTATTCGTATCTCGATACAAGGAGATAAAGAATGCAAATGCTCATTTCATACTTCAGAGTGCGTTAATTGATTATTTGTGGGCGGAATATACCATTCCGAGGATTGAATGACAATCTCTTTTCATTTTCTTAAAGTTTATATGAATTATAATTATATGTTTTAATGTAATCTTTTTAATCAAGTTATGTAATTTTCTCTTATTAATGAATAAGTAATTTAGCTATCTTTATTTATTTATAAATAAATAATTTATTTAATACTAGCTCATTTCATTTTAAATTATTGATTGAAAATTTTTAATGAATTTAATGTGTAATATTTAAAATACAAAGGTCTATTTTGCAAAAGTATTAAAAAATTGTATGAGAATGAATATATAGAGAATATTCTTTTGAGTTGTAATTTGAGTTTGTGTATTGGAGATGGATTACAATTTGATGTGACAATTACTACAAAATGAAATTAAGTTTAGTGTTGAGTATTGAAGATGACCTTAGTGGTGTAAATTGCCCCAAAATATAAGATATCTATTCAATTTAACCATGATATTAATATTGTTATCAAATTTAACTTTCTCTATTTTAATTGGCAAAAGTACTTTTAATGACAATGACAAATGGTGGGGAGTAGAGCTTTCTATTCGGTACAGATCGGGTACCCTACCGAAAAATTGGGTATTCAATCCCGATTTTTCACAAAATTTGCTACCCGACACCAACCCGATTTTGTAAATCGGGTATTAGAGTACCCGAATACCCGACTCAATTTTTTTATATATATAAATCTATATATTTATTGTAATTATTAGTTTATTAGAATTAATAATATTAAATAATAATAAAATTCTTCCTAGATGCACTTTTTGTGTATTTATTTTTATATTTATATATAAATCTATATATATGTTGTAATGTTACTAATAACTATGTTATCTATATATTTGGATATTCCCAAGGTGTTAATAATAAAAATTTTCCTAGATGCACTTTTTTTGTATATATTTATTTTATTTTTATATTTATATATATATATATATATATATATATATATATATATATATATATATATATATATATATATATATATATATATATGTTGTAATGTTACTAATAACTATGTTATCTATATATTTGGATATTCCCATGGTGTTATGATAGCATTTTTTCTTCATGTTTATTTATTTTGTTTTATTTTTGTACATAATTTTAGATATATAATGTTAGCTATGTACTTCTATTTGCCCAGTTATGATTGCATATCACGTATTTAAGGGTATATGCTATTTTTAATATTAAGTTATCATTTATAAATTTCACATATTAAAATTAAGAATAATAAAACTATATTATAATATATTAATTATATAGAAAAATATAAAATATAAATATTTTAAAAACTTGGTTATCGGGTAATACCCGACTACCCGTCGGGTATACCCGATACCCGACCTCACCTAAATAGTCATACCGATCCCGACCCCTACACCCGATTTTTGGGTAGTCGGGTACCAAATATCCGAGAAATTTTAGGTCAGGTATCAGATACCCGACTATCCGATACCCAAATAGTCACCTGTAATACCCCGAAGTTTTAAAGCTTAGTTACGATGATAAAAACCGTAAAATAGAGTTTTGTCTCGCTAATGAAAATAGTAAATTATCCAATATTGATTTCGACCATCTATGATACAATGAATTCTTACGTTATATTCACTAATGATTAGTGAATTAAGGAAATATAGTTTATATTATTCATTCGAAAGTATTATTGTAACGTCGATTGAATATCGATAGTTAATACTCCCTCCGTCCCCCATATTCCTTCCTAGTATTCCATTTTGGGACGTCCCCCAAAATTCTTCATATTCTATTTATGGAAACTATCTTTCCAACTTTACCCTCAATAATATTCTTTAATTACACCTTTTACCACCTATGGTCCACCACTATTTCTCTTTTCTACCCCCAACAACCTATTTATTTACACCTTTTACCATCTATGGCCCACCACTAACTAATTTAATATTATATCAATGTGGGACCCATATTCCACTCACAATAACTCAACAACTTTTATTAAAACCCGCACCCCATATTCATAGGAAGGAATATGGGGGACGGAGGGAGTATTACGTAATTTTTTCTAAGTGACGAAGCTTAGAATTAAATTTCCTTATTAACGGAATGAATTAATAAAGTGATTACGACTTTATTTCGAATATTTTGAGATGGTTCGATTGTTAACGTTTTTTGACGTTTCGAACGTCAACGTTTAGAGACGATTCGAAAATTTAGTCTAATGATCAAGGAATTGTAATATTTAAATTCCTATGATTATTTTATGTAATAAGTGCATTATTTATCATTAAAATAATGCTGGAGAATTAAGGAATAAATATTGAATAAAGTGTGCAATTTTCGAAAACCCTAATTTTGAAAATTAGGGTTTTGACACATGAATCATTTTAATTATTTTTCCTATGATTTAATTTATCATCTAAGACATATATCATGTTATATAGCTATTAATAACAAGAAAATAAAATGTTTAGCACTTAGAACATAAAAGTGCCGTGAGAAATTAATTGAGGATCAAATGGAAGGAAATTTTGTTATCTTTCCATCATGCTTTGAAATAAATGTAATAGTATGATATTTTCACACATAAGACAAGAGGATTAATGAGAGGATCAAAAATGGAAGGTGTGTTGGCATGTGATGGCCGAGAATGTGACATAAAGGAAAGAAGAATTGTTGGAACTCTTTATTTTGGATTTTGCTTGCATATATATTAGTGTGTAGGATATTTTGTATGTTAGTATAAGACAAGAAATAAAAATCCTCCTTTGTGCAAGAGTGATAGCCGTGAATGTGGACCAAAATGTTGGAAGAAAATTTGGATCTCTTGCTTGATGATGACTTGCATATAGTAAATGCTTAAGATCTTTATATTGGTATAAGACAAACTAAAAACTCATCCTTGGCATGAGATGGTCGACGTGTTTGAGAAAGACTAAGGAATAGATATTTGTTTCATTTATGCATTGATGGTGATGTGTATTTACTAGAGCATAAAGTGATGTATTATGATGAGTGAGTCACAAATATTTTTGTCTTGCATTGTGTGTGAACCGTGAGATGTAGGAGTGAATTATGTGTAAAACTTGATTTTATTCATTTAGCTTTAGTGTACAAAGTGATAAGGCAAGTAAAAAAAAATATCTCTCATTCAAAAATCCATATTATCGTGAGCTTTGAGAGAAAGAAAAGAAGGGAGTGTTCTTCAATTTAATATTCCAAACCTTGATACAAAAGCCTTTGCACTAAAAATCAACGCCGATTAAAAGGTTAGGAGTCGAACGAGCTTTATTTATACGTTAAAATTTTCGATTTCTAACCGTTGGATTTTAATATGTATGCTTATGTTAATAAATGATAGAAATATGAGGAATTATGTCATCATGTTTAGTGGATTTTATAGTGATGATCGAAAAAGTTAATGTGCAATATATTGATGGATTAATGATATATGATAGTAATGGAACTCATTGTGATTTATTGGGATTTTTGGAAATCATATGTTAATTATTTTATAATTACCAAAAATTAGTGAAGATCATGTGTTAATGTACAAATAATGTTTAAGTGATATTATAGCATATTATTGATGTAGAGCCTTAATTAAGTGCTATATGAATTTACTAGATTTTTAGAAAATGGTTTGATCACATTTGGAAATTTTCGAGAGGTACTAAGAATTGTACATTGACTTATGAATTGTAATTGTTGAATGTTATGACATATAAGTGATGTGGATTCATAAAAATGTGTTGTATAAATTTATTGGAATTTTTGAAAAATGTTTGTTATGATTTATGAAATAACCGAAAGCTTTATGGTATGACTTGGTGATGTACAATTTTTCTACAATCAATGTTAGTACATATTATTGATACTATATTGATATAGTATGTTATGTGAATTTATAAGAAATTTTGGAGAAGTTTTGAAAACTTTTTTGAAGAGGGCCGAGAGTTATTGAGTATGAAGACTAAGGTTTTAAATCCATTATATCAAGAAAATCACATATTATCTGCTTAGAATATGTTTTAGACCTATTGAGAATTTATGTGATTTTAGAAACATAGTATACTATGTCTACGGCGAAACGTTATGTTAAATGACGTAAGATGTGAAAAATAATATGTAAGATACAAGTTAGGTCATACTTGAGTAAAATATTGATCATATTTGTTGATTACCGTGAAAATTGAGACTTAGGGTTATTTGATAAGAAATCGATTGAAAATTGATTTATATGGAAATTTCTTAACATATATGTGAATAATTCAAAAAATATGTTAAGAAAAGTCAAAATCGTTGACTTAAGACTAAACGTATGAAATACGTTAGTATGTGATCAATGTTATGATATACGTTGAATAAATACACTAATACGTGTAAAACGTATTAAAATTTTAAGAATATCTATTTTATGAGAAGCGATTTCATAATTGAAATCATTTTATCGAAATACGTTAGTATAAGTTCGACGTTTAACCTAAACGGTTAATATGAGACCGTAGATTATATTACGCCTCTATCGAAGTACGAGAAGTTATTAGTTAAGATATACGATGAAAAGACGTACCAATTTAATTAAAGGGTACGAAGTATTATTATATAAAGTTATTAAAGCTTATTAGACTTGGACGTTTTTGAAAAACGTGACCAACGTACTAAATTAGCTTTTAAGTAAAGGTGGGACGCGGACGTGATCGTTGGCGTAGGAAGAAAACGAATTAAGAAAGTCTACAGACCAGGTGGGCTTCTTTTCTTATCCTCAAGGATAAAATGCCTTATTTATGATGTTTTCTTCGAAATGAAAAGTATTTATTTATGATGCTCTCTTTTGAGAAATGATGATGAAATTACCTGCCCAAATGTTTATGTTTTTATGTATGTATCCTATCCATGAATGAATGATGAATGTTGTTGGATCGCTCACAACGTATGAATGGAAATCGATATCGGATCCTATGCCGGAAGGACAATACCTGGCTAGGATTAACGTGTATACATAATGGTGACCGGGGGCCGTAAGGACAATGCGTGGCCGGTCACAACGTCCGTGGAAGGAGGCCTCCATCTACGGCGTTAATGATGATGTTATGATGAAAGGAAAGCGATATGGATCATACATACAAGGAAAATGCTTGGCCAAGCGATGATTTGATAAATGATAATAATGTTTTAGTAAGCACAAGGCCTTTTCAAATAAAACCCGTGTGTCTTACCATGATGGGGCAGTGTAATTTAAAGATGATAAAATATTTTTGGCATAAGTCCACTGAATGCATTCTTGTACTCAGCCCTGCATATTTGTTTTTAAATATGCAGGTTGAGTTGGTAATGCGATGGAGCAGTGTTGAGCAATAGGAATGTTTGTCGCTGAAAGTTATACCTTGATTGTACATCGCCATATGTACATATCACATGTTTTCCGCTGCAAGAACTTAAGTTATGTATTAAAGTCCAAAAGTATGCTAGATATATGTATTACAGTTCAATGTTCAATGGTCCTTTCCATTTATAAATTCATGTTTAAAGTAATAGTCCCTGTTAATCCGTACTTAGGATTAGGGACTGTTACAAAGTGGTATCAGAGCAGTTCGCTCTTTGAAGCCAAAACCTCATTTCAAAGTTAAGTCTAGATTGAGTCACTAGACTTCTAAAGGTCAGCTGACAATGCTCAACACTCCATCACATCAAGCTCAACCAGAATGAGGTAAATGATTCATTCTGAAAAGTTTGAAGTGAAAAGTTTGAAAATGAAAAGGATTGAAATGATTTTTCAAAAGAGACGAAAGTTATAAAAGGTTGAGAATGAAACTTATGAAAGATGATGATATGATGTTTCAGTTATGTAAAGAAAGGAGATATGAGAAAAAGTTGACAAGGATATGAGAAAATATTGACAAAGATGTGTCGATAGTGAATGGATTCAATTCATGTAATTAAATGAAGATTTATTATTACAAATGAGTTATGTTATTAATGTTTGAAAATGCTCAAAAATTGACATTTATATGTCAAATAAGATATTTTGAATTCTTGAAATTTAAAGAAGTACATGAGTACAAATGAGCTATGTTATGAATATTTGAAATTTTATTTCAAATCTCAAAGTTGTTTATGATGATGGGTATGTCATCCCAAAAGAACGTAGACTGTTTAAGACGCATGATCTCATTTGCGAAAGAACATAGAAAGATGAATTATGAGAATTTTATTCCATCCTGAGAACAAAGGCGAGATCGAAAAGAGAATCTCGAATTGAAAGACGAGAAGAAAATTTACGAGCAGAAATGGAAATGATGTCAAGATGGTGAATGTCACTATGCGATAAGTGACATGAGTATAGTCTTTTTATTTGAACGTTCACGCGTGACGGAACTCCAAATCAACTATGACTTTTACGTTAAAAACGAAATAGAAATGTGATCAAAGAATCAATTGATGCAAGTATCGTAAAATTCTTACAAAAGAAGAGACCACGATGTGGTAGAAAATTGTTGAAGAGGAAATCGAAAAGTTAGTTCAATGATATGAGTAAAGTTTGGGATGTAGGGTAGTATGTTATTGAACCTTACAACTTATGATGACCTAATACGAGTACAAAAGGTTTCAAATTATATTCATTACCCAATTTATGTCATTGAGTTTAACTATATTACCTAGTTCAAATTAAGAAATCATTCGAGTTTCTCACTTTTTCTGAAGGAAATTTTTAACCTAAAGATCTATAAAGTGTCATTTTGAAATCAAGCCCTTGTGTGACTGAGAAAATATTTGTGACGGGTCTAGCCAGCCCATATGACCAAGAAATCTCAGTAGTCGTCATTCTGGTCTTCGGACCCTAGATCCCAATTATTCAGTTTAAAGAACATATGGATTCAAATTATAAAATTTATCATCTTGAATTGTGAATCCATACCTCTTGTAAGTTGTCATGATGAATTCTCTTCGATTCTTGAAACCAATAAGTATGATGAAGGTTGACTTGTCGTGTCACCTAAGTTTTGAATTAGTAAAGTGATAAACATCGGGTATGATGTAGGTTGACTTATTTTTTGTCACCAAAAAGTTTCAGATCAGTAAGGTGATAGACATCAAGAAGTGATGATATAAACAAGATCTCGATGAGATCAGATATATTGTCCCCTATGATGCACATCGATGCAATGACCCCTGATGGGCTTACCAAGTACTGATGATAGTAAAGTTATATCTCCATGTGACCATTATGATAATAAAGTTATGAATAAGATACTCTTTAGCATTGAATGCAAGAGTAAAAGTAAAGGAAATTATATGATATCCTTGGGATATAATTTCCTCTTATTATGTCATAACAAGAGAGAAATTACAACTTATCTTTAAGATAGTTGATTGTCCTTAAAACCTCCTTAGTAGGTTGGACATTTTTAAAAGAATGAAGATGCATGCAAAATATTCTTTTCAAATGATATATATATATAAGAAATGATAGCATCTCGGATAACAAATCTCTCGCTTTATAATTAATTAATGAGATTATGCTTGAGCATAATCGATTCAAATAATTGAGACTTGGTTAAACCAATGATAATGAGATTGAGGAATCATAATCATTGTGATGTGTGAACGACTAGGATAGCCCTAAGATGTAAATCAAGTATGGAGAAAATATCTCCAAAGTCAAGACATGGTAATGAGATGCTTGGAATTTAAGTTATGGTGTACAAATGTACTACCTTACCAAGCTATATGACAATAATGACGGTTTTAGTCCTGAAAGTGAGAACCGAAGTATAATGAAGGTAATATTACTTTCAGATACCATGTTCAAGAAAAATGGACAAAAGTCAAAAATAGCAGAAGAAATTACGAGCTATACAATTAGAGATAGCTCATGATATGATATAAGCTTCAGAAACATTATAACTTCGATAAGTAAGGTAATTCCTTTGAAGTAAAGAAACGGATTAAGAAATAGATTCAATATTTGAAATGATTCTTAGTACTCTAAGTTATATGGACACAAAATGCTTGTCTTGTGTGTCTTAGTAATTAACAAGCAAAATAGTTTCTATAGACTTGGCAAAGGAAATGCATCCAAGAGAACAAATGAAAAGATTCACATGGAAGGATCTTAAGGTGAATCTAATTGGAAAGATTATCCATCATACTTTTGTGACGATCAATAAAGTGAGATATTAAGTATCTCTGACATGGAAATGAAGCATTCATTGAATCTCGAGAAAATGGTAAAGATATTTGACGTCAAGGCAAAAGTATAATACGCCCCAGTGGACAAAGGATTTTATCCTATGCGAAATTGCATGATGAATCAATAAAGATTAAGAAGAAATGACGTATATCCTAAAAGGATATTACAAACGATAGCGCTAAATGTTAGTGTAAAGATTTCTCTTGAAAAGAATATAAAGTAAGGATATATATATGAGATATGTTCCTAAGATCGATAAAGTGAAAAAGAAAACTGAATCATTCATACTGGATTAGGAATGAATGATCAGATACATCGCGATCTCTACGATAAGATTAAATTATCGAGATATCAATATCAAAGATAGGTTGATGTAGACCTAACCACAAAATGCTATTGATAAAGGAATAACTAGATCGACAACCGAGAAGAATATGGCAAATAGATTAACAAGAGGCCATAACAAAGGAACACAATGTCCAGGGGCAAGGACAATGATATATAAAATAGATGTTTAATTGAATAGACGGGAACACCGTAGACCCGAGCCTATACTTGCATCAAAATGCAAGCGAACAAAAACCGGGAAGGCCTGATAGGTATGAGAAAAACTTCTCAGCATACCTATAATATTTTGTTCGATATAGGTGCTCCACATTCTAACATCGCACAAGTATGTGTAAAAACGATAGAACCCAATTCAGGATAAACGAATCAAGAAATGAAAATCTCTTCACCTATATGAGAATTATGGTCGTCGCAGGTGTTGCTCAAACTTGAAATTGAATCTAGAATCGCTTAAGGTTCTAATGAATAAATTGGATTATAATATCTATGTGGAACGTAGATATAATACTAGAAATGGAAGCCTTGGTAAACAAATGTCACTCGCGTGATTAGTGACATGGACATAGTCTCTTCGTCTGAGATTCTACGCAACGGGATTTTTGGATCCACTATTGCTTTCACCAATTAATTTAGAGCGATATACAAATGGAGATGTGAAATATTAAATGAGGAATAAGATAAATGTTCATGAGTTGTGTTGTAAGTTGTTTACAAGTCTATGGCTTAAAGTGTTTAATTCTTTAAGAGATCCTTCTTATTTAAATTACCTCTATTGCTTTAATTTAAGGTTGGCTCATCTAGAAATATCTGTTTACAGATGGCAGGAAAATGGAGTATTACGGGTAAAAAGTTAACCACAAGGCCTACAAGCTTAGAACTCACACGGGCGTATCGGCTCTTTTATTATAAACTAGGCATGGATTTAGGACAGTTTTTGGAGGAATTTTTGCACCTTTGGATGGATGCTCGTAACTATGGAGTGAAAAATGAGGATGGTATCCAACGACTTATCCGTCGTTTGCCAACAGATTGGCAGGATTTTGCAAAAGAAGTATCAAGAGAGTATATTCTCCATGTAGAAAATTCCAAGGTTTGGATAGATTTACCAGGATTTGTCAACCGGCTCAAGTATATATATAATACGTATGGAACGGCACCTATGAGCACTTGTCCTAGTCCCCGGCAAGTTACACAACATGATACAAAGGAATGGTTGTACCCTGATATTCCAGACGCCGCCCCACGTCCTGTGTCGTTAATTATACATGAAAGGGA
Organism: Salvia rosmarinus; assembly: GCA_036937905.1. Lineage (NCBI taxonomy): Eukaryota > Viridiplantae > Streptophyta > Magnoliopsida > Lamiales > Lamiaceae > Salvia > Salvia rosmarinus. The sequence goes on along the minus strand of CM072822.1, from coordinate 60,533,162 downwards.
CGAGAATGGCCAAAGGACAGGATCTTACCGCCCTCGAGGATTAGGGAAATTACCGCTACCAACTCAACCTTACTTTGTGATAAAAGCAACACAAACTTTCTGGTACTGAAGAAGAAACAAGGAGCATTTTGACCCCTGGCTCTCTGAAAGAGATAGATCGTCGGATATATGAGGCAAAAACGTACCTGGAGAAAGGCAAATCTCCAAATGAGGAGTACGATTCCAACGAAGACCACTCAGAGACATAGAATACTTTGGTAATATGAGACGTATATGTAGATTGTGGATCATGTGTAAATGGTATGGTTAAGATGTATAAAATAAACGTAGTTGGTAATACCTTTTTCTTAATATGTTGAAGTGGTGTCAAAATTTTGGTGTAAATAGAACAAGACACCATGTAATCAGTTGGTTTGATAGACCAATCCTCGTAATTAATGTATGGAAAGTCCTCACTGAGTCATTTTGATAGTATATGCTACATGGTTTTTTTTTGTAGAATGGTATCTGATGTATGAAAACGAATGGTTCCAAATAAGATATGGCTACTATGAGATTATAGTTATACCATTCGGACTAACTAATGCACCAGCCCTGTTCATGAACCTCAAAAATCGAGTGTTCCACAGGTACATAGACAATTGTGTCTTAATATTTATGAATGATGTTCTTATCCATACGAAGAGCGAGAAAGAACATAAAGAACATCGAAGGACTATATTGCGGACATTTAGAGTCAAACAAATTTTGCTAAGTTTAGTATATGAATTTTGGCTTAAAGAAGTAATATTCCTTAGACACATGGTGTCTTCCGAAGGAATCAAAGTGCCTGAAAAAGATGAAGCAATGCAAGGATGAAAGTCGTCAACGACCCAAAGTGAGATCAGGAAATTTTTGAATTAACTGGTTAAAATTTGAGATTCATTAAGAATTCTCTAAGATAGCAATACCGATGACACATCTACCCCAAAAAGGAATCAAATTTACATGGACAAATGAATGTGAGGCCGTGTATTAAAGTGGAAAAGATGATAGTCAACGCATCACGATAACTTAGACTACATGAATAGAATTACCCAATTCATGAGTTGGAACTAGCAGCAGTAGTACACGTACTACAGTTTTGGAAACAACACTTATATGGAATGAATCGTGAGTTCTTCACAATTCACAAAAGTTTGAAATATTTCTTCGAGCAAAGAGACTTAAATATGAGATAGGAAAGATGGCTCGAATCAGTAAAAGATGACAATTGCGATATAAATTATCACCTACGGAAGGTTAATGTAGAATCTAATGCCCTAAGTTGTAAAATTCAGTCTAAGTTATGGTACATCCTTATAGAAAAGGAAAACTCATCGGAGAGTTTAAGAAAATGAATATATAAATAGTTGAGCAACCAGAGACGATCATGAGCCGTATTGCCACACTCACGAATACGTCAGATATGAGAAAAATGGATAATAAAATAATAAAGGAAAGATGAAAGATTGAAAGAATACGAGCTAAGAAGATGAACGAATGGCTGAAGGATTTTAAAGAAGCGCCGGACAATGTCATATTGTCTAAGGAAAGGTGATATATATATTTCAAGCAATAATAAGCTTAGAAATGAAATCATGAGTGAAGCTCATGATATTTCTCATACCGTCCAACCAGGCAGCATTAAGATATATTATGACTTACGAGAAAAGATAGATAGTAAGGAATGAAATGTGATATAACCACATTGTCGAGCATTGTCTCGGTTACTAACAAGTGAAGGCATTGTATCAATGACCTTATAAGGGGTTATAATCTATAGAGATATACAAATGAAAATGGAATGACATAGCAATGGATTTTATGACGGGTTTTGCCAAAATCAAATGAAATAACACTACTATATGGGTAGTAGTAAATTGGCTTACTAAATATACTCATTTTCTGCCTATTCAACTGACACATAGATCTGATAAGTTAGTTCAGTCGTACATAAAGGAAATTGTATATTTACAGGGGGTACCAAAAACCTATCACTTCAGATAGAGACTCCAAATTTACCCCTAGATTTTGAACTAGCTCACAAAAAGGAGTTAGACACAAGATTGAACCTTAACATAGATGTCCACTCACAGACAGATGAACGATCAAAAGGACAGTACAAACGTTTAAGGATACGATGAGAACATTAATGTTAAAGCATGGTGCAAGTGGGAACATGTTGTACCACTTATTAAGTTCACCTACGATAATAGATGTCAAACAACGATCAATATAGCCATATGAGATATTATGTGGAAAGAATTATCGACCACCACTTTATTGTAATAAAGTAGGTGAGAGAAAGCATAAGGTCCTGACAACGTAAATGAAGTGATTAAGATAGCTGCCAAATTAGGCAAAGAATAAGGGAAACTCAGGACAGACAAAAGTCTTACGCTGATACGCGTAGATCTAAACTGCATTTTGAATGCGGAAATAAAGTTTCTTAAGATTTCTCCATCGGGGGAAATTATAAGTTCAAAGTACCAGGAAAGATGAGATCACGTTTTATAGGAACTCACGAGATCCTAGAAATGATAGGCTCAGTAGCCTATAGATTGGTACTTCCACCAAATTTGAGGAATGTACGTAATATTCCACGTGTCACAGTTAAGAAAGTATGAATATGATCCAAAATACGTAATCCATCATAATGACGTGATCCTTAACTTAAATATGAGTAATGATGAAAAATCTACGACTATTTTGATCGTAAGACTCAACGATTAAGAATCAAGTTTGTGCCTTTAATGAAAGTCGAATGGAGAAACCATGGACAAAGGGAAATCACGTGGAAAATTGAAGATGTTATGATGCGAAGGTACCCATACTTTTCTAGGGTATGCAAATTTCGGGACGAAATTTCTTTTAAGGGGGGTAGAATGTAATACCCCGAAGTTTTAAAGCTTAATTACGATGATAAAAACCGTAAAATAGGGTTTTGTCTCGCTAATGAAAATAGTAAATTATCGAATATTGATTTTGACCATCTATGATACAATGAATTCTTACGTTATATTCACTAATGATTAGTGAATTAAGGAAATATAGTTTATATTATTCCTTCGAAAGTATTATTTTAACGTCGATGGAATATCGATAGTTAATATTACGTAAATTTTTCTAAGTGACGAAGCTTAGAATTAAATTTCTTTATTAACGGAATGAATTAATAAAGTGATTACGACTTTATTACGAACATTTTGAGATGGTTCGATTGTTAATATTTTGAGACGATTCGAAAATTTAGTCTAATAATCAAGGAATTGTAATATTTAAATACTATGATTATTTTAGGTAATAAGAGCATTATTTATCATTAAAATAATGCTAGAGAATTAAGGAATAAATATTGAATAAAGTGTGCAATTTTCAAAAACCCTAATTTCGAAAATTAGGGTTTTGACACATGAATCATTTTAATTATTTTTCATATGATTTAATTTATCATCTAAGAATAGTAAGAAAATAAAATGTTTAGCACTTAGAACATAAAAGTGCCGTGAGAAATTAATTGATGATCAAATGGAAGGAAATTTTGCTATCTTTCCATCATGCTTTGAAATAAATGTAATAGTATGATATTTTCACACATAAGACAAGAGGATTAATGAGAGGATCAAAAATGGAAGGTGTGTTGGCATGTGATGGCCGAGAATGTGACATAAAGGAAAGAAGAATTATTGGAACTCTTTGTTTTGGATTTTGCTTGCATATATATTAATGTGTAGGATATTTTGTATGTTAGTATAAGATAAGAAATAAAAATCCTCCTTTGTGAAAGGGTGATAGCCGTGAATGTGGACCAAAAGGTTGGAAGAAAATTTGGATCTCTTGCTTGATGATGACTTGCATATAGTAAATGCTTAAGATCTTTATATTGGTATAAGACATACTAAAAACTCATCCTTGGCATGAGATGGTCGACATGTTTGAGAAAGACTAAGGAATATATATTTGTTTCATTTATGCATTGATGATGATGTGTATTTACTAGAGCATAAAGTGATGTATTATGATGAGTGAGTCACAAATATATTTGTCTTGCATTGTGTGTGAACCGTGAGATGTAGGAGTGAATTATGTGTAAAACTTGATTTTATTCCTTTAGCTTTAGTGTACAAAGTGATAAGGCAAGTAAAACAAAATATCTCTCATTAAAAAATCTATATTACCGTGAGCTTTGAGAGAAAGAAAAGAAGTGAGTGTTCTTCAATTTAATATCCCAAACCTTGATACAAAAACCTTTGCATTAAAAATCAACGTCGATTAAAAGGTTAGGAGTCGAATGAGCTTTATTTATATGTTAAAATTTTTAATTTCCAACCGTTGGATTTTAATATGTATGCTTATGTTAATAAATGATAGAAATATGAGGAATTATGTCATCATGTTTAGTGGCTTGTTAATAATGTTTATATTGTTAAGTATGATCATATGGATAATTTAAATTACAAGCCAAGCATGCTATGATTTTTATAGTGATGCTCGAAAATGTTAATGTGCAATATATTGATGGATTAATGATATATGATAGTAATGGAACTCATTGTGATTTATTGAGATTTTTGAAATCATATGTTAATTATTTTATAATTACCGAAAATTAGTGAAGATCATGTGTTAATGTACAAATCATGTTTAAGTGATATTATAGCATATTATTGATGTAGAGCCTTAATTAAGTGCTATATGAATTTACTAGATTTTTAGAAAATGGTTTGATCACATTTGGAAATTTCGAGAGGTACTAAGAATTGGTACATTGATGTATGAATTTTAATTGTTGAATGTTATGACATATAAGTGATGTGGATTCATAAAAATGTGTTGTATAAATTTATTAGAATTTTTGAAAAATATTTGTTATGATTTATGAAATAACCGAAAGCTTTATGGTATGACTTGGTGATGTACAATTTTTCTATAATCAATGTTAGTATATATTATTGATACTATATTGATATAGTATGTTATGTGAATTTATAAGAAATTTTGGAGAAGTTTTGAAAACTTTTTGAAGAGGGCTGAGAGTTATTGAGTATGAAGACTAAGGTTTTAAATCCATTATACCAAGAAAATCACATATTATGTGCTTAGAATATGTTTTAGACCTATTGAGAATTTATGGGATTTTAGAAACATAGTATACTATGTTTACGGCGAAACGTTATGTTAAATGACGTAAGATGTGAAAAATAATATGTAAGGTACAAGTTAGGTCATACTTGAGTAAAATATTGATCATATTTGTTGATTAACGTGAAAATTGAGACTTAGAGTTATTTGATAAGAAATCGATTGAAAATCGATTTATATGGAAATTTCTTAACATATATGTGAATAATTCAAAAATATGTTAAGAAAAGTCAAAATCGTTGACTTAAGACTAAACGTATGAAATACGTTAATATGTGATCAATGTTATGATATACGTTGAATAAATACACTAATACGTAAAACGTATTAAAATTTTAAGAATATCTCTTTTATAAGAAGCGATTTCATAATTGAAATCATTTTATCGAAAGACGTTAGTATAAGTTCGACGTTTAACCTAAACGATCAATATGAGACCGTAGATTATATTACGCCTCTATCAAGCACGAGAAGTTATTAGTTAAGATATACGATGAAAAGACGCGTAATTTAATTAAAGTGCAGTATTATTATAGAAAGTTATTAAAGCTTATTAGACTTGGACGTTTTTGAAAACGTGACCGACGTACTAAATTAGCTTTTACGTAAAGGTGGACGCGGACGTGATCGTTGGCGAGGAAGAAAACAATTAAGAAATTCTACTGCACTGTGTGGGCTTTTTCTTATCCTCAGGATAAAATGCCTTATTTATGCTTTCTTTGAAATGAAAAATATTTATTTATGATGCTCTCTTTTGAGAAATGATGATGAAATTACCTGCCCAAATGTTTATGTTTTTATGTATGTATCATATCCATGAATGAATAATGAATGTTGTTAGGTCGCTCCCAACGTATGAATGAAAATCGATATCGGATCCTATGCCGGAAGGACAATACCGGCTAGGATTAACGTGTACACATAATGGTGACTGGGGGCCGTAAGGACAATGCGTGGCCGGTCACAGCGTCCGTGGAAGGAGGTCTCCTTCTACGGCGTTAATGATGATGTTATGATGAAAGGAAAGGGATATGGATCATACATACAAGGAAAATGTTGCTGCGATGATTTGATAAATGATAATAATCTTTTAGTAAGCACAAGGCCTTTTCAAATAAAACTCTTGTGTCTTACCATGATGGGACTGTGTAATTTAAAGATGATAAAATGTTTTTGGCATAAGTCCACTGAGTGCATTCTTGTACTCAGCCCTACATATTTGTTTTTAAATATGCAGGTTGAGCTAGTGATGCGATGGAGCAGTGTTGAGCAATATGAATGTTTGTCGCTGAAAGTTATACCTTGATTGTACATCGCCATATGTACATATCACATGTTTTCCGCTGCAAGAACTTAAGTTATGTATTAAAGTCCAAAAGTATGCTAGATATATGTATTACAGTTCAATGTTCAATGGTCCTTCCATTTATAAATTCATGTTTAAAGTAATAGTCCCTGTTAATCCGTACTTAGGATTAGGGGCTGTTACATCACCCCTAATGGGGAGTGTGTGTCATCCGAAAAGTTAATCACAGTGTGTTAAATTGAATGGATGAATGAAACAGTGGAGCAGTGAATCATTCAATTAACTTTGAATAGTATATTGCATTTGAAAGGAAAAAGATATAAAAGGGGTTGGCCGTCGGAAGGAAACAGGTTAAAGGGGTTTACTAGTATCTTAATTCAGAACATATTTATCGTAAAAAAATAAATAAATTATAAAATAAACTTATCAATTTAAACAATTCAAAATATTCATAATCTTTTTCATTCAATAGAACTACATATTTCTTCCATAAAGTTATATGCAATTAAACTAAAGCAAATCTGAATAATTGATAACTAAAAACAAACTAAATCCTACCAAATTATTGAATATAAAAATCTAGAAACAAGTTGATATAATTATTTTTTTATTAATTCAAACTAAATCTAGATAATTAAGTATAAATAAACAAAAAATCACAAAATTATACCTCTGAAGAAGAAACCATAACTTTGTCGTTATCGGAATAGGAGGTTCGTCGCCGTAGGGGTAAGCCGCGGCTAGGTGAGCGCCTTAGAAGTTTGCCGCCACTGTCGCCGGGGGGAGAGGGTTGGCCGTCGTCGTCACCGGGAAGAGAGGGTATGCCAAGAGAAAGGGAGATGGTTGGCCACCAGAAAAATAAAAAAAGGGAGGAAGGTTGGTCGCCGGAAAATAGAGAGGAAAAGAGGGATGGTTGTTCGTTGGGAAAAAGGGGAAGGAGAGAGGTTGGCCGTCGGCAAAGGTGAAAGAGGGATGGTTGTCCGTCGGAAAGGGAGTGTTGACCGCTGGCAAAGGGAATTGAGGAATGGTTGGCTGTCGAAAAAGGTGAGGGAGGAAAGGTTGGCCGCCGACAGAGAAAGGGAGGGAGGGATGGTTGGCCGTTGGCCGTCGAAAAAAAGGGAGGGAGGGTTGGCCGCATAGAGAGAGATAAAGAGAGAGGAGTTTTAGGGTGAGAGAGAAAGAGAGGAGTTATGAAATATAAAAGTGGCTTTAATCAAAAATTCAAACTGGAAAAAATGAAAAAACATATATGCAAGTGGATGTGTATCAATGTGCGTGTATCTGAGAACATGTGTATGCAAAAGAGGTTATTTTTGTACACTTAATTAAAGTATATCAAACTTAATAATAGGGATTTAAAGAATAGCAAATTTATCATATAGATTATATTAAACTTTCTCCCAAGTTAAAATCAGTTTTGCAACTATTTCATTTCTCTCCCAACACGGAGCATCTCCCTCTCTCCCTAGACATTCTATAAAGAAACTATCTCATTAAACCTCTCATATTACTCCATTTCACCACTCCCCAAACATAAATACACTTCTTCATCGTTTAATGGAGAGGGCTAAACTGAAGCCAATCTACAGAGCCCCAGAAACTCCACTGGAGCCAATGGAGTTCCTCTCCCGCTCTTGGAGCGTCTCTGCCTTCGAAAGCTCCAAAGTCCTAGCTCCAGACCCGCACCTCCCGCCCAAGAAAAACCCCGATCACCGCCGCCCAGCCGACATCATATACGAAGACGCCTCAGCCGAGCTGGAGGAGGCCGCCGCCGCCACCTCCGCCGTCTCCGGCAACCCCTTTTCGTTCGCTTCTTCAGAAACTTCCCATCTTCTCATGGAGCGTATAATGTCTCAATTGGTGCGTTAAGATTCGAGCTTTCTCCATTTCTTTGTCTGATTTTCCAAGAATTTTGTTTTTGTAGTGTATATATGCAGTGTCTCTTTAGTGTGTGTTGTGTGTTTTTTTCACAACTCTGTGCCGCTTCTCTCAAAAATTCCTTCTTTTTGTACATATCTTAGTCCTTATGTTTTGTTTGCCACTCAGACTTGTCTGTCGCAGGAAAAATTCTCGTTTTGGAATTATTTAAATGATTATGCTTTTGTTATTTTGTGAAATATGAGATGGATTTCGCCTTCTCTTTATGTTTGTTTAGATTTTCCTGGAGTTGCTGAGTTTGTTTCTGCTTATTTTTTAAGGTGGTCTGTAAATTTGATTAATGAAAGAGAGAAGTACATGGGAGTTAACTAGAGTTCATTTCTTGGAACTTTAAGCTATGGAGAGTGCATTTATTGGTTAGGTAATAGCATTATTTTTCTTGGACAAGACAATTATTAACAATTATTAATAATCAATTACAGTACTCTTATTCTCTGGGTTGAATTTGTTGATGGTATCGAGGAATTATTTTAATTGCAAACAATTATTCCTTCGTTTTATCAAAATAATGTCTATAGTACTGATATGATGAGATGGTTGTGTACCACATGTGCAGCAGGAGGTATCACCACGCACTTCTGGAAGGCTGTCTCACAGCAGTGGCCCCCACAATGGCGGACAGAGCCGTGGTAGCTCTCTCTCTGACAGTCCACCGGTCTCTCCCTCTGATTTGGATGATCTCAAGGTCTTAAATTTATTTCTTCTCATTTCATGTATATATATATATATATATATATATAATAGAATTATTTTTATTATAACATAAAAATTGATGAATTTGTCGAAAATTATGAATCCAAAAAATAATCTCTATGATGATTTGAACCTAGATACAAAATTCTGATTTTTTTATCAATAATTTTATCAACGAATACATTAACTTTCATAGTGGATAACGAATTTTCATTGTTCTTCTCTTAAACTTGTCTCTCTCCATAAATATATTTTAGTTTAAATTAATCTCGACCAAATCTTGTATATTTGTCTTTATTTGTACTTTATGTAGCACTGTATTGTCTTGTGATCATGTTCTGTTTGTGGACACAAAGCACAAGTTCTGGAGAGACAGTAGCTTTATCTTCAACCAAAAACATCTTCAGAAAATGTTAGTATCACAGTGATGCTTTCCTTCTCCCACACTTCAAGATTGGACATTTATTTAGTATTTCTTTTTCTTGTTTTCTTGAAAATTTAGCCTATCTTATTTTTTGCTGCATCCTGCATATATGTTTGGATAGTTATCCATTTTGAGAGAATGATGCCGGTTACACTGCTATTTTATTTTTATTTTTATTTTTATTTTTATTTGTTTGTTGTGATGATGCTGGTGTATGTGAATGGTCCTTCAAATGATAGGGTTGGCATCCTGCCAGTTTGCAACCTTTTAGGTACAAAATAATTGCAGAGTTCTGAGACATCTATACTCTTACATTTGTCTATGACAAAGTTTCACATAAATGTTGTAAGCATTACTTCAATTCCCTACCAAATATGGTTGTAAGGAAATTCAACATTTAATTTTGTGGGGTGTACTATCATGATATATCATTTAATAGAATTTGATTTTCTCAGATTTTAGTTTGATTAAGTGTGTTTTCTTGACATAGTGAAGTTTTGTTGTAATCAATAGTTGACACAGGCTTGTATGCATCCATATAATCGAGTAAATATTCCGGTGAGCAATCCGTACAAGAGCTGTGTCGTTGCTAGCACCACGGCGGCTGGTGGCGGGGGGAAGACCGTGGGGAGGTGGTTGAAGGATCGGAGGGAGAAGAAGAAGGAGGAGGTGAGGGCCCATAATGCACAGCTCCATGCGGCCATCTCCGTTGCTGGGGTGGCGTCTGCTGTCGCTGCCATTGCTGCTGCGACGGCTGCGTCGTCCGGGGCGGGGAAGGATGAGAACATGGCCAAGACGGACATGGCCATGGCGTCTGCTGCCACGCTGGTGGCTGCGCAGTGTGTCGAGGCGGCCGAGGCGATGGGGGCCGAGCGCGACCATTTGGCCTCGGTCGTGAGCTCCGCTGTCAACGTCCGGTCGGCCGGTGATATCATGACGCTTACAGCCGGGGCTGCTACCGGTAGGTATACGTTACATAGATGATAATAATATAGTGTTAGTGTTGATGCAAGTGATGGGATTTCATCTCGGTTGATGTTTGTATACTTGTAGCTCTACGTGGAGCCGCGACTCTGAAAGCGAGGACGTTGAAGGACGTGTGGAACATTTCAGCTGTGGCGCCTCTGGAGAAGGGGACGGGGATCGTTGGCAGCGGCAATGGCGGGAGCAATGGCAGCTCGAACGGCAGTTTCAGTGGTGAATTCATCCCCGAAGAGAACTTCCTCGAAATATGCAGCAGAGAGCTGCTCGCAAGAGGCTGCGAGCTCTTGAAAAGAACTCGAAATGGTAAGAAAATTTCTTCGATGCACACTCATTGTCATGCTCGTGTTGTTCACGTTCCAATCTAATGGAATCCTGCTAAATGCAGGCGATCTTCACTGGAAAGTAGTGTCCGTTTACATCAACAGAATGGGGCAGGTGATGATCAAATCTCACTTTGGGATCATCGAGATTTCACTATACACTTTTTCCAAATTCTTCATAGATTCAAGAGCAAGATAATCTTGCCTTTTTTTTAGAAAAAAAAACTTTATTTTCTTGTGATTGTCACTCTGTAACAGGTTATGTTGAAGATGAAGAGTAGGCATGTAGCTGGGACAGTCACAAAAAAGAAAAAGAGTAAAGTTCATATTTGCTTTTGGCTTTTTGCTTTTGTCCAATGATGGGATAAGAATTGCCAAGTGAAGGGACTACTACTACTTCAAATTCTGCCTAGGGATTAGAGAAAGCAAGTGGAAAAAAGATGAAATAAGATAGCCCACCATATCTTCTTTTTTTTGTTCACATTTTTAAATTTGCAGATGTAGTGTTAGAGGTGCTCAAGGATATTCCGGCGTGGTCCGGCCGCCACCTCCTCGAGGGCGGCCCTGACCGGAGATACTTCGCGTTGAAGACCGTTGGGCGAGGCGTCGTCGAGTTCGAGTGCAAGAATCAAAGAGAGTATGATGTGTGGACTCATGGTGTGTCTAGACTACTCATCATCGCTGCAGAGAGGAACAAAGAACATAGGGTTTGATGTTTTTCCTTAGTAGATGTGAACGCGATGTGGTTTAGTATAGGAGGATATATGCCTCTATTTTGGACTAACAATTTGTTAAGGAATATTGGGTGAAATTGGTAGAAAAAAAAGGTGCTAAAGTTGTTTTAAGTTGATCCAAATGGGATGCCTTTTGTTTTAATTATTTGGAGAAAATGTAGTGTTGGGATTGTGTGTTTGATTTTGTAATATTAAAGAGTAAAGTGAAGGAAAGATAGTGAAAGCATGTGATCTAAATTTTTGTTCACTTTTGTTCTTTTTGTTGGATTTGGATTGGTCAAAAGGAGACGGAGAAATCTCATTTTGGGTAAAGAAACATAGAAATTATCTTTCATTCTTCATTTTTGTATTCTTTGCGGGACTTGATTTTTCTCCCTTTATATAGGGGCATTAGACTAGGGTTTTAACTTATAATTTTCGTTTAGTAATAATTAAAATCACTTTTTTCCACGTGGGATACGATTTACATAATAAATTTCTTTCGGAAATAAAGTGAAGCAAGTGTATTAACAGCAATGTAAATAAGGAAACAATATATTATTATAAGGTATTAATATTGGGAGAATTGTTAAAATAGCCATTTTAGATAAGTAAATGTTGATATCCATAAAAAAGTGATTTTCTAGCCAATTCCTTCCCTTTTAACAAATATTACCACTCATTGTGCCAGATATACTTATTATAAAGGTTAACATCATGAAGGTGATGACTATCTTACCCTTGTGTCGAACAACCCCATCCACAATAATGTGGGATAAAAATGAAAGATGCACTTGGTTTGTATTATTGCATATAAACATGAATTTTATTCGGTGGATATTGAAGGTAATAGCTGTAAATTTCCTATGAATACAAAAAAAAGAAAAGAAAAAGGAAAGAAACCATCTTTATGCTTTTGTATTATGGAGAATGATCCTCACCGCTACTCCTCTATATATGCACTGTTTCTCCTAATTCTTGTTCCAAATCTGCTAGCTCTTAACCAATTAAGCTACGCCCGTGGGGGCAAGCTTCTCCCAATTCTTTTGTTCATTGTAGGTGAGCTTTTCAATTATGCTTCACAAAGTATTTTCTTTATCAATTCTCTTATTTATCGAGAAGACAAAGACTTGGGTGAGCTCGCTCATCGTGAGCTCACCATTGTTTTTTATTAAAATAATTATATATTATTATGATGAGTAAGGATAATTAGATTTTGCTAATTTATAATTAAAAATTATTATTTATTATTTCATAATTTTGACTTATTAATATACAATTAAGGTTTATTAAATTAATTAATTTTAATTAAAATTAATTTAATAATTAATTAATTAATTAAAAAATTAATTAAGTGATCTCACTATGTGTGCGGCGCGCACAGGAGACCATCCCTATCGGGAAAGAAGGCTCAAATTATGATGAAGAATGGGTATAATATCTTCAATTCTACGGCATAAATTTTGTGTTTGTTATGTACCCTCCTGTGTTCACCATCTTTGGATACATGGCTATGCATTTTTGTGTAATTTGAACCACCGGCTAGAACCGATGTTAGTCATTTGGAATTAAAACTTCAAAAAAAAAAAAACTCGTCCCGTCCATCAAAAGTTTACATTGCTTTCGATTGCACAACTTTTAATAAATTTTAGGTGTAAAATGAGTGGAAAATGAGTCATACATTGTAAGTGCTAAATGATGGTTTTTTTGGTTCTTTTTTGTTCTTTTTCTGGGGGGAGGGGTAAATAAACAGGTAGATTAAAGGTAAAATTGTGGGATTTATGTGGGTGTTATAATAAAAAGAAAAAAAAATGTAAATTTTTTGTTAAAGAATAAAAAAAATTAAATATAAACTTTTAGTGAATGAAAATAATATTATTTTACAAAAGCAATCCCATATTACCATAAAATAATTTACAACACTAACTAGAGAAATGATTTCAATGTAAATGCCCAACTACTATCTCACTATATGGGCCTTTCAATCAAATCGGTTAATTGGGCTTAATTCTGAGTTTAGTTGTATGTCAACAGTAGAGCTGGCAAAGGGGGTCGGGCTGGCCCGGCCCAAAATTCTATTGGGCTAAAAATATGATAAGCCAGCCCAGCCCCATCTAGGCCACCGGCCAAACCCGCCCAATATTTAATTTAATAAAATATCATTTTTAATTTCAAAAAAATATGATAACAATAAATAAATTAAATCTACTAACATCAATTTAAAAGTAAATAAGATAAATTGCGTCTAATAGCATCAATTGCAAAGTAAATAAAATAAATTAAGTCTACTAACAAGTCTAACATCAATTTCAACGTAAATGTGTGAACGGGCTTTTAGGCCCGTTAACCCCGGGCTTTTTAGCCCCAAAGCCCGGTCAGCCCGATGGGCTATGTGGGCGGGCTTTTTAGGCTCGATTTTTTTAGGGTCATTATTTTCACGAGCCCAACCCGATCCCAATTCCGGGTACCCCGGACCGGCCCATCGGGCCGGGCCAAATTTGCCAGCTCTAGTCAACAGCAATGATACATGCTTGAGCCAACCAATCATATTTTTCCGTCTGTTTCATTTCAGTTATGATTTACATTATAACTTTAGTTTTTTTTTTCTCTAAATAAAAAACAGGTTTAATATCATATGAGAAAATACCTCTTGATTGTATTAGCATAGAAAATTCAGTTGCAGTTAAGTGAGCGTTGCAATTATTTAATAATGTTATTGCATATTTTAAATCATAATAACTAAATTCATATACACTATACAAATTATATCGAATTAAATAATAATCATTTTAATAGCACCAAACTAGAAAAACAATACAAATTGGTGATTCACCTCATTAATTTTTATTTTATCATAATATACATAGTTATAAATGGTTTAATTTATTTAAAAAATATTACAGATTTACTTAGAATTCTCAGTAAGTGATTTACTTAGAATTCTCAGTAAGTTATTTACTTAAAAAATATGGGTACTTCCAGTTACTAACCGGAAAGTATAGTAGTTGGAATGTATATACAATAGCTCTTCAAAAAAAAGCTTGATTCAACGATATATTAACTGACAAACTCTTCTCAGCACTGAAAGCTGATGAGTACGACATCAGACGTACAGAAGAATCATCAAAAGCTGATGCATCTGAAGAAGAAGCTCAAGTCAGCACGAGCAAATGTACTGCTCTGAAAGCTGACAAGAGCAAGGAGACCAAGAAGACAGCCAAAGACAAGATTGAATGTAGCAATGACGAGTTGCTGACCCAGTAAACTCTGATGGCTGGAAGATTGGGAAGATGGAAGCCGGATTGAAGAGGTAAAACAATTAAATAACTAAAACAAATAAGAAATAAATCAAGATAAAAGGGTCTCGGTTCGAATAAATCCACACTAATCACTACCTCTAATCATCAACGTAAATATATATTAATTCTCATGGACCAATAATTTATAGAATACTGTGCATGCAGGTGACATATCACAATTCACACGTACTTTATCGATAATTAGCAACATATGCTAAATTAATTATTTTCTTTATCAAAACACAACCTAGTTAGAAACATCAAACCTAGATTTAATGTTCTAATAGTTTTAAGAGGAACTCAATTTAGACAAATTATCCAAGAACACAAGTACTAATTCGTCTACCAATTTATTTCTTACTACCAATACGATATTTTTGCCACTTATTAGCATATTCCAATAATTACAGATTGGGTGAACTAATTGATACTAATCTGAATTAATCTAACGTGATCAGGCTCAAGAAAATCAAATTAAAACTCTCTACTCAGAGAACAAATCAAAATCTAATTTAATTAATTAAACAGCAAATTAGATCTCACAGATATTAAAATTATTCTACCCGAATCAAAAAAAAATAGTTACTCATCCTATTAAAATTGAACATAATCAAAACATATTAAAAAGCATAATAATTAAGCTAATAACAGAATTCTTACCGCATAACTCTGATCAGTGATACAACAATCCAAGCTTAGAAAGAAAGAAATAAAATCAAACTATAAAAGAAAACTAGCTACTAGAATTTGAAAAAACCAAAAGAAAACTTATTGGTTAAATTTCTTCTGTCAGCTCGTGTTCGCTGCCAACATATGTTGACTTAGGAACAAAATCTCCGCCCCCACGACCTTAGCTCAGTTGATTAAAAGCTAGCAAATTTGGAATAAGGACCAATGATCGAATCATAGCAGTCGTAGTATAGGAGTTTCACCCTATTTGGGGTGGCTCCTTGTGGACACTAGGCAAAATCCTTATACCTTCTTAATCGTTGAGTTATCATGATTTATCCCTCACATTCTCATGGATTTGGGAAGTGAGAGCTCTCGAGGAAAGAGCTTCATCTTTTGGAATAAGAAACAAAATCTCCTCAAAGTCAAAGGCGCCAACATATGCCATCATAGATGCTCGAAAGAAAAACCTAATGAAATTAAAATACAGCCCATTAATCATCGAGAAAAAGAGTTAGCCCAATGCAGACCCATATTTGGTTTAGTCTCTTGCATCTTTGCTTATTTTCTTCTTTAATAATTGCACGAAAATCCTTATTTCTTTCATTTCCTTTTATTTGATTTCATCAATAATGATCTTCTCAATTTTATATTAAAAAAAAATCTAATATGTATATTAAATTCAAATAAGCATAAAAAATTCTAAATAATATGAACAACAAAATACACACATCAAGCATTGAATTCTCCCAGAGACGGAGACAGTAAGGGGCATGGGGGCCCATGGGCCCCCCAGTAATTTTGAAAAAATGCAGGGATATTTTAATTATAATTTTTAATATATTATTGAATATGTCTAATTCTAAATATCATATCTTGGAGCTTCATCCAGCATCTCGTTGCACAGAAACCTTTTCTCTTTCTGTCTCTCGTTGTCTATTTCTTCCCCCAACAAAGAGACATCTTCCATCTAGGAACAACATCGGCGAGACGACGACCCTCGACTCCGGTAAGTTTCGAATTTAACAGTTTTGTTCTAATTTTTTAGGAGTTTGCATATAAACCATATTCCCCTCTTTTTCTTATTGTTTGTTTGATTTATTGAATGTGTTGATTGCTTCTAAAATTATCAAATTAAATTAGTTATTATGAAATTATTGTTTGTTTGAGGAGTTTGCACAGAAACAATTGTTTGTTTGAGGAGTTTGTGAGAGTGAGCCACCTAGGTTGTACAGTCAAATGGTATAAGCAAACTATTATCTAAGGGTTTTATATGCCCAATAAAAATAGAAAAAGCAAGTTTCATTAAGCTATGAGCTTTGAAGAATGACAACTAAAGATATTAGACAAGAATACCATTCTTTTACAGAGATTTTGACTACTTATGTCAAATTAATTAAAGAATAAAAATCTTCAAAAAATAGTAGTCACATTTGTCACTCTATAATTGGAACAACATCTAGAAGCAAATAAGTAACTATTATGTGCTAGTATTTTGTGGCATTGGTAATGGTTTGAAATGACACCAAAGTCATTTGAAATTACAGTGCATTCATTCATTGAAAATATGTATCATTTGATTATATATTTTTATTAATATATCTTGTTTAGAGTAAAAATTGTTTCTTGTTTTGATTATATATTTTCATTATTTCTTAGGTAAATGAATCGCTATTTTAGGAAAACTTCTCTTGCTGTGGAGGTTTCATCTTCGTCAGTTAATGGACCTACACTTCTCCAACCTCAAGAATCATCGAAGGAGGAGAACAATGAAGTTGATTTAGAAAATATTCCAAGTGATCCAAGATTACGACCTGATATAATGAGTTATCCACCGAACTTAATAGAACAAGTTCGTAGAGCTTACTTACTTAAAGGTCCATGTCAACCGCGTGAGCATGTTTTTCCTCATAGAATTGATGGAAATTGTAAACGTAAATTTGTTTCATTTTGGTTTGATGAATTCAAGAGTTGGTTGTAATATAGTATTGCAAAAGATGCAGCTTTTTGTTTATATTGTTATCTTTTCTCAAGAATCCATGGAAATAGACATGATGCTTTTGTATCTGGGGGATTTACATCTTGGCATAAGAAAGAAAGGTTGAGAGATCACGTTGGAGATCATACTAGTGATCACAATAAGTGTAGATTGGCATGCCAATATTTGATGAATCAAGCCCAACACATTGAAGTGTCTATTTTTAAAGTATCAAAGCAATTTAAACTTGATTACCGCCGCATATTAGATGCAACAATTGTTTGTCTTCGATATCTTATTATGCAAGGATTAGCTTTTCGAGGAAATAATGAGTCCGACGAATCCTTGAATCAAGGAAACTTTCTTGAGCTTTTGAAGGTTATTTCTTCTTGCAATGAAGAGATATCTAGTGTTGTACTAAAAAATGCTCCTGACAACCTCAAACTAACATCATCGGATATTCAGAGAGATATCATAAATGCAGCTGCATTTGAGACTATAAAAGCTATCATAACGGATATTGAAAATTGATTTTTTCTCCATATTAGTTGATGAGTGTCGGGATGTATCTGTCAAAGAGCAAATGGGTGTTGTGGTATGTTATGTGGACAAGAATGGATGTGTCATAGAATGTTTTCTTGGTCTCGTGCACGTTAGTGACACCGCTGCAACCTCACTTGAGAAGACACTTGATTCATTGCTCTCTACTTATGGTCTAAGTGTATCAGTTTGAGAGGTCAAGGATATGATGGTGCAAGCAACATGAGAGGAGAATTCCATGGGTTGAAAAGTTTGATACTCAAAAGAAATCCTAGTTCTTATTATATTTATTGTTTTGCTCATCAACTTCAACTTACAATTTTTGCTGTTTCTAAAAAGCAAACATGTGTTATGTCTTTTTTTAATACTGTCACATGTTTATGTAATATTGTTGGAGGTTCTTATAAGCACAGGGATATGCTCCGAGAGAGCCAAAGACAAAAGATTATTGAAGGGATTGCAAGTGATGAAATTAAGACCGGAAGAGGATTGAATCAAGAAATGGGATTGAAACGACCTGGAGATACTCGTTGGAGTTCACATTATGATACTCTCATCAACTTGATGCATTTATTTTCTTCTATTGTTGATGTTCTCGAGTATGTTGGGAAGATTGGTAATGATTATTCATAGAGGGCAGAAGCTATTGATGTGCTAGAAGTTATAAATCGTTTTTAGTTTGTCTTTGTGTTACATCTTATGAAGCAAATATTGGGGATCACATATGAACTTTCTCAAGTGCTACAAAGGAATTATTAGGGGTGGGTCGGTACGGTATACCGAAATTTTTTCGTCGTATCGTATACCGTACCGAAAATTACGGTATGTAAAAATTCATACCGATACCGTACAGAACCGTTCGACATACCGAAAGTCGATATACCGAAAATTACGACATGATAAAATTTTATACCGTTACCGTATCGATTTTACGGTATACCATTCTGGACTTCGGTATACCGAAATTACCGAATTCATATCGAAAATACCGAATTCATACCGTACCGGATTTCGGTATACCGAATTCATACCGAATTTTTTGGTATATACCAACATACTGGTATGTACCGATAAACGGTATATACCGAAATTTTCGATATATATCGCGGTACGGTATATATCGCTATACTGCGGTATCAAAAAATTGATACCGTTACCGTAGCGAAAATTAACGATACGGTATCATACCGTACCGAAAATTCGGTATTTTCGATATTTTTTTGGCACGGTAAGTTCAGTATACCAATTTTTCGGTATTTTCCCCCATCCCTAGAAATGATCAAGACATTGTTAATGCAATAAATCTTGTTAAGGTAGCAAAAACACGTTTGCAAGTAATGAGGTAAAAAGGTTGGGAGATTTTGATTACTGAAGTTTGTAAGTTTTATAGCACATATGAGATAGATATGCTAGATATGGAAGATAAGTATGTAATTCGAGGAAGAGAAAGACTTAGAATTGAGAAAATGACGAATCTCCATCATTATCGAGTTGAGCTATTTTGTTCTGTAATTGGCATGCAAGCTCGAGAGTTGAATCAACGTTTTGATGAAGTCATCACAGATTTACTTTTATGTATGACATGTTTCGATCATAGAGATTCATTTTCTGCATTTGATTTGGAGAAGCTGCTTCGCCTTGCAAGGTGTTATCCATCTGAATTTTCTGAAGTTACTTTGTATGAACTTGAAAGTCAACTTGAAAACTTTATTTTCGATATGTGTATAGATGAAAAGTTTTCACAAGTATCAGGGATTGGATGTTTGCTCAGCAGATGGTTTCTACAAGAAACATGAAGTTTTTCCATTGGTTTATTTGTTAGTTTAGTTGTCATTGATCTTACCAGTTGTCACTACCTCAGTAGAAAGAGCTTTTTCAACAATGAAATTCATCAAAAGTTCTCTAGGCAATCGTATGAGAGACCAACTACTGAATGATTGCTTAGTTCCTTATATTGAGAAGGATGTGTTCGTCAATATCACTAATGAAACTATTATGCAGCGATTTCAGAAGATGAAGAATAGAAATGAAATGTTATGATGTGATTGTATTTAACTTTTATTTTTTGAATATTGTAATATAATTTAAACAATACCATTTATTTTTATTTTTATTATAAAAATTATTTTTGGGCCCCCATCGAGAAATGTCTGGCTCCGCCACTGAACTCTCCCCTCAAATTTAGGAAACATAATGTTAGATATTACACATCTACTTCTTTATTCTAGTTTTTCTTTCAATTTTTTTCTTGGATTAGATGCTTGAAATATTATCTCCATTTATGTCAGGGGAGAACAAAACTGAGTCAAAATTGGAAAAAAAAAATATCACTAAATTTGGTTAGGTATGGGATGGTGTAAGGAATACTCAGCAAAACACCACTGAAAACTAAGAGAAAGAAAACAGGACGCAAACAAGAACACCAGGATTACGTGGTTCGATCCAAGAACTGGACCTACATCCACAGGAAGGTAAATGATTAACTTCTATAGATTTAGATGGAGAGAATAAAAGATTACAGACTCACAAGAACAAGAAGAAAAATATGCAAATTTGAACACCAACAACAATGGCTTTTGCACTCAACAATTTCTCTATCTTGATCTATCTACTCTCTCTCTTTTCAAACTCTCAGACTGCACTGATAAGAATGAAAAGTTAACTTTTATAACTGTCCGTGTCTTCGTATTATATACACTGCTTCAAAATAGATTGCACGCTCCAGCTGTAACTCCAATTAGATTTGACAGTTAGTTAGTTGTAATAGTTTTACAACTAACTCCTCTACTTAATTGTTATTACTACTTCGGTCCTTTTGTATGGAATATGTATTGCAGATCACTTATCAACAATCTCCACCTTGATCAAAAAAACTTATTCAGATCCATTCCCTTCCACTTAGTCCCATTATAGGACTGCCACACATATCCTTACTGAGATTTCAGACCAACCAACTTAAGACAATACTTGTACTTAGCTGTAAGTAGAGCTTTAGTTAACATGTCTGCAGCATTTTCTTCGGTTGACACTTTAACAACCTTCACATCTCCTTTTTCAATAATGTCTCTAACGAAGTGCAGTCTAACATCAATGTGTTTTGACCTTTCATGGAAGACCTGATGTTTAACCAAGTGTATAGCACTTTAGCTATCACACAAAATAGTAATGGACTTCTGCTCTACTCCAAATTCACTCATAATTCCCTTTAGCCAAATTCCCTCATTCACCGCTTCTGTAACTGCCATATATTCAGCCTCTATTGTGGAAATTCCTACAACAGACTGAAGCATGGATCTCCAACTCACAGCTGTTCCAAATAAGGTAAATATATAGCCGGTTTGAGATTTTCTAGTATCCACATTTGAAGCATAATCAGAATCCACATACCCAATTAATGGTTCTTCAACATCAGTCTTCATACTAAATTCAAAACCAATCTCAGATGTAGATTTGATGTATCTCAGTATCACTTCAAAGCATCCCAGTGAGTTTTTCCAGGATTTGCCATAAACCTGCTTGCCACACTTATAGCTTGTGCCAAATCTGGTCTTGTACATATCATGCTATACATGATACTGCCAACTACATTTGCATAGGGAATTCTACTCATTTCCCTTTTCTCATCCTCCGTTTCAGGCTTCTGTTTCACGGATAACTTCACATGCTGAGGTAAGGGTGTGTTTACTCCTTTTGCTTGATGCATATTAAATCTCTTCAGCACCTTTTCCAAGTAGTCAGTTTATATCAGCTTTAGAGTTCCATTCCCTATATTTCTCATTATATCCATGCCTAAAATCCTTCTTGCAATCCCAAGATCTTTCATATCAAACTCAGACATCAAATCCTTCTTAACAAGATCAATCTCAAATCTGTGCTTGCTGGCAAGAAGCATATCATCCACATATAGAAGCAAATATATCTGACTCGAATCTGTAGTTTTCTTTATATATACACAGTTATCATGTAGAAACCTCCTGAAACCAATCTTTTCATATGATCATTAAATCTCTTGTTCCACTGCCTTGGACTTTGCTTAAGCCCATACAAAGACTTCTTCACCAGGCACACCTTTGACTCACTCCCAGCCACTGTAAAACTCCAGGTTGATTCATAAAAATGGTTTCTTCGAGCTCTCCATTTAGGAAAGCTGTTTTACATCTAATTGATGTAACTCCAGATCATGTTTAGCTACTAAAGCAAGAAGCAACCTGATAGAACAGTGCTTCACCACAGGTGAGGAGATCTCAGTAAAGTCTCTTCCCTCATTTTGAGTGAAACCTCGAGCTACCAATCTTGCCTTGTATCTCACAGTCTCCTTTCCATTAACAACTTCAATCTTCTTCTTGTATAACCATTTACAGCTGACACATTTATGGGAAGCAGACCTATCTACAAGGATCCAGGTTTTGTTTGTGAGTAATGCATCAATCTCTTCATTCATAGCTTGTATCTAATGTTCTTTTTCAGGACATGTGATTGCTTCTTTGTAGTTATTTGGCTCTTGGTAGCTAATATCTTCAGCCACAATGAAAGCATACGAAATTATATCTACATGACCATATCGACTTGGTGGATGAATCTCTCTCCTAGTCTTATCTCTTGCCAGTTGGTAGTTTCCCAAATCTTCATTTCTTTCAAACAATATTGTCTCATCTTTTACAGTAGCATCTTCTGTAACTTCTCTTTTATGTTCTTTATTTTCTTTAACCAAAAATTCAGGAAACTCCACCTCGGTCTCAGCACTGTTTTTTCCTTTGATTTCTGGATTCATATCCATCATGAATGGCATATTGTCTTCTCTAAAAATCACATCTCTGCTGATAACTACCTTGTTCATCCCATCCTCTATGCACCAAAGCTTATAGCCTTTTACTCCATGTGGATATCCAATCATAACACATTTTAGAGCTCTTGGATCCAACTTATCTTGCCTTATGTGTGCATATGCAAGACATCCAAAGGTTCTCAAATGTGAGTAGTCAACTGGTTTTCCATTCCATATTTCCTTTGGTGTCTTGAGCTTGATGGTTGTTGAAGGACATCTGTTGATCAAATAGCAAGCTGTAGCAACAGCTTCACCCCAGAATTTCTTTGCTAATCCAGACCCAGTAAGCATGCATCTTACTCTTTCTAGCAAAGTTTGTTCATCCTTTCAACTAATCCATTATGTTGTGGATTACCCGGCACAGCTCCATGCCTTTTGATTCCCTTCTTCTTGCAGTAGTCTTGAAATTCATCAGATAAGAACTCAAGACCATTGTCAGTACGTAGGCACTTTACCCTGCAATTTTTCTCATTTTCTACCCCCTGGCATCACTCAACAAACTTGTTAAAATCATCAGATTTTTGTTTGAGAATATACACCCAAACCTTTCTTGAATAGTCATAATTGAGAGACATAAAGAATCTGCCTCCACCTACAGTTTTAGTTTTAGTTCTAGCTGGACCCCATAGGTCACAATGAACATATTCAAGAGGCATGGTAGAAACATATTTTCCAGTTGCAAAGGGTAACTTCATACTTTTTCCAAGGATACATTCTTCGCATGACTCTAGTTTTAACTTATGAGAAGTTTTCAGTATTCCTTGTTTAGCTAACTCATTTAGACCTTTCTCACTTACATGTCCAAGCCTAACATGCCAACTTCTAGACTCATCACAGGAATTAATCTCAGTTTCACCAATAACAGGTTTAGCAAGTAAGTAATATAGACTAATATGCCTAACTCTTTTCAAGATTTCTTTAGAGTCTTTACAGATGCTTAACTTTCCATGTGATGATCTAAAACTAAACCCCTTCTGTTCAAGAAGACCAAGAGAAATTAAATTTTGTTTTAGAGTAGGAATGTACCTGACTTTAGTTAGCATTCTCACAGCTCTTTCATCAGTCCTTAGCTTGATGGATCCAATTCCTTTGACAGGGCAAACTTCATTATTTCCCAGAATTACAGAACCAAGGTCCTCTTTGTGAAGGTCTTCAAACCATGACTTTATTGGACACATGTGAAAAGTGCAGCCTGTATCAAGAATCCATTCTTCACCTATTGGTGAGGATAGGATATTTAGAACTTCAACATTTTCAAGCTGCTCCACATTATCTGCTGTATCTGGTGCAGTATTTTTCAGAGCTTGCTTTCTGTTCCAGAGATAACAGTCCTTCTTTATATGTCCAAGATTCTTACAGTGATGACATCTCCTAGTTTCCTTCTCATTACCTTGAAAAAATTTCTTTTCCTATCCCTTTTATTTTTGAACTTTTTCTTGAACTGTTTTCCCTTTATAGTTAAACTTTCACCAGTTGCTTCTTGCTTGGATTCAGACTTCTTCTGGATTTCTTTGGCCTTCAGAGCCGATTGGACCTCTTCAAGAGTGATGGTGTTTTCTCTGCCATATAGCATGGCATCTTTCAGGTGATCAAACGACTTTGGCAGAGCATTCAGTAAGATAATGGCCTTATCTTCATCATCAAGGCTGACTTCGATGTTCTCCAGATCATCCACTGCCTTGTTGAACTCATCAAATTGATCAAGAATACTCTTCTCGTCTGAAATCTTGTAGGAATACAGTCGTTGCTTCATGTAGAGGTGATTTGCCAATGATTTGGTCATATACAGACTTTCAAGTTTTGCCCACACACCTGCAGCGCTTTGCTCTCTTGAGACTTCTCTCAAGACTTTATCTCCAAGGCACAGAATTATGGCATTGTGCGCTTTCTCCATCATTCTAGCCCTTTCTTCCTTTGACATATTTGTGGTTATGGCGTCTTCTTGTTTTAGGGCATCAACAACCCTTGCTGTATGAGCAAGGCCTTCATTTTCAGGCTCCATAAGCCAAAATCGTTCATGCCTGTAAACTTCTCTTTTTCGAACTTGGTTGATGACATTGCGATCGGTGGGAGTGAAGTTTCCCACAGACGGCACCACTTGTAAGGAATACTCAGCAAAACACCACTGAAAACTAAGAGAAAGAAAACAGCACGCAAACAAGAACACCAGGATTACGTGGTTCGATCCAAGAATTGGATCTACATCCACAAGAAGGTAAAGGATTGACTTCTATAGATTTAGATGGAGAGAATACAAGATTACAGAATCACAAGAACAAGAAGAAAAATATGCAAATCTGAACACCAACAACAATGGCTTTTGCACTCAACAATTTCTCTATCTTGATCTATCTGCTATCTCTATTTTCAAACTCTCAAACTGCACTGATAAGAATGAAAAGTTAGCTTTTATAACTGTCTGTGTCTTCGTATTATATAAACTGCTTCAAAATAGATTGTATGCTCCAGCTGTAACTCCAATTAGATTTGACAGGTAGTTAGTTGTAACAGTTTTACAACTTAACTCCTCTACTTAATTGTTATCACTACTTCAATCCTTTTGTATGGAATAAGTATTGCAGATCACTTATCAACAGATGGCTTTGAGACCATTTCAGGTAAGTTCGGGTTTTTCTTGTCATATCAAAATGCAAATATAGTCGGTTGGTTTTGTGGCACAAAAAATTCAGGTTGATTCAATTTGGAATATTTTTCTGTGACTCACATACAAATATGAAAATAATTTGAAGATTATTGTTTATGTCTAATTAATTTAAAGGCGGTTAAATTCAAGTTTTATATGTTATTTTATTTTATGATTGGTCAACAATGAAATTTGGGGCTCGGTTTGGTTCAAACTACAAATTTTCTAACAGTTTAAATTTCTCCCTACCAAATATTCAACTTTCAACTTTTTGAATTTGACTTTGGTTTGATCCACACCAGACTGCATCTGCCCTAATTTGTGTTTGATCATGATAGTTGCCTCATTCCAAATAAGTGTCGAGGCATTGTAGTGGATTTACTATTCCATCTATAAAATAAAATAAAATAAAACAAAACATGTAAACAAAAACGAATAAGAGAAAACATAAGAAAATTAATCTTCCTTATTTGCAATATACTCTATTTTAAATGTGCAAATCCAATTTATACAAGACTCACTAGTTACTACGCATGTAAATGTTTGTTAAATTATTAAAAGATAACATGTCCTATATATTGAATATATCTAACATTATCCTATATACCTCACATGCTTATATATAATTAATTGCAATGTGTTGGTGTTTTTTCTTGTGTATCTAGCTTACTTATATATAATTAATTGTAACATGTTGATGTTTTCTCTTAAGTATCTATGAATTTCTGACAGAGATGTTCAATATGAATTTCTAGCAGAGCTGATCAATTTGAGACTCTAACTTTGATCATTTGAATTGTTTCCCGGTTATCTAATCTTCAATATTGAGTGAGAGTATATTATGAATATAATCAAATTTCTCTCTAATAATTTCTGAAAAACTGTGTATTATTAGGATCATATTGGTTTTCTCTTTTCTAATACATATAATTAATGTTCTCTAAATCCTAATTAGATTAGGATTCCAGAATATATAATAAATATAATAGTTATCTTTTCAAATCAGATCATTATCTAGAGACTATGAAATATATTAAATAAATAATACAACATAAAAGATCTTCATGGGCTAGTCCAACGATCAAATACAAGGAATAAAATGATTTTCAAATGAATTAATTTTTTATGTTCAACCCAAAACACAAATTAATTCATAAACATAAATTTATTTCATTAAAGAATAAATATTGACCCTTTATAGCCGAAATTGCATTGTACTTAAACGTTATGAATTCTTATATTCAAGATATCGAACATCCGTTAATTATTTATAGTACTATCGGTTTAAAATAATTAACTTCTTAATTAATCCTTAAGAAGTACCACTCAACTTTATTATCGTATATGAACTAACTCAATCTGCAAGATTTAGTATAATAAACTTTTTTGAGCTCCTTAAATGAATGTCATCATACTAAACAGATATGGTTACTCAAAACAGATAACCAGCATAAGCACTGCCGCCATCCAATATAGAATATTGAGTTATTCGATGTATCCTCATCCATAACAAGTCAAAATGATGGTCAGCAACTCATACTCATCTGAAATCTTATCGAGCTTCATATTACATTAAGTCACCAAGACCTAAGTTCTTCGCGGTGATCAGATAGAAGAACACTAATCGTTATGATCCATCAATACGTCAACACTTACCAACATAAACAAGCCACAAAGTCAATCTACTTTTTATTTATACCACAACTTATACTAACAATTCATCCTTAAGTTATCTTAGTTGTGATATAAATTTATATCTCAATAAATTTAATCAATCATACAAACGTATGTGATCTTCTACACATTGTATTATCTAAATTTAAAAGGACAACATATTCAATCATAAACAATTCAAATAAAGAAACAAATAATAAAAAATATTATATACAAAGTCAACTAACTTTTCCTTATAGAAATCCAACATCCAAATCAAATAATATCTTGATTCATCGAAAATTCCTATCATCCACTCAATCACATTTCATAATCGAATTTGATCTCCCTTCTTGAAATGTGACCTAAATGCCCCCAATGACTTTCCTCCGTTAATTTAACCTAGACAAAAAATGTTTAAGCCGATGGGTGAGTTAGTCATTACAGCAGGAATGCCAGAATATAAATTCCAAATTAAGACGCCATTTTCGAA
Source organism: Salvia rosmarinus (assembly GCA_036937905.1). Lineage (NCBI taxonomy): Eukaryota > Viridiplantae > Streptophyta > Magnoliopsida > Lamiales > Lamiaceae > Salvia > Salvia rosmarinus. The sequence continues at coordinate 60,505,520 of CM072822.1, read as the reverse complement.
TTTAGGCGTTTCTTCAAAGCTGAATTCCGCAGGATTAGAGATACAGCGAGAATGGGCTCTCTAAGCAAGGTGGGGAATTTCTTTAATTCTAACTCTTCTGATTTTAAAAGCTGTAAATTTGTGCGGTTATGATTCTTGTCTATACTTAATTATTTAAAATTGCAATTTTATTCTCTCAAATGATTGTGAAGCCTCTTTTCTCCTTTTTTAGTTGATTCTATCAGATTATAGTCGGTATTTATTTTCTGATAGTAGGAGGATCTAATTATGAATAATATTGTTTGTTGGTTCGGGTCTCAAACTTCGATTATGTCATACGATTACCATGTGAAAGTGAGCGTATGCTATGTTGGATTATGGTTCTATTTTTTCTTCAGCGCTGCTTGTTCTTCTTCAATTTGCTTCTTGCATATCTAGCCTCACTGACCTGCTAAATTCAACACCCCTCCCCCTCCCCATCCCCGTGCTTTGTATGCCCTCAGCTCGTTGCTTTGTGATAAATGGAGGTTTTGTGAGAATTCCTTGTAACTTGGTTGTTTTGTTTTCGCCAAAAATCAGTTAATTCTTTGGTTTAATATCTGGAGTTGCGTGAGTTTAAAGATGCATTTTGCGTTGTTTGAGAAGCATTATCTGTTAGGGATATTCATTTGTGCTGGGTTGATTAATGAATCTGAAATTGTTGAGGGCGATGAGAAGAAAAATTAATGGTGACGAGGGATGGGATCAGGAAAATTGGATGGGGGGTTTTTGTACTAAGGATTTGATTGTCTTGTGCTGGGTCTTGTTGCCTCTAGGGCTGATCTATAAAAAATTGGGGGGTTTTGTCTAGTGATGAGAAGAAAATTGGACTGAACATTCGTAACTTATTTTTACAACTAACTTTAATTATCGTTTCTGCAAGTGCGCCTGAAATATCATGTGATAGACTGCCTCATTTGCTGACAGTAGTTAGCTACTTTTTTTAACATTCTGTTTTCCGGGTTTCTTTTATCTCATTTGTTGGCATGTGTAAAATGCCATCTCCAATCCATGTTTTGTTGGCTGTTTCTAGTAACTTACGGTGTTAGCTTGCCCCTTTGGGAGGACTAGTGAATATATATATCGTATATGCTTGACTTGATGTCACGAAGAAAAGAGAAATTAAACCTTTAATTTTTCAGTCTATTTATGCATGAAAAAAAGCAAGAGTTATGAAAACATGTTCCTTGTTCCAGTGAATTACATACAATTTTAATGCAATGAGTTTCTGGTTTTATGAATAAACATATTTCTTTTTACATACAGTTCCTGCCTACTGAAAGAATCTCTAATGTTTTGCATTTCTGAATGAGTTTTGGCTTGCTTATGAAGAATAATTTGAGAGCAAGTCGTATTGCGTACTTATTGATATCTTCTCACTTCAAAACCCTGACTGGAAACCTAATATTTTTTGGGTTGAGTCTATTATTTTCTCAGGGCATGTTATATCCTAAACTATTCCTTAAGAAATTTTCATAGGAATTTATATATTACTGAATCTGCATATATTTATATATATATATACAGAGAGAAAAGATATTTACTTCTAAAATGTCATAAAAAACTTCTTCAGTGCTCACCACAAAAATTCATGTTGATCCTAAACAACTGTCCTTTCCTACTTCATGTTATTTATTACATTGGCTTGCTTAGATTTGTTGATTAACTGGTTCTTTCTGTCAGTAAGATAATATTGTAATTGGTTGTATTCTTTCCATTGCTATTGTTACTTCCCCTCTACATAAGTAGATTTTATGTGAATACCAAAAATTTAAGGCACTCCAAGTATGCTCACCTACATGGCTACATATAAATTTATTTGATGCAGGATCCAAGGGAGGAAGTTATTCAGGCGTGGTACATGGATGACAGTGATGAAGACCAGAGGCTTCCTCATCACAGAAATCCACAAGAATTTGTCTCCTTTGAGAAACTTGATGGTATCGTTTGCTATCATTCTTTCACTTATGACCTTGAGTCAATAGCTTCATTCATTCACTTAAAATCATGCCTTCTAATTTGTTTTATCAAGTTCTTATCGAGTAGGTTCATTGATATTTGTTACAGTATAATTTTTTAGCTTAGTCTGTAGACCATTCATCCTGTTTTACATTTTTTTTTTCATTTTTTCATCTTCTAAGATGAGTTACCTTATCATTTTTCAGAGCTAGGAGTGCTTAGCTGGAGGCTTGATGCTGACAAATATGAAACTGACCCAGAGTTGAAGAAAATTCGTGAAGAACGTGGATATTCTTATATGGTATCTTTAGTGTCATAATCATTCTTTCAAAGATAGTTACTTTCTCTCCTTTTCAACATTAGCATAACTGAATACAATCTTCTTAGGACTTTTGTGAGGTTTGCCCTGAAAAGCTGCCAAATTATGAAGAGAAAATCAAGAACTTTTACGAAGAACATCTTCACACTGATGAGGAGATCCGCTATTGTATCGCTGGAAGCGGTAAGTTCTGTGGCCGACTCTAGTTGGTGCTTATCCCTAGTGCCTAATAGAAGTTTCTTTGTGATAAAGGTTATTTTGATGTCCGTGATCGTGATGAATCTTGGATCCGCATCTGGGTGAAGAAAGGGGCAATGATTGTTCTGCCAGCTGGAATTTATCATCGCTTTACACTTGATTCAGACAATTGCATCAAGGTGAGGTTCAGAATAGCATGCAATAAATTATAGTCACTTTAACAATTTATTGTTTTAATCTCTATGACTATAATATTGTGCATCATCATTATTGAGACGGGCATCTCTTGAATGTAAAATCTGTGTATGCAGGCAATGAGGCTATTTGTTGGTGATCCTGTATGGACTCCTTTCAATCGTCCTCACGATCATCTCCCTGCAAGGTGTGCCTTCTTTTCTCGTTTATTAGTATATCCTATATCCGCTCCTCCTAAAGGGAGATGCGACCAATGAGAAAAACAACAATATCCAACTATTTGCACAGGACCAGGAAATATTAGTTATACCTTCTGTTTATCTGCAGGCAAGAATATGTTGATAACTTTGTAAAGAAGGCAGGTGCTGGTCCAGCAGTTGATGCTGCAGCTTAAAACCTTTTTTCCCAGCTAGCAAACTGTCGGAAATTTCAAGGTGTGGTTGCACTGGCAAGAGCCAACTGGAATCACTTTCGTGTAATATATATAATGAGCTCGAAATAATGGACCTGAGGTCCAAAGTATAGGAAATGCTCGAGTCACTGATCCTATGATATGGGATGCTTTTGAACTATTGTTGTGTGCTATAATGTGTGTTTTGCAATATCTAGATATGTAACGTTACACCGTATGGCTTGGTATGAGTATCCTAGTATTTATTTAAGTGGATCAATTTTTGGTTTATGAAGGTTGCCTTTTGGTGGTTTGCAATTAAGACGGTAAACAAACCAAACCGTTTTTGAGTTATTTGGAGCTCGGTTAGGAAAAAGCTTGTTCGAAATTCGATCGTTTTGTAAATGAGCCGAATTTGAGCCTCGAACCGAGCTTGATAAGTTTATCGAGCCGAACTCAAGTTTAGAGATGTTCGGTTTGTAGGCTCGTAAAAATGTTTGGCTCGAACCCAAACAAGGTAATTTGAATTCGCGAACATGTTCGCGAACTTTAATTTGAACATGTTTGCAAACATAAAATAATAAATTATTTATATATGTTTAAATATTTAAAACAAATAATAAATTATAAAATATATGTTTTAATTTAAATTTTGTCTAACTAATTAACAATATTTTTGAAAAGTAAATATAATTGAATTATATTGAATAGTATAATCAGTTTATATATTATGTATGTATTTTTATTTTAATAAAATTTAATATATATTTTCATGTGTACTAAAAGTAAAATCATTAAATGAACAATTATTAATATAATGAGATATTGATTTGGAAAACTAAAAAATACTAACAGGATCTACTAAGTTATCTTATGAATAAAAATATCGATTTAGATAATTATAATGTATAAGTGTACAAGTATTAGTTATATTTATATCTCTCTAATTATAATTCTAAAAATAAATTACATATAACTTAAATAACTAATCAACTATGAGATAAATATAATAATTCGTAAGTAGATGAATGGAATAGATATAATGGAATGATATTAAATAGTGTTAACTTTGTATATTGTATAGTCTATATCATTAGTACATAATGAAAACTATTTATTTATCATGTGTGTGTATTGGCCTAGTAGTAGAGTGGTTAATATCCGAAGCCAAAGGTCTTGGGTTCGAGTCCACCGTGACGCAGCCTTTAAAATTTCTATATTAATTGACCAAAAAAAAGAAAATTATTTATTTATCACATACACTTTGAACTTTTAATATATATATATATATATATATTTTAAAGAGCACATTAACACTTTTGTATTTTATTACATAAACCATAGAATGAACAATTTATGCAATCTATTAAGTCAGTTTGATATAAGACAAAGATAAAAATATACCATATATTATAAATATAAGATTTATATCAACTAAAATCTAATACAAATTTGTAATATAATCACAAATTCAATATATTAAGCCCATAAAATTCACTATACTAAACATAATAAGTATACATTTTTAAGATCGAATTAAAAAAAGATGAGAAAATGAAAATTAAATATAATTGCAATTATATTCCATCAAATATAGCGAATTTTCCATTAATTGATTATAGAAACCAAAAATATTTTTAAAATATAAACAGTACTGTAAACATAAGTTATGACAATAATAATATTTCATAATTCTAATATAGAGGTCATCTAACTTATATAACTAATTAGCTATGAGATAAAACAATTATAATTTATAACTCATAAGTAGATTTTAAAAAGTAAATATAATCGAATATAAATTGAATATACTAGTATATTCAATTTATATATTGTATAGTCTATATTATTAGTCCATAATATCAAATGCCTATGTTTCGCATATACTTTAAACTTTATGAAATTATATATGTATTTTTTTATTTTAATCATACCTTAATAAATATATTTTCACGTGTACTATAAAATAAAATCATTAAATTAATAATTATTTAATCACATGAGATATTTAGTTGGAAAACTAAAAAATAACATGATCTACTAAGTTTTCTTATGAACAAAAATATCAATGTAGATCATTTTAATGTATAAGAATACAAGTATAAGTTAAATAGTTATATTTATATCTCTATAATTATAATTCTAAAATAAATAACATCTAAATTACATACCAAATTTACTATGAGATGAATATAAGAAAATGCTATTAAATAATTATTAATTTTATATATTTTGTAATCTATATTTTAGACTTAGTACATAATGAAAAATACTTATGTTTCACATATATTTTAAACTTTTGATAACTATATTGTTATTTTTCTAATCAAATCTTAATATATATTTTCAATAATTATAACATATAACCATTTATAATCAAGTTTTTGTGTCCATTCAAAATTACAATCGATATTTTTTAATGTACACTAATTGCTTTTTGCACTAGCTATAATAGATATAAATCCTATTCTCATTTTAAATAAATCTAGCTATAATAGATAAAAAAAATTAATAAAATTAAATGAATAATCCACACTAAATATAATAATATCAAGCTCTTAATTGTCCAAAATGTAACTAATAAGTCAAACTCAATAATAAATCAATAGCCCATATTTTGTAAAATTAACTAAATTTAACAAATAAAAAAAATAAAATATAAATATATATATATATATATATATATATATATATATATATATATGGGAAAAACTGTAATCTAACCAAATTTATAACATTCATGTCTTAGTTAACCAATTTCATAAAAGTATGCAAGAAATACCCAAATGTGTGAATTGCCCTTTGAATTTGTCAAATAACTATGGACAATATTGTTTTGCTATAGACAATCCATTTAATTATGCTTTGTTATGCTTGGTATTAAAAATCCGTGGATGGAATCTGTTGTATATCGGCTGTAAACTTTTCTCGTGCCATTGCTGGCTTTGTTAGGGGTTTGAGAGACGAAAGATCCGCTCTGTTGCCAACGCTAACATTGTCAGGGGTCTGAAAGGTGCAATAATGCCACGTACAAGGACATTATCCTAGATTTTTGATTGTGTGATCCTACGCTTCTAAAATGGTATCAAAGCCTAAGTTTTATTGATGAATTATTTAATATTTAGCATGTTATGTGTTATCCTAACGGAGGAGACTCCAAAGTATAAATGGATCCGGACACTTGTCCGAAATGCGAAGCATACAGGGACAGACTCTAATATTTGGAGACTGAACATGGAAGTCTAAGCAATCTGCTTAGAGCTCATGAAAGGGTTGTTGAGATTAGCATTCGAGACAATGACCTCATACATGTAATTCGTAAAAATCTTTACGATATGCGATTTACAGAAGAGAGACTGCTACTCAACGCTCAGTTTCAGGAGTCGTTGAGAATTATCCAGAGAAGTATCCATCCACCTAGTTGATCGAGACCAGAAACAAAGGAGCAACATCCGCTTCTAGTTACAAGGAGATTTCACCGGATTCATCAAATTCGGCGGAATTAAGGGAGATCCAGAAGACAGTGCAATACTATGGCAACTGTCTATATGGCGTTCTACAAGAGCTCATCAGGATATCCATGCAGCAGGAGGAGATTCTCACCACTCTGCGGAATATCCAAAAGAAGATTGAAGGCCTTGAGCGAGAAGCCGACCTGAAACTTGTCAATAAATCCCCGGGTGAAATCAAGCTCAAACCCATTGGGATGGGTGAGGACAAAGCTCGCACCGAGATAATTATTTAACTCTCTAAATCATGAATAATCTTGAGAGGATTGGATTAAACGAGTTGCAGGAGTTAGTAGAGTCATTTGCTAACCTTAATATGGTGGACCTGAAGATGAACCAGGTGCCAAAGACAGAACCACCAATTCCACCACAAGGGACACCAGGAGTTGACCATATGGGATCAAGTGGTCAATATGAGTCTGGTCAAGGACCTGATGCAGAAATTGCAGCAGAACAAGCCAGAATCAGGGCAAGAGAAAGAAAAATGAGCCAAAGATTACAGGAAACCCATGTCGGAAGAGCCACCTTAGAGCCTATCCATCCCTATGGATTGACGCTCGACATTGATGAAGTCAACTTCAATGATCGAGAAAATATCATAGATGAATGAGCAACATCAATGGTTGTTGCAGCAGCAACACTGGAACTTGACGTCGTCAACATGGTCAAGATCCTCGAAGGAAGTTTAGCAGGTGTTGTTAAACAATACTGGGAACATTTCCCCAGAAGAAAGGAAGAAAGCAATATTGACGTTCAACTTCGTGGAGGACGCAGTTAAAGGCATGCCGATACATTCAAAGTTCATTTTCTCGGAGATGGATATTTCAACGGCTATAACGACGAGAAGAAGAAGAAATATTTGATGGCTTTGTACAATCTAAAACTAATGGTTTTAGATCAAAAGTCGCTCAACAAATTTCTTCAACTATTTACAAAGTATCAACATCTCAATATGATCAACGAAGATGTTGCAAAAGAGCTGTTTTTCCTTAAGTTTCCTAGTCCATGGAGGTAAATGCTCATCATGGATTACCAAACATGAAGTCATGTGGACAGTGTTTCCAGAAGAATGTCTTATGTCCACAAGAAGTTGTTGGAGTGGTGTCAAACTGCAACCACTCAAAAGAATCTCAAGAAATTGAGAAAAATCAACAGATCAGCCCCGTTGATCTGTGATATGCTTGATCTTCCAACGAAAATCGGAGGAGAATATTTATATCAATCCCGGAGGAAGAAGAACATGTTCCAACCCTACAACAAGGAAGGAGAGAAAGAAAGAGTTCTTGGAGGCCAAGAACAATGTGGTCGCGACAGAAAGCTAGATATTACAAATCTGGACAAAGGAGTGGTCTAACAAGAAGACGGTATTAAGCTCAGGGATCTAGTTCTCGTGAGCAACCATCGGCGAAGAAGACTTTCAGACGAGCTCACACTAGAGCTAATGAAAGTTTCAAAGATTGCAACTGCTGGACGTGCGGTACAAATGGGCATATCTCACCAAATTGCCTACAGAACGAAAAAATGGGAATGCGGAGATTCGAGTCTACACCAGACATCGAAGATGACATATACTATCAAGAATTGGTACAAGTATACCATTTCGAAGATATACCATCAGACGAGAGTATATATGAACAAGAAGAGATCTTCAGCGGAGAGGACGCTGATGATGAGCCTTCGTAATCAAGATCCGATCAAGGTGGTAGCGCACCATCGTGAGGCGTCAAGATGAGCTAGGTCATACTAGCCGAACCATCCTGTCACAAAAGATGCTGAACAAGATCATGAACAAAACCCTGAGTCTATAAAAGTATCAAGGGTTTTCGATCGAAAGAAAGATAGACCATGTTCTAAGGAACCTGAGTCTAGTCAAAAGGAAGCATAATGTGGTCTACGGAGTCACCAGACGAGAGATGTTGCTTCCATCCCAGTTTACTGGGAATCAAGTAGAGATGCAACTGATACGAGCCAATAATATCAGGGAAGATCTTCAAAGTATGAAGCCAGAAATCGCTAATACGATGGAATGGATTCATATTGGAGCAATTCAGTTGGTGATAAAATCATCACTCTATCTGGGTACAGATTCACGAATTGATATCGCGATCTGCGATAAGAGAATACGGAGTCATGCCGATTCTGTAATGGGAACCATCTCAGGAAATCTATGTGGTAAAAATCTTATAGCAATCTTCTACCTGAAGATTTCTTATAATATCAAAGATTCCAGATTCAGCAGAGCCCTGACTCTTTATCAGGACTTTAAGAAAACAAAGTTGGTGGATGATGGGAACAGACCTTATTCCATCACTTATCAGGTGTCTTATGCTCTTTCAAACTCCCATCATACAGAGTTATATTTGGGGAAAGAGTTTATCGAGATACCAAATATCTTCAAGAAGGTAGCTAGAGCTACTAGCTGTCTTGATCGGGTGGAAATTCCACCTCTAAGAGAAACAAATATCCAAATCAGTAACAAACCAATACTTCAGTATGGCGAGAGTAAAAGATTTGGAGCCCCAAGATTATCATTCCAATGGGATAGAGTTATCTCCCAACCATACGAAAGAAGTTTTTCTCACTCGTATGAAAGAAGAGCAATTAGAGACATTCAACAACAAGTGATCAGAGTTTCAGCCAAGATTGGATGTCCTCAAGGATGGCGAGAAATTGCCATAAGATTTGACACGGCAGGAGAGGAAATTTACTTTCCTTGCACGGTGTTATGCGATCTAAAGAATTCGGGGTCCAACGTCTGTGAAGGAACCCTGGATTTCGGAGGCTTTCAAATGACGATCACAGGAAAGGCCGGCCGAGAAATGGAGGTCCTAATTCTAGGACTCAAATTCATCGATAGGTGTAAACCATGGAGAATAACAACTGAAGGAATAGAGTGACAATTAGCGGAAGAAAACTACTGACTGAATGACATATCCATTCTCAATATACATCTCAATCGGGGTGTTATACGAGAAGTACAAGGCAGATTATTTCGTTGCCTATGTTGATTCAAGTGTAGGAATCTGCACAACTAAGAAAGGAGTTTTTCCGGCAGAAGTGGAGGAAAATCTACCTCAGATTGCTGGAAGAGATTTCTCAAAGAAAATCTTGCTCTTATCCAAAGGAGTAAGGCAGACGGAAATTTTGATAAGCGAGCAGGTCAAACACCTTAGTACAAGGTTCAGACTCCACCAATCTATTTCCATGATACCGGAGCTGATATTCTATTGGGAAACAATTTCCTACAGACGTTCAAGAAGTTCATGCAGGACAATGAAAGGAGACGATTGGTGTTCACAACCAATTGTGATAACAAAATCATTGTTCAGCGACTGCAAGGGGCATTTAACAGACAAATGCCAATCAGATTTCGCAGCAAGCGTGGTGATGAAGGAAAATTTCGACACCCAAAGATGAAAGATCAAAGACGGTTCAACGAAGCACTGCTAAGTTGCAGGATTTCAGAATTGTCCGAAGATCTTGATGATGAGGAGATCCAAATCCTCAAAGCATCTCTGATATCTCATCAAGATGATGGAGAAGGGTACATGTTGCTCTAGAGGATGTCAAAAGGAAAATCATTCGTTGTTACAACGAGGATCCTTTGGCATGGTAGAATATGAACCAACTCGAAGCTAGTCTGAATGTTAAGCCAGGCAAGGAATTCGAGTTTGTTAGATTCCGACCTATCTTGATAAACCTTGTGGATCAGAAGGATATGAGGCAAATAATCAAGGAACATCTTGATTTAAAGTTGATCGAACCGGGGAACTCGCCCTACGGCAGTCCTGGATTTTTAGTAAGAAATCATGGTGAGGTCAAAAGAGGTAAACCCAGATTGGTTATTAATTATAAAGGGATTAATGACATTCTGGAGTTTGACGGAAATTTTATCCCGAATAGAGAACATATTATCAACTGCATTAGAAATGCTAAGGTGTTTTCCAAGTTTGATTGCAAGTCAGGTTTTTACCAGATTCGCATGGAGGAATTGAGTAAGAAGTTTACAGCATTCTCTACTCCTCAAGGGCACTACGTTTGGAACGTGATGCCAATGGGGTTAACCAATGCACCCCAGATATTCCAGAGAAAGATGGATAATCTTTTCAAAGATTATTTCTCTTTTATGTTTGTCTATATTGATGATATTCTTATAACGTCAAAAAATATGGATGAACATGTCAGGCATTTGGAGATCTTTGTAGATGTCTGTCAAAAGGAATGATTGGTACTGTTTGAGAAGAAGGCAGTCATCGCAACCCGAAAGATCGAGTTTTTAGGTATTGAGATCGATGAAACGAGAATCATTCTGCAAGATCATATTGTGCAGAAGGTGCAGAACTTCCCAGAAGATCTCAAGGAGAAGAAACAACTCCAAAGTTTCTTAGGAGTTGTTAATTTTGCAGGAATGTTCATCAAAGATCTTGCAAAGTATAGGAAAGTCTTTAGCCCACTGCTAAAGAAAGATGTCATCTTCATCTGGACAAAAGAACATCGAGAAGGGATGAAGCAGTTAAAGGAGGTTTGCAAAACCCTCACTAAACTGTCGATACCATATGACGAAGATGACTTGGTCCTGTATACAGATGCCAGTGATCATTGGTGGGCAGATGTGCTTACAAAGATCACACCACTTGGAGATGAACCATGCAGATACTGTAGCGGTCTCTTCCCCGAAGAAACTGTTGTGCGCTGGCACATCAATGAAAAAGAGTTCTTTGCAGTTCACTGGCTTTTAAGAAATGACATATTTTCTTACTTGCGAAGAAATTTACTTTAAAAGTTGAAAATACTCAAGTTAAAGCTTTTCTAGTAAACAAGATTGAATCTAAGCCCGAAAATGTTAGGTTATTAAGATGGCAAAGTGAATGCCAATATTATATTTATGATATTGTCGTTCTTAAATCTGATGAGAATGTTCTTGCAGATTTCCTGACGAGAGATGGATCCGAAATAAGTTGAATCCATCATCATAGCCCAGAGGCATCTCCGGGAGAATTTGGAGTTTCTCCTAAGAGAATGTGATGAGTGTGTCCTCCATGCCAAACAGGCAGAGAGAATTCAAGAAGGGGATGTGACCAGTGTCACACACCGAATAAGAGAATGCATACGGAACGAGGTTCACTCCAATCCGTATTAAACCAGCCAATGCTCCGGCCGCTAGTACTGCATCGGCAAGGAGTCATTTCCGTGCAGGCGGTATACCGTAGTGAGGGTTCAGTACCCTTAGCACGAGTGCTAAGTTGGTGGATTCTTCGGAATCGCCAGCCCAAGCAGAAGGCGATGATCAGGTGTCACAACCTGACTCACCGTGTCAACCCAGCACCTCTGGGGTAAAAGAAGGAAAGATCGGCCTTAGGCCTATGACTGACAAATCTAAGGTTGATACTAACATTTTTGAAATTTCTCCTACATGGCAGGCATACCAGTCCAATTGGGAGAAGTTGCGGACAAGGAAGGGTGTCCATCCTGAACACATCAGGGTTGATACCTCGGGGAAATATCCCCGAATGTGGATGTCTACCGGTGCTAATCCACAATATGTCAAGTTATGGTATGATTTTGGCGCACTTGCCTCAGTTTATACCACGACGCCTAGTTTCACCGAGATCAAGGGTCTACCAAGGTGGATCCAAGAAGCGGTGCATGATTCTTGGGCAAATAACCCAGGACTCAGCAGAGGAGATGTTTTGGAGCTTTATTTCATCAGTGCTGCTCCAGAACCTGTCGGTAAAGGAAGTCACGAGGCCTTTCACTACATTAGGCTTCGACGACCCGATACAAGGGCCCTGAATAATATAAAGGCTCCGACATCGGATTTCACGTTGGTATCCACATTCTCCGAAGATCAGATTACTACACGGAGAGCATGTGGATTATGGGTCTGTCTCACGGAGATGGACAATGTTAAGTTTCCGTTCAAGTTCTTTCAGAACTCGGCGAATGGAACTTTCCTGTTAAATACCATGATAGGAAAAACAACAGGCTTCGCAGAGAGTTTCTTCGAGAAAAAGATGACACTACTCTGGGAAAACAAGGTTGCGGCAAGTAAGGAGACTCATCGCAAATTTTGCAACATGGCCCACTTTGGGCATTGGATGTCGATGATTTGTTTTGACTGTCCAAACCAGAATGAGCCGGAGTTTGGAAAAGGCTTCTTGCCAAAAGAGGACAAGAAAAAATTCCGTTCAGATGAGCATGAGGAGCGTCGGGTTCCTCAGAAGAGAACACCTCGGGCATCTCCAAAAAAGTAAGGTGGCCGACAAAGAAAAGAGAGTCATGTGACTCTAAAGCAGAGGATTACCCACCAAAAAGAAAACGACATGGGTGGGTAAAACGACAGGAAGATTTCCACTAAGCAAAAGATAGTGGGAAATAAGTTGTGACTCCACCTTCGTGCAACGAACAGAGTGTCGGCAGAAGAAAGTGGAGCACGCGGAGAGCCATTAATAAAAGATGGGCCCTCAGCATGTGAAGAAAGCATTAAACCGATCTTCCTTTCATAATAACGATCGTACGTGTTATAAAATCGGACGAGGAGTTTGGCGAAGGACACGAACCCGCGCATCACATGCGAGCAAGCTGTCTCGGGAAAAGAATCCGAGTCAATAATTCAAGACATTATAGAGGGGATCAAACCTCTATATAAAGAATAGTCGAATGAAGCTCATGCATCATCCAAGCTTTCTTCAAAAACCCAAGAAATAATTCTCTCTCTATAATAGTGTAATAGTTTTCAATTTCAAAGTTACTTTCCTTTTTCCTTTTTAAGTTTTTAGAGTTGTATGTGCAGAGAGCACCCAGCTACCATAGGTAGCTAAAAGAGTTTGTCTCCTCCCTAAAGGAGATACACTTATGTATTAAATATTTCCTAATTCCTCAATAAAAGTTGAAGGCTTTCGCTCGACTATTCCAGTGTCATATTTAAATAATCTTCCATTGATATCGTCCTGATACCATACGCCCCGAATCCAAAGAAACGAGGGTTGTGCTGGGTGTTGCCGTAGGAGGTCCGTAGGCAGGAGTCCATCGGTTGCGATCGTGTGGTTGGTAGAAGCTCGAGAGGAGCTCAGAAGCACGTAAAAATCCAACGATCCTAAGGAGTCCCGGCAGCACTGTGGTCAACAGGTATAATGGCGAAAATTCGGTTGATTATTTTTAATTTGGTACGGAAGCATGTTGGACCTGATAGTTAAGCATGTTTTATCTCCATAAATGGATGTGTTTTGGATAATAGCAATATAAAGCATGAATGAATGGTGATTTGAAGGGTAATTTGGTCTTTGATATATGAAATGGGTAGATCTTGCATGTTTTTATGGTTTTGGTTATGTTCTACATGTGTATTATGGATTTGGGTGTTTTATGGGATTACCTCTATATATATATAGGAGAGATCAAATAGTACCCGAACCTGAGGTAATATGTAGTACTCAATCTCATCCACCCATCTCATAGATTCTATGATGGAGATTTTTTAGATTTTTTAAACTTAATTTCGCTGCAGTAAAGGTACATCAATAATTTGATTTGTTATGTGATTGCGAAAAATAAACCATGCATTTAGTTGAACTGAACAATGTATTTAAATGAACACAAAAATGCATGCAGTTGAACACGATAATGCATGTAAGTTGGAAGCGCACGCCCAACGCATGTCCCGCACGCGCTTGTGCTCGAGCGTCGTCCCGACGCGCGCTCGCATGCCCCTTACCACCTGTTGGCCAACAATGTATTTTTACGTTTTATAAGATGCATGAACATGTTTTGTTAAATGCATGTTTGTGTTCCGTACCAACATGTAGTTTTATGTTTTGTTAAATACACTTTTATGTTATTCGACAACAAATTTCTCATCCATCTTTCTCAGTCAATTCCACCGTCTCTTTCCCCGATTAATCGATGAATTTCTCCGTGAACCACTGACATAGCCACTATCTCTCTCGATTCTTCAATCCTCTATCAAATTCATCTTCTAACTTTTCTCAAAATCCATCAATTTTATTCTCAAATTTTTTTTCTTTTTCTTTTTTTTTTCAAAATCTATTATTTTTTGTTGTTCGTATGTATTATTGCTATTTTCCGCCATCGTCGTTGCCGTCCGCTACCACCGTCGTCGCCGCTGTCGCCATTGTAGGAGGAAAAGAAGAAGAAGAAGAAGACTAATTTACTTTCTTCCTATTTTGCCCCTTGAGAAAAAAGAAGAAGGAAAATGAGCTGTCACGTGTTTGCTTGTGGTGCGGCCACGTGTTTAAAATATGTGGTTTAGATTGGGTACTACATATTATCTGGGAACCGAATACTACGGAACCCAACCCTATATATATACACACACACACACGGGAAAAGATGCCCTAGTTCTCTACTTCTATTTCTTTTCTTCTGTCGCCCTCGACCCTCTCATTCTTCAAAATCCAAACTCCATCTTCTCGCCATTGTTACCATCTTCTGCTCATTTCCTTTCTCTTTGGTGCCTGGCATCGGCGCTACCATCTTCTTCGCCAACCCAGCCACACTCGACACGACCACCTCCACCACCGAATCCCACCTCATCCACCAACCAACCACAACGACTCAAATGATGCAGTCATCGTCATCGTTTTTCTCATCTCGGCCGAACTCCAACAGCCAGATCCACCGACATCGGTAGCCACCATCGTTTTTCCCCTACTGAAACTGTGGTCGATTCCTCAGATTTCTTGGCGGATCGGTAGCAGTTCCACGATACCACCTTTGCCTAGATGCCCTTATCCTTGCGTCGACTCAACAATACTCTACTCGGTCAACAAATGCCCTCGACACTAAAATTAAGTCCAGCTCATAGTCGAGCCTCCTACTCGCCTTGGGCGAACTCGATAGGCTCAATAAACAACCCAAGTTCAGAGTTCTTTGCTAAATTTCTATTTATTCTTCTTTGTTTCAAAAGCTACTCAATTTTATTATATGCTAGCAACTCATATGAAAACATTGTTTTGGTATTAGATTGATATAAGCCTTTTATTGAATTCAGGCTCAAAATCGAACTCAGTCGAACATGAGTATAGATCGAGCTCGAATATGTCTTATAAATGAATAATTGTTGGGAAAATTCCTACGTTTCAAGAATTAAATCTATCTTAACGGTGTGTTATGATTAGATCTCAAAACCTCTGATGACTATCTTGTTGAAGTAACTAATGCTACTGACTTGATTTGAAGTTAGTCATTATTGTTCTGAGTTTTCAAAGATGGAACTACCACTGGATGAGACATAAGATCAAGAAGTTCAAGCATTACAAAGACCATCATCTTGATAAGTATCGATCAAAGACAATCACGAACAATTCAATCAAGGATCGCGTCAAGATCAAGATTGAAGGAAGGCCAACTAAGTCTAAAGATCAAGTACAAGCGATCTCGAGGATAAAGAACGATAGTAGGCGGTCTGGTGGTCGGTTTGGCCGAAACCGAATCGAACCGATAAAATCGAAAAATCGAAAAAAAATATTATTTGGACCGAACCGAACCAAAATGACAATCTCGACCGAACCCGAAGGGTTTCGGTTCGGTCGGTTTCGGTCCAAACCGAAATTGTCATTTTTTCATGTTTTCATCATATTTTTCCTGTTTTTTGCTTTTGCAACAATATATGAAGAATAACACAACCTGAATTAAAATATGAAGAATACACATATCAAAGACTAATGAAACAGTCAGGACTAATGAAATAAGATGATGGAATTCACTATTTTTGTGGACAGTACAACCACATAAACCCATGCTTAAACCAAATTATATATCAGACTCTTATATTAAAATTCTACCAACAAAAGCTATTTCCAGATCTATTTCCAGATAAGCTATTTTTAAGCTTAAAACAGCTTATAAGATTTCAATAACCCTCCAAATGCAGCCTTTAGAGCATGAGAATAGGATCTTCACATCACAAGGCCTTAGCTAAAAAATGTTCCAGCAACTCAATTATAATCGTCATGTTCCAATCTATCTCTCATCATATGAAATTTTTTCCCGTATTATAAAAGCCGCTTCTATAGAAAATTCTAAATCTTAAACCAGAAAGCCCTAATTTACGTTTGGATTAAGGGACTTGAAATTCAGCGATTTTAAATAAATGGAATCCAAATCCACCCATATCACCATAATAAATTAGTAAGAGAGTAAGAGCAATGCAAATATCAATTGCTCATCAATGTAAAAAACACCAGCAAAAGCAAAGTTTTTTCTCTAGTTAGCCTTTAACAGAAAAACAAAAACAAACTCACTCATACACGCAGTCTCCCGTTACATAAATATGCGAAGAAATAAATAAATAAACACTGAATCTAATCCGAATTTGCATATTCTACAAAATGCAAGGGTGATTTAAAACTCCAAATAGAATCAACAGAATCGCTGAAATGGAATACAAAATGCAAATTGAACTGACCACGAAGCTCGGAAGCTCCTCCAGAAAATATAATTTTGCAAATAGAAGCGTCGTTGCGCTGGCGCCGAGAGAGATAGGGAAGAGGCGTTTCCTCGTCGTCGGTAGGTTGCAGAGAAGGACCTCCGGTAACGACGACGACGAGATAGAGGAGAGGAGAGAAGAAAGGATGAGAGTTGATTAGTTTGCTGTTTGCACTTGCAGAGAAAGAAGAGGTTCTTGAATTTGCGGCGGACTGCACCAAAAATGGGGGGAGGGGAACTAAACCAAATATCTAAACCCTAAACACTATAAACCGGACCATTCGGTCGGTTTGGTCAAAACCGAACCTGAAACCCCATAAATCGTGAACCGATCGATTTCTGTTTCGGTTTTAACATTTATAACCGAACCGAAACCGAAATCGAAACCCATTTACGACCGACCGAAATCGATCGAAACCCATCGGATCGATTCGGTTCGGTTTTTCGATTTCGGTTCGGTTATGCTCACCCCTAACCGATAGAGTAAGGTCGAAGACTGAAGACTGACGTCGTGAGACTGAAGCCTGAAGATTGAAAACTAAAGACTCAGTGTTGACGGACATAGAAGAAGTCAGGATATGACTACGTGTCATATCAGACAGCCGACAGACTTTATGAAAGTCAAAGCTGGATACCAGAAATCAAAGCTGTCAGTCGATAGTCAAAGCTAACAACCAGGAATTAGGCCAACGATACAAAGTCAAAACTGACAAGATAAAATGCCAAAGCTGACTACATATCTACGTCTGACTGAAAACATCATATTGACTCTGGTTGATCAAAGCTAATAAAAGACGGAGTCCAGACTACTAAAAATATGCTCGAGTAGACTCGACTGAACAAACCTGAAGTTCATACTGAAGAAATACAGAGTCTACTCAACTGAAAAAACACGAAAAATATCAATTCTTGAGTGTTTGACTCGACACGTGTAGTAGTATATCTATAGAAGATCCTGATACGCCATACCGCATTTTCAGAGTTGCAGAACTATAATGTACGATGATATTGTGATATTATTTGGTTTGAAGGAGTCCGTAGTTATGATCCTAGTTACTTACGATATATTTTAAGGTAATTTAATATATAGCTCAATCTTTTTCTATTATAGCTTCCCATTTAAAAAATTAATAAAAAATAAATATGTTTATTATTTCACCCTATGACCCTGGAGTTTAAAAATTAATAAAAAATTAATAAAAAATAGATATGTTTATTATTTCACCCTATGACCCTGGAGTTTAAAAGTTTAATAAATAAAACCTAAAGCTTAGCCCCATCGATATAGGAGAATATATTCTTATCTTTCCATCAACGTTCAAATATTCATCTTCATCTTCATCTTCTATAACTAAGATGAACTAGATTGAATTATCACATTGCTTCAAATCACTGGGAAATTTTTTATTTATATTCACCAATTCAAAAGATTTAGCTTCGCCACGATCTTCTCCACCTCCTTCTTGTTAACCCCTTTCTTCATCATGACGGGCATTTTCTCCATCAAACCCTTTTTTTTTTTTTATTTTATCAATTAAATACAAAAATTTAAAGATCGTGTCATAGTGGATTCGAATCCGAGATCTTTATCCTCGGACATTAACCACTATACCACTACACCAAACCTTAGCCTTCTTAAGACCTAGATTTGTGACAACTCTAATGATTTAATCTCAAGGTGCCGAATTTTCCAATTTCTCATCGACCACCATATTTTCTAATGATTTATTACTGAGGTTATAGGAATTAAAAAAATGTAGATTCACATTGAATGGCTTACCCCTTCATGTGTCGAAAAAACATAGTTATAATATATTTGTATTTGTATTTAATAATATTATAAAATCCAAATTTAATGTCGAAAAATCCATCCTCTCGGCACCATACATGTATTATTACATCAGATCGGACGTGTTGTATAAATTTTTAGATACCAAAATTTGGGTCTCATACGTTATTAGAAAAATATTTGAATGTTATATATCTATTTTAAACATGATATTATTGTAAAAAAAAGCCAAATATTGTGAGAATATTTGATATGTTTTTCTCAAAATATTTGAATGACCGAACAACGAGGACCGGCGCCGATCGAAGGCAATCTAGGTAGATAAATAAGACAAAGAGAAACGAATATATAAAATATTTTGGTCATTTTCATTTAAATTATTTTGGTCATTAGCTGGGTTTAACTATAAATACGGCAAGTCACCATAAAATTTCGCTTTCTAAAGTCTTTGTAGAAGTAGAAACCTTCATAAACAAGCACTGTTTCTGTTTCAGATCTAACTACATTGTTAATCCGCAACTCTCATACACACAATTGAAGAATTGCTGTGTTTTGGCAGTGCTAGAAGGTCGTACCGATGGGAGGACTACCATCGACGCCGCGAGGCGGCGGAGCGCGGCCGCTGGAGACGGCTGAGTATTTAATCGGGGAATTCGTCGGTGAGAAGTCGTTTCCTCTCACTTCCGATTACTGGCAGAAGCTTCTCGAGCTTCCTCTCGATCTTCGCTGGCCGGTGCATCGCGTTCGCCGAGCTTGCCAGCTCTTCGGTATCTATTCTCAATTTGTTCTATTTTAAATTAAAATTTGTCTACGTTTTCCTCGTTACTGAAATTTGCTATTCGCGTACTGCTTTGCGCCGTTGTCGGTTGCATTGGCAATGTAATCAGAGACTGTGTGAACTCGATTCCATCTATGCGGTTTGAGTTGAAATGCAAATTGAATTCAGATTTCAGAATGCATATATGTTCTTTTTTAAGTAAAAATATCGCCTGTTATGTTTCTCCGCTATGTAATCATGGTTTTTGATTGTAGTATTACTTAATGTTCTACAGAACTGCTGAAATTATACAAGAAGTGAGTTTTTCCTGGAGATGTGTTTAGTTGCAAACTTTATGTGTGGTCAGATTGGGGGTAAAAATTTTAAACTAAGCTTGCTCTGTTGGATTACTTACAAAAAGCATAAAGTTCAGCTGTAAATTCGGTCAAAGCTATAATATGTCCCTAAGAGTTTTTGTGACTCATCTATAACTGTGCAATTATCTGGTGTCCTTTTGGCAATAGAAAATAGAAAAGTTCTTAGTGCGTCATTACTATGCTAACAAATCTATGATATAGGTAATCATAAAGCCAAAACTGGCAAAAATCATAATGAGAAATGATATTTAGCAATTATTAGGTGTCCTATGTACATAGATGAGCATGTTTGTTCCTTATGATGTCTAATGTGTCTGGATTTGTTGGTCCTGCCCATGTGTGACTTTCTAGTTATCATAAAATATGGCAAGTTGCGAAAAGCCACTGAGTTTGCAATTTTCCGTTTTACTTCTTGAGACATCTTTGTGGTTTAAATTGTCTGCTAATAGTGAATGTCCTAGGAACACCACCATCGTAGAACTAAGTGCATCTAATTCTGCCAGATGATCTTTATTCAGAACATTTATGATGGTTACCATCATATCTTTTTCTGCATGAATGCCATATATATCGTCCTCGACAATGTCCACTACATTCATGTTATCTATGGTAGGAGTTGTCCTTTTTTGTATCATTACATAGTCCTCTGTGATAAAATTGGCTCTTGAGATATTTTTGATGTATAAGCTTTTAAATATAGGTATTTTCTTGTAGCACTAAAGGTCTATGCATCTTTTAGTAAAATACATTATTTGTAAATATGTATTTCCTTATTGTGCAGTGTCTGTCCTTAGTGATACTTTGCTATCTCTATGGTAGATTCCCCAATTAACAATGCATCTTTTTGGAAAATTGGTGCAATTCATTCTAGTGCAAGATGGCACTTCTGGTAGTTGTGCAGTTGTTCTTTAGGTTTTCCGGACCAGAATGCTGTAGAAAGTATGCTTTTAACTGAAACTCCAGAGTTCTGTTCTTCTCATATTTTTCAGTTTTTTCACAGTAAAACTAACAACTAATCCAATATTCTTCTTGAGTATGATGATCTATGTCATCTTAGATGGATATGCTTCCATGAGCTCTAGCTCATTACATAACTGCAAATTAGAGAAATTTACTCACATAATTTGTTATCAATGTCATGTGAACAGTAAATATTTGTCAGATTTTTAAAGATAGTTTTCTAATGGCTGATTCTGTTATTCTTCAATATGCGTGCAGCCATGAATAATTGTAAGACAAGGCACCTCATGAAGATTTTGATTAATCTAGCATGGTGCTTGCAAGAGTGTGTTTCAGCTTCTGATATGGCATCCCCTGCTTTCTCAAAAGCTCTTAATGCATTATTCATATCATCTGTTTTTCTGAAGTATCTCATTGAGAATACTAGGAGTGACAACTTTGAAGAAATGTACCTGTCGCTGGATGAAACTGATCCTGTGCCAAATAATTTCTCGAAAGGTTCCATTTTCTATTTCTATACCAGTTCTCATTTTCCCTTCCTTGATATTGGCTTTGATTATTACTTTTGGCCACTGCCATCAAATTATTGCTTTCAAATTTTTGGAATAATGTTTCAGTATCACTGTGTTTAGATGCAGGAAATAGATAGAGCTGCTTCGAATAATAAGGAAAAAAGCATACGAAGTTAAAAAAAATTGCATAATAAGTGTATACTTTATACCAGGTTCCATTATTAGCTACGACAAAGAGCATGACTATAAAGATATGTGCTACAAAAAATTATTCATTTTTATAGAAAAATGTATTTGCTATACAAGTATGAGGTTAGTATGAATTAATGTCATTAATAAGCTTGTAGATTTGCTTTGGATTTTTACATTTTGCGTTAATATAATTGTTGGCAGAAGTGAGTTGGAATGCTTTCTTGCTTTAATATGTTTTTTAGTCCCCTACTTCATAAGAACAGGAGACCTTTAACACTTGGTATCTTTTGAGACCAACACAAGAGATAACCCTATATACTAAATCTCGTATGAGGCTTTTATTCATTGTCACTCCACTAAGAATCCACAAGGAAACATGTCATGAACGTTACACGAACATTTAGATTCCACAGCAATAAGATGCTATGCATCTGAAAAATATATTAACTCCTTGCATGAATTAAGTAGTGAAAATCCAATTAAAGAGATCTTGCTGAAAAAAATAAAGTGGTTATGAGATAAGTTGAAAATTCTGTCTCTCTATCTCAGTGATTTCCTTCAAATAATCATCTTTAAAGATTAGGATTTTGGGACCTTTGTTTTGAGTTTCTTCTTTATGGTATAAAGTATCAAAATTCTCTCTAATGGTTGAATTATGCATGTGCTACTGAAGGAATGATGATCCTTGTTTGGTTTAGAAAAAGAGCTTCTAGCCAAGGTGTTTTGTATTGTTATTTTAAGATTTCCTGTCCACGTCCATTGGCAATCCAATAGATTGAGAAGCTACTGCCTATTCAATCGCTATAACTGTATAGTAAAACTGCACTAGATTCTTGACCTTGATGACATGGAGTGATTGAATTTAGTTGGGAAAGGCTAGAGCCTATTTTGGCATCATATTCTTCCGGTTATATTTTATTTTGAGATGGAAGTGTATTTCTTTGTTATATTTTTCAATACTTTATTTTCATTTCCAGAGTATCAAATTATTGATTACAACTATGAATAACAAATGAACATTGATAAGACATTTACTGTTAAAGTGCTCTCCACTAACCACAGCAAACATCTACAATGAAAAGAGTCTCCCCATAATCTGCCATCTCGCTTTGTCCAACAAAGCATCCAAATCCAGTTATGCTCTCTATATGCTTTCCAATCCCATTGTCAAAATAGATTCTCCAAGTGCAAAATCAGCAAAATAGAAATAAGACCAAAGACACCATGAAAGAGAATAATTTTCCAAACAGATTAAGCATGAAGCATCATCAAATATTTTGAAAGAATTTTAATAAAAGTATTATATCTGAATCAGTAAAATTGTGGTCAGTACTATTTAAAAAATAAAATTTAGTTTACAACTTTATAAACACGTACTAGTATAATCAAGGTCATGCTGCTGCATCTGGTTATTTGCATTTGTCAGGAAGCCCAGTCCATTGATTGTATTAATAGATGCGTAGACCATGATGATTTGCTCATGATCTTTTCCAGTTCTAATAATCTCAAATAAACTGATTTAATTTAATTTTTGGGTCATTTCTTTCAATTATGAAACAGGTCAACATGTTGGGAGCTTCATCATATTCAGTGCTCTAAATTTTATTGGCGAAGTTGATGTCAGGTATGGGGTTAGTTGTGTGTTCCCAGTTGATGTTCTGCTTTAAAGAGGCATGTCATAGTAGTTACTCTTTCCTCTACAGTCCTGGAACATATCATCTGCATCACGAGCTCCTTAACTTCATAGTGATAGCATCATCAACTCAACTTCTCTCTGGGCCAACACCAGGACCAAATGATAGACACCCTTTCATTGATGCAGCAATGACACAGGTGAGTCTACGTAACTTTTCAAGTATCTATCAGGTCATAAAATTCTTCTCCTGATTAATAGGGTATTCCTTTTGCAGGAAAGCTCTTTGGTCAATATGGTTGTGCGCAAGTTATTGCTCAATTACATTACACGACCACAGTTTCCTGTAAATGCTTCGTCATCTGTACTATTTTCTGAAAGAAATCAGCCTGGCGTTCTAAGGAGAGTTAGCTCTGCAGCTGGTATAACTTTTACACACACCTTAAATTTATTTCTAAATTATCTGTGATGTAGATGTAGTTTCTTCTCTTATTTGTTTGAACTTTTATATTCTTAATCTTACGTTGTTGGAAATGACATTTTCTAAATGGAATTTTAGTTTGTTTGATTACTTTATATTCAAGTCTTGGAACTTTACTGTGTAGCAAAGTGGCAGTCAGTTCACTTGTTTTAGTTTTCATCCCTATCATGTTCTTCCTTGTGAAATATGAGTTTGTAATAAAAGAGATGTTTTGCTTTTCTGTCTTATTTGTAGCTTTTCTAACTGAAACATAATCCATACCTGCAGCAAACTTGGTACCGTTTCCCTTCAGTTATTTAGTCAGCTCAACTGGTGAAGCTTCAAGAAGTTCATTTGCAGAAGACAGTCTTCATGTCTTACTGATTCTCAGTTATTACCGTAAATGTATATCAATGGACTATGCGAAGGATAAAAGTCTCAATAGCAGTTCAGAATATCTTCAAAAGGAAGAAACATACTTTTCTGAAAACCCTTTCTCCAAAGCATTACAGAATGTCGTGGATGTTGAATGTATGATCCTATGCATGCCAGATCTGTTATCTGTGTGATTATATATCCTCTAATAGTATCAATGCTCAATTCTGAGTTGTATGCCTACAGTTGATCGTGTTGATGTTGAAGGAAATGCACACAGTGGACCAGTCGTGAGACTACCTTTTGCTTCACTTTTTGATACTCTTGGAATGTAAGTCTTCTCGTTACCTTCTGCTTTTTATTGTGAATGTGATGTTTTAATTATTATTTACATCATTTAACCTTTTTGGATCCTCTAATTGTTATCAACACTTGGGGGAAAAGGGCATTTCTGCCCTTATTTAATTTTAAGTTTTTATTTTATGCTTGTGGTTTCTTTTTACATTTATCAATTTTGTAGGTTTTTCTAATTTAATGCTAGGATAAGTACTTCATGAAAATATAAATGCCTATTGCGTGCAAAGCACTGGGTGTGCTACAAAGCTCTCTCTGTCTGTTTCACACACACACACACACATACTTATACGCACACTCACACATGTCATGTGTTATTTTCTCCCAGGTGCTTGGCTAATGAAGCTTCTGTTTTGTTGCTTTATTCGTTGGTGCATGGAAATTCGAAATTTCTGGAGTATGTATTGGTGCGAACAGATGTTGATACACTGGTATATATCAGAAACTTTCACATGCCAATCCTCGGGCTTTATTTGTAAAGTCTCTATTCCTTGATAACCAAGGCCCAAAGATCTATGAATTATCACCAAATGAATATTAGGTCATGATTTCCTCAGGAAGCCTTCTCATTGTCATCCACCTAATAAAGAAATTAGTAGTGCACTATCAAAGAGGCTTTGATAAAAAAAGATATGAAATAAGGTCTTCCCTCATTTTATTTTTCTTCGGTTAGAATCACAAAAGTGGACCTCAAAAATGTCCCTGCTTTTTTGTATCAGAAGGTTGAAATACCCAACAGACTAATTTTCACCAATTTGAGAAACATCATCATCATCATCATCATCATTTTTCCCTCCAGTTCTATTTCTGGTATAACTTTTGACATTTGATGATGGCATGTTGTGATTGACAGTTAATGCCTATGTTGGAGACACTATATAATGCTTCGAACAGGACATCAAGTCATATCTATATGGTCCTTGTTAAAAAAACGCATCAAGATTTCAAAGGAGAACTATGCCATAACAGACAGCCCTAGCCCCCACCGACCTAATGGAATTCGAGGTCGAGTTGACATATGGGGATCCGAAAATATTCTTGAAAGTTAAGGAAAATCGGGGCAAAAGGAAACCTAAGGCCAGCTATCAAGCTATCTACATATATAGTAATAAATCCCTCCGGATGGGCCTTCGCCCTATCATCCGGTTTCGGCAGGCACCACCACGCATCCTCCGGAATATGGTATTTCTCTGTAATCTCCAAAAGCTCCTCCGTCGTTAACGCCGACCTCGCCACGCCAATCCGAGGCCGCCCCATACCGATGACACGGCGGAACCCAGAACTAAGTCCTATGGATTTACCTAAGCGGTTATGGCACATATAGTCCTTCACATCGGAAAATGGGCGGCCAGAACCCGAAACCGAACCAGAATTATCAGAGCGAGAAGAGGAATGAGAAGATGAAGAATACATACTTACTTTTTTCTTGAGCGAGATATCCGACTTCTTCAACAAGTTTGAAGGAAGAATTGGGAAATTTCTACAAGTATGCTCTCGGAATAAAGCGTCAAAGGGAAAATGAGCAGTTGCCTCATTTGGACCTATTTATAGGACAAATGGCGCCTAAAAGTCGCCGTTTCAATTATCACACGCGCTATCTGCGATTGGATGTGTAGTCGACGCACGATGTCGCTCGAGCACCCAACTACCGCTGGCGCGTATGACGTACTCTATGGTAAAGCAGACCGCCATCGATCACGTGATGATTATATTGATCTCGGGAGGCTCGGACCCCTGACCACGCGTCTGCTTTTCAGACGGCGAGAGCTATTGTGTCGGACCTCGACGTCCTCCGTAAAGCGCAGTGAGCCATGTGGTCGAACCTCGGCTTTCCTTCAAGAGGCGATCGTTCAGTCGTGCCTCGGCTTTCCTTCAAGAAGCGACCATTCAAATCGGACCTCGGTGTCCTACCAACGGACGCCGCCTACAAGAGAATCTCCTTCACCGGACCTCGACGTCCTCCGTAAGAGCGAAGCCGCTCGAGACCGAACCTCTGTAACCTATACAAAGACCGCTATCCGTGTCATAATTGCCTTTGCGGCGAAGAGATCGAGAACCTTCAACAACAACTTCACCGATCAACATCCCGCCTCGGAAAGCACATTCTCCACTTCACATCGGCATGGCTATTCCCGACTTTTCGGGGGCTATGATAGGATATGGCCCAACCTCTCGGGCCCACTAGCAGCCCAAACGATCGGGCAACGACCTAATCTTGCCCTCACACTCGGTTCGCGCCTGAATCTGACCTCTAAACCCTAATCAAAACCCTAATTAAAGATGGAGAGCGAAGATTATGGGGTAACGGTGGAAATCATGGACAATTATGGTGAAGATCATGGTCGATTCATGAAGGATCGTGAGCCCGCCAATCAAGGATTCGTTACAAGGTCTACGTTTATGTATAAATAGGAGTTAGATTGAAGGTAAAAGGTTAGCAAAATCACGAACTAAAGCTCTTTGAGATACTCATTGTAATAAAATTATAGTGAACATCTTGAGGATCATCACCTCCGTGGACGTAGATCGATTCTTGATCGAACCACGTAAAAACTCCTGTGTTCTTTACTGCTTTTTCTAAATCTTGCATACTAACGTACGCGGATTTATCACAGACTACAACGTCACAAAATATGTGGCTGTGTTACTTGTGTAGGTGTCATAATCCTAAGATTTGTTAGTATCATAACCCTATTTCCTTAAGACTTTGCTATTTGCACTAATGTGGTTCGGGTGGCTGGAAAAGCAACGCAGTTGATAGTTTTCTTTAATAGGCAGTTGGATGCCATAAAATCAGCTAAAATCGTAATGCTTGTATCCTGCACATATAGAAATTTAGTTGATCTAGTAAATGGACTATGTCCAAGTCAATGCAGTGAAAGTGTGCTGTGTAGAATTGTAAATTATCGTATGTTGTAAGGTAGATGATGGATTATTCAAACTGAATTACAGGATTTATATGCTCCAGAGGTGGAGAAGCTCCATAACGACGAGCTGAAAGAACATGTACTCCAAGTTGAGCCACTTGTATAGTGTAGTTTATTACTTGGACAAACTTATGTACATAAGAATACACATGAAAATAGTAGGAATTCTCGATTCATTTCTGTTCATATATTTCCTTGTACATAACCTATGTTTTTCGAAAATGGATATCTCTAATCTAACGAATAAGAGAGAGATCTCAATTTTGTAACACAATATTCTTTTTGGTGATTTGAGTGAATCCTTCTTGGTTATTTGACTGGAACAATGTCTTCTGATCAGACTGAAATAGAGTCGTCACCAATTTGTTCACTCATGTCCATTTGTTTTTAAGTGATCTGTAATTTAATCTGTTGCAATATGTTTATTTCATTAGGATCAATATAGATTTCTTTCACAAATGAAGTGAATTTTGAGAGAACTGATTGGGTTGGATAGATTGCTCATTTGCTCTCCCAAGTTCCACCACATGTTGAATGATTCAAGTTAAGAATAATTCAGAAAATTCAATCAAAATACTGGCAAACCATCTATATAAAATCCAAAAGGTTCATATTACATAAAAGTATATACAAAACATAATTATCATAAATTTCCCATTAAACAACAATTACATCTCCGTTCTCCACTCTAGTATAGCTTAGAGGGACACGAAGGGTCCACCCTTGACATACTCAGTGAGAGCCAAGGCGATTAGGCCGAGCATGGCAAACCTCCCATTCCAGAGCTCGGCGTCGGAAGTCATGACAGCACCGGCCTTAGACTCCGGCGTCTGGCCACTGAACAAAGGGACGAGGGAGGCCACCGACAGCAGAGCGCTGGTGATAATGAACCACGGGAATCCGCCGTTCTGCACCTGCGAAAAGATGTCCCTTCCGCTGGCCAGCTCCACCGCTATCGCCGCCACAAACCCGGTCATTGCCAGCCGCCCATTGATCCGCTCCGGCGCCGGCCCACTGAAGGCAAACAAGTCGAAGAAGTCGGTGCTAACCTGCACAAATATTACAACTAATCAGATGCTTATTGTATCAACACTACAATGTTATATTCTGTTGAGGTCATGAAAATATCATCCAAATCCTAATTTACTAGTTTTATAATTTTGTGGGAAGCTAGCTAGTTAGCGAGTAAAATTTTGTCTATGATATAATTCTTAATGAAGAAACAAAAGATGATAGGCTGCACTCGAATTAAGAACCTTTTAACAAATTTTAACAAATTTATTAACTTTTACAATGAATTTATCATTTTTTTTAATTCTTATCATTTTTTAATTCTTATGTTCTTACAATACAAATAATTCTCATATTAACATAAAAAAATTAATAAAAAAATATTATTTGCAAGGGTGACAAGTACCTTAGGCTTGGGAGGTGCTCCGGTGCGCTCTTTGGTCTTATCATTCTGTTAGATAAGAAAAAACGTAATCAGAACAAAGATAGAGAGAGAGAGAGAGAGTAGTGAGTTTATGAATTTAAATGAAGAACATGGCCACTTGCCTCAGCGGAGCTTCTCACTCTAAACTTGAGATCTCTCTTCAAGTTTGAAGCTCCAAGTAGGTGGCTCAAACCACCCCTCCTGGCAACAGGGCTCCCACATGAAATTGTAGACAATCCATAGCAGGATACAGCCATTTCTTGTGTGTGTGAGTGTGTGTAGGAGAGAGATACAGAAGATGGGAGCTGAAACACAAATGCAAAGTTGGTTCTGATGTGTTGGTTGGTGGAGTAATGAATGCACATTTTATAGTGCATGGGATTGTGAAGAAGACAAAAGGGGTGGATCTTTTTGCCTCCACGTAATTCACCTATGGCCCGTTCAAAATTGTCACTCACGTGGTTGCTTATGGCTACGCTAATTTCATGCTGGAAGTCGGCCAACACACTTTTTACAAGAAGCTTGGAGGGCTAGAACTTTCTAGGTGCAATGATGTGACTAAATTCTACCTGCCATCATAGGAAATTGCAAAAAATTCCTTTGTTATTAAGGAGTGACATTAATTGTAGAACATGAACTTGAATTCGAGTTTATTGGTAAAAGACTTGTAATTGACACTATATACTCGTTTTAGATGCAATTAATTAGAAGAGTAATGAGATCTTTATCATGTTTGAGAGTTTGGAAAACTCGGTTTAGAAGCTACCCACACTTAACTAAAAGGATGTCAATTTAGCTTAAAAGAATAAAAAAAGAGTTAAGGTTGAAATTATCATTTGAAAATCTTTAGCCTTATTTTCTTTACTAGTTAGTTAATGAGATAACTAAAAGTGAACCCAAAATAGTTAAACCCAAAAAAAATGAGATAACGAAAATAAACCCAAAAAAATCAATTCCGTTACATTGAGCCCAAAATAGTTAAACCCAACTAAAATTGACTCTAAATCAAATAGAATGACCTAACTGACACTCTTACACCTAACATATTTTCTTTACTAGTTAGTTAATGAGAAAATTAAAAGTGAAATATGAAGACTCGTAACATAAATGAAATTCTATAAAATAAATGAGGATGTTCTTGACGATCTTCTTGACGAATAAGTATTAAGATAATTAAGACACAACTCCTTTGGAAGATATAAAACCAAAGTAAAAATAGAAAATATATCATGATTAATACTTTTTCCGTCTAATAAAATCGTTCATTGATTTTTATGACAAAGATTTTAATAAATATAAAATGAGTGAGGAAGGAAACCCATATTATAAGAAATATTATGTGAGTGAAAAAAGTGGACCATGACTGGTGATTTTTTTTTGTAAATAAACGAGTAGATTGTGGATAAAAGTTACTTCCTTCGTACGCCAATTTCCTTCTTAGTTTTTCTTTTTGGAACGTCCTCAAATTTCCTTCCTATTCCATTTATGAAACTATCATCCATACTTATTGCCCTCAATAATACTTTTTATTTACATCTTTTACCACCCATGGTCCACCATTATTTCTCTTTTTACCCACAACATCCCATCTATTTACAATTTTTACCACCTATGGTCCACGATTAATTAATATAATATTACACTAATATAGAACCCTTATTCCATTCACAATACACTCAACAATTTTTATTAAAATTCATGCTCAAGATTCTCATAAATGAATTTGGGAAATGGAGGGAGATATTTATGTGGGATCATATCTAAAATAAAAGTAAACTTTTTTTTATGGATGAAACAAAATAGAATTAAATTAACGTTTTCCGTGGACGGAGAGAGTTTTATATAAAATAGTCAAATTTATTTCTCTTCTTTTTTAATATGAAAAACTATTTTGTCTTTTTCAATTTCATTTTGAACTATTCACTTTAATTATTTCATATATCTAAATTACAAAACTATACAAATGTATGATCGAACGAAAATTCAAGTACCTGAAAGCTGAGTATCGTTGAGATAGTGAGATGGCTCTTTAATGCTACATAGCTCAAAACAATTACCTCTTTTGTTTGATTTTATACTTGTTTTTTATTGTGCTTTTTTCTTTGGTAAGTACATAATTGGCAGATGCGATGAACAGAGGCCTGTCTTTATAAAATGAGATGCATTTGATTTTTCTTTCTTCTTCTTTTTTTTTATTAAAAGAATTCAATCTTAAAACGACAGTCATATTGAGCATGTGGCATACAAAAAAAATAAAATTACGCATATATTTTCATGTTATTTGTTCAACTTTCAGGTGTCAATTTTTATCAGAATATAGATTTGTATAACTTCTCATAACGCATTCCTCACTACTTGGTATAAGGTTTAGTTTGAAAGATTGTTCATTAATATGGAAGTCAAGCAAATAAAAAGCAATCATCATAAATATTTGTCCACAAAATCGATGTAATGTTACAATCAATGTTCTTAATATCGTCTAAGAATACATATGCATTGCAATTTATTCAATTTAAAGATATCAAACCACAGGTACTATTAAAATGCATGTAGTAAATACATTAAAAACCTATACCAGTAAAGCAAATGATAACTAATACTCATAAATCATATTTCATAGGAATCAATTTTTTTTTAAAAATATTTTACACATATATTGCCACGCATGGTTTTTCAAGTGTGGTTTACCCGTCATGTGTGGTTTACAGGCTATTGCATAGGAACATAACGTTTACCCAGTGCGCACCGAAGATAATGATTACGAGTTCCCATGAATTATATATATATATATATATATATATATATAAACCTTTGTTTCCATCTATCGACTTTCTTTTCTCTCTATCACTCTTTTATCGATGTTATCGTAGACTAGTTGATAAGTAGATTCTTATAATTTAATTATTTAATCCTCAAAATTAGCAGGTGTCACTTTTTCTTTGTTCTTAGTCTTAAATTAGACTAGTTGACCGTATATTACTTAGTAATGTATAAATTATCCACCTGTAGAAGTTCTTTATGTAAAAATCAACTATAGATGATCTGAATATTGTAGATGCAACTCATGGACAAGATGACTCTCTCATCAATTCAAAATCCAAAGTCTAAGAGGAAGAAAAGAAAATATCAATTGAAAAGTCTAAAGTAGGACTAAAGAAAAAATCGATTATAGAGTTGCATCCTGAATAGCATGACAATGATAAAGACGAAACAATTGTTATTTTAAATTTCTTTTTGTTCATTAATAATAATAATACTGATTTTCATACATTCATTATATGCGTAATGATTTATACAAAAATTAAAGAAGCTGGTTTGGTTAGTTACACAAAAATAGACATGTCTTGTATAGCTTTGAGGACACTAGGGCGCTACCCAGTGAGGGCCAAAGTGATGAGGCCGAGCATCGCCAGCCTCCCATTCCAGAGCTCGGCCTTGGAAGTCATGACGGCGACGGCTTTGGACTCCGGCGTCTGCCCGCTGAAAAGAGGGACGAGGGAAGCCACCGACGGAAAAGCGCTGATGTAAACGAACCACGGCAACCCGCCATTTTGCAGTTGCGAAAAGATGTCCCTTCCGCTGCCCAGCTCCACCGCTATCGCCGTCAAAAATCCGGTCATCGCCAGCCGCCCGTTGATGCGCTCGCGGTACCGGCCCGCTGAAGGCCAACACGTCGAAGCAGTTGGTGCTCCAAGATATACAACCATATTATAATTTATAACTACATGCAATAAATATTATATATATATATATATATATTAATTATGTTGCAGTCATGAAAAGTATAATAAAAAATTCTGATTTTGTAGTTCTCTATATTGGTGGAAGGGTAGTATAGGGAGTCAAATATTGAATATGATAAAATTCATAAGAGGGTGTTTGGCTGAGCTTATAAGCTCTCGAAAATAAACTTATAATTTGCTTTTTAAGCGAAAAACGAACATAAGTTGTTTTGAGGAGCTTATGTTCGGCCAAACACCCTCTAAATATATCCTTTGATCAATGTACGAAGGAAACAAAAGATGATATATAGGTTGTCACTGGAAACAATAAGAAAATCTAGATTACACAGGTTAAGTTGGGTAAAAAACTCTAGTGATTCAACATAATCCACCATAAATAAACAACGAATACCGCAGTATATTGATAGATCTTAGCACTAGAAAACAATTAAGTATGATTTTATTTGCAACGGTGACAAATACCTCTATGGCGGCTCTTGGGTCTTGTTATCCTCTTAAAGCAAGAAATAAAAACGGAATTAGATGATTAGTCCCATGAAAATATATATATATAGAGAGAGAGTACATAGTGATTTTATGAGTCGAAAGAAAGATTTTTGGCACTTGCCTCAAACGAGCTTCACACTCTAAACTTGACGTTGCGAAAACACACACACCACAATCATTATATAAAATAAAGAACACAAGAATTGTTTGTTTAGTTCGTCGTACGACTACGTCTGAGGGAGATGTCAAACCAAAGATTTCACTATGATTTTCTAAATCTGATTACAGGAAGAAACGACTATTAAATAAACAATAATCTAACTCTAACCCTAAACCCATTAGGGTTCCGTCTGAGTCAAAAAACATTGGCTCAAAAATTTGAATGAACATTCTATTCAAACTCTATACTCCTAACACTTGACATCTCTCTTCAACGGCAGCACAAAGTTTGAAGCTCCAAATACCTAGCTAGTCTCTTTAGATGCAATTGATTAGAAGAGTAACGAGATGGTTATTGTGTTAGAGTTTGGAAGTCGTGTTCATTTAAGAAGCTTCCCTCACTCGACATAGTTTCTTATTAATTAGGGGCATTTACTTTTCATGATTAATATTTTGAAGGATTGAGTATTTCATGGATTAAATATGTGATAAGATAATTTTTATATATCAATCATTTGTTTACTACAAATGATTAGTGAATGATTAAAATTGGGATAAATAACTCTTCCTTTATTTGAAGGATTATTTCAATCCTACCTATATTGATTGGATTAAAATTAATAGAGAATAATTCAAAGGATTAAAATAATTCCGAGCTTTGAAATATCCCCAAATATGAATCTTTAAAAGTAAACACTTCATTAGGTTAGATTAATTTTATCAATCCAACCTAATCATATAAAGTAAACACTCCTTAGTATTTAAGTGAACGAGAAAACTAAAGTGAGATATGGGGACTAGTAACCAATTTTTTTTTTTAAATGTGATTGTTTCATGACAATCTTCTTGACGAATAAGTAGTGGTTCCTGAACGAGGGTGTTAGGCATATGAGTGGATATATACTTGATTGGAAATTTTTACAGTCTTCTCCCTGCTCTTTACTGAGAGTGTAATTAAGCCAATCGTTGAACTATATGATAACAAGAATTATCAGTCTCACGAGATGCATCTTCATACTCAGTGTGTGTATGAAATATGGTGGAACCAAAAGGCAAACTCATTTCGACACACTTAGAAACTTTAAAGCAATTCTGGATAAGTCATATGCTTGTAGATGTCAAAGATTTGTGGGTGTCCCTGATTGAGTTTTGAGTCTACCCTGACACGCTGAAGGTTAAGATGAGCAACATAAAACAGCCAGCAGTACAGAAAGTAAACAACACAAGGATTTATCGTGGTTCGGAAAAATTCCTCCTACATCTACGGAGTTATCAAGCAAGTGAATTCCAATTAACCTAATGAATTTCTTGTTTTATACTTACGTGGGAACTAATTGTGGATCTCAGTAACCATTGAGATCCGATCTTAGTAATCTTTCGAGATCATCAGTCCTTGAGTTATCAGGCCAGGTACTCTTACTTTTGCTTTCACTCAGTTCACATTAGGGCTACTCAACACCTCTGTTTTCAGTTAGCTACACAATGTTGCTTACTCACGGCTTCACCCTAACTTCTATCATACAGGTTTGGTTTCAGGCTATTTACGAGAGTCTTTACAATGAAGAACAAAGCTAAAGATAGGTTACACTCGCTCTAAGATCTATTATAGATTTTACAATGAAGCTAGATCGAGATATGAGAGAAAGAGTTATGTCCAAGTTTTATCGGAGTCGGAGTCAGATTTGAGTTTTGTCTTCTTTTTTAAGAGCATCAACTCGTTGAACTTGCATATGGCTCCAGTTGAGAAAGTTGTATTTATAGAGAAATAAATTCAAACTAGTTGTTGGAAGGGAGCCATTTCAAAATTAAACTTTATTATGATAATACGACCGTTGGACTTGTCGTCTTCTGCTTTATCACCTAGTGAGTCAGATGGATGCGTTCAACAAGCTATTACCGGATCCGACTCTTCTTCATTAGCGTCAATCTTCGTTCTTCAGTTGAGTGATAACACTCAATTTTTCTCCTTAAAGTTTAGTTACATCTCTTCTCTATAAATGAACAAATAACAACATTGTTTTTCTCAATTTTGATATCAGTTTTCACTAGTATTTACACGATGATCTCATATTTTCAGTATGATTTCAGTACTATGAGAAGATATTGATCACTTAATTTACCCGTGCTCCCGATGATCTATCTTGGATATTTAATTCACTATACATTGATTATATGCCTAACATGTTCATATATAATTAATTGCAACACATAAGAGTTTTCTCATGTTTACCAATGAATTTCTGGCAAATCCGATCAATGGTTGATTCGATCTTTGATTTTCTTGACTGTGTCCCGGATGTCTGATCTCCAATATTGAGTGAGAACGATCTATGGAGAACACCAAATTTTCGGTCACTCCTTGTGATTTTTGAAAATTAATGTGTCCCGGATGCTACTGATTTTCTCCTACCATATATTTATAGTGCTCTTTCTAAAATCCTAATATGATAGGATTCTGACACATCTAATAATACAATAATTATCTTATTCCCCTGAAGCTAATTCATTTCTAGAATAATTATCTCTTAATATATTTTGATATCATATAATATATGTCTAGATTAGGAGATGTGTTAAATAAATAATACAATAATCAGAACACAGACTCAGTGGGATTGCATGAGGTGGTTGAAAATTCCATGACTGATAGACCTTGATGGGCCAGTCCATGGATCAAATACAAGGAATAAAGATGAGCCTCAGTACAAAAATACAGCCGATCAGCGACGGATTAGAGACGGCCAAAATACGGGTCGTGAATCAGCGACGGATTTGCGACGGAATAGAAAGGAATTATTTTAGCGACGGATCAGCGACTAATAAGCGACGGAACGAGGCGGGAATATCTCGGCCGAACTGATAACGACGTCACTACTGTCGCTATTCCGTCGTTAAATTTAACGACGGATTAATTCCGTCGTTAAAATTAACTTTTTTTATTTTTTTTATTGGTTTGATACTTTAGCGACGGATTATGTCCGTCGTTAAACTCTATCCGTCGTTGATCCGTCGTTAAATAAACGGATTTTTTAATTTATTTTTTGTATTTAATTTAACGACGGAATATAATATGTCGTTAATATTAATTTTGATTTTATT
Source organism: Salvia rosmarinus (assembly GCA_036937905.1). NCBI lineage: Eukaryota > Viridiplantae > Streptophyta > Magnoliopsida > Lamiales > Lamiaceae > Salvia > Salvia rosmarinus. The sequence goes on along the minus strand of CM072822.1, from coordinate 60,469,227 downwards.
TATTCCAAATAATATTAATGACGGAATGTCTGTTGTTAAGACGTCGTTAAATTTAACGACGGACTTATGTCCGTCGTTATATTAACTATTTTTTATTTTTTTAAATTTTGTACGTAATTTAACGACGGACACATTTCCGTCGTTAAATTTATTCCGTCGTTAAGGTCATTTTTTCGTCGTTAATCCGTTGTTATAGGCTTTTAATTATAACGACGGAAAAATCCGTCGTTAATCCGCCGCTAAAAAATTTAATATCAGACGGGATTTCTTCCCCAATTTCATATCAGCGCCCAAACCCTAACTCCCTCCCCACCCCAACCCCGCCGCCTCAAACTCAAGAAGGTTCGCCACCGCCCCAGCCGTGCTGTGACCCGTCATGACCCCCCACCCCAGCCCCCCGACCGCGACCTACCCCTGACCACTGCCCGCCCGCCGCCCGCCCCCGCCGACGCCGCCCCCCGACCCCAGCCCGCCTAGCCCGCCTCGGCGTTTTACTTATGATGTATCGTTGAGCGAAATTTTCAAATGCACGTCAGATTACTTTGGACAATTAGTGACTTCCTGCATACTCTATGTTGTGCGGATGGAGTACAACCGGAAGATTAGCTTGTCTGCGATCGCATAGAGTATACCGATGCTTTTACTTTAGCTAAAAGTGGTAGCGGTCATGGTTTGATAACCATAGTAAATTTCTAGCTCCTAATCACCCATTTCGAAGGGATCGAAGAGGTTTCAAAAAGAACACATTGATTACTAACGATCCACCAGAAACGCGATCAGGAGATGAGCTTCTGTCACTAATTATGGGTATGGGACTAGTCTCCGTAACAGAGATTGGCAGTGATGAAATAAATAGCAGAATATCCATGCAGTTTGGAACTGGATGGAAGAAAAGAAGTATTTTCTGGGATCTACCTTACTGGAGTTCTCTTTTGATTCGGCATAATTTGGATGTCATGCACATAGAAAAGAATGTGTTCGATAATGTCTGCAACACAGTCATGAATGTCCGAGGGAAGACAAAAGATACGAGCAAATCTAGAGAAGAACTTAATTTATATCGCTATGCACGAGTTGACGATGAATGAATCAACAGAAAATATCCAAAGCTTCTTATACACTTGACAATCGTGAGAAAAAGTCTTATGTGAGTGGGTAAGAGGTTTAAGATTTCTGAGATGGGTGCGTTCGAACATGGGTAGATGTGTAGACATGACAAAGCGAAGATGTTTGGGATGAAGAGTCATGATTGTCACATTTTCATGCGTGAATTCTACCGATGCATTTCGTGAACTTCTCCCACCCAATGTTTGGAAAGTCAGAATGTAATTATCTTTATTCTTCAAAGATTTAACTTCTCGAAACATAGGGCTTGATGATCATGCGAGACTCCAAGAAAATATTCCAAATGATTTTATGCAAGCTTGAGCGCATCTTTCCCTAGTTTCTTGACTCCATGGAACATCTTCCGGTTCATCTAGTGATGAAGCCCGTATTGCGAGGGCTGTTCAATACCGATGGATGTATCCATTTGAAAGGTAACGCTCGTACATTATCACACACACACATATATATATATATATATAAATTGAAGAACAACGTTCTAAATTTTGTAGATACTTACGTAAGTTGAAGAACAACGAAGAAATAAAGCCGAGTTGAGGTTCTATCGCAATGCTTACTTAGTAGAAGAAGCATCGACATTTTGCTCGTATTATTTTGATGATCACGTAAGAACGAAGTTCGAGATTTGCATCATGGTCAAACGTAGATTAGGCTCAAGACTATCCGGATATGCTTCAAATCTTCAAGCAAGATGGCGACCTTTTGGAAATATGTCAACGAGATATTTGGATAGTAGATAATATGATGCCGCTTTCGTTTATACGTGTTGCTCAACGTGTTGAAGTTGCGAGACATTTACATGGCGTAAGTGTCGTGTTTTCTTAGAATTCATTGTTAATTATTATTATTATTATTGTTATTATTAACTAGGATCGTAAATATATGTTGATGTAGTTTATTCATCGATGATGTGAAAAGATCAAATCCATCGATCACTAGCTCGATATTCAAAGGTCGATTGAAAGAGGCTTCCGTTTTGGTTTGAGGCATATGTGAGTGTTCGATGATTATTAGTAGGAAATATTTAATATGTACGTTTAGTCATTCTAATCGCTTTTTACTAATAATAGGTCAAAGATCATACTAACAACATTGTGAATCCGTTCATATTGTCTCTTGCCAAAGGACCTTCAGCTCTAATTAAGACATACCCAGGGTATTATATAAATGGATACAAATTTCACACATTAGAACATGGGTCACAAAGATCAACTATGAATAGTGGAGTGTGCATTAAAGGTGAAACTTATGGTGCGGACACGCAAGAACTCGATTTTATGGTCGATTATTGGAGGTTTGTGAGTTGGAATATCACAGGTTACCAACGAAGACCACAACATTGTTTAGATGCAGTGGTTTGCCTTCACGATTGGGGTTATCAATTCATTCCGAGTACAAGTTGGTTTCGTAAATCATACGCGAAGATATAACTAGTTCGAACTGCTTATCCTCGCCAATCAAGCCATTCAAGTATACTATTGTGCATATCCAAGTTTAAAACAATCTATGGAAGAGTGGTGGAAGTATGCAAAATTAAAGCTCGATCTAATGTGGAAGTCTCGGATGAGAGTTCGCATCGATAAGACCTCCCTTTTCAAGATGATGCATTAGGTTCGATTACTAATGTATGTTGTGGATGAGGACACGACACTAGTTCATTCTCGACGGTACACTCATAGACATTGAAGAGACATCTGATGATGAGGATGATGAAGTTGAATTGTCAGAGTCAGAAGACAATCATACATTGGATGATGATGATGATGATGACGACGACGATGAATAGGGTTTGAATTTATTATATAGTATGCACAAGAAACGTTTTATTTTCTAGTATGCACACAAAACGTTATGATATGTATTATTTGTGAAATTTTAATACAACATTTTTTACATTTGTTTGCAGATGTCTCACAGTGGACGAGGTGCCTCATCATCAGGTCGGAGGCACCCAGGATCATACACGCCGTCGCCCTCACCTGCCAGCCTAGAAGAAGGCATGGAGGCACTGTCTCACGCCGCCCTCGAGCAAAGAGTGCAAGTGCCATCTAGAGAGGGATGAAGAAGATAGCCATTGTGAATGGGTATGTTATCTCTGATGTCTCGGTTTAAATAAATTATAACATTCTGATGTCTTTATTTCCTGTAAATCATAGCATTTTGTGTCCGAGCAATGATATAGCCCGCGTGATTACGGAGTCATTCCGTAAATTCATGAATCACAACGGCTTCAATTGGAAATTGGTGCTTCAAGAGTTCAAACAGATTTATTTCGATGAATTCAAGGTTCGTGTTGTTTATACGTAGTCATTTATGATTTGACCTTTGCATATTGTAATCATATATTTTTTGCAGAAATATTTTTATTGGGATGATACGATGGACGAGGCTATGGTCTACTCCTACTGGTGCGCAAAGGCACGAACGCTATAAAGATATTGTTCACAAGATCAAGCGGATAAGGACTCTTAACCCACCTCCATTTATCCCTGAGCGAGATGGGATAATTGGAAGGCATATTGGGCTCGGACGACGCCCAGAGAAGGCGGCAGCGCCCGCAGCAACAGGATGTCCGAGCCAGATGGCGAGGGTACTGGGATAGTCAAGCATCGGGGTGGCTCACGCTCTGCATTCGAGTATGCGAGAGAGATTGTAAGTACTTTGAAATTTTAGATATAGTAAATTTATTTAAGAATCGTGATACTTGTTAATTATTTAATTTGTTTGACTTATTTATAGGCAAGAGAGCGTGGAGTAGCCATAGAAGATGTCCAATGGGATGTATTCCAGAAGTATCATGCCACCGACGACGGGAGCTATACAGACGGGAAAGCTCGGAGTATCGCGGTAAGTATATTCGTTAGCACAATAACGAGCATTTAATTAAATAATAATTGTACGAAATTATATTACAGAGGCAGGTTAAGGAACATGTCACTCAGTTGAGCCAATCTGGGGGGAGTGATGAGGCGACACCAGAAATTGATAGGACTAAAATTCTCAAAAATGTCCTTGGGAGCTCCTCAAAGAAAAAGAATAGGATGTTTGGAGCTGGTTCTCTATCACGGACATACATGCAGGCGAAGTGTCGTCTCATTCGGTGGAGAGTGCCCATCCTGCCGATTCCATAGCTTATCAACAATGACTATTGGAGATGGAGGCGGATGGCAAGTCGAGCGCGAGCAACACGAGGCAGATTGATAGGCGAGCGAAGCAGCAGCAGCATGAGGCATACGAGGCGAATGCTGGTCGAAGCGCTTGAGAATACGAGACCAGTTGCAAGATGAAATGAGAGCGAGATAGCGTGCAAGCACAGATTCAGGCTCAGTTGCGCACTCAGCAGAAGGCCTTAGAGCGCTTTATGACCAGCTCCGCTTCCCCACCCTCGTGATATCGCCCCATTTCCCATCACCCGTCATATTTGAGTCAGATTATGAATTTGTAAACTTATCGTATGATTTAGAATTGTTTGGTTTGATTGGATTGTTTGAATTGAATTGGTTTGTTTGGATTGTTGGATATTTTGGATTGTTTGGATATTTTGAATTGTTTGGATTGAATTGGTTTGTTTGGATAGTTTGAATTGGTTTGTTTGGATAGTTTGAATTGGTTTGTTTAGATAGTTTGAATTGTTTGGATTGTTTGGATTAAATTGGACGTAATTGGTTTGTTTTGATTGTTTGGATTGTTTGAAAACAGGTTTGTTGTTTGTTGTAAATGGTCGTCCAAACTACAAATGGAAACTGCCCAGATTTTGCACTTTTAGCGACGGATTTAAGACGGACTAGAGACGGATCAGCGACGAATTTACAACGTGAAATAACTGAACAAACTGTAACTAGCGACGGATTAGAGACGGACAAGTGACAGATTAGCGACGGATTTACGACGGTCTTTCTACGTGAAATAAAAAAAAATCATAATTTTAGCGACGGGCCATGTCCGTCGCTAATTAACGACGGATCAGAGACGGACTGGCGTCGAATTAACGACGGAGTTGCGACGGTGTTTATTAGCGACGGAGATATTTCGTCGTTAATCCGTCGTTAACAGCGACGGATTAGAGTCGTATTAACGACGGATTATTTTTCAGACGACCGTTCTAGAGGTCGTCGATTAGCGACTGAAATTTCCGTTTTATTAGTAGCTAATAATTAGCGACGGACATAAATCCGTCGCTAAAAGTTTGCCAACCGTGTTTCAATGACCTCTTACTCCGTCGCTAATCCATTTCAAATGACGGAACCGACATGATTGGCGACGGAATTTTCCGTCGCTATTCGCCTGTTATTTTGTAGTGCCTAAAATGAATTAATTATCTTATGTTCAACCAAAAATATAAATTAATTCATAAATATTTATTCATTCCACTAGATAATAAATGCTGACTTATACCCCTTTATTATCGTAGTTGAGTCGGACTTGTACTTAGATTTACGAATCTCCGTATTTAACACCTGCTCCGATGGATTTAGCTTGGTTGATTAAGAGCTAGTAGATTTGAAATAATGAAGGTGGAAAAGGTAGCACCTTAGAATTGAAACCAAAACCATTTCATTAGGTATTATTAAGTCAAAATGGAAAATGTGCTCTATTTATGAAATAAAAACAAACTTTAATTTTTTCATAAGAAAAAGGAACAAACTTTAGTAAGAACGTAATAGTTCGATCTTTAACTATTACAACTTCACTCTCGACACGCTGCGCTGTTTCATCCAATAACCTTCCGCCACGTTAGAATTCCTTCACGCCAGATAAATACCGTAACGACGCCGTATCACTAGCGATATTATCATTACAACTCGGCCGAGTCAAAGTTTAGCATTCAAAACTTGAAACTCAGAGACGAATCGTTGGATCGTAGTTCAATGGAGGCGACGGGAAGGAATGTCAGGTGCGGCTGGGCAGCCTACGCCCTTTTAGGCCTCCTTCTTCTCAGCACGCTCAGCCGTATATCGGCGCTATCGGTCACGGTAAACGACGTCGAATGCATATACGAATATGTCTTGTACGAAGGCGACACCGTTTCGGGGAATTTCGTCGTCGTCGATCACGATATCTTCTGGAGCTCCGATCACCCCGGCATCGACTTCACCGTATTGTTCTTACGCATTCCCCACCCCCAATTTTGTGTGTGCTGTGTGTGTGTGAACGAGTCTTGATCTATGAAATTGAATTGAATTATGTGACATGCGATCTAGGTTTTAGAATCCTGTGCCGAAAGAAATAAATTAAATTTTTAGGACGTTTTTTTTTTTTGTGTTGTTCTAGTTGTTGATCATTTGGGTGAATTCGAGATGGTGACTTTCTTGGACCTTTATTTAGTTATGTTGGTTATTTTTCGATAATGTAAATAGTGATTACTCTAGTTTAGTTGTCGTGAACTGCAAGAATATGAACCTAGTGTCTGAAAATTTTCATGGTTTCTGATATTAAGATTGTGTTTGGTTACATTTAACTCGATCATTCTTTGCTTTTCTAGACATGTTATCACATAAAGAGTTGAGGAGCCTGTGGAATTTATCCCGCAGTAGTTACAGATATGAAAAAGTTCGATATTGGATAAAATCTGACATTCTTTGTGTGTTTCGTGCTTGTTAGTTGAGCTGTCATCAAGTAGAGATCTAGTTTCCATTTCTATTACTGACTTTGGAGGTCGAGATTATCTGTATATAAGTCACTCTAAATTTAATCTCAAGTCCAAAATTATGAAGAAGATGATTTAGTTGTTTGGTAATGCTTGAGCACTTTTCGTTAGGTCTGTGGCTGGAAAGTAAAAGTTCTTCCCCAATCTTGTTAGTTTCAGGCCTCTAGAGTTTGTCATCCTACACTGGTTGTTAATTTGGACACAGTCACTTGACATCCTTGAAAAGATTACAAAATTTTTACAATGATTCTGCTTTATTTGTCCCATTATAGTTGAACCTTAGCAGTCCTTTTTTTTTCTTTTTTCTTTTTGGCAGCTTAGTATCTCTTTGCAATAGTGACCCATAATTGCCTTGATCATAAGCATTCTTGTTTCATGTAAGTTCTGTGAAGACCGTTTTATTAGCTTGTAGCAATCATCGCATGATTTTTCTTCTATGTGATGGTTTCTATTGAGAGGCTTTGCATGACTTTTGTTGGCACATTGCGTTTCATCTTGAAAGATGGGTGTTGTTGCATTTGCAGCCAAGGGCTGTTTAACTCCTTTACACCAACTATGGACTCTTTTAAAATTGTAACCTTGACTTGGAAACATGATATATTTAAGCAAAAAGGCATGCAACATTCTTAAGAGTATCTATTTCTTAACAAAACCATTAACTTGGAAACTAGAAGGCCTACGTATGGATCTTCAATTCAATATATTAAAATACTGTCCCCCAATTGTTTGAAATCATGTTCACTCATGGGCATAGTGGAATAAGGAAACTATATGAAGACAAAAGTGGTTAACCTCTAAGATGGTTTTGAATTAAAAGATCTTTTTGTTGAGTTGAAATGCTTCATTAAATTGTGGATTTCTGGTTTATTTGGGCACCATATCTGTAGAGAACATTTTCTTTGTAGCCGTATTTTAAGTTGATTGCATAGCTTCACTTGTGAACACAGAACACACATTAAATCTATGTGAATGTTGATGGGAGTTTTTAATAATTATTTGAGATCAGCTGCTCAAATATTGATGTTATCAATATTATCATGTTGCTTATTGATGTAGGTAACATCACCAGCAGGTAATACTGTGCACACTTTGAAAGGAACATCTGGGGACAAGTTTGATTTTAAGGCCCCTAGAAGTGGAATGTACAAATTTTGTTTCCACAATCCTTATTCTACACCGGAGACTGTCTCTTTCTACATTCATGTTGGCCATATTCCCACTGAACATGACCTTGCAAAAGATGGTTTGTCTGATCTTATTTTACTTTATATTTTAAACTGTTGATAGCTCTTTTAACTGTCATTCACCATACTGTTCCCTTCTCTTTTTCCCCTAAACTTGACAGAACATTTGGACCCCATTAATGTCAAACTTGCTGAACTTAAGGAAGCTTTGGAATCTGTGACTGCAGAGCAGAAGTATTTGAAAGCTCGTGATACTCGTCATCGCCATAGTATGATTCTTCTATCTGTTGTTTATGTCTTGCTTTCTTATTTCTTAATGTTTGTTTCTGTAGGCTTGAGAAAAATATCATTTAGAAGATATCCCTGGTACTAAATTCTTGAATGCAATGCTTGTCACTCGTAGAAGCCTTCCTGTTTCAGTTGGATGACATCAGTGATATTATAGCTTAAGTGATTAAAACTCTGCTGAATTTTTTCAGATAATTAGCAACTGGCTAATATATTCTACAAGTTGTTTTAAATTGTGGAATACTGGAACTCAGTAAAAGTTGGTAATGATAGTGTTTGGGCCATGTTACTGAAAATGAGGAATACAATAGCCTTAACAAAATCTTATCTATCTTAAGATGCTTGTTTTTCCTTTTGTCCGTGTCTCTGCATTTTTTGTTTTCTGCTGTTTTTGCATGTGGATCAATGTTGGTTGGAGGGGTTGCATGAGATTTATGGTTCATTTCTCCCAAGTAAACAAAAAAGCTGCCCCTTGGCAGAGCTCCATCAAAGTCGTATCATTATACGCCATATTTTCAATACTTAAATGTGGAACAACGCAAATAGTGTAATACTGTCTATGTTGTTCCTGCAGCGAACGAGAGCACGAGAAGGCGTGTCATATTTTACACTGTTGGAGAATACCTTTTGCTAGCGCTAGTAAGCGGACTTCAGGTTGTTTACATACGTCGCTTGTTTAGTAAATCAGTCGCCTACAACCGTGTTTGATCAAACTGCTGGCTAGTTTCCTCTTCTCAAATCTAGTTTGATTCTTGAGCTGGGGGAAAACATGGTGCAGTTTGTACAACAGAAATGGTTTTTTTTTAACTGCCCTTGTTGTTTGAAATCACTGAGCAAACTCCTTAGTTATACGTGATTTAGTTAGAGATCTTGATTAATGTAATTTATTTCAATTAGTTTTTGAATTTATTTCAATTAGTTTTTGAATGATCATCAGATTTTTGCCTGTTCTATACGAATGATTTAAATCTAGTGCACCAATTACTTCCACCGACAGCTGATTTTGGAGCTTATTGCATGTTGTGAAATGGTAAGGTGGAAATAAAACTTGAAACTGGTTGTCTTTATTATCCCTTTCTCTTGCCATTGATAATTGTGCTATTTAGGTTGAAAGAATTTGAAGGATAATTTTAGAATGTGATTGTTATTATATTCAAATTTTCAGTTTTGTTGAGAAAGAAAATAAGCCCTAGATTTCTTGTCAAGAAGGAAAGAGAGAAGGCAAACAAGATTAAAACATGATTACAATATATTTTTCATTTTTCTTTCCTGCAAAAAATAATGTTAGAAAATTTAGGTAATGATACATTTAAGAAATGTTTGCAGAGTACCACAAGTAGTGGTGTAACCGAACCGAGTTGAGCATCATTGTGCTCAAACTTGGCTTGTTTAGTATCGAGTTGAGTCTTGAATTTTATTTATTGAATATTTCGAGCTTATTCGAGCTTTAGTTAAGCCCAAATAAACTTTCCAAATTTAGATAAATATTTAGAATATTAATTATTTTATTTTAAAAATAAATTATTTTATCAACAATAACACAATATATTTATTGATTTCTTATAACAAATAAAAGTAGTTAAGAGATTTAACACAATAATTACTAATTGCAGAAAGAAAATAATTGTATTTAGTTAATAATTTTATAATTCCTAAATCAGTTAACGAACTTGTTCATGAACTAACGAGTCGAATATTATCATGTTCAAGCTTGGTTTATTTAGCTAACGAGTTTCACTAAATAAACTCGAACGTGTTAAAAATCATAATATAAACATATAGAATTGTAATGAATGGATCGAAGAATAGAGGCTAAATTGTTGTATTTATTTCTCATTACATACACTCTTTTATAGGGTTAGAAACATATGTGTAAGGAAAGATCTTGATTGATTTGGATTGATCCTTAAATCTTGCTAATCGATTTCTTTCCTTTCTTCCAACACTTCCCCTCAAGTTGAGTGGCGAGATCTCTGATACTCAACTTGTCGAGAACTTTTTCAAAACTTTTGGAGTTTACGGCCTTAGTTAGGATGTCAGCGAACTGGTCTTCAGATCGTACAAATGGCAATGCCACAATTCCTCCCTCGATCTTTTCTTTAATAAAGTGTCCATCAACCTCGACATGTTTCGTTCTGTCGTGTTGTGCTGGATTTTATGAAATACTGATAGCTGTTTTGTTGTCACAAAACATCTGACATGTCTTTGTTGAGTGAAGATCCAATTCCATCAATAGCTTCCTTAACCAAAGGACTTCAGTTAGACCATTCTTAATTCCTCTAAACTCGCTTCAGCACTTGAGAGAGCCACTATTTTTTGCTTTTTGCTCCTCCATGAGACAAGATTGCCTCAAATAAAAGTAAAGTATCCAGCTGTAGATTTTCTATCTATTGGATTTCCAGCCCAATCTGCATCCGTGTAGGCTTGTATCTCTAGATGTCCGGTTTTTTTTGAACAACAATCCATGGCCAAACGTTCCCTTTAAATATCTTACAATTCTTAGTGCGGCTTCTAAGTGATCAGCTTGAGGTTGGTGTATAAACTGACTCACAACACCAACAACATAAGCAATATCAGGTCGAGTATGTGAGAGGTAGATAAGTTCCCTACCAGACGTTGATATTGCCCACGATCTGCTAATTCGGCTCCCTCCACAATTTGAAGCCCATGATTCACAACTATGGACGTTTCAGTTGGCTTGCAATCCAGTATTCCTATCTCAACAAGAAGATCTAGAGTATACTTCTTCTAGTTAATGAAAATCCCCCTTTTTGGCCTGAGTACTTCAATTCCAAGGAAGTATTTTAGATTTCTCAAATCCTTCATTTCGAACTCTTTAAACAGATTTTCTTTCAATTTACGGATTTCTTCTGAGTCATTTCCTGTTATAATCATATCATCCACATAAATAACCAAAAGGTAATTAGGTTACATCGTTTCTTTAGAAATAAGGTGTGATCTGAATTACTCTGTTGGTATCCAAATTTGTTCATAGCTGTGGTAAATCTCCCAAACCATGCCCCGGACTGTTTAAGTCCATATAAGGCTTTCATCAATCTGCAAACCTCACCATCTTCAAACTCATCTGAGAATCCCTGGGGGGCTTCCATATAAACCTCTCTTTCTAATTCCCCATGCAGAAAAGCATTTGTAACATCAAACTGATGAAGAGTCCAATCCTTGTTGGCAGCAATGGAGAGAAGAGTTCTGACGGTGTTCATCTTTGCCACCGGTGAGAAAGTCTCTGCATAATCTATCCCGTACGTCTATGTGTACCTTTTTGCAACAAGCCGAGCTTTGTACCGTTCAATAGATCCGTCTGGTTTTAGTTTAATTGTGAAAACCCATCTGCATCCTACATGTTTCTTCCCTTCTGGCAATTTGCATTTCTCACACGTATGATTCCGAGCTAACGCATTTATCTCTTTTTCATAGTGTCCCTCCAATGTTGGAACTTGAGAGCTTGTTCTACAGTTTGTGGGATCTCTTCTTCATATAAAGCTACTTCATAGGCTATAGCACTTTTGGATAAATTTCCCTTGGCAACATTCCCACCGAATACCGAGTACTCCGCACAGTCTTCTCTAGACTATATCGCTTAGGAGGAACACCCCGATTACTTCTGGGTGGTAGCACATAACGCCCAGTATCACCATCTATGGTATTCTCTTCCTCAGATATCAGTGGTTGAGGAGATATGGGCTCTGGCAACGGATCTTCAGATTGCTCTTGAGTGTTTGAGACAGGCTCAGCGGCAAGGTTAACCATTTCTGTTGGAACCGCTTCCGGTTCGGCATTGGCAACCAACTTAACAGGTCGATCTCACTTTCCCTCTCACTCCCCGACGGTTAAGGTGGTTAGAGTAAAAGAACTTTGTTTCAAGAAAATTGCAGTTCATGGTGGTTAAGACTTGACCAATTTTGGGCACCTATATCCTTTTTGGTTCACACCATAACCAACAAACACGCACTTAATGGCACAAGGAGAGATTGGCCCTTTCATGTTTGGGAATATGGACAAATACAGAGCAACCAAAGACCCGATGCTGAAGAGTAAGGGCGAGGGGTATTTTGGAAAGAGTGGATAATTTTTGTAATGGGGTTTTAAGCTGAAGAGTTTTGGTAGGAAGACGGTTCATAAGGTTGATAGAGGTGGCAACAGCTTCACACTATCTCGTTGAAAGGTTCTATATATCTGCCCTTTCTCAACGTATTTCTTTAGACAAAGACTCCGTTTTTTCCTCTTTTCGGATGGTAACTCAGAACATGGAGTGTGAATCAAACCCATGTTTGAATTGAGATACTAATGCAAGTTCTTCCCTTATGAATCAGATAGATTCATGTCTAAAAGAATGTGTAGGTACATGGGACTCAATCATTATGGCACGGGTTATTTCAAGAATAATTCAATTTTTCCGTTCAGCAACACCATTTTGTTCATGAGTGTGCGGACAAATGGTTTGGTGAATTATTCCCTTTTGCTAGCACAGGTTTTTCATAGAATTATTGACAAATTTCCCCCCATTATCTGTTCTAAGAGTCTGAATTTTTCTAGAAATTGAGTTAGAATCATAGTATAGAAATGAGTGAATTTTTCAAAAACTTGAGATTTATGTTTTAGAAAATACACCCATGTCATCCTAGTGCAATCGTCAATAAAGAGCAGAAAATATTTAAAACCCTGACCTCCTACAACAGGTGAAGGACCCCAAACATCAGAGTGTATCAACGAAAAAATAGAGTTAACTTGTATATTATTGGGTTTAAAAGATTGTCTGTGACTTTTAGCCAAAACACAGGTTTCACAAGTTAATGTCTCAGTTGGTACTAATTTAGGAAATAAAATCCTAAGATAAAACTATGGAAGGATGTCCTAACCGCTGATGCCAAAGCCAGGCGTCCCGGTCTGCAGTGCCATGAGCCAGCATCACCTTGCCTTGTTGAGCTATCTCATCCACATAATACAATCCGTTCTGCTCAGCCACGCCTAATAATCTTCCCCGTCCTGATATCCTGGAGAAAACAGAAGTGATGATGCATTAGTATGGTACAATTGAGTTCTTTTGTAACATGACTAATAGACATTAGCTTATGAGAAAGTGACGGGACATATAGACAATTTGAAAGTCGTAAAGTGGGAGAAATTTCTATAGTCCCGGCTCCTTCTACTTGAGTCATGTCGTCACTAGCCTTTTGAACATGTGTTCAGAATGATTTGATGACTCAATTTATATCAGATTTATCAAAAGTCATCGTATCTGTGGCCCCACAATAAAAAATCCATCCCCTATCCGTATCATTTTTATCACATAAAGCTTGGAATGCCTTAGAAATACTTGAGGGATTTTTACACAATATAGGGTCACTTTTAATATTATGTAAAAGTTGGGGTGGGTTAAATTTTATATAAGGAGAAGTGGAAGGGTTTAGTGGTAAACCACCAAACCCTATACCTGATTCTCCATTTGTCGCATCTCCATTTTCATCCACCTTTGGATCGCAAAAAAACTACACCCGCCGCCTTCCCTCTTCCGTCTGTTCTTGCGTTGCTTACCGCCACGGCGGAACCGGCCACCTCCTGGCCATCCAGATGTCTTCCCTTTTGCCTGTGGGTTTTTGTGGTTATCCTCCCACCAATCGGGATAACCGATGAGTTGAAAGCACATTTCCTTGGTATGCTTTTGCATACCGCAGTGAGTACAGTGAAGTTTCGATTTGTCCACCGTCTTTCGCGATTACGGGTTTCCGGAGCGAAATGGATTTTGGAGCGAGGTTGGGGTCCTTGGGCGGTGGTATGCTGTGGGTAGCCTTCTGGCCGTGGAAAGGTATGATGAGCGACGAGTCCGGCTCCTATTCCTTCCGATGATGTAACCGAGTCGACGTGGTTGGTTGCAGAATCTGTAGTCGGGCGGCCTCCCTTCTCACCTTCGAGAAAGCCGATTCGACTGAGGGAACTGGTGTTTCCTTGACAATATCTCGCCGGATACTATTATACTTGGTATCTAATCCGAAGAGAAATTGGTATAAACGGCGGTTAGCGATCAATTTCCGGTATTTGTTGATTCCTTCTTCACAGCAGCTGAGAGGGTTCGGCTCTCTTCGGTCGATGGTGAGCCATATGGTCTATAGTTCATTCCAGTAGTCCTCCAAAGTAAGTTGCCATTGATTGACTTTGTTGGCTTTAATCCACTCCCGTATGTTATTGCTAGGTTATCTCACACAGCCTTGGCCGTCTGATGTTGTGCGAAATTTATAACTAATTTCCCTTCCATATTCTATATTAGCCATGAGAAAACAAATAATTTTATTTCCCCACTGGTAGTAGGCGGGGTCAGTTATGTTGGGTGGTGGAGGTTGTCCGGCAATGTGGTTGGACTTGCCCCTGCTCCCAATAGCTACCCTCATGAGGCGAGCCCATAGTGGATAGTTGTTTCCATCTAGTTTGAATCCGAGAGTAACATTGTCGGAGTTTCGCACTAGATTTGCAATCTGTAGAGTTAATTCACTCTGGGTTGTTGAATTTGAGTTGGTTAGTTGCATCTCGTCTGACATTTTGTATCTTTTTGTTGCAGGAAATGAAGAATAAGGTTTCTGCCTTGATTGGTTTCGGAAAAAAAAAGGTCGAGAAAGGTATTGGAACGATGATGAACTAGTTCTGAGTTCCCAGAATCATTCATGCTCTGATACCATATTAAAAATCATAGTATAAACATATAGAACTATAATGAATGGATCAAAGAATAGAGGTTAAATTGTTGTATTTATTTCTCATTACAGACACCCTTTTATAGGGTTAGAGACATATGTATAAGGAAAGATCTTGATTGATTTGGATTGATCATTAAATTTTGCTAATTGATTTCTTTCTTTTCTTCCAACAAAACGAACTTTAATTGAGCCGAGCTCCGAATAACTAGCGAATAGCTTGACTCATTTACAGTCCTAACTTCAAGGGATGTGTACTTTGAGTGATATTTTAGAAATAAAAATAATAGAGGCCAATCAGTTACATATTTTTGTCTGATCCAATAATTTGAGTTTGTTTGATCATCTAATTTTTTAAATATTCAATTATATGTATCATTAATTGAAGGGTAATTATTGGATTAAATTCTAAATTATTTGGTTTATTAAAAAATATTTTGAACTTTTTAATAATATCAATTAATAAAAGATCCAAACTACTGATATTGTATCAAAAATATTTAACTAATGTTTTTGGTTGACAAATGTTGATTGGGATTACCACATGGCAAAAACGACGTCGTTTCAAATAGAATAATTTTAAAAAGTTTATGATGCTTTGTTTAGTCATCATTTTTTATAAAGACAACTTTAGTTGGTATTTATGTTATTTTGGTTATTACTTGATGAAAATCAGATGATGAATTTGATGGGAAGACAGTAAACATGAGCATAATTTATTTATTTTTGTCAATTGTTGGCGAATATCTGATTGCATATGATATCTTTTATTTGCGTAGTTAATGTTGGTATCTAACTGAATATTAGATTTATAGTTCTAGTTGCATCCATTTTGTTGCTGTAGAATTTGTATGAATTTTTCCTACTTGATCGAAGCTTTGCGAAGAGCCATTATAGAGTCTCATAAGTCTATAGTTAATAGTATTTCTTGAAATTTTTACTGTGAGAATTGGGAGGCTCTTCCACAAATGCTTGTGCAACTCTACGCATGGGCTCTAGCCACCATAGGAAATCCTCCGTCAATGAGTCATCAGTTTGAAAGCTAGGATAGGAAGAAGTAGAGGTGTTTATGATTCCAATTCCAAAATTTCGGAACCGAAACCGAAACCGTATGAAGGGTAAACTATTACGTTTCCAATCTAAACCGACGGTTTCAGTTTTGGATTCCGAACCGCCAGTTCATGGTTCCAAACCGTGAACCGTTGTTTAATTATTATTTTTTTATACTTGTAATTTTTTTTATATATTTGTTCATAAATATGTGCGATGTATAAAGATCAAATAGTAATTGTATAATGTAAAGAAAATTAATTACATAAGTCAATTATAATGTGGTAAATCAAATAAATTACAAATTTAAAAAAAATCAATAACTTCGACAAATGAATCAAATTACTATTATATTTAGGGCTGTAAATGAGCCAAGCTATTCGTGAGCTATTCGGAGATCGGCTCGATAAAAGTTCGTTCGAGTTCGTTTAGTAAAGCTCGTTAGCTAAACAAACCAAGCTTGAGCATGATAGTATTCGGCTCGTTAGCTCGTGAGCAAGTTCGTTAACTGATTTACTTTGAAAATATAAAATTATTAAATAGATATAATTATTTTCTTTCTATAATTAGTAATTATTGTGTTAAATCTCTAACTATTTTTATTTGTTCTAATAAATCAATAAATATATTGTGTTATTATGGATAAAATTATTTATTTTTAAAATAAAATAATCAATATTATAAACATATATCTAAATATAGAAACTTGTTTGGGTTCGATTAAAGCTCGAATAAGCTCGTGAGCTCGAAATATTCGATAAATAAAACTCGAGACTCGGCTCGATACTAAACAAACCAAGCTTGAGCACGATGGTGTTCGGCTCGGCTCGGTTCGATTACACCCCTAATTATATTGCAATTTACAATGTGGCAAGGAAAAAAATACACTTAAACGGATGAAAGAAATAGTGTATGAGAGAATAATAGATAAGGGCTATTAGCACATAAATATACGAACTTTGGGTCAATTTTGGTTTTTCCGACGAACTTTAAAAATTATCACAAGATACAAAAATTTAATGAGTTTAGGGTTTTTACCACGATTTCAAAATCATGTCAAATTAGATCTGAATTGACATCTCAAAAATTTGCTATAGACTAAACGATTTAGTGATATAAATGACATTATAGAGAGAGGACATAAATAATTGTTGTTCCATCAAAATAAATCATATTTTTTTATTTCTAGAATTCATCGCGTCAACCCTCATTACAAAAGCAAGTCTTCTCGTTTGTTTCATCGCCTGGTTTTAGTTGGGATCATAGCAATCGATATCCTCTCTCTATGATGTCGTTTATATCGCTGACCGTTTTGTCTATGATAAATTTTTAAGATTTCAAATCAGATTTAGTTTAGCTTAAACTTGAAATCGTGGTAAAATCACTAAAGCATTAAGTTTGTGTATTTTGTGATAATTTTTAAAGTTCATAGGAAAATCAAAATTGATCTAAAGTTGATGTATTTATACGCCGATAACCCAATAGATAATAATAGAGCTTCAAAATAGAACTAAAGATTGCAATTTGCTACAATAAGATTAAGAGAAATAGAGAATATAAATTGGTGTGTTAAAATGGTTGGATTGAAGGGGTGTTTATAGATAAATTAAGGATGTTTGAAATTTGAATTTGAATTTCAATTTGCGCCCAAATTGACGGTTCGGGCAATTCCAAATTCCAGTTTTTGAATTTTGAATTTTTTTGGGTGATTTTTCCCTAATTTCTTATGTTTTCTTTATAATATATACATTTAATTAGTGTATTTTGAACATATACAATAAATAGGCATGAAAAAAAAAAAAAAAAACTAGAAAATAGGTGGAACCGTCGGTTCCACGTTCCTAAGGTTCGGAACCGGAATCGGCCCATATAAGATACGGTTCGAAACCAGAACCGAACCGGAACCATGGTCAATGATTTCGGTTCGAAACCGTTGACCACGGTTCGATTTCGATTAGAACCGCCGATTTCGATTCCAATGAGCACCTATAGGACGAAGTATGGCGAAAGATGACGTCTATCTGTCATCGATCAGTTCGCCACACATTCCCAAAATCTCTCGGGCAACTTTCACAGTAGCCTTTATGGCATAACCCTCGAAATGAAACACCGCACGGGATATTCGGGCCATAAAAGCAGGAGTTCGGAGGTACACTTCCATCATATCTGTCTGAAGGATCTGAAGAAAACGTTGTTTGATGGAAATGGTTAAGATCTGATAATGGCATAACTTAATACCAGCCTCCAGACTGCGACACCCTCATTCTCTGACTTGTGTTGAAGGGCGTTGGAAGTCACGATGCGCAGAGCTAAGTCGTAATCACTTTTGCACTTCTCTAAAGCAGCAACGTGCTTTTGATCAGAGTAGACAAGGGTCTCCGATAGGGTGCGTACATCAGATTCTGAATCAGCCAGATATTTCTCTAGCTCTACGATACGAGCATATGCTTGGCTTAACGCCTTATCCTTGACCTTCAGTGACAGACTCTTCACTTCTAGCTCCCGAAAGTAGCTCTGATACCTTTCACATGAAAGGCTCAGCTCCTGCTCGTAGTTGGATAATCGGACATGATCTGTCTGGACGCCCAGTATAACCTAAAATGAGTAGGATGATAAGGATTTGAGTAAGAAACGGAAAACATGACTCATAAGGAAAATCCTTAGGATCCTTATGCTGAGCATATGGCTGTAGAGGACGAGACGGGTTTGATCATTAGAATATTGGGCTATGCTGAAAACATCTGCCTCGATGCCCAAGTGCCCCAGCAGTTAACTGCAGCTCATGGGTCGGTCCATCAAATTTCTAAGGAAGCGGATAGAAATTACAGAAGCAGAAAAAGTAACCTCAGTAAGAGTAAAGGCAACAGGTTTGCGAATCACTATCCTTCTTATAACTGGCTGGGACAAAGTAAGAGATGGCAATAAGACCTCTGAAACCCCCTAAACGTTTGAAGGGTCGGTTAGCTTCTACAAAAATATCAGGATTAGACCCCTATATTAGGTCCTCATCCCGATCATCGTCTACAGCCCTGATATGATCAAAGCCCTACTGAGGATCAGAGGTAGTATCCACAGTCAGGTCGATAATCTCTACCTCCAAACCAACAGGAGGAGCAAGATTAGAGGAAGCATGAGGAGAAGGAAGAGCAGAAGGAACAACATCAACTTCAAAAACTGGAACCCAGATGAGCTGGCTGGGGCATTCCTCCGAGTAGGTGGCTCATCTGATTGACGGAGAGCCAATGTATGCTCTTGCTAGGTCATATTTGCAAAACAAAACAATAAGACCAAGTGAGTCTGAACTCAAAAATGCAAAAATGGTCATTCATTCCAGGGGAGTTGCCCATATCATCAGTCCACTCATGCCCGGGGAATATGCCATAATAGATCAGGACATTCTCATTGCGCATTGTCCTGGCTAGCAGATCACATGCATGGCCGAAATCCATGTGTATCTCCATCAGCACTTTCAGGTCATCAGACACTATTGCTCTAGGATTGGACATCTTAACACGCAATGGTTGGGCGTGTAGACTCACCTATCCAAAAGACGAGGCCTCATCACCCACATGAGCCATGAAAAAAAGTATTGATTGATCAAGTCCTTATCTAAACTGGGATCCTTACCTTACAAGTGTGCGGGACTAGCATTTTTTTTGTAAAATAATAAAACATACCACGAACGTAGGCATCGTGAGTAAGAAAAAAAAGCGGAAGTATAAAAAATTCCATATTCCTGAATGATAACATGGAAGAAGTGAGCCTTGCGAATAGAAGAGAGATAATGTTGATTTAAAGGAATACTATAAAGCATGAATAATTCTGCCAAAAAAGAGCATATGGAAAAACGAAGCCCAACCTTGACCTGGTGAAACCAGAAGGTCATGGTGGGAGGATCAGAAGCCAGGAGTCATCATCACGGGTGGGGGATAAGAAGACGAAGCCAGTGGGAGAACAAATAATTCTTAGTAACTCATCAAATTTCTTACCACACATAGTAGAGGGTTTAAAATTTTATTTTCCAATAGCCACGAGAGTAGTTTCCTTAGAAGGTCTATGAGTTTTTCTTATGAAAGGAAATTTGTCTAATACCTCTAGCATGTCAGTAGAAGAAGAGAAGAATAAGAAGAGGAAAAGAACTCGGATATAAAATACTTGGATGATGTTCTAAAGAAGGTAGGTATCTCCAGAGGCCGACACAGAACAATCTTCGCGTAAGGATAAAGAAATGAAATTCTGAGGAAGATAACGAATTGAAAGTGAAGAAGATGATTTCGGAGATCTTATACCAAATCTTTTGGACAAATAGAGGGTTTAGATAATGGGAAACCAAAAAAATTTCAAAATCAAGGGACATGATTGAAAGGTAGTTGAAGAGTTGAGAAGAAATATCGGGATGAGCGAGCGCACTTTTCAGAAAAGTTGCAAAAAGTACTTCAAGAAATTTAATGTACGAAGAATAAAAGACAAATGTAATACCGGATCTGGCCTCCCAGATTTGGTAACAAACATAATCTACTCCGACAAACAACTCTTCATATATAGATCTCTCGGAGTCGGGGGAGTAGTTGATATGGAATAAATATCAACTATGCCAATTCATCAAAATGAGTATACATGGGCTGGCCACGTGTACCATATCATGGCACAAATGTGCCAAGTTAGCAAGGTGACCTAAGACTATAGGCCCGAGAAACTAGACCCATAGGCCCAGGTCCACAGACCTAGAACCGCTCTTTCGAATAGTAAAACGACATTGCATATATTAGTAAATTATAATTATAAGGACTCATGTTTTCGGATAGGAATTGACTATTTATGGACAAATCTATCGTGAATAATAAAGCGTAGGTCTCTGAGGATCTGCGCATATCCTATTCCTATAAGGATTCAGATCACCTTATCTTATGTCATACCTACACCTATAAATACCCTCATTACGCAGGAATTGGGTATGCAATCTTAAGCTATGAATAGGCCTTAAACACAACACACATCGACTTGGCGTGAGTGTTCACCCGAAGACCCTCTTGACTCATTTTGCATTGGCCCTATTCTCACATACTCCGATGGTTCGACAAGGCATTCCGATTGCGCGCTCATAACCATTACTGAGTCATTACCATGATGTACGCCTATTTTTATAATTATTTATTAGATTTATAAGTTGAATCTATCAGATAGGGACACAATTAACACAAAATTAAGAGTTCAAAATTGTAAAAATATTTCCAATAATCCAACGTATAACTAACAATATCAAATTAATTTGAAATATAAAGGAATATTTACTCTATATATTCTCATAATTTACTATCTATAGCCAACGGAAATTTGAAACCATCAAAATGGTTTTGGACATTGACAAGTAGGAATCTGATTCTGGACAACGTTCTTCTCTGTACAACACACATTATTTGTCAATTATAGGGCATTTTCTGTTTTCCACTGCTACAATAAAGTTTGAGAAAAAAAAGACATATAGGTATGGAAAAATAAAAATGAGATCGTAAAAATAACAAGTAGTTTTAAAAGAAGAATGTATTTAGTTGACTGATCGATCTTATTTTCGTAAGGGAATTAAATGCACAAGAACACCAAAGATTTACGTGGTTCGATCTATGAATAAGATCTATGTCCACGGAGAGAGAGAGAGTATTCGTGTATTGATAATGTGAGGAGCGATTACAAAAAGTGTAGATGATCTTTCTCGTCCAATCTAGCCTCTATTTATACACAAATATATTGACCTAGATCCTCAATCCGAGATCTCCTCTAGGATCGGATCTTCCTCCTATCTCTCTTCAAATTAGGATTCTTTTATATATGGCCGAATCTTCTGCGTTCACATTGATTTAGGAGTCTTCTTGGGCCGAGCTTGATGTCAGGCTTACTTGTATTGGGCCTGTTGCTTGGACCCGGTAGTTGGGCCGTATCCTATCACATCCCCTCCCCCAAAAAGACGCAGAAGCTAGGTCGTAACGGGTTTGGGGGTTGTGGTTTGCCGATGTACGTGTGTGATGAATCGGGGCCCTTTTGGTGCCGACTTCGTCTTTGTCTGGATGGCCTACGAGGCAATGTTCGGAGGTCGCTGTCGAGTGGCTCGCTTTTCGAGGTGTTGTGCGAGGTCGCGCATCGTTAGGTTCACTTTATCGTAATGCCAAGGTCGCGTCGGCGGCTTCGCCTTCAGGGCGTTATATCGAGGCCGCGCGTTCGACATCATCTTATCGAGACTTCATGCCGAGGTTGTACATCGTTTCGCTTACCTCTCCGAGGTGTTATAACAAGTTCGTGTATTGTTTGTATCTCTTGGTGTTTGGTCAAGTTACATTACTTGGCTACCGACGAGGCGTTACTTGAGGTCTTTGGGACCGCTTCACCTTACAGGCGTTATGCCGAGGTCCTCGAGTGGCTTCCTCGACGCGCGCTGAGCGAAGTCCTCGGGGCTTCATCTTACGGCGTCATGCGAAGTCTTTAGGACCGGCTTCACCTGACGATGTGTTATGCCGAAGTCGTTTATGCAATTCATGGTCGAGGTCGGATATACGGCGTTCTTATCTTGAATTGAACGCGTCGCCGAGGGCGAACACGGAATTTTTGCCGATGTCATGCACGAGATACGGATATGCATTTAATGTGCATTTAATGCGGCGGTTGGATTCCCGATAAAGTGCATT
Organism: Salvia rosmarinus; assembly: GCA_036937905.1. Lineage (NCBI taxonomy): Eukaryota > Viridiplantae > Streptophyta > Magnoliopsida > Lamiales > Lamiaceae > Salvia > Salvia rosmarinus. Next base: position 60,446,552 of record CM072822.1, on the reverse strand, counting down.
ATTGGGGAATAACTTCCTCGATAGGCAATTTCCTTATCACTTTTAGCCATACCGATTTCAAAATTCCAAAATAACTTCTGAACTCAAACGCGCCTGGCTGTCGCCATTGGTGCATCTGCCGTGTTCATCATCATCTTCCTCGATTTCATATCAAAACCAAGAAGTTTAATGGCTTCTTCTTCCCTTCTTTTTCGAAGATTCCACGGTCATGATGGCCGTGTGGTTTCGATGTCATCGTCGAGGATTTAAGAGTTTATACCTTTTCACATCTTCCCTTCTTTCGTAGAGTAGTGTTCCCGCCTTTTGTGGATTATGGTAAAGTGTTTTCCATTCCTTCAATGTTAGATGCCTCTGCCATATTAGAATTTTCTTCTATGTATTTTATTAGAATCTGTTGAGTTCCTTGTTCCCGTCCTAGATAGGGCATGTGCTCCATCGGTGGGTTTCGTGACGGTGCCACGAGGACAACTGAAGGGTGGTCTTTGTATCCTTTTTCTTACGTATGTCGAACTTCAACAGATGTTCAAGATACCTCTCGCCCAAATAATGCCCAATTCCTTTCGGATCTAAGCGGCCTTGGTATCTATCGCCATAGGCATAATTTTCCTTTACCACAGGGCTCGTCCTCGGGTTTTTCCAGTTAAAGCTAGCTCGGGTGGTATTACTTATCACCGTCGCAGCCTTTAAAGTAAACACAAAGTCGAAGATCTCTAACCGCGGAAAGTTCTTCTTTGCGGTTCAACGAGTCCTTGAATTCATCCGGAAAACCGAGAAGTTGGCGGATCGACCTCGGCGTTAGCCTCGGTAGTTTTGAGGAGGCTTTGGACAAGGTCGGCCTCGTAGATGAAGAGTTTTCCGAGGCCGAGCTCGCTACTTCCGGTGAGCCCTTATGACCTGCTACCGTGGTGGGGCCGACGAGGGTGAGGCCCTATCATGTTGTTATATAGTTGCTTTCATTTTTGTCGTTTCGCCTCGACGCTTATTCCCCTTGGTGAACTTGCTTGGAGGGAAGAAAAGGAAAGGATCGAGCTCAGATTCGGAGATCCCAATGTTGGCGTTAAGGGCGTCGCCGAGGACTCCCCGAGAGGAGTGAGGATGCCCAAGTCTCATCGGCGTGCCTCTCAAGCGATTCAAGAGGATTAGGCATCGTTACGACCCCACGGCTGGCATGCGGTCCACGAGTCCACTGCCCCGCCGATCCGGAGCGAGATCGCGGTTGCAACCCACACCTCGTATCTTTCCCGAGGTAGTGTTTTTGTTCCTGTGCATTGTAGAGTAAGTTATTATTTTTGTGTTCTGACCGATTTGTTATTGTCCGAGGGTCGAGGGTGTGTGCCGAATGGCGCGCATCCGTCCTTGTGAGTACTTGAAAACTTGTTGCCCGGTTCGAGTGTCCCGCTTCGCTCGAGAGATGGAGGAGAAGACTCTCCGTTAAAAAGTGTGCGAGGCGAGGACAAGGCTCGGGATGCCGCGAGGAGGAGGCGGTGGGCGTGACGGCCGAGGTGAAGGTGGCGGCGGAGGTGAGGGCAGGCGCCGAGGTCAAGTCGGTCGGATGAAGGCCGAGTGGAGGAAGCTCGCCGTCGGGAAGCCGGTGGCGAGCTCGCAGGGAAATGCTCCGTGCCTTTGCGGAGAGGTTATTCCTGTCGGGGGCTTCTGCAGGGTGGCCGCGGGTGTGGTCGAGGTGTTGAATAAACGAGCAGTCTAGGACGTCATCGAGGAAGTTGCCGAGGATTACCGAGAGTTGGATAAATCCAAATATGGGCATGAGGTGATGGAGGACGAAAGTTTGCTGCGGTCTTATTCCGCGGTCCTTGCTCATGATGCGAGCGAGTTGCCGTGTTGCGAGCTAACCTCGTCATCGCTTTGCTTGACCGCGGAGTGTCCGCGTGCACGGCGGTGGGCTGCGATCCCATGTTGACGCCATGATGGCCGACCTTAAGAAGGGATCGGGTGAGGTGGCAGCTAAGGCTTCGGAGGATGTCGAAGCTCCGGGGGTCCCCGACGAAGCCGAAGCCTCCCGAGAGCAGGAGGCGGTTGGAGCCGCTCGGGTCGAGGAGGTGGCCGAAGTGGCTGAAGGCCGGCAGGAGGAGGTCGCCGCTTCCCAAGTCCAGGCGGGGGCCGAGCTGGCTGGGATTGAGGGCGAAGTTTCCGGAGGGGTCAGTTGATCCCTTCTTTTCCTTTTTTTTTTTGTAGACCAACTTGTAAATATACATATTTTGTTGTTGACTTTGCCTTAAAGGCCTTAATAAAATTCGTTGTTAAATCGAAGGATTTGCCCTTCTTGTTTTTCTTTGTTCGATCTTCTCACGAAATGCACGATGCTTCCCCTGGTTAAATCACATCGAAGCTTTGGCGTGGGCTCTTGAATCAAAGAGATCGAACTCTCCGTTTGAGGGAACAGCTAGACCATGTGCAGAGGGCGTCTGAAGCTTAGGGTCGCCCAGGAGGCGTGGACGAGCTTGTGCTCGCCTCTTGGAGTTGGAGGAAGTTCGAGATTGCGAGGAGGAGGATAGAACATTAGTCAAGAGCACTCCGAGTACGAGAAGTCATCCACAGTGGTGGGATGACCATTCCCGAGTCGAAGCTAAGGTTATTGAGGCCGCCGCATGAGGTACTGTGCATGAGTACGCAAGAAATCACGGCAGTTTACGGAGCGATTCGCCCGAATTGAAAAGGATCGGGGCATATATAAGATCGTTATTGCCGCCAACCACAAACTCGAAGCTGCTTCAACCGGATCTGAGGCCTCTTCTTCGCTCGGGGCTTCTGCGCCGCCGGACTTCTCTCGTCTGCTAGGACCTCAATTTACATCCGGATTTTTCTTGGCGGAGTGGCGAGCTCAAGAGAGGCGCTATAGCCAAAGAGGCGTGGATCCTCAAGGAGCCAAGTCGGGCGTCATCGAGCGGTCGAGGTCGATCTAGCAGGGCTGCATCATCGAGTGGACGAGGTCGATCTGGCAGGGCTCTTAGCGTAGATCGAGAACGAGGTAGAGGTAGGATTAGTATAGATGCTCTGTTGAATCATGATTTTGCTAGGGATTGGCTCAGCTTTTCCCGGCCTCCTGGGCCCTCTTCGTCCTCGTGATGTACAGACTGTATACTGCGAAATAAGAATTATTTTTGCTTTGTGTTGACTCTTCGAGAACACTGTCTTTAATTACCGTAACCAATAAGAAGGTAGGTCGTCCTTGTTTAGGCGAAGGTAGCTCGTCCTTGCCATAAACAAAGGTATTTCATCTTCGTACGAAGGTATCCGTCCTCGAAATAAACGAAGGTATTCCGTCCTCGTACAAAGCTTCCTCGAAATAAACGAGGGTAGTTCGTCCTCGTACGAAGGTATCCGTCCTCGAAATAAATGAAGGTATCCGCCTCGCACGAAGCTTCCTCGAAATAAGCGAGGTAGTTCGTCTCAGACGTCTGAGTATCCGTCCTCGGAATAAGCGAAGGTATCCGTCCTCGCACGAAGGTATGGGTTCTGTTTTGCCAAGTTTTATCGGGAGGGTGGTCCCCTTATGCGCGTTTGAAGTTCGTCAGATTAAGCGAAGGTAGTACATCTCCGTCGAGGGTATAGTTAAATCTCAGAAGAGGTATAGTAATTTTAGAAGAGTCGTATGCATAAGTGACAAATGAAAACATGCAAGACAAAAATAGAGAGAAAGGAAAAGATTTTATTGATAAAAGATAACGGAACAAGACGACAAGACTCGGACTCGACCTAACAGGACTCAAAGACGAACAAAACTCAACTTTTGACACTTATGCAAAATATCTCTTCAAATGAATGATGTGCCATGTGTTGGGTATTTGCTCACCGGACAAATGGGCGAGCTTATAGGCCCTTTTCCGAGGACTTCTTCGACCGGTAAGGTCCTTCCCATGTGGCTTCCAGTTTGCCGAGCTTTGCGGCTTTTATTTCGGAGCACGAGGTCGCCCACTCGGAACTATCGGGACTTGACACGCTGGTTGTAATACCGAGCTACTTGTTCCTTGTACCGAGCTTCCTTGATGTAGGCGATGTCTCTCTTTTCTTCGAGCAGATCTAGATCAGTTCGTAGATTTTTCCCATTTGCTTGACGGAGAAGTGAATGGTGCGAGAGCTCGGTATTCGATTCTGCGCAGGATCACCGCCCGGTTCCATACACGGATCGTAGGCGTTTCTCCGTTCGTCGTCCGAGGTGTTGTTCGGTATGACCATAAGACTTGCGGTAAATTCTCCACCCAAAGACCCTTAGCTCGGTCAAGACGGGTTTTGAGACCATTCACGATCGTCATTGGTGACCTCGGCCCGACCATTTGCTTGAGGATGGGCCACCGAGGTGAACTTTGTTGGATCCAAGCTCTTGACACCGTCTTTCAATATCTTATCGGTGAAGCTGCGTTCCATTATCCGAAAGAAGGATATGAGGATGCCGAATCGACATACTATGTTCTTCCGCACGAAGTTGAGGCGTTTTGCTTGTGATCTTTGCGAGGGCTCGGCTTCCACCCACTTCGTGAAGTAGTCAATCGCGACAATCGGGAATTAGAGTTGCCGGTGCTTTGAGTAAGGGCCTCGATGTCGTTCCCATTGCAAAATGGCAAGGGCTTTGTACGGAGGCGAGGTCGGTCTGCGGTAGCCTTAGCACGCTCCCGTGAATTGACACCGGACACCCTTTCACAAGGTTAAATGAGTCTTTGAACATTGTTGGCGATAGTATCCCCATCGCACGACCTTTTTCGACAAGGCTCGGGTCCGATGTGACTTTCGCACGATCCTTCGTGCACTTCCCGTAGTACGTAATCAGCTCGGTTCGGGCCCAAGCACCTTAGGAGAGGCTGGAGGTATGACTTTCTGTAGAGAATACCCTGCTCAAGTATATATCGCAATGATTTGCTCAAGATCCTCCTGGCCTCGAGCTTGTCCTGGGGCAGTTCGCCTTTCTCCAGATAATCTCGAATGGGAGTCATCCAATTTGGCTCTTCATCTGAGACCACGTTGACCTTGGGCTCCTTCATCAGCATCATCTATGCTTGATTGTTAGATTTCATCTTGGTGGGCTTGTTGACGACGAGGCCAATTTGCTTAAAATGTCACCGGCCATTTTGCTCCCTTGGGATGCGAATTATCCGGAAGTGGGAGAAAGTTTGTTGTAGGCTTTTGGCTTTGAGGTATTTCTTCATCGCCTTTCGCCCTGCACTTCCCCAACATGTGGCTTACGATGACTCGAGAGTCACTATGAACTTTACCGCTTGATCCAAGACTTTGAGCCAGCGTGAGCCTCGCGATCAAGGCCTCATACTCCACTTCATTGTTTGTATTTTTGAAGATAAAGCGAAGTGCGTGGGTGACCTCTTGGCCATCCGGTCCCGAGGAGTAAGATACCCCTCATCTGCCGTTTCTCCGAAGCCCATCAACGAGACTTGCAAAGAATCCTCCTGTTTTCTCCACCGGTTGGCTTCGCTTTGTCTCGACACGACTCGGGGCTTCGGTTTCTGCCAAGTGAGCCTCGGCAGGAAGTCCGCTAAAATGCTCGACCTTTGGCTCGACGGGCGAGAAAGATATGTCGTGTTCGCCCACTCAATTGCCCACTTCGCAATCCTCCCCGAAGCTTCCGGCTTCACAACACTTGCCAAGTGGATGGTCGGTGAGGACTTGTATGGGATGTGCATGGAAGTATGGACGCGATCTCCTGCAAAGATTTACTAATGCTAGGCGAAGCTTTCCAAAGGTTGATACCTCGCTTCGGGCCTTTTAATGCTCGGCCGATGAAATATAACGGGCCGACGTCCTTCCTCGTGCATCAAGATCGACTTATGGTTTCGTCCGAGGCGAGGTATAGGGAAAGGACCTCTCCTTCTTTCTGAACGGATAGAGTGGGGAGTTTGGCGAGCTAGTTCTTGAGATCTTCAAAGGCGGACTTGTGTGTATCATTCCGTGAGAATTCGAGCCTTTTGAGTACCTTGAAGAAGGGTAGTGCTTGTCATGGCCTTTGAAAGAAAGCGGCTTAGTGCGGCTATGCAGCCCGTCGGTTTGTGTACGTCGTGAATGGTCTTCGGCATCTTCATTTCTAGAATGGTTTGAACCTTGGATGGGTTGGCTTTTAACCCTTCTTGTGAAACCCAGCACCCTAAGAATTTTTCGGACGAACTACAAACGTGCACTGGGGTTCAATTTGAGGTCGACTTTTCAAGTAAGTCGAGGACGATCCGGTCGGAGACACATGCGGCTTCCTCCTTGCTTTTGACTACGATGTCGCCGACGATACCTCCACATTCTTGGCCTATGTAGGGTGAAATATTTTGTCTACCATTCTTTGATAGGTAGCTCCCGCGATTCTTAAGTCCGAATGGCATCTTCCTATATGCGAAGACTCAAGTCTCAGAATGAAGGTCGTCTTCGCCGCGTCTTCGCCATCCATCAAGACTTGGTGATACCCTTTATAAGTCCAAGAAATCAAGACTTCGTGACCGATCAACGCGCCAACCTTCTTATCGATGTTGGGAAGGGATAGCAATCCTTTGGGCAATGTTTGTTGAGGTCGGTGTAGTCGATGCACATTCGCCATCCCTCCTCCTTTCTTCACCATCACCGGGTTGGCTATCCAAGTCGGATATTTGACTTCGAATAATATGCGAGCTTTTAACAATTGATTTACCTCGTCATGGATGACTTGGTTCCGTTCGGCTGCAAAAATTCATTGCTTCTGCCGAACTGGTTTTGTGCTCGGGTCGATGTTAAGCCTGTGGGTGATGATATTCGGGGAGACCTCGGTCATGTCGAGGCGACCAAGCAAACACGTCTCGAATTCCCTCGGAGTCGATAACATGTTCCTTAATTCGGTGCCTCGGTAAAGCCAATCTTGACGACCTTGAGTGGATCGTCTTTGTATAGCGTGACCTCCTCCAACCGGCCATCGTGATAGGCGATATCTCTTACTTCCAACTCCCGGGTTTCTTTAATTGCTATGCTCGCGGTGCGGGCCGGAGCCCCTGCACCTTGTAGGCGACTGTAAGCATTCTGGGCCCGCTCGATCTCCTCGGATCACGGCTATCCCCCTGTGGGGATCTTCATTGTCGGTGGTATGTCGAGCATACCGCCTTTACATCGTTCACCCAATCTCGCCCAAGATGATGTTATACCACGAGTAGGCCTTACTACGGGAAGTGTACCACCTTGGTGGAGCTCGTCTGAGCTTTCCCACCGTGACGGTAGCTCGATTATCCCTTCCGCACGCCTCTTCTGAACGAAGCTTGAGCAAGCGGTGCTGTGCGAGGCGCGCCTCCTCTACTCCTAACTTATCAAAGCATTCCTTGAAAAGGATGCTTACCGACGCGCCACTGTCGATGTACACGCGCTTCACCAACTTGTTTGTGACTCATCGCACGGATTACCAACAGCATCCTGCGGGCACTATCGCAGCACGAGGTCGTCTTCGGAGAAGGTGATCGCCTCCTCCCCGAGCCTCTTGTTGGCGGTTCGCCGATATGTGGACTTGGGCTTTGGCTTTCGAGGACTTCGTGACTCATGGGGAACCCGTAATAGTGGAGATGACTCCGTCATATTGCGGTTTGTCATCTTCTTCTTCGTCGATGTCGCGCCTACTTTCTTGTGGGTGTGCAATTTCCTTTCTTCTCTCGCTTCTCTTCTTTTCGCCCTGCTGGGAGCTTCACACTTGGCCGCTCCGGCCCCATCCTCAATACTTCCTTAAGGTTCCATCACGAACCAACATCTCAATTTCTCCCATTAGGTCCCCGCAATCCTCGGTTTCGTGCGTAATCCTCATGGAACGAGCGGTATTTATCCTCGAATCGGCGCTTTGCCCTCTTGTCATTGGTCGAGGCTTCTCGAACATGTTTGTGTGGAGTCGTGAGATCTCGCCCTGGTTTCGTCGAACGGGTGTATTGAGATCGCCCGAGGTGTCACGCGGTCCGAGCCGGACTCTATGGGCGACGTATTCTTTCCAAGGCGCCGTCGGGCCTCGGCCTCGATCTCCTCGTCCTTCGTCTCTTCTCCCTTTTCGGAGGCTCTCCTTTCTCCGCCTCGCTTCCCTCGTCGGCCTCGTCCGCTTTGGCGAACCGATCGACTATGCGCCATAGATCCGTCGTGATACGGGGTTCAGATTGACGATCTCTTTATATAAGGCCCAGGCGGGATGCCGTTGGAAGGTCGAGATGATGAGGAGATCGTTCACATCTGCGACCTTGCCTCCTTATCAACCCGGTCATAAAGTCGTTGATGGACTCGTTCGGTCTTGCCTCGGGGTGAGAAGATGTGCGAAAGTCATCTTGGACTCGGCCTTCATCGGATCGCGGTAGGAACCAATGCTCCCGGAGGTAGGCTCGTCGAACCACCGACAGGCGTTGTCGACTAGTAACTCCGGGAAGAGCTTGCACATATGAATTGTGTCGGCGTTGGTTGATCATTTTGTACTCGAACTGCGAGAGGAAGTTATGCGGGTCCCTTAGTCCGTGGTAGGGGAAAATGCTCGGCACCCGGTATTTGTCTGGGAGTGGGGTGTCGAGTATTTTATTTGAGAACGGGGTGACTATCCTCCGCACCCTCGAAACCGCCCCACGGAGAGTGGGGCGGGTTCGCCGACCAGACTCGCTCGATAGTGAGGTCGACCTCGCGGCGGTCGCGACGTCCTTTCCCCGCTGTTCATCCCTTCCGATCGGTTTGGGCCCGACTTGTGCGGAGGTGTGGCGCCCACGACTTGACTGGGGATCTACTCGTCGTGGTACCTCGTGCACAAGCGAGGTTGCGGCATTCCTTTCTTGGGTTCGGCCGACCTTATGCTTAGGCGAGGTATTGGAGGAAGCTCTCCTTATTTTCTCCGGGAACCCTTTGGCGGTGTCGTCGAGGTTTATCTCATGAGTGGAGGTTCTCCTGGTGGCTATTGCGGTCGCCTTCACTTTGGTATTCTTCGCCTTGCGGTATGGGTTGGCCGTGCTCGTCAAAATGTTGGATATGCCCTAGGAGTCCCTTCCATGTTGGGCTCTTTCCGAGTTGAGCCCGCGCCTCCGCCACCGTTGTTGTTGTTGGGTGGCGACTGGATGTATGACTTCGTCCGCATGGTTGTGATAGTTTCCAGTAAATGAAAGTTGATCGAAAACATAAAATTTTCGTTCCCACAGACGGCGCCAAAGGATCGATCTTATTTTCGTAAGGAATTAAATGCACAAGAACACCAAAGATTTATGTGGTTCGATCTATGAATAAGATCTACGTCCACGGAGAGAGAGAGTATTAGTGTATTGATAATGTGAGGCGATTACAAAAGTGTAGATGATCTTTCTCGTCAATCTAGCCTCTATTTATACACAAATATATTGACTAGATCCTCAATCCGAGATCTCCTCTAGGATCGGATCTTCCTCCTATCTCTTCAAATTAGGATTCTTTATATATGGCCGAATCTTCTCGCGTTCACATTGATTTAGGAGTCTTCTTGGGCGAACTTGCAGGCCGAGCGATGTCGAACTTACTTGTATTGGGCGCATTGTTTGGACCCTAGTAGTTGGACCGTATCTATCATTGACTATATATTTTCCTTTTTAAATTCACAATAAAGAGGGTGGCTAAGTTTGTTTTAGAAAGCTTATAAGCTCCAACAACTTATAAGTTATTTTATGAACTTATAAGATATTGTGAATTAAGAGCTTATAAGATGCTAAAGTGTTTGGATAATAAGGATAAACATGAAAATAAGAAAATATATCAGTAATTTTTGTAGTTTTATTGTAACTTATAAGATCATTAAAAAATAAGTTGGGTCTTTGAGCTTTTTTTTTAATAGAGCTTATAAGCTCTTAGAGCTTATTTTGAAAACTTATAAGCTCTCTAACAACTTAATTTGCCAAACACATTGATTGATCTTATAAGCTCAACCAAATACCCCCTAACTTTATTCGATAATTCACAAGTTGCAGATTCTATTACAACTTGGAATGGAACGGTTATAAAACAGTAATATAATTGTGATATAATTGTTTCCTGTAGCAAACTAAAATAGATTAACACGAATATGGAAAAAAGAGACGATCATTTTTTGACATAATTGTTTCATGTAGTAATATAATTGTGATATAATTGTTTCATGTATTCGATTTCAAGTGGATATAAATTTAAATTTGAATCTTGATCTCCTTTTTTTGAATTTTGAATTGAAAGAATATTTTGATATATATTTTTTATTTTCTTAATCCAAATCAGATAAAAGAGTCAACATAGAAATATCCATAAAAGAATCAATGGACAACGTGAAGTCATAATTTCCAGTTCGAATTAAACTAAATTGATTTGTTTAATCGATTCAGTTAGTTGTTGTTCAAGATTCTTATTGTTATTTGCTAGATTCTTTTTAGTTTTTTAATCTCATTTCTTGTAAGATAATGCATTTGTCCAATCATTTTAAGCTGAATTAATCATCCAACTTAACTATTTTCGAAAAAAAGAATCTATAAAATCCTAGTGAACTGTTGCCACGTCAGCACTAAACATTGGATAAGGAGAGATGGACCGACGTCTGCGAACTACGAAATTACCCTTGCTCGTCTAATCTGTAGATTCACAATACCCCCCAACGAAAACAAGGGGCATATTAGTCAATAAAGAACTCCCTACTGTAACGTGCGCGTGTGTGCAGCTTCAGTTCATCCACAACTGAAATCTATAAAAGTCGTAAAGTCATCATCATTTCTCTCTCATCTCTCTTTCTTAGATTTCTCCTCTCAGATTTTCTTCAGTCGATCAAAAAAGAAAAAGAAAAATGCTGGCCGTCTTCAACAAATCGGTAGCGAAAAGCCCAGATGCGCTGCAGCAGAGCCCCGGAAATGGCGCCGTTTCCGCCCTCAAAGACGGATTCTTGGCTACCCATTTCTCGTCCGTACACTCGGGCTCCTTCGTCATCAATCTTGCCTCTTCTGGTTTCATTGCCTACTCCTCTGCACGACAGAGCCCTCTTCTTCCTAGGTTATTACTCATTACTTCCTCCTTTCTCTTTTCTACTTTACTTTGATCCGATTTGAGTAGGAAACAAAAATTTATGGATCTTGCTTTATCTCTTGTAGTAGATAGTGCGTAAAATTATGTTTCCAATGTTTGTGTGTGTGTGTGGCGATGATCACATACTTGCGTTTCCCTTCTTGTTCGCACGTGTGTGTGTTTTTCTTTGTGCAGATTTCCTTTTTGAATCAGTTTTGATGTACGATTACTCTGTTTCTTAGCATCTCTTTTTTTGGTGAAGAACGTTTTTGTAGTTTCTTGATCCACTGAAGTTTATGTGTTTTAGTGGAAATTTATGTGCTGATTTGTTTTTGTTCTTTTGTGGATATTTGGTATAAGATCAAATGATCAGAGGGTAATAAAATTGCAATCTTGTCTCTTTCTGCTATTAGTTTTAGACAACTGCATAGACTTAACGAACACTGTCGTTTGGGGTGTTTTCTTTTGGCAGTTGCACATATCCTGCCATGGTCTTTGTAGTAATAGACCTTAGCATAGTGTTTTCGCTTCCAGGGATTTTTATATACACAAACACTTATGTCACACGGTGAGATGGATCTTGCCCAAACCCGGATCCAAACTCATATCTGGTAGCATATTAGTAACTTGGTGTTATATAGTGTTTGGGTCCAAATTTTGATGGGTGAAGACACAAGACTTCCCCTTTAAAATATATGCCGTTGATAATACATCTGGATGTATATAGTATCGGACTTCCCCTTTAAAATATATGCCGTTGATAATACATGTATATTGTATCGTTCTACAAGGGTTAATGCCCATATGTTTCAGTTGTTTCTTTGTGAAAATAATGAGATGTAGTGGTTTGGATATATTTTGTGATCATGGAAAGATTTGTTTTTCCATGCATCATTAGGTCTTTGTTTGGTGCCTTATTTTACCTGCCTTATCCATCAAATACAAAAACTCTAATCTACTATGTCGCCTTCTTTCCTCCAGACTTTTTGCAGTTGTGGATGATATGTTCTGCTTGTTCGAAGGGCATATTGAAAACATTGCAGTTCTTAAGCAGCAGTATGGCTTGAACAAGACAGCTAATGAAGTAAGCATTGTGATTGAGGCTTATAGGACTTTGAGGGATAGAGGTCCTTATCCTGCTGAGCAAGTTGTGAGGGGCATTCAAGGGAGATTTGCATTCATTCTGTTCGATGCTACTTCACAATCCGCGTTTATAGCTTCTGTGAGTAGTTCTTTACTCCTGCCGATGTTGGCATTTATTCTTCACCCTGTTATGGCTTGGTTCTGTTATATGAAGTGGGCTGATTGTGCATTATCTTGATATTGATGATACAGGATGTAGACGGGAGTGTACCCTTCTTTTGGGGAACTGATGCTGAAGGTCACCTCGTTGTTTCTACCGACAGTGAAATTGTGAAGCAAGGCTGTGGCAAGTCCTTTTCCCCATTTCCCAAAGGTATACTAAGTTAGAATGACATATAGCTTGCTCTTTTGTTATTTACATGGTTGAGTCATCTCTTTGATTTGAATGTTCCTCTTTTGTCACGTATGATGTTGTATCATGGTCTTCGAAACATTTCTGTAGTTGGAAACAACTTTGAGTCTCCACTTATAATAGATTAGGATGAAGATTATACTCAGTTCAACATTTTCTTTATATGATAGAGCAAGGAATTGGTGCTCTTTTAAAACTTTTGCTTCTTCAAATGTAGGGAAAAGGTCATTTCTTGTGATTAGTTGAGGCTAAGGAAACTGTTTTGTGTTTTCATCTCCTTCAGGATGCTTTTTCACATCATCTGGAGGTCTGCGGAGCTATGAGCATCCAAATGAGTTGAAGGCTGTTCCAAGAGTGGACAGTTCAGGGGAGGTTTGTGGAATGACATTTAAGGTAGACGAAGGGTCGCGCAAAGAAAAACCTGCAATGCCTAGGGTTGGAAGTGACGCGAATTGGTCCCAGCACTATTGAACTAACTCTGAAAGATCTCTTGAACGAAGTGGCTTCTGTTATTTTCCGGCCCTCAGTTTATCTTGCTTTCCCTTAAACCCTTTTGTAGCATTGGGAATTTGATGACATATCATGATTCCTTTGCTGAGTAACCATATGTAGCTGAAAAGGAACGTTTCCTTCTGTTCTGCTTTGGAGTTGAGACAATAAAATATGAAGCCATTTTAATGGCCTCACCTCGCTCGACTATAGAAGACATTTGAAGCAGCAACACATTGTATATTGGATTTGGTTGTGATGTGCCATAACTTCAAACTTCTCATCTGCTTTTCTAAACGATTTTCAGCCTTGCAGTTTCTTGGACAGTTAACAATAGTAATAATCTCTGTATAAGCCCATCTCAAATTGCTAGAAACATTTAATTATAGTTGAAATAGTTACAATGAACAAAACATCATTGATGGTCCTTGGGATGCGTATTGGTGTAGGGGGAAAGAATATATCACTTACATAAATTTAAAAACTTTTTCTTTTTATAATACTGATTGGTTATTATGGTAATAGTTGATCGAATAACTGATAGTTCAGTATTGTTGGTTAGTCCATTGAATATCGTCGAAGTTGAGTATTGACTAAAAATCACTTAAAAATAAAAAAAGAACCCATCATGATAGGATTATAGACTTTTTATATATCTACATGGATCTCTTAATCTTCTTGCATTATTTTTTCGATTACGAGATATAAGAAAGAAGCAGACATGAAGGTAAGGAAATCAGGGTCGTCATTTTTTTATTTACACAGAATTGGACCGAGTCACCAAGAAAAAGGATAATATAAAAATATGCATATCAAAGTTTTGTTGTGTGTAAATTACAACTTACACAAATTTAAAAAATAATTATTGATATAGTCTTAATTAGAGATAATACAAAAATATGCATATCAAAGTATAAAACCATTAATATTTACTTTGTATTTTTCATGTTGTTATTGTAACTGATAAGCAGTTATTGTAACAATTTATATTTATTAATTCAAATGAGTTTGGGTAAATATTGAGTTTTATTATAATATTATGAGACGAGATCGAGTAGCAAAATTATTTTCTAATAAGGTTTGAAACGAGTACAATTATATACATCCCACATTGGTCTGAGTCACTGAACTCTAGCCTTATCATTTCGATTTACCAATTGATTTATCATGAGACTTCATCAACTATATTTATACTATTTATTATTAATATTTACTCTAGAATGTTTGGATTTTATTGAGACAGATATAACCAATAATTAACAACTTATATTTATAAATTCAAATGAGTTCGGGGAGTTAGCGAGTATTATTACTACACGGATTTGAGACGAAAACAATAAATTAGCACACATTTATACTATATTATTAATGTTAATCCTACAATGTTCAAGGTTTATTGAGATAAATGACCAATTACATATATATATATATATATATATATATATATATATATATATATATATATATATGGATCAAATGAGAACCATAAGTATTTTGAGAAATGAAAACTAATAATGAGTGTTGATTTCACCTTATCTAACGGTTAACAACTAAAATCATAATGGTTCATATTATTTTCTGATTTTAAGATGGAGGATAATTAAGTCATTTTAATTTTTTTTAACGGATGAGTAGCTATTATTAAGGGAATTAGATAGGCACATTTATTGCATCAAATATTGGTGTATCTTTTTTCATTAAATGTTTTATCTTCACCGGTTTTTTTTGTCTCTCTTGATAAACAAAAATTTAATGGTTTCATCCATTTTTTTCTCGATAAACAAAAATGGCTGGCCTCATCATGTTTGATTACAATTTTGTTTTATTAGATTTTCTTTTATTACATTTTTTATAAACAAAAATGATTCTCATTGTTTGTTATATTTTCTTTTATTTTCGTTCATTCATAATTATATTTGTTTAGTTCGAATTTGCATCTGATTTAATGATAAAATGATTAGTCTGTGATTAATATAATATGATAAATAACTTTGTGCAAAACGTGTTACCGATATGCACAAGATAAATAACTTTGTGCACAAACATGTTACCGATATGCACAAGATAAATAACTGCATAACATAAATAACTTCTTATGCATCATTTAGGTAAGGATATGCATAACATTTAGGGGTTAAAAAGATATGCACAAGATAAATAACCGAATAATTTGGTTAAAAAGATATGCAAAAGATATGCACAAGATAAATAACGCCCTAGTAATGGACGACTAAGAGGGTGTTTGGCTGAGCTTATAAGCTCTTTAAAACAGTTTATAAGTTGTTTAGGAGCTTATAAGCTGTTGCAAAGTGATTGACAAAATAAGCTCCTAAGCGACTTATAAGTCGTGAAAATAAGCTCCAACGAATTATAAGCTCCCTAAAAATAAGTTGCTCAAACCCAACTTATTTTTTCATAAGCTTATAAACAACCATGAATTTACCAAAATAACATTATTATAGTTCGATATTTTCTACATATACACTACCAACTTCATTTCTCGTCAATTTTATCTCTATAACTCACGATTCTTTCTCTAGCTTATAAGATCAATTATCCAAACACTTTAACAACTTATAAGTTCTTGAAACATTACCTCTTATAAATTCTTGAAACATCTTATAAGCTCTTAGAGCTTATAAACTCTTTAAAATAAGTTTAGCCAAACACCCTCTAAGTTTACGTAAACGATGCATAAACACAATAATGGTGCGAACAAATAGATTGCTAGGGCATTCAAAACGAAGACACACTTATCCGGATTCAAGTGCACAATGTTGTTCCTGGTGCAAATTTCTCAGATTAATGAAAGGTTGCAAAATGAATGGGAATCGGTAAGTGTGAAGGAAATAAAATCTTTTCACCACGGTAATTAAGGCAGTGGTTGGTTATCGAAGGGGTGGTGTATTTTGATTTTACTGTTATACCCTTCCATCGCCTATAATGATGGCACGTGTCCATCACAATCGAATGATTTATTTCGGTGAATTAATTCATGTCCGTTGGTTGCTATGCAATCTATGGTCTTTATTAGTTCTCATTTCTCACTTAGGGGTTGGTTCTCCCATTAACAACCCCTATATATATATATAGGGGTTGGATCCAGTGAGAACTCATCTTTTGAGAACTTGAGAACCATGCATAAGTTGAAGATGATGCACAAAGCGAAGATAACGTTGTGCATAACGAAAACTTTCTAAAATTGTTGAACAACAAAATAATTTTAGAAAGTTTTCGTTATGCACAACTTTATACCGTTTTGTGCATCATCTTCAATGTCTTATGCATGGTTCGCAGAGTTCGTAAAAAAGATGTGGTTCTCATTTGATTAACTCCATATATATATATATGTGTGTGTGTGTGTGTGTGTGTAATGCGGATGGATCAAATGAGAATCATATATGTTTTGAGAACTAAGAACTAATCTGGTGCGTTTATTTTGTATAATCTAATGGTCACGATTTTTTAGATTTGTTAAGTATTTGATTTTTAGATTTTATTATTAAGGATATTATTGTAATTTTCTGTTTTTATGTAACCGATTTTTTGAGTGTTTTAAGAGATTTCCTTTTATATTCATGATATTTTGATTTTATATGTATTTTTTATCTGTATTTTTTCGAGTTTATGCTTATGCTTTAAATCACTTTGTTTGTGCACACTATACTAAATAGTATTCATATTAATCCATTTATTTGCACAAATATTATCTTATGCACAATTACTATATAGTTATGCATATTACCCAAATCACAAGAATAACAATAGTTGTATATCTATCATTTTTTTCTCACTCACGAATTGAGAAATTTGTAGTGCCAAATTCTTATATGTGATCTTTATTTTTAGGTAATTTTTACATTAATTATTGTTCAAACAATAATTTTCAATTTTATAAGTTTGATTCTTAATTAGTTCTGTTTCGTTTCGCATAAGTACTAACAATCTTATGCACAATCATTACAATCTTATGCACAACTATTATTTTCAGAAAGGAAATCGAATTATAGAGAGAGAATACGAAAAATTAGGGATATGATGAATCTTTAAAATGACCTTAGTGCCCTTAACGCGTTTACAACCATAAAAACAGTATAAAAATAGTCAAACTCGTTTTTAAGCATGATTAAATATAGTCCATCAGATCAGATGAAATCTAGGGTAATGATTAGTTCTTAGTTCTCATCTTAATGGTGGTTCTCCCTATAACCAACCTCTATATGTAATTATACATATATTCATAAGTTTGAATGGATTTGGGTAATTAGTGGATATATTATATTAGGCTATGAAGCATCGATACGTTATTCAGGCCACCGTCCCCGTCCCGGTGACTTATTCAGGACGGGGACATCGAAATACGTCAAAAATACATATTTTTATGTAATGTTTTTTAAATATATCGAAATGCGTTAAAAATATGCGTACTCTATAGTCAAATACGTTTTAGAGAGTCTGATACATTCAAAACCTAATTAAAGATGAACTAAAATTCACCCATCCAAATACACGTCCAATTGAGCTCCCAAACTTGAAGAACCTTAATCGCTACCCCTCCTCCCTACGCCGCGCCACCCCACGCCGCCCCTGTCGCACCTTCTTGTTGCGTGGCGCTGCCCCACCGCGTCGCACCATCGCTTCCCAGTTGTGCCGGCGAGTCCTGTCGCATCATGCTAGGTGTCACAAGGTTTTCTTCGCCTAGAAATTTTTGCCTTGTGCGGCGTCGACCAGCCTTCTCTTCGCCACAATCTCACACTTCACTCGTGTATATTGTTAGCGGGTTGAACGAATGTAAAGCACGCACAGATTACGGGACAACTCACTCCCAACCTTTATATTATTCATAATTCATACAAAGGAACGCCTCACATAAGCTTGAGTACAAAACACTCGCTCAACAAAACGCGAGTCTAGGCTAAAATGCCTGTCTAAGGTGTCACACCCCAAAACTTAAATAAATAGAAAATGGGAAAATGACGGTAAGCCTTACTTATTCAGGAGAAAATAGGAAAATAAATCCCAAATTCTGACAAAATCCTATTTTCGAGAAAGGAAAATAATAGGTAATGTCATTTCAGATAATAACATAAAGCTAGTTCCCAAGATCAAAAGTTTAGTTTCGTACTCTGATAACAACCATCAAATGATATCAAGCTAAACAGAAAAGAAGAATTATGAGTTCAAGCTCGACATTGAAAGACAAGATAATATAGAATAATCTTATGTTTTGAAAGATTTAGAATACTAGCTAATGACTAGTCATTCAGCGGAAGTCAAGATTGTGAAGTAGAACCTTCGCCTCCGCCTCGTCGTCGACCTGACCGATAAACCTAAAAACATTTGAAAAGATTTTTGGGCTGAGTACTAATGTACTCGGTGGGCATACAACTTTAAAACTTTTCGCAAGATCAAAGCAGTTTATCGATATCTCGACATAACTTAGAAGGTTTCAAAACTAAAAGCCGCTTCCAAGTTATGTAAAACAATTCAATTTTCATGTGGCGCGGTGTCACGCTCTCGATGTTACTCTTATCATTATATATTCCTTTTCGATCCGGGCGGCACCGCCGCGGATCTCGATCCGGGAACATAGCCACCATCGGATCTGGGTGAAACCATTCATTAGATGAAGCCATTCATTTGGCGTTTCGCAAGTGGAATCAAACCACCACGATTCGAGCCCGTGCGCACAACCCTTAGTAAGTGTGTTAGACCGACTAAGAGCCACAATTGTTATCAAGAGCATTAAGCAGCGGGCGTAACAAAATATTTATCTTGGATAAACATTCACATTTTAGAAATATCGAGCATATAACTCAAAATACTTTTGTAAAATAAGCCCACCTTGATAGACCAAAGCCTGAAGAATTAAACTTGCGAACTCGTCTCAGGAAAAGCAACGCTAATCTCCTTGGTCAACAAAACCTACAAGATAAGCTATTCTTAATAGGTCTCATAAGTACAACCTTAAGTCCAAGGTAACGTAAGGCTACTATTTCTTTATCACTAGCCCGGGTTTTCAAGATTTCAATTAATTACGGAAAACCAATTTCTCGACTAAGGGCACCAACAATATCCTTGCTCGTCTTTTATTTGAAAAATTAATTTGATTTTGAAAATAAAATTAATATATATATATATATATATATATATATATATATATATATATATATATATATATATATATTTTATTGCAAAAGTGTATAAACTTTAGTTTATTTCAAATAAACTACTCATATAAATAGCGTATAAACAAGTAATACATAAGCGTAATAATACTTATTATGTAAATCATAAATTATGAAATTTTCTTCATCGAGAGTCTATTAATTTCTAAAATAATTAACCCAAATGAATATAACGTTCTCATTAGTCGACAAACAATGTAATCACTTTAATATACTTTCAAAATTAATTAAACCAAAATTTCAGGTTCAAATTAACAACTTATCAAAATTAAATAATTACAACTTAACTAAACCCAACATTAAAAATAAATTAGGCCCATTGAACAAAACAAACTTAAGCCTAAACCTTTAGCCCAACTCTCTTACTAATTAGCCAAGCCCATAAGCAAAAACCCATTTGAACCATCTCTCACTCCTCAGTCTCGGCCTCTCTCTAAAAAAACTCCAGAACAACCCCTCCCATTTTTCTCTCATACTCTTATCTCTCTCACTCAAAACTCTCGCACACACACATCACAGAGAACACACACAACTTCATTCTCTTTCTCTCTCTCTATCTCTCTACTCCCCTCTACCTCTCTCCCTCTTCATCATTGCTTTCTCGATTTCCGACGAGCAGTCGGAAAATCACCACCTTCTTAGTATTGCTCATGCCTTCATTCACCTTTCTCTTGAACCCAAACAGACCCCAAAAATAAAACCCATATGAACCTCCCCCAAAATTTTCTCTCGCCTTGCTTGAATTTGGCGCCTGCGCCGACCAACCACTCCCCTCACATCTCGCCTCTATCTCCTCTCGCATGCCCCTCTATTCCTCTCCTCCTTTGCTGTCTCGCTTGACAACCTTAGCGATGATGCCGCCCATCTCTCTCCAGATCCTGGAGGCGCCCATCGGCAACCACCGCCGAGCACCACCACTTATCCTTCATACATTTATTTCTCAATCCACTTATAGGCCCTCCCTCTGTTCCTCTCATTCTCTCTACTCTTAGTCGGCAGACGGCGACCGTAGCGATCACCGTCTTTCTCCTTCCTCGTATTCTTGTTCGTGCTTCCTTTTCTCCCCTCATCGCTCTCGTCGCGATTGGACAACAACCTGCTGCTGCCGTTCGGCATCGTCTCTTCACCTCCCTACCTAGCTTTGGCGGCGGTAGTATTCAATGGGACCGCCGCCATCATCGCCTTTCCATTTTCTCGGCCCACCCCAACAATGCACATCAACAACTCCACCCATTCCCACACAAGCACTGTGGTGAAACACAACATATGAATTGTCTCTGGATTGTTGTTGTTTTGTTCTTTCGATCTTTCTAGAGTTGAAGCATGTTGTATTTGTTGGATTGTATCTGACGTAGCGTTTGGTTGAGCTTGTATACAATGTTTTCTATTACCACTATTACAATCTCCTATCTGAATTGAATACTTGATTGCATATATCGTGTCCTCTTATCTCATATATAAGTTAGATCATACGATTGTGTAGAAGATCACAGTCCGTATGATTGGTCAAGCTTAATGAGATATAAAAGTTTCTGGTGAGACAACTTGAGGACGAGTTGTCGGTATAGCTGCGGTATAGATAAGTGACTTGACTTGGTTGCTTGTCTATCTTTGATGCGTCTCGGCGTATTGAAGGATCATAGTGAGATGTGTTCTTCTATCGACCGTCGTGAAGAACCAAGATCTCGGTGACTTACGATGATCTAAACCTCGATAAGGTATTAGGTGAGTATGAGTTGTTGACCATCACTTTGACTTGTTATGGGTGAGGTTATATGTTCTAACCCAATATTCTCCGTGATCTTGGGTGGTGGCGATGCTTGTATGTCATGCTAGTTATCATGTCAGTCACCGTATCCGTTTAGGATGATAACGTCCCTTAAGGAGCTCAAAGGTTTATTGTACTAAACCCCGCAGGTTGAGTTAGCTCAAGTACAATAATAAGGTTGAGTGGTACTACTTAAGGAATTAAAGATATTAATTATTTTAAGCAATCGAATTTATAAAATTAATGGACGTTCGATATCTTAAATCGAGGATTCGTAATGTCTAAGTCTGGCCCGACTCGACTTGGTAATAAAGGGTAACTCGGCATTTATTCTCTAGTGGCATGAATAAATGTTTATAAATTAATTTATGTTCTGGGCTGAACATAAGATAATTAATTTATTTGAGGCCCATCTTTATTCCTTGCATTTGATCCCTGGGCTGGCCCATCCAGGCCCGTAGCTTGGAAGGAAAATAGGCACCTACTTTCTCTACATAGCAAGGATTTGATTCTCTTTATCCTACAAGGATATAATTATATTTATGGAATGTGCATAGATCCTTTCCATATAGGATTATGGTAATAATCCTTTCCATATGGGATTATGGTAATTTCCATATAGGATTATGGTAATGCATTATAAATATAAGGTAAGAGATAGAATCAAGGTTAATGATCACAATTAATCCTCAAATTTTCGTCCATCACCAAGAGAGGTGTGGGGATTCTCGAAAATTGTGCCATAGTGAGATTGGTTGATTTTCCGAAGCATTCTCCATAGATCGTCCTCACTCGACGTTGGAGATTGGGCAACTGGGATACAGTCCAGAAGATCAAAGCACGAGTCTCGATCCGTTCATCCCGATCCACCTCGATAGATTCAAAGGTAAACACGAGAAAACCCCAACGTGTTGCAATTAATTATATAGGTGCATGCTAGGTATATAATCAATGTATGATGAATTAAACATCCAAGATAGATCATCGGGAGAGGGCTAAACCTAGTTTTCCCTACAGTGACAATGTGCCCAAATTTCCTTCAGTTGTAACAAACATTCAATCCCTTCATGCATTCCTTTGAGTGGGGTTTTTGGCATTACGGACATAGGAGTTTCGTTTATTTTGAGATTGTTGCTACTGTTGTACTTTGGTTTTGACTCCAAACCAAGGTTTCTTCCCGTTGCCCGTGTATCCTTTATCACGTGAGGCGATGCTTGTCCAAAACTGCGTAGGAGCTTTCCTTTCTCCTTCGATAGTAACAACTCAAAGGTGAACTCGATGGTGAGAGTTCTGCTCAACGATTGTGCATAGGTGAGATCTCTTTGACTTGCCAGGGAAATTGACAGCTTATGACATAGTCCATTTCTGAATTCTCTATGGGTCTATCCTCAGAGTTCACCAAATGTGGCGCGTATGTCATTTTCTCTCTATCTTCGCAACGTATAGAAAGAAAAAAAATCCGCTCCACTGCTCGTATCCATTTCTCTGAGTACGTAGGATCGCCTAATTCATTAAATGTCGATAGTTTCTCTTGGTGAATTTTCTATTGTCAATCTTTCTGGTGCTACTTGTTGCATAGGCTCTTCAGCTAATAATCTCCTCCGCGTCGTCGACCTCGTCCTCTTCCTTGTCCTCCATCATGTCCCGTACATTCGCCTTCCATTATGTGGTCAAAGGTTTAATTGGTTAATAAATCTTTTGACATTGTATGTGTATTAATTGAAATAGCTAGGCGTGTTACTAGGAAGAGAACAAGAATAACACGCATCAAGGTATGAGCATAATATTCATATATAATATGCCTTAAAATAGGACTTTCATTATTTCAAAAGACATAGTTTCTTGCAGATATGATTTTTGAATACATAAGAATAATACAATAGCTGACAGAATGATTGAGGTGCTCAAAAGTAGTCTAGGCTATACATAAAAGAGCCTGACTACAACTAAAAGAGTTGGATGAATCTGACAAAAAGTGAAGTTTTTTTTTTTTCCTAATCGTTCATGGCCATAAAATTCTGACACGTCCATCTTGATTCGCTATGCTACAAAATTAAAATAAAAAAAAAATTCAGGTCATAGAGTTGCATTTTTTTTCCTTTGATAGCTTCCTCGAGATCATCATCATTGTCTTCATCACGTGACATTGGTTCGGGTGGGTTGCAGTGCATTCTCATAAGTCCCTGACTCTCAGTGTTATCTGATTGGGTAGGCTCTCTATAATGGTTTCTTTACTTTGTCGTTGTTGTTCTTAATTCAAGTCTTTCCACTTGCGCTTTTGTATTTCTCTCAGCGTGCAACTTTAACTTGACTGGGCTGAAATAGAGTCGTTCAAGATTTGAGGTTACCATTGGTGGTGTCCCAAATGTGCTCCAGCGATTCCAAAAGTGATTGGTGAGCTACGAAAAGACGTTAGTTATTGAACCCGCACCTACTATCACAGTCATTTGGTCGAATTTTCATGCTTTCCACTCATTCAGAAGATGTTGCATGAGCCCTATCAATGCTTCGATATCCTTCACTTTCCCATTGCATACGTTCTTCCAACGAGTCATAAATTCTCATAAGAACCTCTCGACATAAAGTTCTTGTTCAAAAACTTAATGAGTGTCTCGTCTTTTCTATCCATCTAAAAGAAGCATCTTAATCAGTTACATTTAACGAATGGTTAAATCTGACTAAAGTTCTAACTTCCATAAGCATTCTAAGTTCTTGTTCTTCAAGATCATTCTTACGTTCTTCTATTTTCAATCCTTCTATATTTCTTTTGTTGTTCAAGCCTTCCAATGTAGATCAAAAGTCTATCTCCTGAGGATCGCAATCCTACTATAGCATAAACTAGTGCATCTCGCTAATCATGAGACTACACTATTTTGAACTGATAACTGTGTCATGAAGGTCGTGAGAAACCTAATGTGACAAATATTCTTTATGTGTGACACACTTCTTACCAAAGAGTTAAAACTCAAAAGGTATCTTTTAACATTAAAACACGTCAACCTAATGTGACAAATATTCTTTATGTGTGACACACTTCTTACCAAAGAGTTAAAACTCAAAAGGTATCTTTTAACATTAAAACACGTCATAGAGTCAAAACTCAAAATGACAAATAATTTAAATACTGCCAAATAGGCTCATAAGTCGTAAATATGACAAATCTTTTCTCTTTCATTTCTTCTTTCTAAAACTCAGTTATGTGAGCTCAGAGAGACTCATCATAATTTCTTCTTTGAAATTGGGTCATATAAGCTCGGAGAGACTTATCATAACAAAATACTGTGTTTGACATAAGGGCTCCTCTGGCCCAAAATGATATTCTTCTTCATTAGCACAAACAATAAATATTTGTCATATGTAAAAGTCAATAAACTGTTTATACACCAATCTTTTGCATACATATTTTTCAGAATCTTTTGAAAACTATAAAAGTACCTTTGTTGAGGCAGTGTGACGGCGAGCTGAGGGCTACTGAAATACTTCAAGAGTCTAGAGGTACTATTCTAGACTCAAAGTTAAAAACTGAGGGTTATCAGAGTCACGAAAGAAAACATGTGCTCTGATACCATTCTGTCACACCCCAAAACTTAAATAAATAGAAAATGGAAAAATGACGGTAAGCCTTATTTATTCAGGAGAAAATAGGGAAAATAAATCCCAAATTCTGACAAAATTCTATTTTCGAGAAAAGAAAATAATAGGTAATGTCATTTCAGATAATAACATAAAGCTAGTTCCCAAGATCAAAAGTTTAGTTTCGTACTCTGATAACAACCAACAAATGATATCAAGCTAAACATAAAATAAGAATTATGAGTTCAAGCTTGACATAGAAAGACAAGATAATATAGAATAATCTTATGTTTTGAAAGATTTAGAAGACTAGATAATGACTAGTCATTCAGCGGAAGTCAAGATTGTGGAGTAGAACCTTCGCCTCAGCTCTGCCCCGTCAGCACCAGTCAGTAAACCTGAAAAACATTTGAAAAGATTTTTGGGCTGAGTACTAATGTACTCAGTGGACATGCAACTTTTAAAACTTTTCGCAAGATCAAAACAGTTTATCCAATATCTCAACATAACTTAGAAGGTTTCAAAACTAAAAGCCACTTCCAAGTTATATAAAAACAATTCAATTTTTCTTGTGGCGCCAGTGTCACGCTCTCTGCTGTTACTCTTATCATTATACATTTCTTTTCGATCCGGGGCAGCGCCCTTAACGGATCTCGATCCCGGGAACATAGCCACCGTCGGATCCTGGGTGAAACCATTCATTAGATGAAGCCATTCATTTGGCCGTTTCGCAAGTGGAGATCAAACCACCGCGATTCGAGCTCGTGCGCAAAACCCTTAGTACGTGTGTTAGACCGACTAAGAGCCACAATGGTTATACAAGAGCATTAAACAGAGCAGAGCGTAACAAAACATTTATACTGGATAAACATTCACATTTTAGAAATATCAGAGCATGTAACTCAAAATACTTTTGTAAAATAAGCCCACCTTGATAGGCCAAAGCCTGAAGAATTAAACTTGCGAACTCGTCTCAGGAAAAGCAACGCTAATCTCCTTGGTCAACAAAACCTACAAGATAAGTTAATCTTAATAGGTCTCATAAGTCTAACCTTAAGTCCAAGGTAACGTAAGGCAACTATTTCTTTATCACTAGCCCAGGTTTTAAAGATTTCAATTAATTCTGGAAAACCAATTTCTCGACTAAGGACACCAACAATATCCTTGCTCGTCTTTTATTTGAAAATTTAATTTGATTTTTAAAATCAATTATTGCAAAAGTGTATAAACTTTAGTTTATTTCAAATAAACTACTCTCATATCGTAAACGTATAAAAACGTAATACATAAACGTAATAATACTTATTATGCAAATCATAAATTATGAAATTTTCTTCATCGAAAGTCTATTAATTTCCAAAATAATTAACCCAAATGAATCTAACGTTCTCATTAGTCGACAAACAATATAATAACTATAATATACTTTCAAAATTAATTAAACCAAAATTTAAGGTTCAAATTAACAACTTATCATAATTAAATAATTACAACTTAACTAAACCCAACATAAGAAATTAAACAAGCCTATGAATTTAATTAATTCAAGCCCATAGATAATTAATTCAAACCCAACATTAAAAATAAATTAGGCCCATTGAACAAAACTTAAGCCCAACTCTCTTACTAATTAGCCAAGCCCATAAGCAAAAACCCATTTGATCCATCCCTATACTCCACACTCTCGGCCTCTCTCTAAAAAAACTCCAGAACAACCCCTCCCATTTTTCTCTCATACTCTTATCTCTCTCTCTCAAAACTCTCGTACACACACATCATAGAGAACACACACAACTTCATTCTCTCTCTCTCTCTCTCTCTCTCTCTCTACACTCCATCTGCCTCTCTGCCTCTTCTACCGCTGCCTTTCATCTCTGAGTTTCGGCGAGCCGCCGCCGGAAAATCACCACCTTCTTAGTGTTGCTCATGCCTTCCTTCACCTTTCTCTTGAACCCAAATAGACCCCCAAAAATAAAACCCATAACAGAACCTCCCCCAAAAAATTTCTCTCACCACCGCTGAATTTCGGCGCCCCTCGCGCCGACCAGCCACTCCCCCTCTACATATCGCCTCTATCTCCCTCTCGCATGCCTCTCTATTCCTCTCCTCACTGCTGTGCTGCTTCTTGACAGCCTTAGCAGCGACGCCGCCCCCTTCTCTCTCTAGATCCGGAGAGGCGCCGCCGTCGGCAACCACCGCCGAGCACCACCACTTATCCCCCTTCTGTCTATTTCTCAATCCACTTATAGGCCCCTCCCTCTGTTCCCCTCTCATTCTCTCTACACTTAGCCGACGGTAGACGGCGACCGTAGCAGTCCACCGTCTTCCTTCCTTCCTCGCATTCTTGCTCACGCCTCCCCTTTTCTCTCCCCCCATCGCCTCTTGTCGCGACTGGACAGCAACCCCACTGTTGCTGCCGTTCCGGCATCGCCTCCTCACCTCCCTACCTAGCTTTGGCCGACAGTAGCATTCAACCGGACCGCCGCCATCATCGCCTTTCCATTTTCTCGGCCCACCCCAACAATGCACATCAACAACTCCACCCATTCCCACACAAGCACAACAGTGAAACACACATAGAAATCCTTCTAATTATTTGTATTATTTTATTTTATTTCTCATTTCATTTTCCTTTCTCTACTTTTTATTTCAAAACTTATTGGATTGTCTGTAGTTTGAATTTGTATAGTGTTCATATTTCTTGTAAGAGCTGCAAGAGTTTAATATATATATACATATGTATGTATGTGTGTAGTCTGAGTTCGTTTAATCGAGCTGGAAGGTCCAAAAATGCTACTATGTTGGTTTGCTGGGATTCAAATGGTTCATTGGTTTTCCCTTCTTGTAAGGACAGTGCTTCTTGAAAAAAAATAATGATGGAATTGAGTTGAGAAGAAACCTTAAAGCTGCAAGATTTTGTTTTTGTTGTTTTGATGTTTGCTTGGTCTTGAAAGGGATGTTCGCTGTAAAGAAAAGAAGACAAACAGTTAGAGCTTGTTGTGGATAAAAGAAGAGTTGAGAATTCATCAGATCAGAAAATATTACCGTAAGAGGAGATTTTGAAGTTGGGCACAAAACTAAGAATGGCTTGGCATTTTTAAAGGAGAAGGCGGGCAACGTGGAAGAAGAGAGAACGTACATTATGAACCCAGTTATGCTAATTGATATATCATTAGTTTTAACTATATAAATATCTTCAATAGCAATTGGGCTACTACTTAAAAGATTCAGCCCATATATAGAAATGCCCAAGATCCTAAAATTTAAAAGCCCAAGATTAGAAAGGAACCATTTAGCTTCACATTAAATATATTGATCCCTTTGACAAATTTAAATTCTATGTGTAGAAATTAATCATATAATCTCTCTATCATATTTAATACGTGAGCATAAAGAAATTAATTGGATTGAATATCTTGTAATTTTTTTTAAAAAAAACATTGTTGGAATTTAAAACACGTCTTCAAATTTTCTTTCTACTTGATAAAATTCTAAGTTCAAAATTCTTCATAGAATTTAATCGAGAAAAACTCGGGATATTACAAAAGGTGTTGGACATCCCGCAACACTTAGGAAATCCAACTGATTCGGCCCACATAGCCGACGTGGCCCTCATCCACGCATTTTCCGCATCGTGGGGCGGTTATCGCACATAATCGCCCATGTCTCGGCACTTCTCACTGGAACCGCCGAACAAGTCTCGGAGGTGTGCTGCACCACTCGCACACTTCCCTCATTTCTCGGACTCAACCGCCCGAAGGACAACCGCTCCGCTTGGCCACCCTTGCTCGCGCGCCCGCACGCCCGCTCGGCACTCGGCCTCGGCATCGCTCGGCACTCGGCGCTCGACATCTCTCGGCGCCTTCGCATTTCTCGCTCGCATGTCCTGCTCGGCACTGCTCGGACATGTTGGCGCGGGCGCTCATCGCCCGTGCATTCTCGCTCGCACGCCCCGGCCCTGTCCGCCTCGGCAGTTGCTCGCATTCGACGCCCGCACGCGTCTCGGCCAATTCTCGCTCGGCGCCCGACGCTGCTCGACGTGTGGCACTCGGTGCCCAGCACCCGACATGCTCGCCCGATGAGCCAACACTCTCGTCTGTTCGGCACGCTCCGCACAGCCTTGCTCGATGATGTGCCTGCTCGGCTCGTCCGATGCATCTCGCACATCCTTAGTCCAATGCCTCCTTTTCATCGGCCAAGTCTCGTGTCCATCTCCCGGCTCACGTCGGATCACCTAGGACTGAGGTGTACCGATACCATCATGCCAAGATGCGCCCATGTCTCGGCACATCTCGGCGCCAAGCTTTAAGGGTGTAACAAACCACCCCCACCAAAGCCTGACGACGCCCTCGTCATCGGTGGGTCTCCTCTCTTCTTGGCCTCCGTTTTCTTTTCGTTCACTTGCACCACAAGGTTACGATCAATAGGGTTAATGTCGGCAAGATCACCAGCACATTCTGATTCCACACGAGTCATTACAGCAAGGGAACTCGATGCATCATGTTGCACTCCTTTCTTCAACTGCTGGACCGAGATCAGTCCACTCAAAACTTTGCCTGTCTTGATCTCGCACTTCACGAACAACGGGCAGCTTTCATCCATCATCCACATGCCCCCTACATGCGGCATTACTGCCACCTTGGCCGCAACCAAGAATTCAATCCCTAAGATTAAATCGAAGTCGTCCAACGTCACTGCCATCAACGAGCAACGTCCTTTCCATGCACCGACTTGCATCTCAACATCGGCTTTGCCTTGGATTAGCTTCGCCATCGAATTCGCAGCTTTGATTCGGCTTCCCTCTGGCGACACTTCCAAACCAAGCATCGGAATCATTCGACTTGACACGAAGTTATGGGTGGCACCCGTGTCCACCAAGGCCATAACTTCATTCTCATTTATCACGATCTTCACGTACATCAATCCGTTGTGATTTGTGCCTACCCCTTACATTGCACTCAATAATTGCAACAGACTTATCCGAGAAATTCCGGCGTCCTCGTCCGCCTCACTTTTAACGATAAGCGCGTTCAGCTTCTCCTTTTTCGGGCAGTCTCTCATGCGATGATCGCCATTGCAAATGAAGCATCCCGTCTTCTTTTTGCCCACGAAGTGTTGAATCGGCTCATCCAAATCAGTCTCACTCGCATAATCAGCCCATCTCTTCCCTCTCGGACCGAACTTGCCCTTGTCTTTACCCTTGCCCGAGTCTTTCTTTCTCAGTTCTGACTCGGTTGTGCCCACGTTCTTGTAATCAATGAGACCATCCGCAGCAGCAATAGCGGATTGTAGGTCCTTGACGTCGCAACTCCGTTTGGGCCCAAGACTGCAATCCAGAGAGAAAATTGAAGAGTTTATCTTCTTCGGACATCTCACGCACATCTAGCATCAACGAGCTAAATTCCTTCACATAGGCACGGATTGTACCACTGTGCTTGAGTCGTCTCAACGACTCCCTTGCAATCCACGACGTATTGCAAGGAAGGAATTGTTCCTTCAATTCCTTCTTCAGTGCATCCCATGTCTCGATCGTACCACGACTCGAATTCGTGTCGTCCGACAATCTGGGTCGCCACCAAAGCTTAGCATTACCCGCAAGGTACATGCTAGTGATTGACACATTCTCAGTGTCGGGAATATGAGACGCCTTAAAATATGTCTCCATATCCCACAAGAAATTCTTCAACTCCTTCGAACTTCGGGCGCCCTCGAATGGCTTTGGCTCCGGGACGCGCACCTTCGAAACGGGTATCTCTTCGACATTTCGAAGCGCACGCTTCACCACCCTTAACTCGTCCAGGACGCTCTCGAGCTTGACATCCACTACCTGCGTTAGTGTTGAGACCTCGTCCTCAACGAATGATGGCATGCCCTCAAACGAGCTCCTGACTTCCTCGACCGTCTTGTGTATATTTCCAAGCATCAACTACGCGTCTCGAATGCGTTGGAAAATAGCCACTTACACGGACGATTCCGGGGGTGTCCCGAGCAAAGTTTCCATCTGGCCCACTCTATCAACAAGAGCCTTAAATTCTTGATTTGTCACCATCTTCTCGGCAACTCTCGCGCACGCACATCGCAATCAGATTTTCACGAACCTGATTCTCTTCGTAGCCACTCACGCCACGGACCAAGTTTTTCTAACCTGGCACAAGCTTCTCTCGCAATACCAAGTTTTTCTCGAACCTGGTACAAGCTACTCTCTCGCGCAGCACCAAGTTTTTTCTAACCTGGCTCTGATACCAAATTATCACAAGGTTTTCTTCGCCTAGAAATTTTTACCTTGTGCGGCGTCGACCCGCACCCGAATTGACCAGCCTTCTCTTCGCCCACAATCTCACACTTCACTCGTGTATATTGTTGGCGGGTTGAACGAATGTAAAGCACGCACAGATTACGGGACAACTCACTCCCAACCTTTATATTATGCACAATTCATACGAAGGAACGCCTCACATAAGCTTAAGTACAAAACACTCACTCAACAAAACGTGAGTCTAGGCTAAAATGCCTATCTAAAGGTGTTGGACATCCCCAACACTTAGGAAATCCAACTGATTCGGCCCACATAGCCGACGTGGCCCTCATCCACGCATTTTCCGTATCGTGGGGCGGTTATCGCACATAACCGCCCATGTCTCGGCACTTCTCACTGGAACCGCCGAACAAGTCTCGGAGGTGAGCTACACCACTCGCACACTTCCCGCATTTCTCGGACTCAACCGTCCGAAGGACAACCGCTCGCCAGCCACCTGCTCGCTTGCGCCGCGCTTCGGCACTCGGCCTCGGCATTGCTCGACACTCAGCGCTCGACATCTCTAGCGCCCGCATTTCGCCGCATGTCGCCGCGCCGGACATGTTGGCGCGGGGCGCTCATCGCCCGCGCATTCTCGCTCGCACGCCTCGACCCTGTCCGCCTTGGCAGTTGCTCGCATTCGACGCCCGCACGCGTCTGGGCTAATTCTCGCTCAGCGCCCGACGTTGCTCGACGTGTGGCACTCGGCGCCCAGCGCCCGGCATCACCCAGCACGCTCGCCCGACGATCCAACACTCTCGCCCGTTCGGCACGCTCCGCACAGCCTTGCTCGATGATGTGCCTGCTCGGCTCGTCCGATGCATCCCGCACATCCTTGGTCCAATGCCTCCTTTTCATCGGCCAAGTCTCGTGTCCATCTCCCGGCTCACATCGGATCACCTAGGACTGAGGTGTCCCGATACCATCGTGCCAAGATGCGCCCATGTCTCGACACATCTCGGTGCCAAGCTTTAAGGGTGTAACACTAGGCCTATTTATCCTTTCCCGTCGCGCCATCGATTGTTGCTGCCTTGCTGGTGTGTTTGTAGTTAGATTTCTTTTTCTTTGTTGTGTATTTGAGTATTAGTTTATTGCTTTGAATTTAGTTGATGAATTGTATACAACTGTCTATCATTTGATTTTAAATTTTTTTGAATTGCTTGAGTTTTGTACAGCTGTCTTTGTTTGTTAAATTTTTATTTTTTTATTTTGTTTTCAATTTTATGTTTTGGTTTAAGTAATATATTATTAATTTGTTGAACGAAGAGCTTCTTCATACTAGCGACTAAGGGAATAATTGTCAAAATTGTGATAGTTGCACACCTGCCACTAAGATAATCATTTGTATGATATTCTAGTTAATTAGTTATTTAATATTTACAAATTTTCTAATATTAGAGAAATATAAAAATATTATAAATAAATAAATATAAACATATTTTCAACGTATTCATATCTTGATTTTTGGAAAATGAGCGTATTTTCGTCCCCGTATCGTATTGTAATTCGTCGCCGTCGCCATCCCCATGCTTCTTAGATATTGGGGGCTGACAGTTTTTGGCAAGACACGAAAACATGACACGAATACGCACGAAATTAACCGGTTAGTGTTTAGTCTTATCGTGTTCGTGTCATTATCGTGTCCTTATCATGTCGACACGATAATGACATGATAATTTTGTGCCGTGTTCGTTTGGGATCCGTGTCGTGTCCGTGTAACATAATAATTTTTGTGTTACGTTCATGTTCATGTCGGATTGTTTCATTTTGTATAATTCAATAATATTTATCTATATTTAATATTAATTTATTATTTTATATATTTTTATTTTTGTAATTAATTTATTTTCTAACTCTGATTTGAGTTTGTCATTTCGTTTCGTGTCGTGTCAACACGAAAAAATCGTGTCATATTTGTGTTCATGTTGTGTCCGTGTCAGTATATTTCGTGTTGTGTTCGTGTTTGATCTTATCGTGTCGGCACGATAACAACCCGACATGCACAAATTGTAAGCCCTATATTATATGGGCTTGGGATGAAATTGAGTAGCACAATCATGTTTAAATTGAATTTGGGTTAAGTGCAAGTATTTAAATTCTAAACGGACTCAAAAATCTACATGCCCATGTGAAATTTTTGCTATATATTTTTAAATTTTTTGTTATTTATTATATTTATTATTAATGTTACTTTATAATATTCGAGTTGTTATTGCAATAGATAATTAATTACTGTAACAATTTATATTTATAAATTCAAACGGATTCTAACCACTAGTGAATATTAAAAGTTTGAGACGAGAATTAATAGTAAAATCACATTTCAATTCAATTTTGTACAAGTACAAGTATATACATTTTAGATATATAGGTCCGTGTGGTCCCAACCTTGTATCGTGCCCCATCACAGTTAAAGATTCTGAATAGTTGAACCATAATATCATCGTTTCATTTTATTATCATGATCAACAACTCAAGATGATAGAATTCTAATAAAAAATGATGTTATTTTTAAAATTAGTCGAAATCATATTCGACAAAGCTAGTTAATTTTATTAATCTATTTGGGTAAAAGGTTTGAAAATTGAAAAGTAGTCCCTCTTAACCGAAGTTTCAAACGAAGTAGCCCCCTATAAATTCACTCTTGCTTTTCCCCAACTCCCCCTAGTCTCCCCACCGATCACCCTCTCTAGATTCTAGGGTTTCCTTCTCTCTCTTCCTCTCTCTCCTTCCCCTTCCTCCACAATTCACAAACATTTCTACACCCCCTTGTACAATTACATTTATATGCTATTCAGTGATCTCACTTAATCAATCGTCACCTTCTCCGTCCAAGTTGATTCCTTTTCAATTCTTTTCTACCGAAGAAGTCCCAACAAAGTTGACTATCTTCTATAACTTATGCGATTTTAGTGTTAAATTTGAAGAGGAATAAGCAATGCAGATTAAGGAATTGGAGAAAATCGAGGCGTCCAGCGCCAAGAATCAAGAAAATACGTAGAGAATAGGGAAATTGGAGGCGTCGGTGGAAAATTGTGGCGCAAAAGCCTCGAATTTCAACTCCGTCATTGATGTATCCGGAAAAGTACTCGATTTTCCGCTTGTTAGTGGCGACGAGAGCCCAGTGGAAGAGGTTTATATGTACAAGAATGAGTGGAATTTGATTCCCAGAGATGTTGGGAGGCTTAAGGGTTTAAAAACCCTTAAGTTTTTCTCGAATGAATTGAACTTGTTTCCTGGGGAGCTTAGGAATCTGGTTGATCTTGAATGCTTGCAAGTGAAGGTAACGGAGCCGGGAGTTAGTGGGTTGGAGTTGAGCAAACTGGGGGATTTGAAAGAGCTAGAGCTCAGTAGAATGCGCCCAAGGCCTTCTGCTTTCCCCATTTTGCGCGAGATTGCTGGGCTTAAGCGCTTGACGAGGCTCTCCATTTGTCATTTCTCCATAAGGTGGAAAAATGTTGAAACTTTATTTGTTTGCATCTGTTGTTTTATTAAATACGTGTCTTCTGTTTTTGTATGATATCGCTCAAATGCAGAGATATGTTGTTCACTGCCTTTTTATATCTAGTTTTGACTTATATTGAGTGTTAGAGGGATTCTCTACTATTAGTTAGTCGTCTGTGTTAATCATACTTCAAGATAGGTTACATGTTTGTGTTTTTTTTGGAAAAAGAATGGCCTGGTACTCTAACTGTGCGCTGTTAGCTGGAAACCTATCTGAAGATTAGATATCTTTTAAGGGACTATTGACTCGCACAGAAAAATCTTTCATGAAGAGCATTCCATTTTTCGAGATATGCTCACATTGTTGCTATCTGTACTGTATGTGGATTCATCAAATTTTGAGGAGCTAACAACTATTTATATGTCGAACCTTGTTCTCGTTTAGAGAAAACACTTGCATTAGGTTCTTGTTTAGAGAAAACACTTGTATTTAGGTAAAGGTATCTAGAAAAGTATCTATAGATTAGATGTGTTTTAAGGGATAATGGACTCGTTTAGGAAAATCATTTATGATGAGCTCTCTATGTTTCTAGATATGCTCAACTCTTACTCCTACATCTTTTGCTGTTCACATTGTTGCTCTCATTATGCAGATTCATAAAATTCTGAGGAGCTAACAATTGTTTATATGTCGAACCATGTTCTCATTTATATTGATTCCAAAAAAAATATTTAGGTAAATGTTATACCTTCTTTACCTGCATATCTTCTTTCTTCTTCACCTCTCCTTGTCCTTGCTATTCTTCTATTCTTGTTGTTTTTTTGGTGCACACGACTATTTGATATTGCACATACCATGGATGCGTAGGATGGACTTTAGTATTTTTTCATCTAATAATATTAATTAGAAAATGTGGTTTCCTGTTAGCCTCGAAGTATGCTTGTCTTTGTGTGTGTCAAGACATTCTGAAGCAAGCAATTATGTTAAATTCTTCTGCTGCATAGTCCTTTCTGCTTGGAATACTTTTTCTGGATATCGTAATCAGTCAATTCCCTATGTGATTTTAAGTAAACTTATCATTATTCTTGACCTGTATGTTATTTTTCTTTTGAATACTCTTTTAGTAATTCTAAATGCATATGAATGGTTTTCTGTAACAAACCTCGAAACGAACCAGTAGTCATTGGATGTAGAATACAAAATTGTGCAATCGAGTCTGTGCTGGGTGATATGTTTTGAGTGACTCATGATTTTACACATTTTTTATTGCAGATATCTACTGCCGGAAATAGGCTGCCTCAGTAATTTGGAGTACTTGAATCTTTCATTTAACAAAATGAGGAATTTACCAGATGAGATTACTTTGTTGAACTCTTTGGTATCTCTGAAAGTGACAAACAATAAATTGGCCGAGCTACCTTTGGGGCTTTGCAATCTCCAAAAGCTGGAGAGCTTAGACATATCGAGTAACCGGTTAACATCCATAGAGTGTTTAGAACTTGAATCAATGCATAATCTTCAATCTCTGAATCTTCAGGTATGCAAACCTAATAATGCCAACTAATAGAACTTGACTGATCTCTTATATATATTGTTATCCATTTCCTTTTGGTGATATTATGTTGCTTTTTCACAATGTTGTAAAAAACTTGAGGCATAAGCGAGCTGTTTTCTCTTGGCGAGGCGAGGCGTAAGCCTCGAAATTAAAAAAAAAAGCATAGAAAACAATAAATAGAATGCCAAATATCAAATTTAATAATTTATAAGTCTTAAGAACATCAAATTAAAGCCATAAAATGTTCATAGACTATTCAAGCAATAAAGTTTTCCTCATCTTCATCAACATTATCGTCCACATCCACAACATCCTCATCGTCACCCTCCTCTTCTGTCTCTTCCTCATCGATCAAATCCATGTTCTTTTTCTTCTTCTTTTTTTAACCATTGAGAGCTGAAGAGAGGAGGCACGAGCTGTGTTTCTGCTCTTTCTTTTGTGTTTTTAATTTAATTACAACTAGGTTAAAAGTTTAAATAACTATTGGGCTTTAAATTTTAGACTTAAGAAATTGGCCTTTTTAATTTAATTTTGTTTGGGCTCTAAAAATTAGCCCAAAATAGTTAAAACACAGGAAATGAGCCTCGAGGCGTTTCACACTGAGGCGGGTGCCTCTGCCCTCTGAGGCTCAAGCCGCACAGTCTCCCTGAAAAGCTTAAGCCTCAAGGATCTTTGGTCGCGCCGTGCCTTCAGGCGTGCACCTCGAATGTTTTTCACAACACTGCTTTTTCATGTAAAACCTGATGTAAAAATTATTTCATTTGTTATAAATGGTGCAGCATAATCAACTTGGTGATTGTCGGGTACCTTCATGGATTTGCTGCAATTTGTAGGGCAACAATGGGGATCTAGATGAATCTGCTGAGATGGATTTGTATGAAGGTGACACTGGAGACTGATAATTGTCCTTGTAAATAGGCCTTTCTCTTTCTCTCACACACACTCACATGCTTGCACACATACAAACACAAAATGCACGTGTTTGGTAATATGGCCCTAGTAATGTTTACTATATTGACATGATGCAGGCTCTGCTGATGTACGATCCA
This sequence comes from Salvia rosmarinus, assembly GCA_036937905.1. NCBI lineage: Eukaryota > Viridiplantae > Streptophyta > Magnoliopsida > Lamiales > Lamiaceae > Salvia > Salvia rosmarinus. Next base: position 60,409,733 of record CM072822.1, on the reverse strand, counting down.
TTCATTTGAGTGGATTGTTTCCTAATCATCGAAGTTTAGGTGCACAAAGGGCTAAAGGATGGAAACGTCGATATTATTTGCAAACAAAAGCTCGCCAGGAGCGATTGAATAACTGTAGGAAGTGGAAGGGTGATATTACAAGCCGAAGCTCTGTGGAAAAATGCACCACTTGCAGAGTGGTTGAGCATAGTGATGGTGCCATATCATAAGGTTTATCTGCTGTTGTAGATGCAGAGGTGGATCACAAAGATATATTTCCTGCAGGGGAGACACATGAATCAACAATCACTCGGGTGAATGAGGTCAGAACTGACAAAAGGTCTATGGATAGCTGCTCATGTTCGGCAACTGATTCTGTCGGTTCTCGGTCTACTGCAGTTTTGGGTTCTGTTTCTGATGCTGTTGAGGTGCATGATGAAGGTTCATCTTCTGAAGCATCTAATTATGCACTAAAGTGCAAAAGGCATTCGGAGAAAGATCTTGATAATACCAAGCCCTCAAAATACAGAAAACCAACCAGTGACCCCTGTTATTTGTCGTGCCAATATAGTAGAATATCATTTTGTGGGGCTGAAGATCGTCTACCTGATGGCTTCTATGATGCAGGGCGAGACCGTCCCTTTATGCTTCTGCCAAGTTATGAGAAAAATACTTACATTAACTCATGGAAGTGATTCTTCTTGACCAGTAAGTGCTTTCTTATTTGATGTTCTAATCAGTAAATGCTAGACAATGTTGTAAAAATCGCCAGAGGCGGCTGCCTTGAGGTGCGCCTCAAGTCGAGGCGGCCAGAAAACTCCCCAACTCAGCCTCCTCTTTCTGTAAAAATCACGCGTGCGCCTCTCTGGCCTGAGGCGGTCACCTCGAGGTGCCGAGGCGGCACTGAGGCGTTGAGACGTTATTTAGGGTTTAATTTGTTGTTTTGGGCCCAAACAAAATTAATAATAGCCCAATATAATTAAACCCTAAAACTAAATTCTAATTATTAAAATTAAAAAAAAAGGAGAAGAAATCGCCACGTTCTCTCAATGCCAACTCTTTCTCCAACTCTCTCCTCCCTCATCCCCTCACCAATCACTACTGCTCATGCCAGCCGCCACCAACAGCTTCCAAGATCAGTTTTTTCTTCTTCTTCTTTCTCATTCAATTTTGATGTTTTTAAGGCATAAAAACCCTTTGATTTAATGTTTGGCTTGCTATCTGTTATTTTATACTTGTTTATAATTTGTGATTTTTTTTGTTTTTTATTGCCGAGGCTTACGCCCTTACCTTACAGCTAAAACGCCTCAGTTCTACCTTAAGCTTCTTACAATGTGCTTTATTTTTGAATCAAATAGGCTCACTATCATGTGCTCATGTAGCTGGCCTACTTATCCTAGGGACCTTACAAAAGATAGATAACGTTGTGATATTTTGAATTTCTTATCAGGGAAAAGGATGAGCAGTTAGATGCCGTTCTTTTGTGTGCTCAAGCATTGATTCGTCGGTTTAGACATATAAAAAGTAATATAAATGAGCAAAGAGATTTAGCAACCGATACATTGCAGACTGCATCACTGCTTGCTCTTTTCGTATCAGATCATTTTGGAGGAAGTGATAAAAGTGCTATTGTCCAGAGGGCACGTAAATCTGCGTCTGGTGCAAACTATGGTAAACCTTTTGTTTGTACTTCTGAAAATGGGACCAGTTTGACACTAATAAAGCCAATAAGCAAAGGGTGGACAATGCAGAAGAAACTGTTTTCCTTGATAACTGTGAGAAATATCTTCACTCGATAAAAGAAAGACGCAATTCTGTTATTGTTCCTATTGGGGGTCTGCAGTTTGGTGTTTGCAGGCATAGAGCGTTGCTGATGAAGGTACACCTTTTAGTTGTGTCTTTCTTGTTGAGCCAGTGCTTCAACTTAAACAATCTGAAAAGTTATATCCTTATTCTGTAGTATTTATGTGACCGCATGGAGCCTCGAATCCCTTGTGAATTAGTGAGGGGTTACTTGGACTTTTCGCCACATGCCTGGAATGTGGTCATTATAAAGAAAGGCGAGTCATTGGTCCGCATGATAGTTGATGCATGCCATCCTCTTGACATCAGGGAAGAATGTGATCCTGAATATTTTTGCAGGTTAGAATTTGTTTCACTGTAGTAGTTAATGATATTATTTTGGTGGCAATTATACAGGGCCTTCATTTTTAGATGTGGAGGGAGCTGGAAGATGAATTCAACCAATTATGATTTTACTATGCAGATTGTTTTTCTTTTTTGAAAAGATAACTTTTCTAGTGCCATGATCTGTTTTAAATTACTTTTTAGTGTAGCATTGACTCTGAATATAAGATTGCAAATGATTGAGCTACTCACGAGCTACTATATTCTTCGTTTAAGAAAAGCTCATTTAGCAAGACTTTTTAACATAAAGAAGTCAAGCTTAAGCTTGTCACTACTTGACTTGTTACCTCATGCGCAATATACTCATAGTTAGCTCTAAAGTACACAAACTATTGCTTTGATATTTAACTTAATATTTTGTAGTCTAATTAGTGAGAAGCATACTGATGATCTAATTAACTAGGGCTGACAATTCGTGCGTGTCGGGTCGTTATCGTGTCGACAAGATAACGACACGATCCGATAAGGTCAAACACGAACACGATCCGTTATGGATCTGTCCGACACGAACACGAACACGACAGGAAATGTACCGACACGGACACGGACACGGACACGACACGAACACGAATATGACACGATTTTTTTCGTGTTGACACGACACGATAACGACACGATACGACACGAAACAATAAATTTAAATCAAAATTAGAGAATAAATAAATAAAAGAAATAAAAATATATATGATATAATTAAATTAATATTAAATCTATATGAATATTATCGAATTATACGAAAAAGATACGATCCGAAACGAACATGAATACAACACGAAAATTATCGGGTTACACGAACACGACACGGATCCGACACGAACATGACACAAAATTATCGTTTCCTTATCGTGTTGACACACGATAAGGACACGAACACGATAAAGCTGAACACTCACTCGTTAATTTCGTGCGTATTCGTGTCGTGTTCTCGTGTCGAAAATTGTCAGCCCTATAATTAACCTCATAGTTCTAAGAAAATGCTAGTAATTAGTAAAGATATTTATATTTTTTTAGACTATTATATTATAGGAAATGATGAATATATAAATTTAATTATATTTAGAAAGCTCATTTAGGCTAGATTAGATTAAGCTCGAATAAGCCCATGAGCCTTGAATGTGTTCAGTATATTAAGCTGGACTGATACTATCTTGAACATGAGTTGAAGAGAAATGCGATCAGTTCTAAAGTATAGCTTCCGAGATTTGAATGTATATGGTTTTTCTGTTTTAGGTTTATACCCTTAAGCCGGGTCAATGCAGTGGTTGACCATGATACGAATTCTAATTGTCTATTCCCTTCTCTAGCTGTGTCTGATGAGATAGGAAAACACGCATCCACCTCTCTAGTGTGCTGTAATATTGGATCATTGGAGGCTGCAGTGAAGGTATGTGTCCCATTTGTTCTTATATCTACTTAACCTTGTACTAACTCACTGACTTGTGAAACACTGTTGTTAGCTGTCATTAAATTTGCCATTTAAAATAGTGTATGAGTGTAACTCTCTTATGTACTGTTTAAAACTCTTGTCATGCGATATGCAGGTACGGACAATTGATATGTGTGGGGCTTCTGCAGATGAAGTGTGTAACTTTGAGCTATCCTGTTTAGGAGAAGTCCGAATGTTGAGTGTCTTAAAGCATTCCTGCATTGTAGAACTATATGGCCATCAAATATCATCCAACTGGCCTATGACTGCTAATGGAAATTGCCGATGTCGTAAATTACAGTCTGCTATATTGATGGAGAACATAAAAGGAGGCTCCTTAAGGGTGAATTGAAGTTAAATGATTCTTGTTGCTGATCTTGATTCCTTTGTATGGTTTTGTATCTAATCTGCGATTGTTGTTTCAACTTGACAGAGCTATGTGGAGAAACTCTCAAGTGAAGGCAAGAAGCATGTTGCTTTAGACTTGGTACTGTCTATTGCAAGAGATGTAGCATTTGCATTGACCGAAATACATGATAAAAACATCATCCATCGTGACATAAAGAGTGAAAACATTTTGATTGACCTTGAGAAGAAGCAGCAGGACGGCACGCCTACGGTTAAGATATGTGATTTTGATCGGGCAATCCCCCTTCATTCTTACTTGCATACTTGCTGCATCGCACATTTGGGGATACCTCCTCCCAGTATATGTGCTGGGACTCCTAGGTGGATGGCCCCCGAGGTGTATGGTGCGATGCATATGGAAAGCATGTATGGATTGGTAAGTTTCTTAGAAGTTGAGTGAGTTTTTCAGCAGATTCTTTTGTTTCGTTATTTTTGACGAGGTATGTTTATTTGCACAGGAAGTGGATATTTGGTCATTTGGTTGTCTGCTTCTGGAATTATTGACATTAAAATTCCCTTATTGTGGATTGCCAGAAACTGAAATTTATAATCTTCTGCAGGTATGCTATTTTTCCTTTCGAGATTATATATGTAATAATTAACTACAAGCTGTGGACAACATGGGTGTTATTTTTAGGGTTAATTTTGAATTAATGCATGAACTTTAATCCATATTGCAATTTTAACACAACTTTTGAACATTGCAATAATGTCACTAGACACACCACCTTTCAATTTGTTGCAAACTAACACCCCTAATTTTTTGGTCACCACAAAGTTGATGTGGCATGCCTGACGGGAGTTGGCGCCAAATTGCGATTGCATGGTCTCAATATTTTCGATTTAGTTAGTATTATGCTCAATATGTCAACCTTTTGGTTACAGAGGATTTGGGAGCGTTATTTATGCAATAAATGGGGAGGTGGTAACATTATTGTAAATTTGTAACATTTCAAATGTCGTTACAGTTGCAAAATGGATGAAAGTTCATGCATCGATTAACCCTTATCTTATATGTTCACAAAGGTGGATCGTTTCATGTTTTGTTTAAATTCGATCTTTCAAGTTTTATTGTGTTTGAACTGAATGCTGATAGATTTTACAAGCGGATTGAAACGAACTCCTTAATTTATGCAGGTGGGAGAGCGGCCCAAACTGACAGATGAACTGGAGGCATTGGCTCAATCCAGTAAGGAGCTTGAGACCGAGTCTGAAACCCTCCAGTTTCTCACTAAACTCTTCCATCAGTGTACAGAAAAGAACCCAGCTGATCGTCCATCAGCAAAGGAAATCTATGATGCGTTGCTTACGCGAATGAGCTCAGCTACTTGTTCAAAAAGCTCAGACAAATGATAGGTTCGATTCCGGGAGATCTTCACTTAGATTTCCAGAATTTTGTAGCGCTATTATACTGCGAGGCTAACATGTGGTAGAGTTTGAATCTCTTATGACTACGGTTGCTTTGAACGGCTCAGAACCTTTGCCAGTTATTCTTAGTCGAGGCAGAACTCAACTAAACTAGGATTTTTAAGGGCATACATCATACATGCCCTTCGATACACTTAGGTGTCAACGTCCGGCCATATTGTCAATTTATCAATTATTTTATTCTAATTTGGAATTCGTTCGAGATTTAACATTCCCATTACTAAGACGCATAAAATTCCACATCAGTTGGGTTTTGACATTTTTTAAATTCTACATCAGAGTCTGATTTTAACTAATTAATACTCAAACTATGGAGAATTATATAATTTTAACCCTGAATAAAGTTTAGGGTATCTGAAATTCAAATAAAATTGTCGAAAGCTTGGAGTGGACGTTCATAAATTCTCAAACCTGAACTTTTGTGGTGGTGGAGGAAATCTCGGACTATTCTTGCTAGTAATTTGATGTGGACTAAAAAGAATATTGTTCGATAATTCTCGAATATGAATTTTTACAATGGTAGGCAAAAATCTCAGACTATTCTTACCAGTTTTCAGGTACTGCAAAATTTATCGAGAAACTGATAGGGACACAATATATTTAGAGACCTACTAATATATCAGCTCATCAAGCGGCCCAAAACCAAGCCCAAGGGAATCTCATAAGCCAAACAAGGTATGTGTCATCAGATCAGAGTTGTGCCCCAGCCCTGATCACAAGACTAAGGTCTTCTCATGTCAGAGCTGACCCCAACATCATAATTGAATTCAAATACAACTCTGATACAGGCCTTTGTTTCAGGAACACATGATCCCACGTTCTCCACTACTCGAGAATAGGAGCTCCATTACACATACGACACCACTACCCATGTATTTCTCCATTGGCATGCTTATAAGTACCATTGTATGCGACATATGAAGGTACATTACATCACATGCACAAATACACACACATTTACAAGTACCACTCTTGCTCTCTCGCGATTAGCTAGCACATGAAATGCCTTCTACACGTTCTAACTTGAGCAGAGTCTCTCCCCGGAAAATTTTATCTGGGCTTATTTTGCAGGATCATCGCATCATTGTTCCGACGAACTATACACGGACCAAATGACCCTATTCTCCATCTAGTTATCTTCGATCCATATTCAACAAGATAATATTTGTTGTCGAGTTTGATCTGACTCTATCAGGAATATATTTGCATAGTTTTTTGTACTGCATAGTTTTTTGTATTTTGGATATCATTGTTCAAATTCAATAGTTTAGGATATTTGTAAGAGTTGAGCAATAAATTAAGATTGATATTTGCAGGGTAGGTTTGGATCAAGAGCAATATCGTGGCGTAGATGCGGGGGAGTGAAATGTGACGATGATGGAGAAGACATCAAAAGTAATGTTGATGGAGCTGGAGTTGACGGCAGCGGTCGGTGATTTGGAGAGAGTGGTGACAAAGTTTGCCGGTGGGGTGGGCGCCATGTGACGATGGTCAAGTATTTAATTTTTTATTTAGTTGAAAAAAGTTGTCCTCCTCGTTGAGATGGCAAAGCCTCAACGCCACACATTTCCTTTGGTGAGCCACATCATAATTTTAGAGTTCGAAATGAGTCACAGACGTACGATTTTGGAAACATTTTTGAAACATTAAGTATAAAATTGTAATTAGTTAATGTTTCAACATTTTAAAAAAAGGTTAACCGATGATGGACCTTTTTTTTCAACAATTTCTTTTTCATATTTAGACGGGTTCTGCGGCTCTTTCGAATCTCTAATGCACATTGGATCTTTTACAATATTTGTACCTATTATGAGGATTAGGTTTTGTTGGAATTGAGCCATATATTTATTTTTGTATTTTATTATGTTGGGAAAATTCTAACTTAACTTGGTGTTTTGATTAGATTCCAAAATCTTCTTGATGATTTCCATGTCAATTGACATAAATAGTGTTGAACTCAGACCTTTGGCCTCGGCATTAACCACTCTACCACTAGGCCAACACACATACACCGATGATTTCCATGTTGATGTAACATTGTGTTGCTCACATATTAGAAAGCTAATTTTTATGTCTACAGGTTTCAGCAGAAGAACCATGAGTATGGACAGACAATACTGAAGGAGTTCAAGAAATAGTACTGAAGCAAATCGTACTGATAGAAGTATTAGTACTAGCATTACTGAAGTTTGAAGACTGAAGACTCAGTGCTACTGAAGATAAAGAAGTCTAGAAAATGATTACGTGTCATGCCAGTATAAGTGAAGTCGAAGTTGCTAATTTTCTACGTCTAAGTTGAAGAGTCTACTGAATACTCGGTGTTACCATACTGAAAAGAGATGGAGTCCAGGCTACTGAAAGAACACGGAGCTGACTCTATTGACGATCCAGAGTCAACACACTGAAGAAACACAGAATCAACATAACTGAAGAAACACAAAATTAGTTAAACCTTGAGTGTTTGACTTTCAACGTGTCAAAGAGAAGATCTTGACAAGTCGAGTTACTTTTATGAGGTGCAGAGCTCAAATGTACGATGTTGCAGATACAGAAAATGACATATAAGGATTCAAATGGGAAGATTTCAAACGACAAATGGAAGGGGTGTGATTGGTGTTCTCTCCAACGATACTATTCATAATCTCTCCTATAAATACCCCGAAGATCCAAGGTTTTCGAAAGTGCTGCGCATTGAAACCTATAAGAGCTTAAGTTCATAATTTCAAAATGCTTTCAAACATCGATTTTCGAAGAAGGGAGTTCAAAGTGTTATTAGTAAATCCTCAGAGCTCAAATATAATTATTAGCTCAAGATTTCAGCATATCTTAAGCCTAGAAAATCTTGAGTTGTTGTTTGTGACAACTCAATCCTAGTTGGAAAAACTCTCTGCCAAACTCTCATAAAAGTTGTGTTGGAAATATTCTATCTTAACTTAGGGGACGGTTGGTATGCAGGAATGAATGAGAATGGAATGGTGATTCCTGCATCCATTCTCATTCCGATGGCTGGTAAGATTTTTACGTCATGAATCACCATTCCCGAAGGAATGCTTATTACCATGAACATGAGATTAACCATTTCTCCCCTCCCCCATGGTATTAGCTATTACCATGAATATGAGATTACCTAAATTTATTTATTTATTCTGAAAAAATATTTTTATTTATTTTTATCTAGTAAAATTAATAATAATAAAAATAATAATAATAATAATAATAATAATAATAATAATAATAATAATAATAATAATAATAATAATTATGATAATAAATAAATAGTCGTTATTAATAATAAATAATTTAATATAATAATAGTGATAAAAATATAGTTATTAATAATATTAACATAATAAATAACAATAAATACAATAAATAATTATATTAAAATAATAATATTCTTGATAAACATATTAAAATAATAATATTAATAATAATAATAATAATAATAATAATAATAATAATAATAATAATAATAATAATAATAATAATCATAATAAATACTATTAGAAATTAATAATAATATTGACATAAAAATAATAATTAATAGCAATAAAGATTATATTAAAATATTATTATTAATTAATTAATTATGATAATAAATAAATAGTAGTTATTAATAATAAATAATTATAATATAATAATAGTGATAAAAATCATAGTAATTAATAATATTAACATAATAAATAATAATAATAATAATAATAATAATAATAATAATAATAATAATAATAATAATAAATACTAGTAACAATAATATTAATAATATTCCTAAGTAATAATATTAAAATAATATTCCTAAGTAATTATATTAGAATAATATTATTATAATAATAATTAATAATAATAGTAATATATTCCTAACTAATAATTATTATTATTAATTAGTATTAATAATATTCCTAAATATTAATACTAATTATTATTATTATTATTATTATTATTATTATTATTATTATTATTATTATTATTACTATTACGAAAATAATAATATAAATTATAAAATCATAATTATTTTATTTGTTTTATTTCATTCCTATTCATTCATTTCTTGTACATACCAGCCATATGAATCAAATATTTCATTTCATTCCATTCCTATCATCATTCAATTCCAAAGTTCATTCCATTCCTATCCAATTTTATTCCTGCGTACCAGCCGTCACCTTAGTGTTTTGATTAGATCCAAAACCTCACTGATGATTGCCCTGCTGATATAACTTAGTACTACTTACATGTTAGGGAGTCATTTTTTGTATACAGGTTTAAGCAGAAAAACAAGCACTAGGGGTGAGCATTCGGTTATTCGGTCGGTTTTGGGCGAAAAAATAACCGAACCAAATTAACCGAAATTTTTAAATAAATAACCGAACCGAACCAAAATTTATATTGAAGCGAATCGAAATAACCGAAATAAATTTGGTTATTTCGGTTTAACCGATTTTTTATATAAAAAATATATATGCTTTTATTCTAAACTTAAAACATGTATCAAACATGATTTCATTACAATCAATTATTCATAAAACCCTGGACCAATGCATACAAATATATCATTTTAAATCAACATTCAACACCAACAAATAATTGATTTTTAATACTCATAAAAAATATAACAAAATACTAAATAATCCATCACCAAAGCTCCAACAAAGTTTCAAATTTCCAATAAAATTCCAAAGTTCCAACAAAATAATTGTCTACATCTTCCAAAGTTCCAACAAAATAATAAAGTTTGCTTAATCCGTTGAACCTTCTAATGCTATACCACGTAAACCTACAAGAAACAAAATAATGAGTTATATAAAATCAAAAAATTCAAGTCAATTATATAAAAGTATAAAACATATATAAAAGATGTTGTAGTTTGATTACCTTCTTCAAGTTTGTCAATATCATCAAGGGCCTCTTCAATATTAATTGGAACGGAGGATTTGCGAAACCAATCTTGACCACAAATGAGACACTGCACAACTTTAGGAGTTAATGAACTCCTAAATGCATCAAGTACTCGTCCGCCAGTGCTAAATGCCGACTCCGATGCTACGGTTGAGATGGGTATTGCCAAAATATCACGAGCAACTTTAGAAAGGACGGGAAGTCTAGCCTCATTCCGTCTCCACCACACTAAAATATCAAAATCTGTCCCACCATTCTCGACATCTTCCTTGAGAAACTTATCCATGTCATTACCAACCACTGTGTGAAATCTGGAATACTCATCATCCAACACCTTGATAGCTGCTTTTGATGGATCATCATCCTCAGGTTCAACATTTGAAATCACCATATTTGTCTGTTCAGTAGCATTTTCCGTTGTAATTGGCACAATGCATGCACTTAGATTCTTGTTTTCATCTAGGAATGATTCAAAATGGTCCCAAACTTCTGACCTTTTATCCATAGTTTTTCGCTTCTTTGGTTGTCGAAAAGATCCAGGAGGCATAGACTCATCTACAACTGTAGGAGTATGTCCAGCTATATCCTCATTTATATTGTCCTATGTGTCGTTTTCTTGATTAGGCATCTACAAAAAAAAAATTAATAAACTAAGTTACGATTAGAACACAAAATATAAATGAATTCGATAGATATCGAAACTGCTCATTTAAAAACTGCTCATTTTCAGTCCAAAAATCATATTTCTCACTTTTTTTCCATTAAAAGTAGTCTTATTTATTTTTGCAAGCAAGGAATTCCACAGCTCGATCGTTTAATTTACGGTAATGCTTGGTATAGTCGTAAAAATGTGTGCAAGAAGTGATTAGTTCGACCATATATATGATGGTGTCAAAATTTATAGTTCGTATCTCTCTGTGGTGTGTGTGCATGGATTCACATGGTGGATGTATATCAACTACTAGTGAAAAATCAGTATGAACTATATGGATTGGATTCCTGTGAGTACAGTTTCTGTATAGTCATTTTCATCGACACCAAACTACTTTGATATAATCAGCTACCAAACATTTCCATTTTGATATAATTCAATCCTTTTCTTATCAATATAAATCTAAAGAAAACTACAAGACCATACGTTCTCCTGGGAGCATCTGTCCAAGACCCGAAATATATGAAAGAAATTATCTCTCAAAAGATGAATCTCTTACCTCTTGTGTAGGTTCAATGGTGCTATGAAGGCTAGAAGATGACGGAGCTGGAGGCGTGCAGGTGCAGCGGCGAGGCGATGGAGATGTCAGAGGTGCAGGTTCAACGGCGCTATGAAGGCTAGAGCCTTGCAGCGGTGCTGGTGCCTGGAGGCGTGCAGCGGTGAGGCGATGGAGATGGAGATGAAGCTGAAGGTTGCAGGGTCGTGGGTACAAACGGCACTGCGGTGAAGACAGAAGAGAGACAGACGCACAAAACTTAGAAATAGGGTTTCCTTAGTCTTAGGGTTTAAGGTTTAGAAGCATAATCTAAAAAACAATATATATATATATATATATATATATATATATATATATATATATATAGTGATATATAGTTCGGATGTATTTGTGCGTCACAAATACAATACAAAACTTAGAAATATATATATATATATATATATATATATATATATATCGGTTATCGGTTATTCGGTTAAAAAAAGTCAAAACCGACCGAAAACCGAATTACCGAACAAAAATTCGGTTTTAATCGAAATAACCGAACCGAATATAATTTTTCGGTTTGGTTCGGTTCGGTTATTCGGTTTCCGGATATTTTGCTCACCCCTAACAAGCACTATGAATAGGTGCCATGTTGAAGGAGTTCAAGCAAGATCGAAGCTAGTCATGCGATAGAAGTATCGATCAAGCGTTCAAGCTTGAAGGCAAGACTCACTACCATCAAGACAAAGAAGATCGAAAAATGACTAAGTGTCATTCCAACAGCTGAGAAGCCAAGTCTGCTGATAACTATGTCAAGCTGAAGTATCAACTAAAGATTTGGAATTACAAAACTGACAGAAGACGGAGTCCAACCTGCTGAAGAAACATGGAGCTGACCCAACTAGTGGAACCCAAAGTCAATATACTGAAGAAATACAGAGTCAACTCAATTGGAAAAACATTAAAATATTTAACCCTTGAGTGTTTGACTTGCCACGTGTCATAATGAATCTGCAGAGGATACTGATGAGTTAGAACCACTTTTCAGAGTCGCGTGGCTACAATGTACGCTCTTACATACACGGAAAGCGACATAAGATGATTCAAACGAGCAGAATTCAAACGACAAATGGAATAGATGTGATTGGTGTTCCCGTAAATGACACTATTCATCGTCCGCTCTATAAATACGTATAGAATTCAACCTTTGAAGGTTACCGAAATGCTGTGCATTCTTACATTCAAATGACAAACGTTGTTCGCAAGAACTACTAACTCACCCTAAGAGGTCGTTTAAACCGAACAGATCCTTTAAAGCTGATATATTTTTGCATACTGCTGCATATTTGTTGTGATGGAAACTCACTACAGCACGTCGAGGTCACTCCCCACGTTTGCAATAAACAACTATGAGACCTGAACGTTTAGGCTCAAGAGTTACCTCACCGCACAACACTGCTGCATGTGGGAGGTCATTACCAACATGCCAATCATCATCAGAGAAAGAATTACAAAAGTTTATAACGAAGCTGGTAAAGACCCGACCTACGAGTTCAAGCCAAATGATCCAGCTGACTTCACGTTCGAAGAACGCAGACATGATGAGCTCTATAACCTGGCCAATAATATCATCTTTGGAACAATTCACAACTCTTACATCGAGAAGCTGATTCAATATAAAACCGCTAAGGAGATGTGAGACGAGTTGGATAGCCTTTGTGCAGGTCAGAAGAGATCAAGGAGAACAAGCTGACGATAGCTTGTCAAAAGTTTGATAACTTCAAACAAAAGAAGGGAGAATCCATTGATGATATGAAACTTAGATACACAACTATCATCAATGAGATCTCAGTCTTGCGCAAGAACAAGTACACTTCACGAGAGATCAACCTGAAAGTCCTATGGGACTCCTAGCTAGCTACTGACTGAAAATTCTAGACAATAGCTCTTCAGAAAAAGACAGGCTTCGACGAGATGTCTATTAGGGCTGAGCAAAATACCCAAAAAATTGAATTTTCGGATCCGAACCAAACCGAAATTTAAAACTTTATTCGAATTTTTTGAATTTTCGATTTGGATCAGATTGATATTTTTCCAAATTTTTGGATCAGATCAGATTGAATGTTTTAAATCCGAAAAAATTTGAAAATCTGAATTATATATATTTATATAATAATTATTTATTATTTTTAATTTATTTGATATTCTTTTTCAGAATTTTGGATTTATATATTCGGATTTTTTCAGAATTTTAGATTTTTCGGTTTGGTTGGGATTCTTTTATAAAAAAATTGGATTTTGAATTTTGAATTTTTGGATATTCGGTTCAGATCAGATTTTTTCTCTCTCAAAATTTTGATTTTCAGATCGGATTAGGCAAAATCTAAACCAAAATCGGAATGCATACCCATAATGTCTACTGACAACATTCAAAGCCGACGAGTACGACATCAGACGTACTGAAGAGTCTTCCAAAACCAAAGCTTCTAAAAAAGAAGCTCAAGTCAGCACGAGCAAAGACGTTGCCTTGAAATCGAATTACATGAACCTTCTTAATGAACCTTCTTCTGAAGAAAGCTTAAGTCATCACCATTGTGGTATAATCATCGTCGCTCTCGCCCACGAAAATGACATACAAGGACGGAGATGAGCACTTGTGAAGAGGCCCGTAAGGTTTACCACAACGAAAAAATTTCCTTTGGCGATATACTCTCGAACTTGGGCATCCGTGAGGTGCAGATCCTTTATTCTTGCACGGAGGCGGTCGCCTCGAGGCGCGCCTCAAGGTGAGGCGGCCGGAAATCGCCCCGGGGCGACCGCCTCCATCTCCAATTTTCGTTTTGAGCCCAAATTAGAGGAACCCAGATGAAATTAAGACTAAGCCCAACCCTAATCTGAGATTAATCACAAAAATTAAAAAAAGAAGAAGAAGACATTGAAGAAATTTAAAAAACAGCAGAGCGCCTCTACTCTTCGTAGCACTGCGCCGCCCCGTCGTCGGTCGCCAGTCTCCGTCGTAGCACCGCGCCGCCCCGTCGCCACTCGCCGCCGTCGCCGCCGCACGTTTTTTATTTTTTCAAAGTTGTTCTGTATATTATATATGCCTCTGTGTGTGTGTTTGTGTGAGTCGTGTGTGTGTTTGTGTGTCTGTGTGTGTTTGTGCGTCTGTGTGTGTGAGTGTGTGAAGTTTGAAGTGCACACTAAATATTATTGTATTTGAAAATAATAATATTAATAGCTTGATAGCTTCCACTTTCCAGTGAAGACTTTACGTGCATGTGTCTTAGTCTATGTCAGTGTGTCTGTGTCACTGTATCACTGTGTCACTGTGACAGCTTATATATACAGTTCCATGTACTTTTATTAATGAAATTAAATCTTTTGAATCTTTTACTTACCAACAACAAACCCCCTCCTATTACTTTTTCAGATTGCCTCGATTTTTGATAAATAAACTTAATTTATATTTTATTTATAATTTTTGGATTTTTTTGTTCTTTATTGTCGTTTATTGTCGAGGCTTACGCCTCGGACCGCCTCGAGGCATACCGCCTTGCCTCAAAAAGGTAAAACGCCTCAATCACGCTTCACGCTTTTTACAACATTGGGTGCCGTGACTTCCTGTTCAAATGATGCCCAGAGGAAGTGGAAGAGGAATAACCGCCCGATTGCCCAGAAGCGGTGGGAGTGGTATTGAAGTTCCGAAGGTTACCATCAACTGCCTCCTTTAACAGATGCTAGGGGCCCAGTCCACCTGCTTGTTGCCCTCCCTAAAAAGTCATCGTTGGTCTCAGTTGGGTGCAACTAGGTTCAAAGCCCGAGAGAGCTACGACGACTCTCCCGGAGAACAGCTTATACATCGGGCTGCTCTAATTGTTGTGAACACATTCGTAACATCTGATTCGGTAATCTTATCCCGAATAGAGGAGTGAAGGCTACCCAAGATCATGCCCAACTATTGTTATGGTGGTAATTCTAGAAGTTGAGTGATTCGTTCTTCAAACAATGCTAATAACCTTCCAGCGACCTATTTGTGGAGTGATATAGATAGCTTCATAGGCATTAATAGTTGAACTATCACCAAATCGCTCAATACGCTCTTGAGAAAATTGATTCCACGGAATGGAAGCGGCACGACGCAAAACCCATTGTGCCCAGAACATTGCCTTCCCCGACATGGCAATAAGTGCCAACTACACACGATCATTAGTAGATGTTCGGTGAATTAAGAAGTATCGCTCAGCCTGGGCAAGCATGTAATAGGTTCCTGCCATCAAACATAGGGATGTCCATACAAGGTAAGGTTGTCGCATGCGCACCACTGCTGCCGCTGAGAGACTGAGGCTACTGGACCTCTTTCTCTGCAGAGGTATCTTGCTCACATTTGGAGGAGCCGTGAGAATCCCTATCTAGAGAATGCCGCCCTCGAGCTTCGCTCATGGTTTGAAGTCGAGTGAGGATGGAGGCTGTGGGTTTTTCTCCACAGTGACCATGGAAATCTCCAACCCGTCGACCTTGGCTGCCACCGAGCCAACAGACATTTGTAAATCTTCAACCGTCTTCTCTACCTGTTCGAGGCGTTCTTTTTGTTTAGACATCACAAAATCCAAGTCAAACCAGTGGCGGAGCCAGGCCCCTGGACATAGGGGGGGCCAAATATTTAAGAACTCAAAAATATATTAGACAATAGTTATATCATAAAATATTTTTACAAGAATTCCTACGATTACATATATTACGAAAGCGTTGTAATATCAACTCATTATCCACTGTACCAAAAATTTCCTTCTCGATGTAAGTAACCAAACAATCATTCATCCAACGATCTCTCATCCTATTTCGAAGCCGATTTTTCACAATCTTCATGGCGGAAAAAGCTCTTTCCACTGTTGCAGTTGCCACAGGTAAAACAAGTGCAAGCTTAATGAGCTTATACACCAACGGATACACAATATCTCGTTTTGTCGTCACCAGTTCTCTTGCAAGACTTCCTATCCCTTTCAAATTAATAAAGTCTTCACAAGAATGCACATCCGTGAAATAATTCTGGAGTTGGTTATCTAAAGCCATTATCTCAAAATGAAACAAGCAATATTACAAACATTCGATTGACATCCTTGAACAAAAATCTCAATTAACAAAGAGAAGTCGTCAATTCAGCAGAGGCCCAACAACGGAAAACTACAAGCAGATTCAACAAATAACAAGTATAGAAAAATGCCAATTTAGTTGAGAAATCACATATTACGAAGAAGTATGTAAAAACCCTAATTTAATTGAAAAAACAATGAAGTATAAAAAGCGAAACAAAAACTCACACTTGATGCCCTCGTCGAGATGATTTCTAGGGGATGCACCTTCTCAAGAATAACTATGGATTAAAACAGAGTATGAGACAGAGAAGAAGAACACTGCTGATTAGTTTGAGAAAAAGTAAAAAATTTAGTTTATTTTGTCTTATTCTCTCTCTCTCTTATTTCTAATTCTCTCTTTTAATTTTATTCTCTTTCACAATTACATATGCATTATATGTATATATTTTAAAATGGGTTGAAGAAACAAAAGTAATATTTATTTTGCCCATATTTTTTAAAAAAATTGATGGGGCAACTTTTGATAAAATTATAATATTTCCTAATAATAAGGTATTAATAGCAAATTTTGAGGTGGGACAATTGCCCCTCCATCATAAGATGTGGCTCCGCCACTGGGTCAAACCATATTGATATAGTTAAGACGTACTTCTCTACCTGTTTGAGGCGTTCTTTTTGTGTAGCCATAACGAAACCCGACAAGTCAAACCATATTGATATAGTTAAGACATAACCAAATTACGAAGATAAATTATGAAAGGAAAGGCACACTGAGAAAATCTCTGCAACAACGTAACTTGCTGAACAAGATAATCTCAAAGCATACCCTAATCCACTGAAACGGAAATATAAATAAGACTCTTAACAACTAGGCCCATGCACAAAGTCCATGCAGCAAAAATGGCCCAACAATAAATAAATAATAAAAGACTCCACCTTACATTAACTAATTAACCAACTCCAGCAATTCTGCTACTGCAACTCCTTTCCGGCGCGACGTTATCAGCTTTAACTATTTCACTTTCAATGTCTCAACTGTTATCTGTCTCTTTATTATGTAACCAATTTTATGTGCAGGAAAATGGGTTTAAGGATTGGATTGTTGATGACCTATCTTTTACGTACGGAAAGCCTTATTAATACAACTCAGTTAAAAGCCCTCTTACCTAAAAAAATATTAGTAGGTACCAACTGTAAGTATTCAATTTATTTACCAACAACACCCTAAATTGCTGTGATCATTTATTCAAGTTATCAATATTATCTTCTTTGTCTTACTCCAATATTCATTTTTTATTCATCTAGTTAATACAAACCCTATTAATTAACACTATGTATTATATGTCAGAAATCTTATAATTTATTGGTATATACACCCTTAATATATGTGGATCGATTCCATATTCCCCCACCGTCAAAAGGAAAACATATCTACTTGATAATTTCTTTTATATCTAGAAAATTTATAATATTCTCGACTAGCTTAATTTTATAAAATATGTGTCAAAATTAGTATGAGATGATTAATGAGCCATTACTTAAAATAGAGATGATACATAGCTGGAGCTTGGTTATATCAAAACATCAATTATCGAAAGAAAAAGAAAAAAATTGGTGCAAATATATATATGTCATGCGTGTTGCGAAAAACACACACCACAATCACGACAGAAAATAAAGAACCTAAGAATTGTTTATCAAGTTCGTCTTGTGACTATATCTGGGGGTGATGCCAAACCAGAGATTTCACTATATTTTTCGGATACAGATTATAGGGAGAAACGACTATTAAATAGACAATAATCAAACCCTAACCCTAAGCTCATTAGGATTCCGCCTGGATTTGAGTGTATAATCTATTCAGGCTCCATACTCCAACAATACGGAGGATCTCGACTTTTTTACTCATTTTCTTATTTCCAACACACCTTCTAATTTTTGGCAGTTTACAACATCAGTCTATTTCCAGCAAATTAAAGGCGATCGTTTAGTTTAGGTGATTTGTCGACTAGTTCATGGGCACTTATCCGACAATCACAATAATTCTAATTCAATCAAAAATATATTGATGCTGTAAACTATATAAAAACTTGAGTTAATTTAAGTGCCAATATTTAAAAATTGTACCATCAAATGAGAAAATAAGTAGAATAGTATTAATTATTACACTCAAATATAAAAAGAAAAACCAATATAATAAAGATTGCAGATAAAATTGAATTGACCTGGCCAGAATCTATAACTAGCTATCCTTGTCTATGCCATGACCTTCCCATAAGCTTCGTGATGTTCACAATTTGTCTTAACTTTTTAAATTTTGGTGGTAAGAGAAAAAAGGTAGCTAATTAATATAAGGCTGCACCTGCACACATATATTTATACACTTTAAATGCCCATCAAGATTGATATTTTATATATATCTAAAGCTCATATTTCATTTATAAGGTTTGTTTTTACACTGAAAAATGTGAGCACTGTGTGTGTGTGTCTTTACAAGGACCACCCTAGTCTATAAACCTAATACAACAACTTCTTCTGTCACCTCTTATTAACAACACTGGACCACACCCTCTGCTTCTAGGGTTTGCTGTGTATTTTCAACTCTTTCGTATTTTCATTTTAAATCTCAAAAACGTTCTCATCTTTTATTTATTACCGACAGATAATAAAAGTATACAAGTATTAAACGACATAATTAGGATACAAGAATCCAAATATTGCATAAGACACACAATAAAAGCATATGGAGTGGAGCTATATAAATAACAACATATACTTCCTCTTTCCATAAATAAGTGTCCTCAACGATGGAAGTTGAATAATCAAC
This sequence comes from Salvia rosmarinus, assembly GCA_036937905.1. Taxonomy (NCBI): domain Eukaryota; kingdom Viridiplantae; phylum Streptophyta; class Magnoliopsida; order Lamiales; family Lamiaceae; genus Salvia; species Salvia rosmarinus. The sequence goes on along the minus strand of CM072822.1, from coordinate 60,390,296 downwards.
TCCTTTTACTCCGAAGTATTGTGAAAAATATGAAATAGTTTGACACCTATTTATGTCTCAATGTTTTATGATTTTTCACTTAATATCTCAACGTAAACATATTATTATTTTGGTCCCCAATATTTCAAAAAATTGTATTCATATCTTGTCGATCAATTTTCGACGTCCAAATGCTTACTTGACTGTCAGAATTTAATGTTAGACTCAAAGTTAATATATAAAATAAAAACGTAGAAAAGCTCATCCAAAATGACGTCGTTCCATTTCTTCATTTATATTGATATGGAAAAGAAATGGAACGACATCATTTTGAATGAGCTTTTTCACTTTTTATTTAATTTTTATAGTGACATTGAAGTCCAGTATGAAATTTTGGGAGCCACTTAACGTTTATACGTCGGAAATCGATCGGTTATCATTAATAGAAAATTTCTGAAGTATTAGGAATCAAAATAATAATATTCTTATATTGAGATATTAAGTAAAAATTACGAAATATTGAGACATAAACTGATATTTACTCATAAAATTTTACAATAATGATTATTTTTATCAAAATCAGATTGCACAAAAATTAATAGTTTAAATAGGTTTCTAATTAATAAATAAATAAATATTTTTATTTGCATGTCTATTTTTACGAATGTGTGTATATATATATATATATATGGAGTGGATCAAATGAGAACTATATTTTTTTGCGAACTCTGCGATTGATGATAAGGCGTTGAAGATGATGACAAAGCGGTATAAAGTTGTGCATAACCAAAACTTTATAAAATTATTTTGTTGTGCAACAATTTTAGAAAGTTTTAGTTATGCACAACTTTATACCTGTTTTGTGCATTATCTTCAACGCCTTATCATGGTTTCAAGTTCTCAAAAGATGAGTTCTCACCTGGATCCAACCCTATATATATATATATATATATATATATATATATATATATTATGTTACTCCATGTCGGTGGTAGGTTTAGGTAATTAAATTGATGGGGATTAATGGTAGATTTGACTGTTGACATCTCATTTCTGAAAAGGATAAGAATGGGTCAATTGATGTGTATGTAAATTCATTCCAGGTGTCTTTATAAAAGAAATTTACAGGGTGTATATAGGTAGATCTATATATAGAGATAGTATAGGGTTGAATTCAACGACAGATGCTCTTTATTTAGGTGGTCGACTAATGTACTAGTCGCGTATACAATTATTTCTTTTTTGATCAATTTAATACAAAATTTAAAGATCGCGTTACGATGGACTCGAACCCGAACCCTTTGACCTCGGGCATTAACTACTCTATCATTAGGCCAACACACACACAACCATTTCTATATTGATGAATGTTCAAGGTTGTTCAAACATATTTAATTTTGTTACAATTGTTAAGCAATTGTTGTACTTGAAAAGGTCATTATTTATATTTACTTACTATCGTGTGATGTACGGATTTTGATTTTATAAATCATGTTTTTTGTATATAATAAGGAATGTAATTTATTGGTAAAATAGAGAATGCAAAATGAAAATAAAATAAAATAAAATAAGCATAACAAACAATATTTTATCTTACAAAAATATGTGCATCTTTAACTTTTAAAGGTAAATAACATTTAACATTTCAAACTTTTTATATTTGTATCCAACCATAAGTATAATAACAAATCAGATCAGAACCGTTATAAATTTTTAATATTCGTGTCCTGAAGATCGAAATCGGGTTTGATCGATCTTGAAAGTAAGGGAGTTAAATGCACAAGAACACCAAAGATTTACGTGGTTCGATCTATGAATAAGATCTACGTCCACGGAGAGAGAGAGAGAGTTTGCGTGTTGATAATATGAGGAGTGATTACAAAGAGTGTAGCCGATCTTTTCCGTCTAATCTATCCTCTATTTATACACGATTATGATAACCTAGATCTCGAATCCGAGATCTATTCTAAGATATGATTTGAATCCTATCTCTCTCTAATTAGGATTCTCGTAGATACGACCGAATCTTCTGCGTTTCACCGGTTCCGAGCTTTCTTGGTAGGACTCATTTGGGCCGAGCTTCATATCGCTTATTTATGTTGGGCCCGATGCTTGGGCTGGGAGTTGGGTCAGATCCTATCATATCCCCCAAAAGACGCAGGCGAGGTCGTGATGGGTTTGGGAATATTCACCGAGATGTGTCCGTGACAAGTGGAGGTTATCCTCAGATCTTGAATCAGATTTTGTCGATCGACTTGATTAGGCTTTCGCCGATGTCTTTGTATGGGCTTCATCCGACGGTGCTTTATGCCGAGGTCTTCGACCGCTTCACCGCTGCGAGGTATTATGCCGAGGTCTTCGACCGCTTCACCCGACGGCGTTATGCCGAGGTGTTCGACCGCTTTGTCGACGAAGCATTTTGCCGAGGTGTTTGGGTCGGGTTCTCCTTACGGCGTGAAGTCGAGACCCAACGCTGGATGCCTCATAGATTTAATGCGCATTTAATGTAGTGATGGGTCGATTCCCAATAAAGCGCATATTGGGAGAATAACTTCCGTGATACGCCGCCTATCACTTGTACATTCCAATATTCAAAAATTCAAACTTCTTGTTTTCCAAAATTTCTCTCGTCGCCATTATCGTCCTCGTGAGTTTCAATGCTATCTTCCTCGAATCTTAAAACCGAGAAGTTACGGCTTCCTCATCTTCGCCTCTTTCTTCTCGATTCTCACGCCCCGAGCTACAGTATTGTGTCTGTGTCACCACCGGATTCTCCGTGGATTTTGAAGTTTATTCTCTGGTTCCCCAAGCTACCATGTATAGATTAGATTTTCCTTTCTTTGATTGTGGTAAAGTTTCTTCGCTTCCTTCCATTTTGACAACTCTGCGATATTAGAGCTTGCCTTAAATTTTTGTTCGAAACCACTGGGTTATTTCCCTCGTCCAGGAGGATAGGCTAGCATCCTCCGCACGGATTTGTAACAAGATCTGAGGACGGCCTTAAGTGCGGTCTTCGCCTTCCTTATCCTTCCATGTATGTTGAGTTACAATGACTTTTCGCTATCCCTTCGCCCAATTAACACCGAACTCTTTTCGTCACCGACGGCCTTGGTGTATATGTCGTGATAGCATAAGCGCCCGCTGAGTCTAGCTCATCCTTAGATTTTTTCGCCTTTAAATTTAGTGCGGGGTGGTATTACTTATCGCCCGTCAGAATTTAAGATAAAGACAAGTCGAAGATATCAAACCGCGTAAGAAGTACTTCTTCCGCGGTTTGACGGCTTATGAATTCGCTTGAAGCGTGAGAGATTGGCCGATGTAGCCGTTGGTGATTGCTTCCGCGATGTGGAGACGATGTCGATGGGGTTGGCCACGGTCGACAAGTCTTCCCCGAGGCCGAACTAGTGGGCTGAGGCCGAGCCCCTATGACCGCTGCTGCAGATGAGGTGGCGGTGAGGCCCCGCACTTAGCTTTAGTGTCGAATATCTTTGTGTTGCTCAGACGACTTGATATGTGTTATTTCGTAGTGGAATTAGCCTCCTCAAGGAAGAGAAAGGGCCGGAGATCGAGGCCGAGCAATCCAAGAAGCGGCGAAGACTCGCCGAGGTCACCTCAAGAGGGTGAAAGAGTGCGACCGCCACCAAGCGTTCGTCGCCTCACCAAGCGCGCGTCGCCTCAGCGGCATCCGTCGCCCGCGCATCTCCCGCCCGAAAAAGAAGCATCATCCTCCTACCGACGATGACGATTGCACGATCCTCGGTACCTGTGTCGCACGTCCGTCTTTTCCCTGTAATGCCGGTCTTTGTACTTTTCGAGCCGTGTTGAGGCTTTGCTCGACGTTGTTAGCTTTATTACGAGGAACCAGGGACGTGAAGGTCCAATTGATAGCGGCGTCCGAGCTTGTTGTTGGGCATTTAAATGATGCCGTGGCTCATTTTGAGCACTGGCTCGCTACGCCCACGAGTGGAGGGAAGACCCTTCTCGTGATGTAGACGATCGAGGCGGAGGAGTAGGCTCGGGTTGCCGCCGAGAGGAGGCCACGGCCTTGGCCGTGGTGGAGAAGGTCGGTGGGATTGAGGCCGCAGGCGAGGCGTCGGTCGAGATAACTTTTGAAGGTCGAGGCGGCTTCGCCGAGGCGTGAGCGGATTGAAGGCCAAGTGGGCGTCGAGCTTAGGGAAGCCGAGGCGCGGCCATAGAGGAGCTTCTCCGTGCTTATACCGAGAAGCTTTTTATCTCGGAAGTTTTTGGTGGCGAACAAAATGGCCGAGTCTTTGAATAAGAGGCGGTGTCGATACTGACGACGTCGGCGATGACTATCCCGACTTAGATAAATATAAGTATGGATACGGTGGTGGAGATCGACGCTGATGTGCGGTCTTATGTTGGTCTCTCATTGGCGGTCTCAAGAGCTTGCCCATCGCTCGTAGTCCGCCTCGTCTTCGACTCGCCGACCGCCGAGTCCGTCGTGCTTGCTCGGTGGATCGAGATCCCTCTCAAGCTATCACGGCCGAGCCGACTAAGGAGCCAGAAGCCGATGTGGCGCCGCTGAAGTTCGAGGCGAGGCGAGGTGTCGGCTCTTGAAATGCCCGCGATCGTTGAGGCAGTAGCAGCGACCGCCGAGGCCGAGGCAGTGGGGTTGGCATCGAGGAGGTGCAGCTCAGAGCTGATGGCGGGTCGGTTGATCCTTGTAATTTTTTTTTTTTGTGTACTCGAGCACGATATTACGCCTCGAGGCCTTAATAAAATTTGCTTTTCACCGAACTTTCTTGTTTCTCTTTGTCCGCCTTCTCCTGAAATGCCTGATGCTTCCCTCGTTAAATCACATCAAGCTTTGACGCTGGCTCTTGAATCAAAGAGATCGAACTCCTCCGCTTGAGGGAATAGCTAGACCATGTGCGCATGCAGGCCGACACGGCTTAGGGCTGCCCAGGAGAGCTGTGACGAGCTTCAGGCTCGCCTCTTGGAGTTGGAGGAGAAGTTCGAGATTGCCAAGGAGGAGGCTAGAACAATAGCTAAAGAGCACTCCGAGTACGAGGAAGTCATCCACCGAAGTGGTGGGATGACCATTCTTGAGGTCGGCTAAGGTTATTGAGGCCGTCACTCGTGTGCGAGGTGCAGCGTGAGTACGCAAGAAATTCAGCGGTTCTGAGCGATTCGCGAATTGAAAAGACTGGGAGGCATATACAAGATCTGTTATTGCTCGACAAGCACTGCTCAAGAATCGCTTCAACCGGATACTGAGGCCTCTTCTTGCACGGGCTTCTGCACTGCCAGATTACACTTTCATTTTTGAAGATCCGGAGTGGCGAGCTCAAGAGAGACGTGCTATGGACCAAGAGAGACGTGGATCCTCAAGGAGCCGAAGTCGGGCGTCATCGAGCGGTCAAGGTCGATCTAGCAGGGCTGCGTCGTTGAGTGGCCAAGGTCGAGCTGGCAGGGCTACGTCGTCGAGTGGCCGAGGTCGAGCTGGCAGGGCTCATAGCGTAGATCGAGGACGAAGTAGAGGTAGGATTAGTATAGATGCTCTGTTGAATCTCGATTTTGCTAGGGATTGGCTCAGCTTTTCCCGGCCCCCTGGACCCTCTTCGTCCTCATGATGTACAAACTGTATACTTTGAAATAAAAATTATTTTTGCTTTGTGTTGACTCTTCGAGAACACTTATCTTAATTATCGTAACCAATAAGAAGGTAGGTCATCCTTGTTTAGGCGAACATAGCTCGTCCTTGCCGTAAACAAAGGTAGTTTGTCTTCGTATGAAGGTATCCGTCCTCGAAATAAACGAAGGTATTCCGTCCTCGTACGAAGCTTCCTCGAAATAAACGAGGGTAGTTCGTCCTCGTACGAAGGTATCCGTCCTCGAAATAAACGAAGGTATCCGTCCTCGTACGAAGCTTCCTCGAAATAAACGAGGGTAATTCGTCCTCGTACGAAGGTATCCGTCCTCGAAATAAACGAAGGTATCCGTCCTCGTACGAAGGTATGGGTTCCTGTTTTGCCAAGTTTTATCGGGAGGGGTGGTCCCCTTACGCGCGTTTGTAGTTCGTCTTCGTATTAAACGAAGGTAGTCTGTCCTCCGTCGAGGGTATAGTTCGTCCTCCGAAGAGGGTATAGTAATTTTTAGAAGAGTCATATGCATAAGTGACAAATGAAAACATGCAAGACAAAAATAGATAGAGAAAAGAAGGATTTTATTGATAAAAGATAATGGAACAAGACGACAAGACCGGACTCGACGTAAACAGACTCAAAGACTAACAAGACTCAACTTTTGACACTTATGCAAAATATCTCTTCAAATGAATGATGTGCCATGTGTTGGGTATTTGCTCATCTGACAAATGGGCGAGCTTATAGGCCCTTTTCCGAGGACTTCTTCGACCCGATAAGTCCTTCCCATGTGGCTTCCAGCCACCGAGCTTTGTGGCTTTCTCGACTTCATTATTTTGAGCACCAGGTCGCCCACTCGGGCTGCGGGACTTGACACGCCGGTTGTAATACCGAGCTACTTGTTGCTTGTACCGAGCTTCCTTAATGTAGGCAAGGTCTCTTTCTCTCGAGCGCATCTAGATCGGTTCGTAGATTTTCCCCATTTGCTTGGCGGAGAAGTGAATGGTGCGGAAACTCATATTCCGATTTGCGCAGGATCACCGCTCGGTTCCATACGCCGATCAGTAGGGTTTCTCCGTTCGTTGTCCGAGGTGTTGTTGGTATGACCATAAGACTTGTGGTAAATTCTCCACCCAAAGACCCTTAGCTCGGTCAAGACGGGTTTGAGACCTTCACAATCGTCCGGTTGGTGACTTGGTCCCGACCATTTGCTTGAGGATGGGCCACCGAGGTGAACTTTGTTGGATCCAAGTTCTCGACACCATTCTTTGAATATCTTATCGATGAGCTGCGCCCCATTATCCGAAAGAAGGATATGAGGGATGCCGAATCGACATACTATGTTCTTCAAGACGAAGTTGATGGCGTTTTGCTTGTGATCTTTGCCGAGGGCTCGACTTCTACCCACTTCGTGAAGTAGTCAATCGCGACAATCGGAATTGGAGTTGCCCGGTGCTTTGCGAAGCGGCCTACAATATCGATCCCCATTGCATAAATGGCCGAGGGCTTTGTACGGAGGCGAGGTCGGTCTCATGGTAGCCTTGGCACGTTCCGTGAATTTGACACTTGGACACCTTTTCACAAGGTTAAGTGAGTCTTGAACATTGTTGCCAATAGTATCCCCATCGCATGACCTTTTTGACAAGGCTCGGGTCCGATGTGACATCCGCACGATCCTTCGTGTACTTCCGTGAGACGTAATCGGCTTGGTTCGGCCCAAGCACCTTAGAGAGGCTGGAGGTATGACTTTTGTAGAATACCCCGCCAGTATATATCGCAATGATTTTCCCAAGATCCTCCGGCCTCGAGCTTATCACAGGGCGATTCGCTTTTCTCCGGATAATCTCGAATGGGAGTCATCCAATTTGGCTCTTCATCCGAGACCACGTTGACCTCGGCTCCTTCATCGCGATCGCCTATGCTTCGTGTTGGATTCCTCTCTTGGTGGGCTTGTTGACGACGAGGCCAATTTGCTTAAGATGTCACCGACCATTTTGCTCCCTGGGATGAGAATTATCCGAAGTGGGAGAAAGTTTGTTGTAGGCTTTTGGCTTTCTTGAGGTATTTCTTCATCCCTCGCCTTTTGCCTCGCATTTCCCCAACATGTGGCTCACGATGACTTGAGAGTCACTATGAACTTTACCGTCAGATCGAAGACTTTGAGCCAGCGAAGTCCTGCGATCAAGAACTCATACTCTACTGTTGTTCGTATTTTGAATGAGAACCGGAAGTCGTCGTGATCTCTTGGCCATCCGGTCCGAGGAGCAAGATGTCGACTCCGCTACCCATTTTTTTCAAGCCCGTCAACGTAGACTTGCCAAAGCAATCCTCCGGTGTTTTCTCCATTGGTTCGGCTTGACTTTGTCGATATGGACTCGGGGCTTTGGTTTCTCGTGAAGTGAGCCTCGGCAAGAAAGTCCGCTAATGCTCGACCTTTGATAGCAGACGAGGCGAAAGATATATCGTGTTCGCCCAGTTCTATTGCCCATTTCGCAATTCTCCCGAAAGCTTCGGTCGTCAATACTGCCAAGTGGATGGTCGGTGAGGACTTGTATGGGATGTGCATGGAAATATGAGCGCGATCTTCTTGCGGCATTTACTAATGCTTTAGGCGAGCTTCTCCAAAGGTTGATACCTTGTTTACGGGCCTTTAATGCTCGGTCGATGAAATATACCAGAGTGGCGTCCTTCCTCTCGTCAAGATTGCACTTATTGTTTCGTCCGAAGCGGCGAGGTATAGGAAAGGACCTCTTCTTCTCGGAGCAGACGAGTAGGAAGTTTGGCGAGGTAGTTTTGAGATCTTCAAAAGCGGACTTATGTGTATCATTCCGGGAGAACCCGAGCCTTTTGAGTACCTTGAAGAAGGTAGGTAGCTTGTCATGACCTTTGAAAAAAGCGGCTTAGTGCGGCTATGCAGCCCATCGGTTGTGTCGTCGTGAATGGTCTTCGCATCTTCATTTCTAGGATGGTTTGAACCTTGGATGGGTTGGCTTTTAACCCTTCTTGTGAAACCCAAGCATCCTAAGAATTTTCCGGACGAGCCGCAGCGTGCACTACGGGGTTCGGTTTGAGGTTGACTTTTCAAGTAAGTCGAGGGCGATCTGAGGTCGGCGACACATGCGGCTTCCTCCTTGCTTTTACTACGATGTCGCCGACGACACCTCTACATTCCGCCTATGTAGGGCTAAAATATTTTGTCTACCATTCTTTGATAGGTAGCTCCCGTATTCTTAAGTCCGAATGGCATCTTCACATATGCGAAGACTCAAGTACAGAATGAAGGTTGTCTTGGCGGCGTCTTCGTCATCCATCAAGACTTGGTGATACCCTTTATACAAGTCTAAGAAATCAAGACTTGAACCCGATCAATGCGTCGACCTTCTTATCGATGTTGGGAAGGGATAGCAATCCTTTGGGCAATGTTTATTGAGGTCGGTGTAGTCGATGCACATTCGCCATCCTCCTCCTTTCTTCACCATCACCGGGTTGGCTATCCATGTCGGATATTTGTCTTCAAACAATATCGAGCTTTTAACAATTGATTTACCTTGTCATGGATGACTTGGTTCCGTTCGTTGCAAAATTAGTTGCTCGCCGAGGCGGTTTTTTTCGGGTCGATGTTAAGCTTATGGGTGATGATACCGGGAGACCCCGGTCATGTCGAGGCCACCAAGCAAACACATCTCGAATTCCCTCGGGAGTTGGATAACATGTTCTCTTAATTCGATGCCTCGGTAAAGCCAATCTTGACGACTTTGGTGGCTCGTCTTTGTATAGCGTGACCTCCTCCACGGGCCGCCGAGATAGGCGTTGTCTCTTTACTCCAACTCCTCGGGTTTCTTTAGTTGCTATGCTGTGGGTCTTTGGGTTGGAGCCCCTGCACCTCGTAGGCGACTGTAAGCATTCCTCGCCCGCTCGATCTCCGGATCACGGCTACCCCTTTTGTGGGGATCTTCATCGTCAGTGGTATGTTGAGCATACCGCCCTTACGTTCAGCCAATCTCGCCCAAGATGATGTTATACAAATGAGTAGGCCTTCACTACGAAGAAGTGTACCACCTTGGTGGAGCTCGTCGAGCTTTCCTACCGTGACGGTGGCTCGATTATCCTTCCGGGCGTGTCTCTTCTTGAGCGAAGCTTAGGAGGCGGCAGCGGTGCTCTGGCGAGGCGCCGCCTCTACTCCTAATTTATCAAGCATTCCTTGAAAAGGATGCTTACCGACGCGCCATTGTCGATGTATCTGCTTCACCAAATTGTTCGCGACCATCGCCTGGATTACCGGCATCACTCGTGGGTACTACCGCAGTGCTGTGGTCGTCTTGAGAGAAGGTGATCGCCTCGTCCTTCCGAGCCTCTTGTTGGCGGTTCGCGATATGTGGACCTCGGGCTTGGCTTTCAAGGAGGACTTCGTGACTCATGGGGAGCCACAGTAATAGTGGAGATGACTCCGTCATATTTCGGTTCGTCGTCTCCTTCTTCGTCTTCGCCGTGCCGTCTTCTTGTTAGGGCACACCCCTCCACTGCTTCTCCTTTCTCCTTTTGCGGCCGATGAGGGCCTCGTCTTTGTCCGGCTCGTCGGTCATGCCCTGTATTTTCTCGGGACCCGTCTGTACTAACATCTCGATATCCTCCATGAGGTCTCGGCGCTCCTCCGTGTCGTGCCGTAATCTTCATGGAAGGAGCAGTACTTGTCCTTTGTTCGGCGTTTTGACCCCCTGTCATTGGTCGAGGTTTCTCGAACTTATCCATGTGGAGTTCGTAGATTTCTGCCCTTGGCTTCGTCAAAGGAGTGTATTGAGGTCGTTCAGAGGTGTTGCGCGGTCCGAGCCTGGACTCTATGGGGCGACGTATTCTTTCCAATGCGTCGGCGCCTCGCTCGATCTCCTCGTCCTTCTTCTCTTCTTCCTTTTTCAGAGGATCCGCTTTTTCTGCCTCGCGCTTCATTCTATCAGCCTCGTCCGCCTTGGCGAACCGATCGGCTATGCGCCATAGCTCCGTGGCAGTACGGGGTTCGTACTTGACGATTTCTTTATATAAGGCCCCGGGCTGGATGCCGTTCGGAAGGGCGAGATGATGAGGAGGTCGTTCACGTCTGCGACCTTTAGGCTTTCTTTATTGAACCTGGTCATAAAGTCGCTGATGGACTCGTTTGGTCTTGCCTCAAGGTGAGGAGATGTGTCAAGTCATTTTGATTTCGGCCTTACGGAAGAACCGATGGAAGGCCTTCATCGATCGCGGTAGGAACCAATGCTCCTGTGAGGTAGACTTTGAACCACCGTGGCGTCGTCGACTAGTAATTAGGAAGAGCTTGCACATATGAATTGTGCCGAGGCGTTGGTGATCATATTGTCTTTCGAGCTGCGAGAAAGTTCTGCGGGTCCCTTAGTCCGTCATAGGGGTGATGCTCGTTACCCGATATTTGTGCGGGGGCGGGGTGTCGAGTATTTCGTTTGAGAGCGGGGTGACTATCCTCCGTGCCGTCGAAACCGCCCTCGGAGAGTGAGGCGAGTTCGTCGACCGAACTCGTTTTGGTAGTGAGGCTGGCCTCGCGCGGTCGCGACGTCCTTTCGCGTTGTTCGTCCTCCGCGGTCGGTTTGGGCCCCGACTTGCGGAGGTGTGGCGCCCATGATTTGGATCTTTGGGGATCCACTTCGTCGCGGTGCCTCGTGTTTAGGCGAGGCTTCGCATTCCTTTCTTGGGATGCGGCCGACCTTGTGCTGGGTCGAGGTATGGAGGAAGCTCTCCTTGTTTTCTTAGAAACCCTCGGCGGCGTCGTCGAGGTTTATCCGAGGTGGAGGTTCTCATTGGTTCTTCCGCGATCTCCCGCTTTGGTATCCCGCTTCTTCATGCGGGATGGGATTCCCTGTTCGTCGAGGCTTTGGACATGCCTTCGGGGTCGATTCGAGACGTGCTTTTTCAAGTCGAGCTCGGCGTGTCCGACCGCCGTTGTTCTTTGTTGTTGTCGTGGCGACTACGGATGCGTGACCTCGGTATACATCGTCGTGATTGATTCCCAGTAAACAATGGTTGATCGAAAACACAAAATTTTCGTTCCCACAGACGCGCCGATGATCGATCTTGTTTTCGTAAGGAATTAAATGCACAAGAACACCAAAGATTTCGTGGTTCGATCTATGAATAAGATCTACGCCCACGGAGAGAGAGAGAGTTTGCGTGTTGATAATATGAGGTGATTACAAAGAGTGTAGCCGATCTTTTCGTCTAATCTATCCTCTATTTATATACGATTATGATAACCTAGATCTCGAATCCGAGATCTATTCTAAGATAGGATTTGAATCATATCTCTCTCTAATCGTGATTCTCGTAGATATGGCCAATCTTCGCGTTCCTCTTGGTTAGGAGCTTTCTTGGGCGGACTTGTTTCACCGAGCTTCATATCGAGGCTTATTTATGTTGGGCACGACGCTTGGCTGGGAGTTGGACCGTATCCTATCGGGGTTTCTTTTACCTAGGTGACATAATAGTTCGAGCCTTACGTGTTAGGTGGCACACATGAAACAATATATATATATATATATATATATATATATATACACGAGAAACGACATGTTCATGCTCTTCTTCAACTTCAATAAATTATAGTATTTTATAAAATATTAATACTTACACTTTCTTTCATGCATTTGATCGAAGATGTCATCTAGATCTGATCAATAACGAGTGATATGTGAGAACTACATATCAATTTTTTGCCAATGTGCAAAACTATAAAGCCACATCTTTCTTCATAGAAAAATTTAGACATTTCTTACGGTTATAAATTAAAAAATTGTATTATAATTAAAACAATTTATAAAATATGTCAAAAATTAAAATTATGTCAGAGTTCATGAATTTGTTAGCCAATTAACCAAGTTTAAAGCTCAACCCTTTATGTGTAAACATCATGTGTCAGTGTAAGCAAGCTTAAAGTATCTTACAGTATATTTCAAAGAAGTTTGGTGAACTATTTTTTTATTTTTATTTTTATTTTTATTTGGTAAACTATTTATTTCTTTGTTTATCTTTTAGAGCCACTATGCAATTTGTAAATTTTACGAGGGGCAGTTTGCAATTTGTGTCGCGTGCTCAGGCTATGAGTTTAGGGTTGTAGCATTATTTGTTTGTTTAATTTCCAGACAAAGAAAAGGTGTGTAGAATAAAACTGCAATTGCATAAGAGCGCCGCCCACACCCACCAACATCGCATGCTTTTTCCTCGTATACTTTTTAGAACGTGCCAGCGGTTTTCTTGTTCTAAAAAGAGAAAACTAGATCTACTCACGTATTTCAGCTTTATGAGAATGTGAGAGGATAAATCATAAGAACTCAGTGATTAAAAAGCTACGAGAACTTTATCTAGCGCTCATAATAATAATAATAATAAATAAATAAACATAAATAAATAATTCGGGTCAGGGATTTAGTTGAATTACAATAATATATATGATTTCAGTTGTACGTTTAACATAATGTAGTAGAAGTTCAATACCTTTTAGATAATAATTACTTATTATTATAATTAACGTAATATCAGGAAAATTAATTTGTTCCTTTATTATATTGTAATTAACGTAACCTCCAACAAATATAATATTTATCCAAATTTATTAACTTATAATCAATTGAACTAAGTACGTGGGATACAAACAAAAATAATGCTTTTTTGTTCTAATGAAATTGACCTAGGACCATTTCAAATTTTAAAGCAAGTCTGAGATGTTTAAGTGACAAAAAAATCAATATATACTTTTACTACAATCATATTATTTTTAAAACATTGCTCATGTATGAAGAAGATCCTCCTAGTCACATTTTCTTTTAACATTTTTACTTTTTCAATATCCCATTTTGGGTTAGGAAGATCGAGTTTTAAGGTAAAATGGTATTCATTTACCTAATTATCCTTAGTATTTGTACTAGACAATAATTTTATTTTGCAAGAGTACAACATAAAATAGGCTAAGCTATACACATTTTCTCGTCTTCCTTCTTTCTCTCTATTTATGTCTTCCTCCTTGTGGAAGTATATATAAATTATTAGCTAACTAACAAATTAAATAACATATACCCTAAACAAAAGAAGTTAAGCCCCATCATAAAGTGCATTTTCATGGATTAATTACACATCGATCGAATATTTTCCATCTACAAATGAGGAAGATTGAGAATGAAAGGGTTCAGATCTTATAAAGACCATACAAAGATAGATTATTCGTTTAAATCAATAATCAATCTTTAAAATTCTTCACAAAAAAGATCTTCAAATTACATAAATACAAATCTAATTATGTTTTGAGGAACAAAACTCTATTATATATATATATATATATATATATATATATATATATATATATATATATATATATATATGTAACGTAAAACCCATATTTAGATGAATCATTCGAGAAAGTTAATAGATCCAAAAAATGGAATATTTCTTCCTCATGGGATTGAATCTAGGTGAAAATTTTCAAATTTTTGGATTCTATAACTTTTCCAATAAATTCATCAACTTTCGTAGATGTTGGAAAAATTCCTAATTAGTATCGGGAATGTTGGAAAAATTCTTGAGAGTCTAGAATTAATCTATCTCAACTAGGCTGACAATTCGTGCGTGTCGGGTCGTTATCGTATCGACATGATAATGACCCGACACGATAAGGCTAAACACGAACACAATCCATTAAGGATCTGTTTGACACGAACACGAACACGACACGAAATGTATTGACGCAATCACGACACGAGCACGTCACGAACACGAATATGACACGATTTTTTTCGTGCTGACATGACACGAAACGATAAATTCAAATCAAAATTAGAAAATAAAATTAATAAAATATATAAAATACAATTAAATTAATATTAAACATATAATATTATCTAATTATACGAAAATGACACGAGTAAACACGAAAACGAATGCAACATGAAAATTATCGTGTTATACGAACACGACACGGATCCTATACGAATATGATATGAAAGTATAGTGTCGACACGATAAGGATACGAACACGATAAGGCTGAACACTAAACCGTTAATTTCGTGCTTATTCGTGTCGTGTTCTCGTATCGTGTCAAAAAATTTCAGCCCTAATCTCAACTTTATGTTTTAATTAGATCCCAAAACCTCTGATGATTGTTTGCTGAATTAACTAATGCTACTGATTTGTTTTGGAGTTAGGTGTTTTTATTACAAGGTTCAACAAGAGAACTACCAGTTTGGATAGACCTAAGACTGAATGAGTTCAAGTAGTACTGAAGTCAGTCATACTGATAGGAGTATAAGTATTAGTGCAACTGATATAGGCTCAACTGAAGAATCGCAGACTGAAGACTGACGGAAGGGCAACTGATGTCTGAAGACTAAAGTCAAAGCGATGTTGATGAATAGAGCTATTGGAGTAAATTCATAGAGAAACATCGGAAGACTGAAGCTTGATGATAGAAGACTGAAGACTCAGCGCTGATGGATGAAAAGAAGGCAGGATATGACTAACTATTATATCAGGCAGCAAACTGTTCTTGCGGAAGTCAAAGTTGGTACTAGTAGTCAAAGTTGGATACCAATAGTCAAAACTAACTACCAGAAGTCAAAGTTGATGTCCAAGAGTCAAAGCTGTCGTCGATAGTCAAAGGCGATAATAAGTAGTCAATTTGGTCATATCAGTGGCGGTAGATGAAAGATCAAAGTTGACTATCTATCTACGTCTAATTGAATGTATCATACTAACTCAGTAGTTTGAAGCTGACAAAAGAAAAGTCCAGACTATTGATAAAAATGAGAAACAACCTCGATTGGCCTAACCTAAAGTCAATGCTGACAAAACACGGAGTCAACTCAGTTGAAGAAACATGAAAGAATTTACGCATTGAGTGTTTGACTTGAAAGTGTGATAGCGTATCTACAGAAGATCCTGACATGCCATACTGTATTTTCAGAGTTGCAGAGCTACAGTGTATGATGATGTGACATTTGTCAGAAGATATACGAGGATTCTCAACGAGAAGAATTCAAACGACAAATAGAAGGATTTGAATGGTAGTCACTCCAACGATTTTATTCTTATTCCTTTTTATATATATGTGTGCAGAATCCAACCTTTGAAGGTTACTAAAATGCTGCACAATTGAATTTTTAAAGCATTCAAGCAAAAGCTCAAGTCAATCAAACAATGATTTCGAAGAATGAAGTTCATAGTGGTATTAACAAATCTCAAGAGCTCACATATATTTATCAGCTCGAGATTTCATCATACACTTACTTATATCTAGGATATTCATCTTTATATCTTAAGCCTAGACATCCCGAGTTTATCGTCTGTGATAACTTAGATCCATACTTGAAAAACCTCTCCATAAAATCCCAGATAATTGAGTAGAAGTTTGGGCAAGTAAGCAACAAAATATCAGTTGTTGAAAGCTTGGTTTGTAGCACCCGTAAGCTAGAGGATAAGTCGAATGCGTCTTGAAAGCAGTTAGAGTTTCCTAGCACCAGCAAGCGTAGGAGGAACGCCAAGTTGGGCGAAATACTGTAAGGTGACCTCAGTATCTAGGTTTACTCTTGTAACCGTAAACAAGACCAATCTAAAGTTAGTGGATTGACTGAGCAATTAGTCTGTGAACGTAGGAGTTGATCTCTCCGAACCACATAAAAATCAATGTATTATTTACTTTCAGCATTGCTTTAATAATGTATGTTATTGAACTGTCATCATCAGTATAAAGTAGCATAACATAGTTTTGAAACCCTCTATCAGTATCCGTTTGATACTGAAGAGATCTAAATTGAAAACTGATTAATCAATATTCGACTAAGTGTTTCAAACTGAGTCTTAGTTTTTAGTAAGACAAATACAGTAACCACCACATTTCCACGCACATCAGTTATTAGTCCAACTGACTTCCTGCATTAGCAATCAATAGATTTGATAACTGATATCACTCAGTATAATATACTACTTATCGTAACTGACCAGCAATACTGACACCAATACTGGATTGTCGTTACCCAATTAGCTACTATCAGCAACCAGTCAATCTTGTCTTAAACCCCTAACCGTTATCTTTGATAACAAACCCATAAGATTGAGACAATAATATACAATAATGAGACAAAATCAAAATCCATTAGAAAAGATAGAATGTTTGGCATCTAATTAATGTGGGATATATCAAATCAAAATTGAGTACTAGCTAGAAAACGAAAAAAGTGTCGTGGGGTACTATTTATGAAGGAGATTCACATCACAAAGTCTTTTTGTATAGTCTGCATCAGATGCATGAAAAACGTACAAATGACGAATTGATTTATAACTGCCCAGCTGGATCCAATCGAATGCATTAATTCAATGAACTGCAACAAAACTGAAGCTACGCGAGAAAAATATTCTAAGAGGGAAATTTCTTAATTGTACACCACTACTACTACTAATAAAATAAATAAATAAAGAAAAAAGAAAGTGATTGAGAACGAGAACATGTATTTCGATGGATGCAGGGTTGATGAGACGCCCTTTCAATTTCCTCTTTTGTGTGAATCTTGAAATTCATCGCTAATAAACAAATTATGACATCAAAAAACTATGGTCCCCTCTTGCTACTAGTTTCTCACTTATGATTCTTATGGCCCCTATAAGATGCTTTTTCCACAGGGGTACAACGGCTGAGTATTTCGATTCAAATTTTTACCTAATTCGAATCGATTCGAAAATATGAATTATGAGAGAGAAAAAATCCGATTCGAACCGAATATCTGAAAATTCAAAATTTTAATGAAAAAAATCTGAAAGGAACAGAAAAAATCAAAATTATGAAAAATCCAAAAATCCGAAACCAATTTTTGTTAATTCTTATGTATATTTATATTATATTTAAAAATATTTAAATAAAATATTATTATACATAAATTATATATAATTCGGATTTCAGATATTTTTGGATTAAAAAAATCCAATCAAATCCAATCCGAAAATACAAAATTTTGAAAAATGTCAATCCGATCTGAACCGAAATCGAACCAAATTTTAAATTCCGATTTGGTTCGGATCAGATATTTCAATTTTTGGATATTTTGCTTACCCCACATTCCTATAGGACTATTCTTAACTATGGTCGAATTTTTTCAGATCGATTCAGTTCAAACCCTGACCTATTAATATTGATATGTTAATTTGTAAATATTATAAGCCCAAATGAGATATACTACGAAACAAGCTGTAATTAATACACTTGTGACTTGTATTGATAATATTAAAAGTCTCATAGCTATAATTTTAAGCATAGGTGTATTAAGTCAATCCAAGTCGAAAAGTCCTAAGTTCAAGATAGACTCATTTATTATTGAGTTTATCTCCAATTTATTTTCTAATACTTTGAGGCTTACGAGCTTATTCCAATCTAAATAAATTTTCCATATTGTGATTTAAATTTAAACATTGATTACTTTTTACTTGTGTATGGCTAGTTAAGAAGTCAAGTAGTGTCAAGTTTAAACTTGAGTATAGTCAATGAGTTTGAAGGAGCTTTTATCTAATCAATAGCTCATGAATAACTTGACTCATCTATGTTTCTATATTACAATTCATTATATAACTTAGATGTATATTGATCAACTTGCTTTGTATAAAATCCAATATTCATAACTATTCCCGAATAAATGTCTTATTTGAAAATGAATGTTGTTCTCGAATAAGTGTCCCGTTTCAAAATTCAGTGACAATGTTTTGCTAAATTTTTCATTTTATCCTTATCATCATTGCAATTTTTATATATATTTTCATTTTTAATGCATTAATTAGGAATATTAAGATTAAAAATGCTCACTTACTAGGTATGTGTATTCTGACAACATGAGACACTTATTCACAAATGAAATGAGTATGAATTTAGGTATGTATATTGAATATTAATATTTTCGTTGTATTTCACTTATTATAACATCCGAAAGTCACTTTCTTCATTAATCTTTCTCTCTTCTATCCTTCAATTTTATTCTACTTTTGAGTTCGAGAAAGAAAGAGATTTTGGAGATTGAGCTCTATATCTCTTATTCCAAAAGGGAAAGCTCTCTCTATGTGAGAGCCTCTACACTCCAACCCCATGAGAATATGAGGGGTAAATCATGATGACTCAGCGGTTAAAAAGTTATGTGGACTTTGTCTAGTGTCCATAAGAAGCCGCTCTAAAGAAGGTGAAACTCACACACTGCGACTGCTAGGATTCGATCTTTGGTCCTTATTCCAAATCTGCTAGCTTTTAACCAACTGAACTAAGCCCGTGAGAAGTGAGGTGTGAGCTCTATATCTCTCTTTATATGTAAAATATCCACGTAAGTGTCTCAAATGCAATGTATAGTCCTCTTTTCTTACAACTCTAACAAACACACGGCTTTGGTCCAATTATATTCATGGATCTGACAAGGGGTGTTCTCTTTTCTGAAGATCAAGAAAGTATTTGTTTTGTTGTGCGTGGATTGAATAAGTCCAAGACTCAATACACGTATACAATTTTTTTCACCACAATTGATAACGTAATGTTGTGTCTGGGTTAATTACATACGGTAACAATTGGTATATGAAGCACACTTCTGTGTACTTTCATTCACCATCCGCTTTCACAAGTTTGTTAATTTTATTCATAATAATTGCTATTTTTATTTCTTTCATCATGTGCTTTTTCACAATTCTGAAACTTTTATTCATAACAAATGTTATTTTTATTTATAACTGTTAAATTCATAACAACTACTTCATCCGTCTCATTCAAGATGGTCTGTATTTTTTTTTTTTGGCTATCCCATCCAAGATGGCCTATTTCTTTTTTTAGGAAATAATTATCTATTCAAAAGTTGTGAGACCTACCTACTTTTTATCACTTTAATCACTTTATATCTTTCTCCTAAGTAACCGTGTCGAAAAGAAATGGACCGTCTTGAATGGAACGAATGGAGTATTGGATTTTATTAATAAAATTATCATTTTTTTCTGAGTTCAAAAAAGTTTTTGTCTTAGTATATAGCATATAACATCACAACATACATTATATTATGTTAGAGTGTAGAATGATCTATTATACTAACATGAAAATCACTCTACAAAAATACTAACCGTCATAGTTTTATACCCATATTCTTCATAGTATTTCGATATACATTCATATATATACTAAGTGGTAGGGGTGCATGGACCGAACCGAATCGAATCGATCGAACCGATCGATTTGATCGGTTCGGTTGGATTGAGGAAGTCGGTTTTCGGTTCGGTTCAAAATTTTAATTAAAATCGGTTTTCGGTTCGGTTTTCGGTTTACGTTTAGGTTTGATCGGTAACCGAATCGAACCAAATTATTATTTTATATATTTATATATTTTATATAATAATTAATTAATATTTTAATTAAATAATTAGGATAAAAATATGTTTATTTAGAAAATATATATATAATTTATATTTGGTCCGATCGAAACCGATTGGTTTTTTCGGTTCGATTTTCGGTCGGTCCGAAATTATAAATCGGTTCGGTTCAGTTCAAAAAAATTCGTTCGGTTCGATTTTCGATTTTAAAAATTTCGATCACCGACCGACCGATGCACACCCCTACTAAGTGGTATTAACAGGTTTAAACTAGCCTTGTTTCCCATTTACATAAAGAAAAACAAGTACATTTTTATCCCACAAACATCTATGTAGGTCTGAATATATTAAATCTAGCTTTCCAAGTTTAATTTATCGATCATGTGTAGTTTATAAACTATTGCACATAAATATTAGTTTACACAATGCGTGTCAAAGATAGCTGCTACGAGTTCCCAAATAAAAGCACAAGTACATTTCCTAATAACTTTGATGGGTTGGATTATGAAATTACTACTAGCTCAATATATCATGAGATATCGTAATACTTCCTTGAAAATATTTCAAAATTTTGTGTTAGCTCATAAATGTATATTTAGAGTTCAGTCCCTCCGTTCAGGGGGTACATTTGACGAAAAAGCTGGATCATGCATATAAAAACTTCTCCTAATATAAGAACTATAAATCAATCGGTACCACTAATCGTTATATGAAAAGCAACATCGTTGTAATATATAATTAAAAGTATCGTCGTCGTCGTCATCATTATTATTATTATTATTATTATTATTATTATTATTATTATTATTAAGCATCGTGTCTACACGATCATATAGCTATATATCTATAATTTGATAGTTTTGACAAACAACATTTATAATAATTATATCTCTTAGTCATGGAACTATTTAACCCAAACCTCGTCTCACCTCACCTCCATGATAAACCATGTATATCTCTTAGTCATGGAACTAATTATGACCCATTTTTCGTGGCACTTCATTTTCCAGCCACCAAAATATCCGAAGCTGTCGTAATTACCACAAATCGAAAGATATATTATTATTATTAAAAGTTTTAAAGGTTGAACTAAATGTGGATGGTCAGAATTTGTGCATTAATTTGTAATTGGAGAGAGAGAGAGAGAGTCCTCATTGTTCCAAACCTAAAACCTAAAGGGAAAAGATAGTGAAGAGAGAGGGTCCCTTGGTTCCAACCCTAAAGTGAAAAAAATTGTGTTACAAAATATAGAAACTATCAGTAAGACTATGGTGTGCGCATGATGGGAGGTAGCGGCGTGACATTATTCAAATTGCACATCTCAATAGGGACCACTCCACCCCTATTAATATTATTTATTTGTTTTTTTTATCACATAGAACATACAGTCTCTACCTATAGTGCGTACTAGATAAACCATATATTCATATGCAATAGTCTGCAAATCACATAGGATAGGTAAACCATACTTGAAAGATTAGGCGTGTGACATGTTCAAACCCATAAAAACGTTTGGTGGGGTTCGAACCTGTGACATTTCGGATACATTAATATTATTTATTTGTTGTTATTACTATATGGCTTTAATTTCCCTTCCTTTTCTCTTATCTGTCCTCTATTTATACCACACATACGCCACCAAACCTCTTTGCACAACATCATCAACCAAATTAAATCAAACAACTCTCTCTCTCTCTCTCTCGGATTCATGGCGTTTTCAATGTTGATCGTGCTCTAGTATCTGCTGAAGCTGCCAGCATGATCTAAACCTCCCTCCTTGTTGAGGAAAGATCAGATCATGTGGTAGCTTCATCTGATTCTGATTGCGCGAAAATATAGACAAATAAACCCTAGTTTTTCAGCAACCCTATTTTTTTGTTTCCCCCCTATATACAGCTAGGGTTACTGTGGAAAGGTATGACCATTTTTTCTTGATATTATTTCATTTGAATTTCATGTTTCACTTGTATATCTGGTGTGGTTTTGGAATCTTATTGTAATATCTTCGTTTTCTGCAAAGGGTTTTTATTCCATTCAATTTTTGTGACAAATGTTTAATAGCTTTTCTAATATACATTCTCAATTTTATCGGACTGCAAATAATATAGTTTTCCATGGATTAGCAGAAGGTGAAAGTTCTGATTTATCCCATGAATTGATTATTTTCATTTTCGTTATTGACGACGAAATTGGGAATATTTCAATGCCAGGGTTAAATGCTTTCTTTTCACTTATTTATTGTAAATCAGAAATATTTCTCGTGCTGCTGAATACTAGCTAGTTATATTTTTTCTATCAGTTGTTACAGAATGTATCTCAGTAACAATTGACTCCCTCCATTATTAGTAGGGTTTCTTGAAGCTCAGAATAAAAAAATTAGGGGATATACAAAATTAATTTATTCGAAGCATCCCCTTCTCTATAACCACCATAAAATTAAGAAATAAATAATAGAATATAGAATGCACAGTGAAGTTATTTAAACTGGAAATATTCTTTCTTTCCAAGAACTGCGGTGCAAATATATTGATTCGAGATGTACATCCCTATTTTTCTTCATTTTAAACATATTAAATTAATATTTACGTATATATGCTTTGACTTTTCTATTCATGATTCCAATACGATATAAAGTTGTTGGAAGTAATTAAAACTAAATTTTCCTGAGCAAAATCTGTCAAGGTTCAGTAATATTCATAAATCTTGAAGTGTACGATACCTAGCTATGCATTTATTTATTTTATTTGTATATACTAGGAATTTGGGTTGCATTTTTATCTGAATTTCTGCCTATGTATTATCAGAAACATTGAAACTGCCAATTCATTTTGCTGCAAAGAATCTCACTGAATAATGCAAGCTTGAGATGTTGTCTCATCTTTAGGTATTAATGCTACCTTAGCATCTTCATCTGTATTCTCTTTTGGCTCTTTTGGATTACTACACTGTTCACTGTCCCCACCCTCACATGAGCGCCCCCACCAACTAATTCCTCCATCCACCCTACACCTCGTGAACTATATGAATTTCTTATCTGATGAGCCTTCGTACCCTAATCTCATGAAAATGTGAAGTGTTAAATTACGATGATTCAGTTATCAAGAAGATAAGAGGACTTTTACATAATGTCTACAAGAAGCCATCATCAAGAGGATGAAACTCCTATACTTACATGAATTTTTGTTTTACATATCGTATATATATTGTATATTAATTATTTTGCGTTCGATTTTGTACCTGGTGCGGCTAACTATATATGTGTTGTCGATATTGAATATCGGGCCTTTAATATGTAGATTTGTTGAACTATATTTAATTTCTTCTGTTACGATATACATATATTCGTAGAGTAGCTAACTTACATTTAATTATGTACCCGGTGGGGTTAACTATGTGTGGGTCGATATTGAATATCAAACCTTTAATATGTAGATTCGTTGAACTATATTGAGTTTATTGTGTTACACATACATGTATATGCCGTAGACTAATTAATTATGTAGGATTTTGTACCCGGTGCGATTCAATATTTGTGGTTAATATGAGTGTCGGGCCTTTAATGTGTAGATTTGTTGAATTAAATCAAATTTCTTGTTCCAAAAAGGGAAGCTCTCTCTTCGAAAGAGTCCACACCACAACTCCATAAGAATGTAAAAGGGTAAATCACGGTGATTCAACGATTAAAAAGTTAAGATGACTTTACCTAATGTCCACATGAAACTATTCTATAGAGGATGAAACTCCCACATTAGCAGAATGTAAAAGGGTAAATAATGAAACTCCCACACAAGAAACCACTCTAAAGAGGGTGAAAATCTCATACTAGCGGAACGTGAGAGGGTAAATCACGAAACTTTCACACTAGCAGAATATGAGAGGGTAAATCATGGTGATTCAACGATTAAGAAACTATGAGGACTTTGCGTAATCAACACAAGGAGTCACGCTAAAGAGGATGAAACTCTCATATTACGGTTGCTAGGATCGGTGTGAGCTAGAAATATTTTCTAGGGAACCCAAAATAATTATAAATTTTAAAATTATAAGTGTAATTTTTAAAATAAAATTAGAAACTAATTATAATAATTTCAATAATCGTTTAATATTATCTGAATTACACGACAAAGTTAAAAAAATGTGATCATCTCATAACGTGAACAAAAAGAGCAAATCTAATGTATAGCATCATTTTGATATGGATTTTACATCGAAAGGATGCATTTTCGCACTCGTAGGAAATTTGATGCAAGTGAGTAGCTTTACATAAAATGTGTATGATTGGAACAAAATATGATAAAAACTATATAACATTTAGAATTTTAGTGTAGTTTAGAGTTAAACTAAAACGATACTTATTCGACATAAAGTTTGATAAAGAATGGTAAATTTTATTCTTAGACTTTTCAAAAAAATAACTTGAAACAATAAAGATGTACTCAATACTTATGTTTCTAAAATAATTGTCATATATTCAATCAATTTATATTTTGATTGTTCTATCATCAACAACATCTTTAGGGCTTAAAATAAGAATTCAAATAACTTGGATGTTTTCAACTGTTACTGTTAGAATAAGTTTATAATAATCTTTTTAAAAATTAGATTTATCATATTAATTCAATATAAAACTTTATTATTTGCATACATATTTTATTTTATCAACATAATACAAATTAAATAAAAAAAGAAGAGTAGAAAATAAGGAGAGAGATTTTAAAAATCGAACAAATTAAAAAAAAAAAGAGGATAATTAATGAGGGAGATAAAGAAGATTAACCAAAAAAAATTTAAAAAATTGAACACATTAAAGGAAAAAAGAAGAGCATAATCAATGAGAGAGATAAAGAAGAAAAACCAAAAATAGGCTTTTTTGTCAACCCCAAGATCGAACACAGTTATTTCAATTGGAAGAAAGAACCTTACCCAATTCAACTAGACTATTCCTTTGTATTATTTATCGATTATCTATATACTAGTAGTTATTTTCCAAAATGTTGGGGGGCCCATGGGCCCCTCAGGCCCCAGTGTGGCTCCGCCAATGGCTAGGATTCAATCATTGGTCCTTGTTTTAAATTTACTAGATCTTAACCAACTGAGTTAAGCCGTGTATCACTAAATCAAATTTCTTGTTTTACTTAATATGTGTATTTCGTAGATTAATTCATCTGTGGTGAATTTGGTATACAGTTTGATTAACTCTTTGTAGTTGATATTGAGTATTAGGCCTTTATAGAGTGTGTTTGGCTGAGCTTATAAGCTCCCCAAAAACAGCTTATAAACTATTTTTGGGAAGTTTATAAGCTCACCAAACACCCTCATAATAGGGGTGAGCAAAAAATCCGAAAATCGAATATCCGATCCGAATCAAATTGGAATTTAAAATTCGGTTCAGATTTTTTGGATTTTCGGATTGTATCGGATTGAAATTTTTAAAAATTTTAGATTTTCGGATCGGATCGGATTAGATTTTTTAAATCCGAATATATATAATTTTATATATAAAAATAATATTTTATTTAAATCTGTTTAAATTTAATATAAATATATATAAGAATTAACAAGAATTGGTTTCGGAATTTTAGTTTTTTCATAATTTCGGATTTTTCGATTCGGTTCGGATTTGGCAAAAATCCAAACCGAAATCCGAATGCTCACCCCTACTTTATAATATGTAGATTTGTTGGAGTTAGGCGAACTTGATGCGAAAATTCTAACCAAATAAAATTTTCCATGATAACATGGGGTAGATCTTCGATACATGTGATACATAAGTATAAATTTAATGGTGGATTTTAAGTGGATGACAATATTGTGGATGATGTGGGATATGTTTATGTTAGAAATGTTCATTTTTGGGCAATATTCCATACATCTTTTGCAATACCGAGTGAGGAACTTATATGAAATGTCAATGATTCACTAACTATTTCTGGATTTTGTTTGTCACCCTCACTCTCATAGGGTTTTGTTACTTCACTTTTCTGGAATGAAACACTGATTTGATGAGTTGAAGTGACATCCAGCTATACATACAGCGTTGTTGTACGTACTCATGTGTTTTATTTCCACGCCCATCAAATACGATCATTTAATTTTATTTTGGTATGTCCATAAAAAATATTTATTTTCTTTTTTTTGGAAACATCAACTTCATATTTTTACCATAAACATATCAACTTATTTACAAAAAAAATCACTCATGACTCATCTTTTACACCCATTATCCATTAATATATTTATGTATTATCTTCATGGTCCATTTTTTTACACTCACTTACTTTACACACATTACAATTTATTAAAACTCGTGCCACCAAAATCAAGGAACGATTTTGATGGACGGATGGAGTATATAAAACCATATTTTTTTGTCAACAAATTAATGCAAGATGCTATTCCAACTTGGATTATCTATAAACGAAGCCTCAACCCCATATATACAGCCACATAGCCGCAGTCCTTTACCATTATAATCATTAGCGGAGCCATCGTTTGGCGCTGAGGCCTTGGTCCTCCAACTTTTTTGAAAAAATACATATATATTTGATATGTAAAAATATTTTAAAGAGATGGTGTAGTCTGATGGATAGGAATCCTTCTTTATTTAAAAGGTTCCGAGTTCGAACTCGGCTTTCGCGATTCTTTCCTTTTTTTTAGTTTCTTCTTTCCTACTGTTTTCTTGACGTCGCTTCCCTTTTCTCTTTCTTTCTTCTTTCCTTCTTTTTTTTTTCTTTCTTTCTTTCCTTCTTTTTTCTCTCTCTATTTCTTTCTTCTTTTTTTCTCTTTCTTGGCGTATCTTTCCCTTTTTTTTTCATCTTATCTCTTCCTTTTTTTCCTCTCTTTCTTTCTTTCCTTTTTTTTCTCTTCTGTTTCTTTCTTTTTAGTTTGTGCTTTTCCCCCTCTCTATTCTATTTCTTCTCTTTATTTTGAGATCTTTTTTCTTTTTTCTTTCTTATATAATTTATTTTATGTTGATAAAATAAAAATATGTATTTAAATAATAACACTATATATGTGAATTAACTCTTAACTAAACATGTGTGCTCTCTCTATAGATATTTAACATTTAATAACTAAATCTATTATAGTCTAATAGGTTATGATTTTCATCTCTCATTTAGGATATCGTGGTTCGATACCTCTTAGCTATATATTTTTTTTTTTCTTTTCCTATATACTTATTTTCCTTTATCTTTCTTTCATTTTTCTTTTTTCTATAATTTGTTTTATGTCGATAAAATGCTATTTCTTTTCTTTTTCTATAATTTATTTTATATTGATAAAATAAATGATATATGCAAATAATAAAGTTTTATATATGAATTAATATTATCAATCAAATTTCTAAAATGATTATAATAAACTCATTATATTTTTTAAATTATTATTATTTTATAATTTTATTTTAAAATATTATTTTATTACCTTTTAAAATTATTATTAATTGAGCCCAAAAAATATTTCCTGCGCCATCTGAGTATAATGAAAACTAATTAATTAATTAACATCAATGATTTCAATGAGAGTTTTTTGTTTTAGACTATCATCATGTGAGACAGGTCAAGATTTGAATTTAAATATATATTAACTTAATGATATATTTGTAATTACGAATAATGAAATATGTGAGTTTGGATTCAGAAATTAACTAGTTTAGCGTTGACTTACGTTACACAAACTTTCATGTTTCAAGCGTTACAGTCTCCAGCTAATTAGGCAAACAATTTTGTCAACTAAAAGAAAAAAAATCCCCATTAAACAATAGAATTTGGCTATCTCCGTCCACAATCCATTACAATTCAATTTTTATTCTCTCTCATTTATCTACACATTCCACAATTCAACCCATGTTCATCATTCTCATACTCTATCAATGGTATCAACCTAAAATATATTCTTTCTTTAAAAAAAATTATTTTAACTATTTATTAACTAAAATAAATTTTATAATATTTAAAAAGTCTAAGAAATAAATATAAAAATTACTTAATAGTTTAAATTCATAATTATAATAAAAAATCACAATACATTTAATACTTCACCCGTCCCCAAAATTTGTTCATAATTTTTTTTTTGTACGCCTCCCAATTTTGTTCCCCTTTCATTTATGGAACTACCTCACAAAATACTACCTACTTATTACTCTTAACAACACTCTTTATTTATACATTTTACCATTCATGGTACACCATTATTCCTACTTATTATCATCAACAATACCACTTATTTATATATTTTATCACATATTATCCACCACTAATTAATTTAATATTATACTAATGTGCTAATGTGGACTCTACTCCACTCACAAAACACTCAACAACTTTTATTAACACTCATATCGAAGATTGATGGTTCCCACCAGGTAGGCAAATTGAAATTTTTTCTATTGACAAGACTGATTGTATGCTATGATCAGCTAGATGGTTAACTCATAGTCCAGTATTGATGTTAGTATTGCTGGTCAGTTCAAATAACGATTGTCTTATACTGAGTGATATCAGTTAGCAAACCTAATGATTGCTAAGGTAGCAAGTTAGTTGGACTGATAACTAATGTGGGTGCCGAATGTGGTGGTTACTTATTTGCCTTACGTAAACTGATACTCATGTTTAAACACTTAGTTAAATATTGATTAGTTAGTATTTAGTTTATAACTCCTTAGTATCGAACGAATAATGATAGAGAGTTTTAAAATAATGTTGTGTTGTTTGTGTACTGATGATGACAGTTCAACAACATGCAATGTAAAGACCGTACAAAAAGCAAATAATATGTTGATTTTTACGTGGTTCGGAGAGATCAACTTCTACATCCACAGACTGATTGCTCAGTCAATCCACTAGCTCAGGATTGAGCTAGTCTTGTTTACGGGTACAAGAGCAAACCTAGATACTGAGGTCACTTTACAATATCTCGTCGAACTTGGCATTTTTCCTATACTTCGTTGGTGCTAGGAAACCATAACTGCTTTCAGGATACAGTTGACTTAACCTTTAGCTTACATGTGCTAGAAACCAAGATTTCAGCAACTAATACTTTGTTGCTACTTACCCAAACTTCTACTAAACCGTGGGAGGGTTTTGTAGGGGTTTTCCAACTTGTGATCTGAGTTATCATAGATGATAAAACTCAGTATGTCTAGGCTAAAGATATACAAGGTAAATACCCTAAATGAAAGGCAATGTATATGAAATATCGAGCTGATAAGTATATTTGAGCTTTGGAGATTTGCCTATACTTGAGGAACTTCCTTATTCGAAACCGCTGTTTTATTGTCTTGTGCTTTGGCTTGATAGCTTTTGGAAATTCAATTGAAGGTTGGATTCTGCACATATATATAAGGAGAGATAAGAATAGAGTCGTTGGAAGGACCTTCATTCTTCCATTTTGTCATTTGAATTCTTCTCGTTGAGAATTCTCGTAAGTCTTCTGACAAAGGTCGCATCATTGTACACTGTATAGCTCTACAACACTGAAAAGATAATATGGCGTGTCAAGATCTTCTACAGATACGCTACTACACGTGTCGAGTCAAACATTCAAGGCTTAATATTTTTCATATTTCATCAGTTGAGTAATTTTCAGCATGTATTTCAGGTTTGGTCAGTCGAGTCTGCTTCAGCTTATTCTCAACAATCTGGACTCCGTCTTTTATCATCTTTGGATAACCTAAGTCAGTATGATGCTTTCAGTCAGACGTAGATATATAGTCATCTTTGACCTTTCATCTTGCCACTTTGACTTTGTTTTGTTAGCCTGATTTTTGGTCGTCAGCTTTGACTATCGACATGCAACTTTGACTCTTGGACATCAGCTTTGACTCATGGTAGTTAGCTTTGACTTCTGGTACTCATCTTTGACTTTCACAATGTCTGTTGGCTGCTGATATGACCCATATTCATATCCTGACTCTTTCTCAGTCCGTCAGCAGTGAGTCTTTAGTCTTCGATCTTCAGCTTCAATCTCACGATGTCAGTCTTCTGTCAGTCCTTCTCTTCAGTTTCGCTTGTACTTCAGTTTTCAGACTTTTGTTGGCCTTCATTCAGTCTTCAGTACGCGATCATTCAGTCGAAATGTTCATCAGTTGTGTTGGTACTGATACTCCTATCAGAATTCTGGTTTTTATACTGCTTGAACTTCTTCATTCTTGGGTCTGTCTAAACTGGTAGTTCCACTGCTGAAAATATGTAACAATAACTACTAACTCCAAAACAAGTCAGTAGCATTAGTTAGTTCAGCAAGACAATCATCAGAGGTTTTGGGATTTAACCAAAACACACAATTAAGACAGATTTAATTCTTGAAATGTAGGAAATTTTCCAACAAATTTTCCCTTTTTGATGATGCCAAAATCTTAAACATTATACTGAAAACAAACGAAAAGATAGATAACTAGTTTCAGCAGGTGGACTTGATTTTCCCTTGCTGTAATCACCCTCTTTGCAAAACAGAGTTAGTTCAGCATAATAAGGTTATAAAACAAGTACAGAGCCTGGACAAAGAGTCATTGTCGTCAGGGTGAGCTAGGTTAGTTTTATAGATTATAGGTTGTTCAGATTACATAAGATACATCAGTTGAAAAGAAAATCAACAGCAAAACCTATACATATCTATTACAACTTCTTGACCAATTCATCTTCTTCTTTGCCTCGTCCTTTTTTCTGATTAGTAATAGGTATTCTTCAGACATGTTGACTAGTTCTTCAGTCTCTTATTAATCTCCTTGTCTCTTCCCTTTAGTTCAAGACTCTTCATCTTTTTCACTTCTGGTTCACCATCTCTTCCCCTTTTTTGGTATCATCAAAAACATACAGGAGAAGGGTTGGTTGATAAAATGCTTGATGTGAGGAAGATTCTTGTTTATTGGCATCTGCTTCTGCAAGACCTGTCAGAAACCACAATAAAAGATGTCATCGTAGAAAGAATCCAACTCAAATTTTCGAAGACTGCGTCTGAGTGGTTGATGAAGCGAGTCAGTGATGACGTTGCAAAGAAAACCACCAAGGACTGGAAAGGCCTCCGCGTCACCAACAAGCTTACCATCTAAAACCGTCAGGCTGGAGTCACCGTCTTTCTTTCCACCTCTGTTATGGTCACGAAGGACCCAAGACGAAGAACATCAAGCACAATGGCAACATCTCGTACGATGAGATGTTATAGGAGACGTCTGGTTCGCTGCGTACTTTCACCGTCACTTTATCCATGAGAATGTAGAAATTGTTGACGATGTTGTGGTTTTTCTTGTTCCTGGATGCCATGTTGTATGAAGGTGAGAGAAATAATAGTTATCAGATATGAGCTAAGAGATGATATATGTTTATTGAAGGAAAGTATATTTATAGAAAGAAAACGTTGATGTGGCGTTGCCTGGTTTTTAGAAAAAAATGATTGAGTTTCCCGTCGCATCTTGGTAACGTAAATGATGCAACTTTATGTCACATCACGTCTTTTAGCAGGTAAAGAATTAATTACGGAGAGAGACTTTTGCGCGTCTCGAGATAAATGCCAAAGAAGTAAATTGAAATGATTTAAAATAAATTAGGCGAAATAAATTTGAAAGAATTTGCATTAATCGGGCATTAAAGGCAGTAATCTTTATCAGTTTTATGATTTAGTATACATACCAGTCAGCTGAACATAATAGTCGGTTAATTCCTCTTTGGTCGATGACACTAACATCAAGTGGTATTGATACTAATACCAATTTGATATAGTCAGAGTGTGCCGATATTGAAAGAAATTTCCACAAACTGTCTTCGGTTTGGCTTTCGTCAATTTGGTTTATCAGTCGAACTTACTGATAACAACTGATGACTTTTATTGACTGTTGTCAGTTTAAGACCTTTTAAAACTTTTTATTTAGTTGATCAGTTTTATCTATCAGTACTAGTTTTCCCTAGAACCAATATGGTTGATAGTTGGTCTACCGATATCTGGTCGTTTTGTCAGTCAGTTTGATATTTTTCTCAGGTTCAGCTTTAACGAGTCAGATTCAGCCATTACTGATGTCTACTAGTTTGGGTCGATTAACTGGCACTAGTCAGACTCAGTTGTTATTGATATATGCTAGGTTTAACTAAACAGACTCAGTTTCTCACTCTTTTGAGTTTTACAGTCCTAGCTTTCCACACAACATGTTGAATCGATCTTCAGCAAGTGGTTTCGTCAAGATATCAACACGTTGTATATTATTATGATTTTTCTCAACAATGATGTCCTTCTTCTCGATATTATCTCTAATGAAATAGTGTTGAACATCTATGTGCTTGCATCTGGTGTGTAGCACTGGATTCAGAGTGATGGCAATGGTACTGGAGCTATCACAGTAGATGGGTACTTCACTTGTTACGACTTCATAATCTCTCAGCTATTGCTTCAGCCAAAGGATTTAAAAATAGCAGCTTCCAGCGGCCATGTACTCAGCTTCAGTAGTGAACATTGCGACCGATGTCTGTTTCTTAGAGAACCAAGAAATCAGTTTGCTTCCTAGAAACTGAAAAGTCCATGAAGTTGATTTTTGTCTAACTTACGACCTGTAAAATCAGAGTTAGAGTAACCTGAAAGTTCGAAGTTATCGTCAGCTGGATACCATAATCCCATATTAGGTGTGCCTTTGAGATAATGCAATATCCTTTAGCTTCTTCTAGGTAAGCCTCTTTTGGATCAGCTTGATATCTGGCACATACTCTTAGTGTATAAGATATATCGGGTTGATTGACAGTAAGTAGAACAACGATCCTATGATTTCTCGATATTTGGTATGGTCCACTGACTTGTCTTCAGTGCCTGATTTCACTTTCCAGTTTGTGTTCATCGGAATCTTCACGAGCTTTGCTTGTTGTATTCCGAATTTGCTGATCAGCTCCTTGGTGTATTTGGTTTGACTTATGAAGATGTCTTCTGCTGACTGCTTCACTTGTAGCCCTAGGAAGAAGTTCATCTCTCCATCATGGACATCTGAAAATTCTCAATCATCACGTCAGTAAACATCTTACATAATTTCTCAGACTTTGATCCGAAAATGATATCGTCAACATAGATCTACACCATGAGAATATCGTCACCATCTTTGAGAGTGAATAAGGTCATGTCTATTGAGCCCTTCTTGAACCCCTTTTCTTCTAAGTACAACGACATGGTGTCGTACCAAGCTCTGGGAGCTTGTTTAAGACCATGGAGAGCTTTCTTCAGCTTGTAGACCTTGTCGGGACCTTCAGTCTAAAAATCAGAAGATTGTTCTACATACACTTTATCAATCAGGATTAGAGCCGATAAAATAAGCCCGATCCGAAAAACCCGCCCGGGGTACCCGGGGTTTGGGCTTAAAATTAAAGGCCCAAAAATCGAGCTTAAAAACTCACGAAAAAACCACAGCCTACTGGGCTTGAGCAAAAAAATTCGGGGTTTCGGATTAAAAAAGCCCGCCCGATATTCTATTAAATATACATATTTATAATATTATTTAATATACATATATTTAATTATTTAATAATATTAATCATATTTTATATAATTATTTATTTTTTTATAATTAAAAATATTAATTTTATATATTAAAAAAATTAGAAAAATGATCTTAAAAAAGATCGCTCGCCCGGGGCTGGTTTGATATTCACATTTTTAGGCTCGAAAAATTTTGAGCGGACCCAGCTCGGTCCGAAAATATAAAATCCCAACGGATCCGGGGTCGGGCTGACCCGACCCACTACTTTGCCAGCTATAGTCAGGATGCTATTCAGGAATGCACATTTCATGTCCATCTGGTAGACTTTGAAACCTATATAAGCTACATAGGCCATGAATAGTCGTATAGCCTCCAATCTTGCAACTGGAGCGAAAGTCTCGTCGTAATCTATTCTTTCTTCTTGGTTGTACCCTTTAGCCACGAGTCTTGCTTTGTTTATGATGACATACCCGTTTTCATTTTCTTGTTCTTGAAGATCCACTTCAGTGATTACCTTCTGATTTTCAGGCTTATCCACCAACTCTCAAACTGCATTCCTTAGGAACTCATTCAGTTCCGCTTGCATCGCGTTCGTCCAACTTGCGTCGTCAGCGCTTCGATAAGATCTTTGGCTCTACTTGAGAATAGATATCATATTTACCTTATAAACATGAAAATATTATTGTTGTCATACACCTAGGTGTTGTGATCCATAATAAATGTTATGTGTACAAGAGATATTGGACCTTAGATTTATCAATGGTTTTTATTTTTGAATCAAACAAGATATTAGTCTATTTGAATCAAACAAGATATTTGTCTATTATAAGTATCTATTACCCCGCAAAGGAGCTCTTAATGGTTAATTGTAAACTAGTCTCCATCTCTCATCCTCTCTTATTCTTCTTCTTGATAAATTAGATAAATTCCACTGGTTATTGTCTACAAACCACACATGACGGGTAAATTACACTTGTAAAATCAAGTGTGACAACTTCATATCTATAAAAGGTGTTAGTGAGATTCGTACATATGACATTTGACCTCAAAAAACTCACTTTACCAATATGACATTCTTCTTCTTATCACCATGCTATGGTATTTATTTGATACAAATAAATGAATATCTTACAGTAACATAAATATTGATAGGATACGGCCAAACTACTAGGCCCAAGCATCAGGTCCAATATAAATGGGTCCCAACATTAAGCTCGACCTATGCAAGTTTGGCCCAAGAAGACTCCTAAACCAACTACAACTCAAATCACAAGTGGAAACGCAGAAGATTCGGATGCATATCTAAAAGAATCTTTATGAGAGAAGACTTTGTATTAAAGTCAAACTCAATATAATGGTGTATAAATAGAGGCTAGATTGGACGAAAGAAGATCATCTACACTCTTTGTAATCTCTTCTTACACACTCAATACACATATACTATCTTGCTCCGTGGACGTAGATCTATTTCAAAAGATCGAACCACGTTAATTCCTCGTGTTTATTGCGCATTTATTACCTTACGAAATTAAGATCGGTCACTGGCGCCGTCTGTGGGAAACGAAATTCTGTGTTTTCGATCAACTTTTTCTCAGGTAACAATCAGAGCGATTTCTCAAGAAACAATCGAGCGATGAGGAACACCGGCGCTACATCCGGGGCGATTACCGGCAACAACAACGACGGCAGGACACGCCAAACGCGGCCTGGGAAAAGCCCGATAAGAGATACGATCCCCGAAGGACACGTTCAAAGTCTGGATGAGCGAGGCTACCCTATCCTATGTGAAGAAGAGGATTACCGCAGCGAAGGAGGTCGCAACAGCAACAGAGAGGAACCCCAAGCACCGCAGTTGAATCTCGACGAGGCGATTAAAGGGTTCCTCGAAAAAAATAAGGAGAGCTTCCTCTAGTAACTCATCCGAGAACAAGGTCGGCCTCGGCATGGTGAAAAGGATGCCGAAGTCTCATCTAAACACGAGGCCCCCACGGCGCATCCCCACCGGATGGTAGGCACTCGTCTGCGAATAATACCTCTACACGAGTTGGTTTTAGGACCGATCGTCTGAGGATGGCGGCGTGGGGCGGTCGTCGTGATCACCGCGGTCGACCCCACAATTATAATGAGTCCACCGACAAACTCGGCATCGCTCTTCGAGAGACGGGTTCGATGGATACGAGAAGATTATTAACCCTTTTTCCAATGAGATACTCGATACCCTCCACGACAAGTGCGAGGGTGCAAGTATCGTCCCTATGATGGTGCGGGATCCACAAACTTCCTTTCTCAATTCTAATACAACATGATCAACGTCTCAACACCATCCACATGTGCAAGCTGTTCCCGGAGTTACTGATCGACAACGCCACGCTGGTGGTTCGACAGTTTACCTACCGGTAGTATTGGATCTTACCGAGATCTAATGTAAGCCTTTCATCGAAGGTTCTTCCAAAAAGCCGAGTCCAAGACCACTTCGGCTCATCTCCTCACCGTGAGACAAGGTCGAGGTGAGTCCATCAGCGACTTCATGACCAGGTTCAACAAGGAATGCCTGAAAGTCGAGGACATAAATGACCTCCTCATTATATCGGCTTTCCAAAAGCGGCATCTTGCACGGGGTCCTATATAAGGAGATCGTCAATCTGAGCCCGTCTTGCGTCGGGCTGTGGTGCATAGCGGATCGGTTCGCCAAAGCGGACGGGCGGATAGGAGAAAGCGAAGCGGAAAGATGGAGCCTCGACAAGAAGAGAAAGAAGATGGTCGAGGAGACCGAGGCCAAGGTCGACAGTGCCTTGGAAAGAATACAACGTGGCCCGACAGAGTCAGGCTCGGGCCACGTCATAACCCCGGGCGACCTCGTTATACACCCCGGCGAACTCGAGGCGGAGATCTACGAGCTCCATACGAATATGTTCGAGAAACCTCGGCCCATGTTAGGAGGATCAAACGCCGATCCAAAGACAAGTATTGCTCCTTCCATGAGGATCATGGACACGACACGGAGGAATGCGGGGATCTCATGGCGGGCATCGAAAGTTGGTGCGGGGCGGGGTCCTTAAGAAGTACCAAGGTCATGGCCGGCGAGGCGGTCAATCGAGGCCCCCCAACGAGGTCAGAAAAAGCGGAAGCAAGTGAAGGAGAGGGAAAATTGTGGCCCTCACAAGAAAGCGAGGCACGACACCGATGAAGAAGGTGATGACGAGCCTCAATACGATGGAATCATATCCACCATCACGGGGCTCCTCGCTGAACTACGAAGTCCTCTCTAAAAGGCGAGGCCAAGTCCCCATACCGGTGAACACAGTAAACAAGAGGTTTAAAGGACGAGGCAATCACCTTTTCGAGGGCGACCCGTACCATCCGTAGTACCTCACCGGGGCGTGATGATAATCAGCGGTGGTCGCCAACAAGTTAGTTCGACGCGTGTACGTCGATAGTGGTGCGTCGGTGAGCATTCTCTTCAAGGAATGCTTCGACAAATTAGGAATTGAAGAGAACGCCCACCGCACCGCTACCACTTGACGCTTGCATAAGAAGAAACACGCCGGAGGATCATTGGACTACCATCACGGTGGGAAGGCGCCGACGAGCTCCACCAAGTAGTCTAGTTCTTCGTGGTAGCGCCTACTCAACATATAACATTATACTAGGACGGGATGGCTAAATGCGATGAGGCGGTATGCTCAACATATCATCTAACAATGAAGATCCCTACAAGAGGAGGGTAACCGTGATCAGGAGATCGAAACAAGCAAAGAATGCATGCGGTCGCTTAAGAGTCTTTGGGACTTGACCCGGCACCCTGTGCATAGCAATTAAGGAAGCCCAAGGAGTTGGAATTGGAAAGGGTGTCGTCTGCTCTCGACATCTCGGTAGAAGAGGTCGCATTGTATGAAGACGACCCCCTCAAAGTCGTCAAAGTAGGTTCTACCGAAGTACCTCAACTGAGGAAGCAGATCATCCAACTCCTAAGGGAATTCAGAGACGTCTTCGCTTGGTCACCCCTTGACATGACCGGGGTCTCACCGAGTATCATTACTCACCGGCTCAACATTGATCCAAGTGTCGAACCGGTTTAAAAGCGGCGGATCTTTGCGGCGGACGGAATCGGTCATACATGGCGAGGTGAACCAACCTCGAAAGCACGCATATTGTTGAAGTCAAGTATCCGACCGGATAGTCAACCCGGTGATGGTCGAAAGAGGAGGGTGGCGAATGTGTATCGCCTACACCGATCTCAATAAACATTGCCCAAAGGACCGCTACCCGCCCCAATATTGACAAAAGGTTGGCGCTTTGGTCGGATCTGAAGTCTTGACTTCTTGGATCTATACAAGGGGTATCACCAAGTCACGATGAGTGGCGAGGGCGTATCCAAACAGCCTTCATCATGGACTTTGCGTCTTTGCATATAGGAAGATGCCATTCGGACTCAAGAATGTAGGGGCCACCTATCAAAGAATGGTGGACAAGATATTTCAGCCCTACATCGGTCAAAATGTGGAGGTGTATGTAGATGATATCGTCGTCAAGAGTAAGGAGAAAGCCACATGTGTAGCCGACCTCCGGATCGTCATCGGCTTACTTCGAAAAGTAAACCTAAACCCCCAAAAGTGTACATTCGCAGTTCGGTCTGGGAAATTTCTGGGGTGCTGGGTTTCACAAGAAGGGTTAAAAGCCAACCCGTCCAAGATTCAAACCGTTCTGGAGATGAAAGTGCCGAAGACCATCCATGACGTGCACAAGTTGACGGGTGCATAGCCTGACCGAGCCTTTCCTTGCAAAAGCCGCGGAGAAGCAACTCCCCTTTTTCAAAATCCTCAAAAAGACTCCGGAGTTCAGTTGGGATGATAAACACAAGTTGGCCTTTGAAGATCTCAAAAACTACCTCGCCAAACTCCCCGCTCTATCTGTCCCGAAGGAAGGAGAGGTCCTCTACCTATACCTCGCGACTTCGGATGAAACCATAAGTGCAGTTTTGGTGCGAGAGGATGAATGTCGCCAACTCCCTGTGTATTTCATCAGCCGAGCACTTAAAGAGCCAGAAACGAGATATCAACCTTTGGAGAAGCTCGCTTTGGCATTAGTAAATGCTGCGAGGAGACTACGTCCCTACTTCCATGCGCATCCCATACAAGTTGTCACCGATCATCCACTTCGGCAAGTGTTAACAAAGCCAGAAGCTTCGGGGAGAATTGCGAAGTGGGCAATTGAGTTGGGCGAACACGATATCTCTTTCGCCTCGTCGAGCCATCAAGGTCAAGCCTCAGCGAGACTTCCTTGTAGAGGCTAACTTCACAGAGAAGCCGAAACCCACCGAGCCTACCTCAGACAATGCCGAAGCCGAACCCATCATGGAAGCATCCGAGAATTGCTGGCAAATCTATGTGGATGGAGCTTGGGTAAACGGTATGCAGGCGGGCATCTTCGGGACGAGATGGCAAGAGATCACCCACGCACTTCGGTTTACATTCAAAATACGAATAGCGACGCGAATCGAGGCCTTAATTGCAGGACTTCGCCTAGCTCAAAGTCTTGACACGAGCCGTGCAAGTTCATAGTGATTCCTGTGTCATAGTAAGCCACATGTTGGGAAAACGAGTGAAGGCAACAGGATGAAGAAATACCTTGAAAAAGCCAAAAGCCTACAATGATCTTTCTCATACTTCGGTTGGTTCGTATCCCAAGGGGCGTAATAGCCGGTGACACCTTAAGCAACCGGCCTCGTCATCAACAAGCTCGCCAAGAGAAGAAGTCCAAAATG
This sequence comes from Salvia rosmarinus, assembly GCA_036937905.1. Taxonomy (NCBI): domain Eukaryota; kingdom Viridiplantae; phylum Streptophyta; class Magnoliopsida; order Lamiales; family Lamiaceae; genus Salvia; species Salvia rosmarinus. The sequence goes on along the minus strand of CM072822.1, from coordinate 60,351,132 downwards.
AAGCATAGACGATGCCGATATCGAAGTCAACATAGTCTCGAGGAAGAACCAAATTGGATGACTCCATTCAAGAATATTTGGAGAAGGCGAGTTACCTCATGTGAGACTCGAGGCTAGGAAAATCTTGAGCAAATCTTTGCGATACATACTGAACAGGGATTCTCTGAAAGTCATATCTCCACCTCTCCTAAGGTGTTTGGGTCCGAATCGAATGAATACGTACTACGGGAAGTACATGAGGGATCATGTGGAAGCCACATCGGACCCCGCGCGCTATCAAAGCAAGTCATGCAATTGGGGTACTGTTGGCTAATAATGTTCCAAGACTCAATTGACCTCGTAAAGAAGTGTCCGAAGTGCCAAATTCATGGAAATGTGCCCGACCTCGTCAGCATGCAAAGCCCGTGGCCATTCATGCAATCGGGGATTGATATTGTAGGCCCCTTCTGCAAAGCTCCATGGCAGTTTCAATTCCTGATTGTCACGATCGACTACTTCACTAAATGGGTGGAAGCCGAACCCTTGGTGAAAATCACAAGCAAAAACGCTCTCAACTTTGTCTGGAAAAATATTGTGTGTCGCGGCATCCCGATATCCTTGTTTGAATAATGGGACGCGATTCACGATAAGGTCTTCTAAGAGTGGTGTCGAGAGCTTGATTGACAAAATTCACCTCGATGGCCCATCCTCAAGCAAATGGTCAAACCGAAGTCACCAACAGGATAATTGTGAAGGGACTCAAAACTCGCCTCGACCGAGTCAAGGGCAACTGGGTGGAAAATTTACCACAAGTCTTATGGTCGTACCGCATAACACCTCAGACGTCGAATGGAAAAACACCCTACAGTTTGGTGTATGGAACCGAAGCAGTAATCCCGGCAGAAATCGATATGCCGAGCCCCCGTACCATCCACTTCTCAGCTGACATAAATGGGGAGAATCTACGAACTGACCTGGATCTACTAGAAGAGAAGCGAGACCTCGCCTACATTAGAGAAGCTCGGTACAAACAACAAGTAGCTCGGTATTATAACCAGCGCGTCAAATCCCGATAATTCCAAGTAGGCGACCTCGTACTTCGAAATAACGAAGTCAGTAGAACTACAAAGCTCGGTAAGCTAGAAGCCACATGGGAAGGACCATACCGAGTTGAAGAAGTCCTCGAAAAAGGATCATATAAGCTCGCCCACTTATCCGGTGAGCAAATACCTCATACGTGGCACATCATTCATCTGAAGAGATATTTTGCATAAGTTTCAAAAGAAATTGTTCATTTAGTTTAGTTAAGTCGTGTCTTTAGGTCCTTTTCTGTTGTCACGTCGTGTTTCATTAATAAAATCTTTTCTTTATTTACTTCACCTGCTCAGTCTTGCATATTTCATTTGTCACTTATGCATACCACCTCTTCCCCAATATAAAATACCCTCTAAGGAGGACGATAAATACCCTCAAAGAGGATGATCAATACCTCAGGAGGATGATAAATACCCTCAAAGAGGATGATCAATACCTCAAAGAGGATGATAAATAAATGCGTGAGGACCACCCTATCGACACTTCTCGACAAATAAGGAACCTATACCTTCGTTTAAAACGAGGACGAACTACCTTCGTTCAATACGAGGACGAACTACCCTCATTTATTTCGAGGATGAACTACCTTCATTTATTTCGAGGATGAACTACCTTCGTTTAATACGAGGACGAACTACCCTCGTTTATTACGAGGACGAACTACCCTCGTTTATTTCGAGGATGAACTACCTTCGTTTATTACGAGGACGAACTACCCTCATTTATTTCGAGGATGAACTACCTTCGTTTAATTCGAGGACAAACTACTCTCGTTTATTTCGAGGATGAACTACCTTCGTTTATTACGAGGACGAAATGCATCTGATGTTTGATAAGCGGAAAAATCAACACAAGGCAAATTCCTTCTTATTTCCAAAGTATACAATGCATACAAGACATTACGAGGACGATGAAGGACCGGAGGTGGGAGAAGTTAAGCGATCTCTACAAAAATCGTGGTTCGTAGTTCATCTATGCTCACCCTACCCTACCTCTACCTCGTCCTCGATCGACACCAGAGCTCGGCCACCGACCTCATGTCTCGCCACACGACCCGGTTGCTCAATGGAGCGTCTCTCTTGGGCATAGAACTCCGGAGAAAGCGGATCTACAATCCTAGGAGGCCTCGGCGAAGAAGAAGCCTCGGACGTCGAAAGAAACCGCTCAAGTTGTGGATGACGAGCTACAACATCTTGTATAGACGCCTATTTTTCTCGTGTCGACCAGCTGCTCCCGAAATTGCCGAGTCCCGGCCGTACTCACGTTCGTAGCTCGAACACCGGCTACGATCTCTAAAACTTTGGCTTGACCTCGAGATGGTCAATCCACCACCTCGGCGAATAACCGCCTCGTATTCGGCGTGCTCCTCGACGACCGATTTGGCATCATCCTTCGCGATCTCGAGCTTCTCCTCCAACTCTAAAAACCGAGCTTGAAGCTCGTCAAACTTCTCTTGAGAAGCCCTGAATTTGATATCGGCTTCCTCCTGCACATGCCCAAGCTTGCCCTCCAAATGAAGGACCTCGACTTCCTTCGCTTCGAGAGCTCGGTTCAAAAATTTTATTTGGTCCAGCCAAGGAGACATGTCAACAGGTTCAAGAACAGACTGAGACAAAAGCAAAGAGAAGCATACTTCAATAAAATTGAGAAATTTTATTCAAGCCTTTAAGGCAGGATAATGTCATGAGTACATATACATTAAAAAGGGGATCAACTGACCCTCCCAGCCTTCTCCTCGGGGTCAACGGCTTGCCTCCTCCGAATCTCGCCGGCAAAGACATGCGCCTCCTCCCTAACCTCCACAGCCTCGGCAGTCACCGCCGCCCTCGGCTCCTTAGCCAGATCAGCCATTATAGCTTCGATCAGGGCGTCCCGGTCCACCGAGCATGCACGGACTGACTCCGCAGTCAGCAAGGTCGAAGAGGAGGCCAGGCTCTCCAACACGGGCAAGCTCTTCAGGCCGCCAGCAAGGACCTCGGCATACGCCCGCAGCAGGGCCTCATTCTCCATCACCTCATACCCGTACTTGGACTTATCCAACTGCGGGTAATCCTCGGCAACTTCATCGAGAGTGGCCGCTGCCACGCGCGTATTCAGGACCTCGGCCAAATCGCCGGCCAACCCGAAGAATCTCCTGGACAAGAACAACCTCTCCGCAAAGGCACGGAGAAGCTCTCCTTGCGGGGCCGCCGCCTCGGCCTCCCGACGTCTGGCTGCCTCCAACTCGGCCTTCAACAGGCCGACTTCGGCATTTGCCGCCTCGGCTGCCTTCAACACCTCGGTAGCCGCCACAGCCGCGATCTCCCTCTTGGCCGCGTCCCGAGCTTTCGCTTCGGCCTCGGCCACCTCTAGGACGAGGAGGGTCTTCTCCTCCTCCAACTCCCTTGAATACCGAGCCACCTGGTCGAACCGGGCGACGGCGTCATCCAGATAATCCGTCATCTGGCTGGACGCCCTGGCGAGCTCGGTCTTCATGTACTCAGTCCCCTATGCAGAAGTCACCCATGTCAACAAAGTACATCAATACATAACTTGGTGGCGTGCAAACAAATGCATTACCTCGGGGAAGGACCGACGTGCGACCTAGGTGCCAACGATCTTGCAATCATCATCGTCGGCAGGAGGAGAAACCGCGTGTCTTTCCTTGAAGGGGCGTGGCATAGATGGGGGCGAAGGCGACCTCACTTGGACTTCGGCCCTCTTAGAAGAGGCCTTGGCCACATCCTTCAGTGCCAAGGTGGAAGGCTCGAGACCAGAACTCGACCTCTTCCTTTTCTTCCCTTTAAGAAAGTCTACTGCAAAGATAAAATGAACGCCGATTAGAACATAAAGCAAAAAAATCAATCAAAGAGCTGTAGTGAAAAAGGGGGCCTCACCCTTCACCGGTTCTACCGAGGTAGCAGGATCATAAGGGCTCAGCCCCGCAGCGGCGAGCTCGGCCTCCGAAAAATCTTCATCAACAAGGCCAGCCCTTTGCAAAGACTCCTCTAGGCCACCGAAGCTCTCATCCGTGGCCATATCCACCAGCTTCCCTGTATTCCAGACGAACCGGAGGGACTCATCGAACCGACAAAAGAAGAACTTTCACATTCGAGATCTTTGACTTCGGTTTTACTTTGAAACTACGACGAGGTGATAAATAATACCACCTTGCGCTAGATTTAAATTGGAAAAACCTAAGGACAAGCCCTAGGGTAAGAGGAAAATTATGCCGATGAGCATAGACACCAAGGCCGTCAGCTGCCGAAAAGAATTTGGCATTATTTGGGAAGAGGTATGCGAACAATTGTTGCGATTCGACATACACAGAAGGAAAAGGAAGACGAAGACCGCACCGAAGGCTGTCCTCGTAAACCGTGAGAAAACCCTCCAAAGGGGCACAGGCCCTATCCTCCGGACGGGGAGCGACCAACTCAACAGATTTCGGAATAAAAAATTTGGAGGCAAGCTCTATTATTGCAGGGGCTTCTAGATATGAAGGAAAAGAAGAAACCCTACCAAAATCCCTCAAAGGCGGGAAACCTACTCTACACACAGAAGGAATGAGGGAATCAAGAGTGAAAACTTCTAAAACCACCGGCGAATCCGGTGGCGACAGTGACACATCACGGCCTTCATGGCCGTGAGAATCCTCGAAGAAGAAGAAGAAGAAGAAGAAGAAGAAGAAGCCATCAATAACTTACTTGTTTTATGTGGCAAATCGAAGAAGATGGCACTGAAACTCTGGCGAGAACGACAATGGCGGACAGACTGAACACTTTGTGTTTCTCAGAAAGACAGAACTTTTTTGAGTTTGAAAGATGGAGGCGGATAAAGTAAAATGGGAAAAGGCATATCATGGAAGTTATTCCCCCAACGTGCACTTTATCGGGACCCCAACCGCCGTACGCATTAAATGAAGGTGCCGTATTCCATGTTCGACATCGGCAGGACATCCCGCGTTCGACCTCGGCACGATGTTACACATTCAACCACGGCGTCATATATCCGACCTCGACAAAATATTACGTAATCGACCTCGGCAAGGCGACAAGTATTCGACTTCGGCCAATAAGAGCCGAGCGACATACAACTTCGGCATGACACCTCGGTAGGGCAACGAGTATTCGACTTCGGCCAACTAGAGCCAAGCGACATACAACTTCGGCGGGATTGTACGCGCTCCACTTCGTTAGACCACAGACTTTGACGAGGCAACGTCAGAACCACTGTCCCCCCCCTTCATCACGACCTCACTTCTACGTCTTTTTGGGGGGGATGTGATAGGATATGGCCCAACTACTAGGCCCAAGCATCAGGTCCAATATAAATGGGCCCCGACATTAAGCTCGGCCTATGCAAGTTCGGCCCAAGAAGACTCCTAAACCAACTACAACTCAAATCACAAGTGGAGACGCAGAAGATTCGGATGCATATCTAAAAGAATCCTTATGAGAGAAGACTTTGTATTAGAGTCGAACTCAATATAATGGTGTATAAATAGAGGCTAGATTAGACGAAAGAACATCATCTACACTCGTTGTAATCGCTTCTTACACACTCAATACACATATACTCTCTTGCTCCGTGGACGTAAATCTATTTCAAAAGATCGAACCACGTTAATTCCTCGTGTTTATTGCGCATTTATTACCTTACGAAATTAAGATCGATCAAATATGAAATCCAAGATAAAGTTCGCTTAATCATGTAAATGAAAATGTAGTACTATATTGTTATGTGCTTTAATCTAGATTTCTTGAGGATGATTGCAAACTTTGATCGCACAAGTTTCTGAATTAACAAATGGTCTCATTAGGACGAGGCCAATCTCATACATATTCTCGATCTTCTTCGTCGTTGTTCCCTTGGTTTTTCTCGCATAAAAGTTGAGGATAATTCTTCAAAATATATCAAGTGGGTCAGATCATATACCATAGGTCACCAATGTTAGTTAATATCTATAAGCTTGTGACTCAATTTTCATCCAAAAAGTAGAGTAGTCGGCTGAACAGATAAAACATGACATTAAGAGAAAGAAAAAAAGAAAAAAGAAAAAAAAAAAGAATCAGGTGAACACAAATTTTGATGATCAGGATTCCATTATTATATATCTAGGAACTAAAGCTGAGAAATAAAAGTAGTTACTACCATTATCAGAAAAACTACTGCTAGCTATATTTTACATCACTGATTAGAGGGAAAAAGCTGCAATAGTATTTATACAAACAAACATTTACAAAGGAAGTCTCTGCTATGCATGCTTAAAACCCTAATCACTAAACCTAGCTAGTTGCAGCTACTTGAGCTGCTTGCTTCTCTTCAACAATAAAACATGACTCTTTTTACATTTTCTTTGAGGGCCGGAAGGGGGCGAACACCCGAATCTCCAGCTACTGGGGCACCCTTGCCGCTACTACCTTCCTGCACATCCGGCTCCATGTAGAATCTTGCTCGGAAAGCAGCCAAATGTGCGTAGTAAGCCGGGGGAACTGCATCAAATGAATAGGATATCATCACCTTGATTTACTATAGTTGGTAATGAAAATAATGTCGAGGGATTCTTGTGTAAGACCCTCTGAACGGGGTTAGTCAAGATCTGAATCTCAAATACTATTAAACATCTTCAAAAAATTACAAATATGCCCAGACTCACATTACTAAAAGTTGATGCTTAAGTTCTCAAAGCTAGAGTTAGCCTAGTGTTGAAAACTAGGGGGTCGAATGAAAAGTGGTGAAGAGGAAGAAAATCGTGTAACTAACATGACATGCAGATTCCATTCATAATCAGGAACATTCTTAGATCTTTCCTAGTTCCAAGTAGAAAAAAGCATATATGTATAATACATATATCTGTTCCTATCAATGTTCTTAAATGTCGCCCACAAATGAAAAGGGTTTAATGTTAGTTCGTACGCAGATTTTCTACCAAATGCATTATGTTTATTTCAGTAATTTTTTACTAAAAAGGAAATGAATGTCATGACTTACCCACTGATACTGAACGTGTACACCTAGCATATGTATAACAGAGATTGTTCGTTAATGACTGAATCCCATCTGCGGTGAAATTGTTTTCGTCCCAGAGTACATGGTAGTGAGCCGGCCGACTTGTTCCCTGCAAGTTATATAATAAATGCACGTTCAAAGTAAGTGTACAGAATGCAGTAGCTTCAAAATTATTAAATTTACATGTAGCTGGTTAAGATGCAGCTGTTTTGCTAGTCAAATTACTCAAACCAAAACGAAGGGAAAAAAAAAAAAAAGAGCCAAAACTTTTACCTGAATTCCTGCGTGACTACATAAATAGAAGTCGAATTCTGTTGGATGGCAGATTTTAGAATCAACAACTGTGCCTGCATAAAAAAGATATTGGCTAAAACACAAGAGGCGCAAACCAAATCTATGTTATATCCTGCATAATAAAAGTTACCAGGCAAAATATTTCCACTTCTGTCGATGCTGCTCTTGTCTCTATGATTATTCGCAAACAGTCTCGTATGATGTCGCTTCTGAACTACGATAAATGTTACAGGTGGCTGGTAATTTGGCTCCAAAGAGGCACAAGCCTGCATAAGACTTCATTTATGATGGCCATACTTACATGATTAAGTTACAGTGATATTTCGGGTCATTTTAAGGGTTATACCAAAAAAATGTGGGGGTGGTGGTGGGGTGTGGGGGGGGGGAGGGAATTGACATGGTAAGTAACTCTAGAATACACAAAGGATTTCCTTTCTAAATCGTTTCTTTCAAATAGAAATTTTAAATAAGTCGTATCTTGCTCAGACCAATAAATAGAGCTGAAGTTATAGTTAAAGCCACTAGTGGAAAACCGAAATAACTGGTTATAGTAAGCATGAAGGGGCTAAATGAAATCTGGTATTTTTATACATATGTTTCTAAAGCATTTACCTAAGTTTCCATTTTCCTAAAACAGGAAGATATACAAAAATACCAATTGAAAGAATAAGTTCAATTGCAAATTTTTGATTCATCTATCATTACCTTTCGTATAGCATCCAACTCAAACAGTAGCACTTGGTAAAATTGCCCTTCACTCACACCATCCCTGCATATTTATTAAGCCAAAAATTAGATAAATATGTTCACATCAGCAACGGATAAAACAAACAAAGTAGCAGAAATGATTATTCATGATAGGTTTGAAGTAAAATTTTGCAACTGTTGAGGAATTTACACCGACCTGTAAAATATTATCCTCTGTGGCTTCTGACCAGTTGCCTTTCTAAAAGAAACCAAAAGATCCCTGCAGAGAGCAAAACAGCATGATCGTCAAGAGTCTAAAAGATTACTATAAGCAAAATCAGAGGCATCGAAGAAGGGAATAACACATACCTGATCATGCCTCCGCTGACCGTGCCACGAACAGGATCGTGCCAAGTCTTGTACAAATCTTGTATCAATTCTTGTCGATGAGCTTGAGCGCAAACTAATCCTGCATACTTTGTGACCTCGGGCCAATCTTGAGATGCTACGACCTACATTCCGGCAACATACTTTAGCAAGCATGGAAGGATATAATTTACGATTATATCCAGAAAAGAGGGCTTCATTTAGAAACTTTACAGCAGCAATTGAAGGACTCGTCTCCTCTCCATTTTCAGGATGTGTAACATCGGCTCCAAATATAATTGTTGGTATGTCACTGACGAGAGGTATTCTGCAGCTAATAGCGTCCAAAAGAACCGTGTTTCTGCCGCCCATCTGTTCAACAAGATAGAAGTTTAGATAGAAGTCAAAGTATAAAGTTTGAGACAATTGTTTCACACCTTAACATTTATTTTCAAGGATACATTCGCCAAATATTGCTTGTTGATCTTGAAAACATGTTTCGTCAGGCAACATTGGGATATCAAACCAAGGTCTGTTTCACATATTCGCTTCAGGTCCCCTATCAAACAGAAATCGATGTTATGTTTATTGATAAGAGAAAATCTAATTAATGTCTCACTTTTTCAAGATTTTACCATATAGGGACCCATTGTTGTCAGGCAAAATAGCCAACAGAAGCTCCAATTCTTTTCCTTTTAATTTGTTCATGCATGCATGATAAACATGCTTTAACGCTTTCTCAACTTGATCCGGCCAAGTACTGTAGAAAGGAATAACTGGTTCTGGATTAAATTCCTGTAGGATGTGTTGGCTTTAATCAGATTATATAGAGAATGAATATAGACGGACAACATAAATATTAAGGAAAGGATGTTATACCATGCCGGATACTTGGCACATTTGGGCCAGCTCGTTGCAGAATCCTCGAGCAATGCTATCTTGAACACTTCGTGAGAAGTTAATGCATGCCCACCGGCTAACAGTCATGCCATTTATCATTTTCTGTGCAAGTAAAATCACCATCATGAAATATAAAATGGCATTATATGTGTCACATAATAGTATCGTGACAAAAACAACGAGAAGTGAAACCTTGTTCATCATATTCCACTGGCCAACTTGCGGCAGGCAATCTTTTTCTTTTCCTGTCTCGTGATATTTCAACTGCATTAATAGACAACACAAGTTAAAGAATGAAGTTTATATACATTTTCAAAACAGCCAAGATTCCAGAGGCAGCATTCTCACCCATGGGGCGGGGAGAACTCTCGCCTCAACTGATGCCAGTTGCTCACTGATCTGAATTCCAAACTCCTTTGCATAAGGATCTTGATCGTAGCCATTGTGTTGGACAGTCTGCGTTTCAAGAAATCAAGCAAACAATTGTTTCAAAATCATGGTCAACTAATTCCATTTTTGTCTCCAATTGTTTGAATATAACTCATCTTAAACTCACAACTATAAATTTAATACAACTGTGTAAATACAATTATATTACACATTTTAACTACCAAATATTCATATTAATCAAATTATAACTAGAGATCAGAATGAAACTCTAATATGTATGGTTTTTCAAAATTTTAATTGAATAATTGTCCTATTTAAATTAGAAATATTCAAGTACCTTGTTCTTTTTCCCTTAACTGTAGAAAAAATGGAATTTCGAACATAAGATATACATCCAGTATGTAAGAGGTAAAGTGAAAACAACAGGCATCTTCTACCTGCAAAATGTCATGTTCCCGATCCCTTGGTCTTTGGCACGTGACCTTTAAAAGGGAGGTGATTTGTTTCTCACTCAACCTTTTAGTATACCTTTGGCCCTCAACGATTTTACACGCCTGAAATAAAGAGTATTAGACCACTGACGGGCACTAGAAGTAAGACAAAATCTTACAAAACAAAGTGCCGACTTCTGACCTCCATCGGCAAATAGTTTGCCTTCTTCTGGTTTCCTACTTGAAGGCAAGGCAGATGAGTATACTGAATCGTGAATCCGTACATCTCTTGGAAATATTCGACAACCGACTTCATAGTCGAGTTATCATCAACGGGAAATCTGAAATATTAATCAATTAGCAAGGAGGGCAAATAACAAGCACTGCAAGAACAAATTTGTATGATATGAAAATGCCTTCAAAGAATGATCGAGTCAAGCTTACACTAGCTCTCGAGTCGGTTGGGTTGTAATGCCAGAAACACGATATTTTCTTCTTACATCGCCTCTGTGGGTCACTTCGACTTTTACTCCTCGAAGGGCCTTCTTAACCTGGAAACAAATGATCGGTTTAGAGAAAGCTGAACGATAATCTATGCAGGTCGATTAGATCAAGTGAATGCCTACCTTAACACGATCTGAATCAGACAATGGCCTTGACAAAGCATCGTTCCCCAACAGTTGGGCAACAAATTCAATCACTGGAAGTGCCTCAATAAATGCAGCTGCGGCCATATCTATGTTTCGGAAAGAAAGAACGTTGAATAGAGCAAATAGTCAGCTGGAACGACACCAGGTATATTTGCTGCCCAATGTAAAATTGTAAAATTTGACACGAAAATACCTATGTTGAGTGACAGGCCCATCTGAGTAGGTCTTATGCTCTGATAAAATCCACACCACGCCTCTAAACCATCACCGAGCTTTTGTGGTCTCCGTATATCAGGAGAAAAGAACGACCTTCCGACAGGGCAGAACCTTGTATGTGCACAAAGATGGAAACTTTTCAACAATCAGATAAATAATAATTCAAATGATAATAATGATAATAATAATTATAATTCATTGATCATTAGGCCCATTCATTTGGATAGTCCTAGAACCTTCACACATATGCATATCTAACAAAGATTCACTTCAACGTTAAAGCACTTTGTTTACCTATTCATCGAGAGCTCTCTCAGTACAATGTCAAGAATCTGAAGAGCATCCCTCGGACCATCTGCCCGTTTACCAGCAAGAAATTGGCCCAAATGATGCAAGCTTGCCTTTGCGACAAACTTAATCACTACTTTATAATCCCTTTCTCTCCTGAAATTTTCAACAAAGTAAACTTAGTGTTAAAAATTATACAACTTGAATTAATCTTCATTTTCTTTCAAGATTTGAATCCTCACAAGAGAAACTGATACTTTAATCAAGCAAAAGGAATTTGCTGATGGCAAGAAGTCAGAGAAGGAATAAATTACTTGGGACCATTGATACTATCCTCTTCATCAATGAGCTTAATGGTAAACTCCTTCCAAGCAAAAGGGAGTTCACCAGCTGTATACAGACTCTTTCTTCCATCATAGGCTGGCAATCTCATGCCCAACTCAGATTCTTTGTACATTTTCACGAGCTCTGCCATGATGGCCCGATTCACCGCTCTAGAAGTGACCTCGGGGGTGATCGTCACCTGACATAAATGAAAAAAGTATACCAATAATTGAAAACAACAAGAAAAATATCCATGACCCACTGTCAAAGACACATTAATGGTATACAAGTTAAGGACAAAGAGGAACACAGATTCACTCGATGATCCCTCCACAACAAAGACCCAATGGATAGAGCAAGAAACATCCATCAACATAATTATTGTCAGCTTAAGGGCCGCGAATGTTTGTGTCACATAGCTATCAAATTTATTGTTACTCATCTTGTAGTACTTCAAAAACATGATTAAAGAAAAAACATGATTGGGAAGCATCTTACATCATACTGGTTCAAATCCTTGTCTGGCAACTCTGCAAAGAAATGGTTGGCCTTGACAATGCATTTTGTCCCGAGCTGCCCAAACCCGGCCTCATAGAAAATGCCAACGATTTGGTCGAGCTAGGGAATCCTATGTCTGATCCACACAAGCTTCCTTCATTTCCAACTGATCCATCGTTAGACAAAGCTGGCACAGTGGCTCTAACATTCTCTCTCACAATTGGCTTGTCAGCGGCTGTGCATGGCCGTGAACTCGGTCGCATAAGGGCGTCACCTTGGTCCGATTTCCGGGGGGCCCGCCCCCTTCTCCTTCCTCTGTTTCTTGATGGAGGCGAGATCTGTTTGTTTTGGGATTCTTGAACTGGTGGGCCTTTCCCATTTTGAGAAGTCTTTGAGCTTTTTGGAGATGAATTCATGGAGTTTTGCAGCAGCGGTTTGATGACAAAGTGTTGTTCTGAATTTTCTTTCATCTGCCTTATTGGCATGGTTTATGATGAAACAGACACAGAATTTTGAAAACACTCAACGTAATATGCTCAAAAATAATAGGTTGACAGCAAATAATTCCTGATTCGGATAGAACAGTTCTTTCCTTGTAGTTGTTAAAACCCTTGAAAGATCAATGATTCCATGCACTGAAAAAACAATCCAAAAACAGAGAAAAAATATTTGATGTCAGCAACAACACCCAAATTGAAAAATATACACTAGTATAGAAAATTGATGATGATGATAATGCAGGAAAAAGAATAACACACGCAAGAGAGGAGCATGAAAGAGAAGATCCTTTAATGCAGTCATTTATTTCTATTTTTTTTCTTCAATCTTAAATCTAGAAATGTCACATTTTGTTTTCGAAACCAAGCCAAAAATGAGCAGAAAATCAACCCACCGTACCAAAAAGATGAAGATCGAGATAAGATTATTTGACTCTACTCATTGTACTGTACAGCCATAAATGAAGATGGTGAAAAAAAAAGTAAATTTAAAAAATATATATCTATATATAAAGTATATGGTAGGTGCAGATTTTTATCCCAAATACCCAAATCGAAAAACTTCTTTTTTACAAAGATCCAAACTTTCTCAGGAAAAAAAAAAGTCCCAATTCTTCTTTTTCTTGAAATTGAGAAAAATAGAGGGAACCAGAACTGGAAGCCATTTTTGGACTGAGCAAGAATACATATATGTTGAGACAAAAGAAAATATTAACAAGAAACTCAAAGAACCCTCTTCAAATCTTCGGTTAGGAATCCCAACATCATGAATATGAGACATGAAAATCCTTCAACAATGATGCCATGTGCACAAATATAGGAAATAATATATGCAAATCATAGTAATACATATGAAAATCTAATCAAATAGTAGAAATACACAGAAGACAAAGCCATACTGCTTCTTGTCCCCTAACCAAAACCAAGAGTAGCAGCAGTGAAAAACAGAAAAGCTTGAATAAATCCAAGATAATAAAGACACAGTACCATACATACACACACATGCATACACATATATGTTTAGTGTGTGCGTGTGAAGAGAAACTATGCATCCTTGGTCCAACACAAGCACAAATAAATGTGAGTGACAGAAAATACGACTGCTCAAGAAAGAGAATAAAAACGCCTAGAAAGCTACAAAAGAGCAACCAAAAGCAAAGCACGAAACACAAAACCATAGGATTAAAGGGAATAAACATTGAACAACTCAATGCGGAAATCAACATCTCAACCCCCAAATTTTTCACTGCTGCGTAGAAAACGACACCTCAGTAACACGAAACACGAACAAAATTTATGCTACAAATATATATGGAGCTCCAAGATTCAAACTTTGAACTCAAAAACCAAAACCCACCATTCAAAAAAAAAAAGACTGCACCTTTATTTCCTTCTATTGAATCTGAGCTTTGAAGCGGAAGTGGGCTTTAAATGATGAACCTAAATGGAGATTGGAAAAGATGGCAACTGGGAAAAAGAGTTGAGAAAAAAGTGAGGATAAAAAGATGGGTTCTCCGAAATCTGATTGTATAAATAATGAGAGAGAGAAAGACTCATGACTGTTTTTTTTTCAAGAAAGAGATGATGATGATTACAATGAATCTTATATACACGCATGCAAGTGCTTTTGATGGTCCTCATCACGTGTAAAAGGCTCATGTGAAGGCCCTTCCCTTTTGCTTTTTCTCCGTTACATACATTTCTCTACGAATTCGAACTATACATACAAAAAATAAGTATGCAGTTCCACTTTAGTGCAGCCTCGGTTTTGTACAACAATTGCCTCCCAGCATAAATATTCAATTATACATACAAGGGGCGGGGTGGGGTGAATGTGAATTTCAATGAGGCCAATGGAGGAAGAGGGCATTATAAAACATACAAGAAGAATAATTCGAACTTGTAGTCCTCACCACAGCAGAGATTTCCATACTCTCTCTCTCTCTCCCCAAGGTGGGCTGTTTTTTTTTTCTAATAAACGAACCAAGATTTTCCCTCTCTTTCTCTCTCTAGCTAGGGCAGCTGCTGCTGTTATGAAATGTCCCAAAATCTTTTGTGTACTAAAGCAGTCAAGCTTTGGTAAGGTGTAACGGTAGGTTGAAGCTCAAAGCAAAGATGGAGGACATGGAGGGCCACAGCCACATATCTAGTGTGTGTGGGTTCTGGATTCAGGGAATGGTTATACTCAGTCCGTACTCAATTTCTTTCTTAGTCGAGCGTAATCCAATTTACTTCAGATCTATTTATAATAACTATCTTTTTAACTTATTATCCATTTGTAGTAATTATCTTTCTAACTTATTTTCTTCAATAATATCTTTTATTTACATTTTTTATCACTCATGATCTATAATTATTTCTCTTTTTTACATTCAATAATCTATTTATTTATATATTTTATGATCTATGACTAATTTAATATTATATTATTGTGGAATCATCACTCTAATCATAATATATTTAATAATTTTTATTAATTTTTTAGGACGGATCTAATATCTTTTTGCTTGGATTAAATTGGGATGTAATAAATGTGCATGCGTCAGTCTGCCTCCATTCACAGTCTATTTAACCATAAAGCTGATTCCCATTTTCTACTACAAATTTCATATTTCTCTAATGTAACGGTTATCACCTACTATATTACATATCGATTCGTTTTCCTTTTGGATTATCCTATTAAGTTGGTTCGTTTTTAAAAAAAAAAATAATTTTATATTAAAAAGTGATTCGAATTTCGTGATCACACATTATTTTATATATAAAATACAACTCTTTTTAATTTACGTGCAAAAAGAAATGCCATGATTCATGGGACGGAGGGAGTATGTTATATGTACATGTCCACGGTATACATAAATATGTTATCCAACTCTCTAATTTTAATTTTATATCAATTAACAGATTATCAAATCGTGGTTTCCTAGTTATGTTCTTGGAGTTTGTATCAAACTCTCTTGATTTAATTGGATTCTTTAACTTTGTGATATATGTTTTTGGTAAAGTGACAATCAACTTATAATATGAATTTTGGTACGCCAAACAAAAATATTTCGTCCTTCGAAATATAGACATAAAAAAAGAAGCGTGATATGTATGTATTGCCTAGTAGTGGTAGAATGATTAGTAAATTATGTCAAGGTCTTAAGTTTGAGTACAATTTGATGTGTAATTAAATTTCTTTGTTAATTAATAAAAAAATAAATGTGACCTTCCTTTTTTCAGAACAGAAATGTCCTTCAATCAAAATTTGGACATCAAATTCTGACTGGGCACATGTAAAATTCATTTTTTTATAATGGAGACACATTTACGTGTAACTCTAACGTGCCAAATTGGATATTTGATACAAGAATTTTTATCCAATTATTTGTTCAAATATATTAGTAGGATGATACATGTGACGATACAAAAGTATTTAATTCAATAATAAATATATATGTAGAAAGTACGATAAATCTTATCAAAATATTTAAGAATTTCATGTACAAAAAAAATCTTATCTTCTATTAAATATATAAAATTTATATATATTAAATTACTAAATTGTTCTTCAAATTAGGACAATGGTACCAAAATTATAAAATTACACACTTTATAATAGTATAATAGATAAATATATTATCTTATATTACTGCCCTTAAATTAAAAAGTAGAATAAGAATATAATGGGCAAATCAAATTTTGTAAAACAAGACTCTTTTATTATAAGTATAGATTGCATATATCGAAGGTTTACATGCCGAAATTATACATTCGTATTTATCCGATGGATACGTCAGTTTTAACTTCGTCAATTTCGAATTGATGTGCAAATTCAAAAATGAAAGTTATTAATCTTTTGTGCAATAATCTAGAAGTCCGTGTGAAGTTATCATGATATCAGATACAATTAACCGCTTTATTTATACAAAAACTATTTTTTAGATATTGAAGCATGAAAGCTATAAAATGTCTCACACTTAACCTTCCAAACTTTGTAAATTATCTTGACTTTGTCCTCTATAACACAACGGCAATAAGATGCTAACCGGGCCAAAATACCCAAAAACAAATTGTTGTTTTTAGCTGAAAATAAGGAATTTATGATAAGAAAAAGTAGATAGAGAAAAAATGACAAAAGTTTATCTATAATTAGTAGAGATACCATGGTTTCTGTACTTATAAGACCTAAACTAGCAAATTAACTTGTGTTGGGACATCAATTTCCCATTCATGCTTAAGAAATAAACGAAAAATTAGGAAGAAAAAGAACAACAATCTCAACACAAGAATTTAACGTGGAAAACTCCAAAACCGTAGAAAAGCCACCACCCACAGAGGAAAATTCACTATATGATAAATTTCTACAATCACACAGTATACATCTCCCTCTCGACCCCCTACACTATTACAAGTCTTTGACAAACTCTCACTCTTCTATCAAAATTCTCACAAGAGAAACTAAGAAATGAATTTAAACTAGAATTTAATCACAAGACTATAATGTAGTAATTGGTGCACTTGTAACAAAGAATTTTATGTTCCTTATATAACATTAAGAGACTCTTGACATTACTTATAAAATCAATGTAGGACAAGACTAATTTATTTTAACATTAGTAAATTACAACAAGTGTGATTTCTCATAAATGTCGACCATGATTGCGTTGTATATGAGAACTTGAATAAAATTTTGATAATGTTGTAGAGATAGATACGCGTCATCATTTTAGATGACAAAGTACAAAAATGCATCTACAACAAAACCTCTATAAATTAATAGTCTTGGGACATAGGAGTTTTATTAGTTTATAGTGTTTTCTTAATTTCAGAAATTATAGTTTTAGATCTAGTTATCATATGTAAAAATAAATTGTTTTTGACACTACAAAATCCATTCAAGTAATAAAACAACTTTAACTGCTTAAGCGATGCAACTTTTGAAGAAGGCTACTACGAGCTTGAGAACATGATTAAAGAAGTGGGCTGTCGTAATAAATAGTTGTTGGATTATCAAGGTGTAAATGATGAATGTTCAGAGGCTCACAATTTAGAGCAAATTGTAGCTGATATCAGGGGCGGATCCAGAAGTTGATAATGGGATGGGTGAAAATAAATACTTCGGAGTATTAAATATCATAAATGCTAAAATATTTCTATGTTTTCGTAAGTTGTCTTGCGAGATATCAATATACAAAATCCATCAATAATTGAGTTTATATTTATATTTTTAATAAAAAAATTTCAATATAAACCATTTTTTAACGTAAACTTTAGGAAATTCATCAACCAAACCACTGTCAAAATTTGGTTGTGATTGAACTTGAACTTTGACAGCTTCGAATGGGCAGAGAGCAATATTAACAAACACTTGAGCAGATGTAGCGCTGAGGAAGAATATGACACATTTGTTTGGCTAATTTTCCCGACTCGTATGAACATTTGAGGATTCAGATAAATAGGGTATTCCAAAAGCATCAATATACGCGTTCAAAATAGTAGGCACGCAATAATAAGGAGACACAAAATTTTAGCTTGGAAAACCTCTTAAAAGGAAAGAGAGGAAAAAAATCACGGGACTACTAGAGTCGTTTAAATCCACTATAATATAAAAATGGAACAGTACAAAATCTTCTCTAAATTATATTAGATGCATAGAAAATATCATACACTCGAAAATAAGCATATCAAGATGTATGGAATCAAAATCGAGTAAAGATCAAGAAAAATATTACCAGAAATTCTCCTCTATTCAGATCGACAAAACCCGACTTTGAAACTCAAAATCCGATCTCCAACGTCCAAAACTTTGGCCCGAGATCTTGTGAAGCTTCGTCCAAAATCACGTGATCTAACTGCTCAATCCCCATAAAACGGAATTTTTCCAAGCTGCGACCGAAAATCCGAGAGGGAAAAAAAAATTGCTAATTTTTCTGTTTTGACTACTTCAATTTCTCCCTTCAAAAATGATGATTGACCATTTTCATTCTTATAACCTTCTTTTGGGCTTTTCTCATGGGTCAAAAATATAAGAAAATTCAACAATAACAATTTTTTTTTTTAATTATTTTGGACTGGGTTAATTTTAAATTGGGCTTAATATAATACATAAACGAAAGAAAAAGTTTGGGGCTTGCCTTTGGCTGAGCCGGTGCAGCTACCCCCTAGATCCGCCTATGGCTGATATTATTGAAGATCCTAATAATGATCGAGTTGAAGATGATTCAACACTACTGGAAGTAATCACGCAAAAGGAAGCATTGAAAGTGGCAACAACACTTCATAAATTTTTATTGCAGTCGGAGAACTCGACACCCAAACTTTTAGATGCAATTAGAAAAGTTAGAGATGAAATATGCCTAGATTACAATTCCAAGAAAATTCAGACAACAATATATTTATATTTTAACAAGTTATGTAGTATTCATAATTGTAACGTTTTAAGAATTATTGATTTATACTATTGACAAGACTTATATTTATAAAGAGATTCTATAAAAAGTTATTATTTTATTATCTTATTTAAATTGATGATCTTTTGAATTTGAACTAATCCAAATCGGGAGCAAAGTATTATTAATTTATAAAGATAATTAATTTATCGAGTATTATTTTTAAAAAAATTAAGTTAATTTGCAAAATATTTTTATAGATAGATTTTCTTTTCCATCAATCGGGACAAGCAAGTTATACTAGCTAGTGGTTTTCTACTTTTGCACTTGATTAAAATGGTATTTAAATTTAAAGTGAAAGAGTAAATTATCATCTATTTTTTATGATGAGTATGTTAATGGCTCGTATCGACAATATCATAATGTTGTATGCACTGCTACATACACATCAGTCAAATGTGTAAGTAACAAAATTATAAGTAAATTGATGAGGTTTAAGTCTCCTTAATGAAGAGGTTTTTTGTTAATAATGCATACTATAAATACTAAAACAAGCAAAAAATACACGAGAATTGGTTACTCAATTCATCTTCATGAGACTATGTTTGAGAACCATGTCAAGCTAGGAATCTTCTATTTAGGGGTGAGCATTCGGGCGGTTCGGTTCAAAATCGAAAAATCGAATTTTTTTAAAACTCAAACCGAACCGAACTGTTTACATATTCGAAAACCGAATCGAAATATTCGGTTTGAATCGAAATATTCGGTTCGGTTTTAACCAATTTAAATTATAATTAATATAAATATTATAATATTTATAATATAATATATATATATTAACCAATTTAAATATTAATAATATAAATATTATAATATTTATAATATAATATATATAATATTAACCAATTTAAATATTAATAATATAAATAACATATATATATATAATATACATAAAAATATAATAATAAAAAATTTGGACGGTTCGGTTTGAAAATCAAATTTTTTCCCCAAACCGAAATCGAACCAAATTAATTTCGGTTTCAAAATTTTGAAACCGAACCGAACTGTTTCTGTATAAACCGAACCAAACCGCTAATTTCGGTTTGGTTCGGTTTTTGTTCTCCCCTACTTCTATTAGAGTTATTCTGAAGAAAATATTATACACACTATAATTATAATGAGATGAGCTATTTATAAGAAAGGAAAAACTTTAATAAGTAGAATCCTAATCTAACTAGATTTCATCCAAGTCTGTGGACTCTAATCCTAATCATATCCTTACTATAATTCTTTCAAGTCCAGTAACTCTAATTGTAATCATATCATGAATAGAATTCTTCCTAATCCAAGGACTCTAATTCTAATCATATTAGACTCCATAACCTAATTAACAATCTTCCATTTGGAGATTGATCTCATATGTAACCATAATTTCTTGACTTTCTCCCATCTGCGTAGTAATGTCAAGCCTTCATTTTCAAGTTCGAATGCCCAATTTCTCTAAGATCACAACTTGAGCCAGTCCGATGGGCCCGCCCGTGGTACTTAGAGTTTGGGCTAGGTCGGCTTCAAAATTATAGACACAAAAAATCAGGCCTAAAAATCAGCCCAAAAGAACCCCGAGCCGATTGGGCTTCGGGCTAAAAAAGCCAGGGATTTCCGGGCTAAAAAACCCGCCCAGTGAATATATATTTTTGATCGATCTTAATTTTGTAAGGGAATTAAATATGCAAGAACACCAAGGATTTTCGTGGTTCGATCTATGAATAAGATCTACGTCCACGGAGAGAGAGAGTATTTGATATTGATAATATGAGGCGATTACAAAGAGTGTAGATCAGTGATCGATCGATCGATGATCTTCTCTCTATTCTAGCCTCTGTTATATATCTCCAAGTTGAGTTCAACTCTGACTCTGATACCAAGTTGAGTTTGACTCTGATTCTGATACCAAGTTGAGTTTGACTCTGATACCAAGTCTTCTCTCATAAGAATTCTTTTAGATATGCATCCGAATCTTCTACGTCTCCAATTGTGATTAGAGTTGTAGTTGGTCGATGAGTCTTCTTGGGCCGAACTCACATGTGCCGAGCTTAATGTCGGGGCCCATTTATATTGGGCATGATGCCTCGGCCTAGTAGTTGGGCCGTATCCTATCATATCCCCCCAAAAAAGACGTAGAAGTGAGGTCGTGATGGAGGGAATGGTGGTTGACGTCGCCGCCGGAATTCGTAGTCCGGCGAGGTGGGCCTAATCTGATCTGCCAAGTCGTATGTCACCGGGTTTGCTCAGAGGCGTCTGCCGAGGTCATGTCTTCTTGTTTGTATATCTTGCCGAGGCATTTGCGAAGTCTTGGTGCTCGACTTCACCGACGGTGTTATGCCGAGGTCTTTTGGCTGGCTTCACCTGACGAGGCGTTATGCCAAAGTCTTTGGACTGGCTTCACCTGACGAGGCGTTATGCCGAGGTCTTTGGCTGGCTTCTCCTGACGAGGCGTTATGCCGAGGTCTTTGGCCGGCTTCACCGACGAGGCGTTATGCGAAGTCTTGGGCCGGCTTCACCGACGAGGCGTTATGTCGAGGTCTTTGGCCGGCTTTACCGACGAGGCATTATGCCGATGCCGAAGGCGTTTCGAGGTCTTTGGCTTAACCTTCACCGACGGCGTTATGCCGAGGTCTTTGAGTTAACGGCTTCACCTGACGAGGCGTTATGCCGAGGTCTTTGAGCTGGCTTCACCTGACGAGGCGTTATGCCGAGGTCTTTGAGCTGGCTTCACCTGACGAGGCGTTATGCCGAGGTCTTTGGGCTGGCTTTCACCTGTCGAGGCGTTATGCCGAGGTCTTTTGGTTGGCTTCACCTGACGAGGAGTTATGCCTAAGTCTTACGTCACTTGGTCTTTACCTTGCCGAAGTCGTATTTTACTTGGCTTCACCTTGCCGAGGCGTTATGTCGAAGTCGCATGTTGCTTGGCTTCACCTTGTCGAGGCGTTATGCCGAAGTCGCATGTTGCCTGGCTTCACCTTGGCTAGGCGTTCTGCCGAAGTCGAATGTCGCTCGGCTCCAATTGGCCGAAGTTGAATACGCGTCGCCTTGTCGAAGTCGAATATGTAACTTCGTGCCGAGGCGAAGGCTCGGGATGCGGCGAAGAAGGAGGCCGGGGCTCTGACGGCGGCCGAGGCGGCGAAGGTTGAGGTGGCGAAGGCCGAGGCGAAGTCGACCTGCGGAGGACCGAGGTGAGGCCTGCGGAAGGCCGAGACGGAGGTGGCCAGGGCCGAGGTCGACCTCGTATTAAACAAAGGTAGGGGTTCCTTTTTTTGGCGAGAAGTATTGCTAGGGGTGGTCCCCTCTTCCCCGAAGTGAACGGAGGTATATGTTCCTTTTTTGGCAAGAAGTATTTGCTAGGGGTGGTCCCCTCTTCCCCGAAGTGAACGGAGGTATAGGTTCCTTTTGGCAAGGTATAGGTGGTCCTCTTCCCAAGTGAGCGGAGGTATAGGTTCTGCTTTGGCAAGGTCATCGCTCGGGGTGGTCCCCTCTTCCCCGAAGTGAACGGAGGTATAGGTTCATGTTTTGGCAAGGTCATCGCTCGGGGTGGTCCCCTCTTCCCCGAAGTAAACGGAGGTATAGGTTCCTGTTTTGGCAAGGTCATCGCTCGGGGTGGTCCCCTCTTCCCCGAAGTAAACGGAGGTATAGGTTCCTGTTTTGGCAAGGTCATCGCTCGGGGTGGTCCCCTCTTCCCCGAAGTAAACGGAGGTATTGGTTCCTTATTTGGCGAGTTTTATCGCTAGGGGTGGTCCCCTCACGCGCGTTTGAGTTCGTCCTCGTATTAAACGAAGGTAGTCTGTCCTCCGTCGAGGGTATTTCGTCCTCATTAGAGGGTATAGTTAGATCCTCGAAGAGGTATTGTTCATCCTCCGTAGAAGGTATAATTCGTCCTCCGAAGAAGGTATAGTTCGTCCTCCGAAGAGGGTATAATTCGTCCTCCGAAGAAGGTATAGTTCGTCCTCCGAAGAGGGTATAATTCGTCCTCCGAAGAAGGTATAGTTCATCCTCCGAAGAAGGTATAGTTCGTCCTCCGCAGAGGGTATAGTTCATCCTCCGTAGAGGGTATAGTATATTGGGGGAGATGCAGTATGCATAAGTGACAAATGAAATATGCAAGACTCAACTCCGAAGTACGTAAATAAAAAGATTTTATTCATGAAAAACGACGTAACAAAGGTACCTCAACTACGAGGTCGCCTACTTGGAATTGTCGGGATTTGGCACGCTGGTTATAATACCGAGCTACTTTGTACCGAGCTTCTCTAATATAGGCGAGGTCTCCCTTCTCTTCGATTTCTACCGGGATTACTGCCTCGGTTTCCTCGATCATCCTCTTTCTTCTTTTCGCCGGAGGTTCCACCTTGTCGACCGCTTTCTCTTGTCCGCTTGCGCTTGGCGAACCGATCGCTATGCGCCATAACTCCGACGCAGTGCGGGGCTCGTACTTGACGATCTCCTTGTATAGGGCCCCAGGTAAGATGCCGTTTTGGAAAGCCGAGATAATGAGGAGGTCGTCTACATCCTCGACTTTTAGGCTCTCCTTATTGAACCTCGTCATGAAGTCGTTGATGGACTCACATCGGTCTTGCCTTACAGTGAGGAGATGAGCCGATGTGGTCTTGGACTCGGCTTTTTGGAATAACCTTCGATGAAAGGCTTCCATTAGATCCCAGAAGATCCAATCTTTGCCGGAGGTAGGCTGTCGAACCACCGCGGACATTGTCGATCGGTAGCTCGGGACAGCTTGCACATATGGATGGTGTTGAGACGTTGATTGATCATGTTGTACTGGAACTGAGAGAGGAAGTTTTGCGGGTCCCTTAGTCCGTCATAGGGGCGATGCTCGGCACCCGGTATTTGTCTGGGAGTGGAGTGTCGAGTATTTCGTTTGAGAACGGGGTGACTATCTTCCCGTACCCGTCGAAGCCGCCCTCTGGAGAGTGGGGCGGAGTTCATCGTCCGAACTCGTTTTGATGACCAGGACCGACCTCGCGGCGGTCACGACGTCCTTTCCCGCGCTGTTCGTCCCTTGCGCGGTTGGTTTGGGCCCCAACTCGTGCAGAGGTATGAGCGCCCATGACTTGGATGCTGGGGGATCCACCTCGTAGTGGTGCCTCGTGTTTAGACGAGGCTTCGGCGTTCCTTTCTTCGGGATGCGGCCGACCTTGTGCTTGGCTGAGGTATTGGAGGAAGCTCTCCTTGTTTTTCTCAAGAAACCCATTGATGGCATCGTCAAGGTTCTTCTCATGAGTGGAGGTTCTCCTCGTTCTTTGTTGCGATCTCCTTCGCTTTGGTATTCTGCTTCTTCATGCAGGATGGGATTACCTTGCTCGTCGAGGCTTTGGACATGCCCTTCGGGGGTCGATTCTAGGACCGGGCTTTTTCCAAGCCGAGCTCGGCGCGTCCTGCCGCCGTTGTTGCTGTTGTTGCCGGCGGCGATTCTGGATGCATGACTTCTGGTATACATCGTCGTGATTGATTCCCTGTAAACAATGGTTGATCGAAAACACAAAATTTCGTTTCCACAGACGGCGCCAGTGATCGATCTTAATTTTGTAAGGGAATTAAATACGCAAGAACACCAAGGATTTACGTGGTTCGATCTATGAATAAGATCTACGTCCACAGAGAGAGAGAGAGAGAGTATTTGATATTGATAATATGAGGGGCGATTACAAAGAGTGTAGATCAAGTGATCGATCTGAGAGTCGATGATCTTTCTCTTCTATTCTAGCCTCTATTTATATATCTCCAAGTTGCTCTGATACCAAGTTGAGTTTGACTCTGATTCTGATACCAAGTTGAGTTTGACTCTGATACCAAGTCTTCTCTCATAAGGATTCTTTTAGATATGCATCCGAATCTTCTACGTCTCCAATTGCGATTAGAGTTGTAGTTGGTCGAGGAGTCTTCTTGGGCCGAACTCACATGGGCCGAACTTAATGTCGGGGCCCATTTATATTGGGCCTGATGCCTGGGCCTAGTAGTTGGGTCGTATCCTATCAATTTTTATTTCCTACTAATTTATTGTTTCTCTTTAATTATGTCTTTTCTTATCTTTTTCTTTAATTCTCTTTTTAGGTTGTTTATTGTTTTATTTGGATTATTTACTATTTTACATTATGACTACGATACTTTAATTTATTTTTCGTTGTATTAGCATATAATTTTGAACTTTAAATTTGTTATTGTTGATGTTAAATTAGTAGTTCCTAAACTTAAATCATTATTTTATATAATTATTTTTAAACATAAAATATGTACTTTTATAGGTTAAAAAAAGTAGGAAAAATTGAAGGGGCTTGGCCTATCCACCCAATAGCCCACCCAGGGCTGGGCCTGGGCTGCGTTGGGCTTTATATTTAGCTGTCTAAAATTTTTTGGTTCGACCTGGCCCGATCCATAAAAGTGTAAAATTTTGATGGACCGAGTCTAGTCACAACCTAAATAAACATGGACGTTATAGAATTCACCTCGTCCATTGCAAGTTTCCACTTGCTCATATCACTCACCTACCTTGTCTGCTCTCTGACTTGCCTCGATGGTGGTGTTCTGCATGGTTCTTCAACAATGGTGTGTTGATTCTGAACTTCATTACTCCCAACCAAGTCAGAAATATCTAACTCAATAACTTGACTACGTGCACTATGAGAATTCTAGCCACTCTACTTCTGTTGCTTCAAGGTTCTGCCATTCTTCGAAAAACTCACTCTTCTTTGTTTCTCGAAAACAATATCCTCACACTGACTCACATCAACTGTCTTGAGGTCTGATAGTTCTTCCTTAGACACAACTTTCTCATTCCCTTCTCACTCATGCTCACGATCAAAGTATCGGAGATCTCATCGGCTAATGCATTTTCTAATCTATGTCTTTTTGTATCTTCATCATCTCCTTCGTGGTTTTGGCTTTGATCATATGGAGCTCAACTGCGTGGTCTTGGCTTTTGTCATCTGGAGCGCAACGTTCCTAGACAATGATAAACGTATCACGCGCTCATCGCCTTCCTGTCCAGCAACTTCCAGTCCTACTCCTTCACGCCTTCTGGTTTCATACCTAGAGGCACAGATCCTTACCATATAGGTGATCCTGGATTTGCATCTTCCAAAATTCGAAATCTATTCTTCGAACTTCTCAATTAGTATTTTTTTCGTCAGCCATCATATCTGCTCACCTAGAACCCGGAGCTCAGATACCACTTGTTACAAAATAAAACACATAGCAAATAGAAATGCAAGAAAGAACATGCGAGAAACGATTACACAATTCGTATCCACGAGATTGCGTCTAGGGGTGTTGTCATGTCAGTGATCTTCAACTAGAGATATTCTAATGAAAATATTATACCCACTACAATTACAATGCGATAGACTATTTATAAGAAAGAAAAAACCATAATAGGTAGAATCATAATCTAACTAGAATTCTTCCAAGCCCATGGACTTTAATTCTAATTCTATCTTGACTATAATTCATCCAAGTCTAATAACTTCAATTCTAATCCTATCATAACTAGAATTCTTCCTAATTTAAGAACTCTAATTCTAACCATATCAGACTTCATAATCCAACATTTTTTTGTTCGAGTCTTACCTAAATGTAGGTCGTGGTTTCATTTTATTGGATTTGGTCCATGTTGTATTAGTTTTGTGTCGTACGAATGATTTAAAAGAATTCGTAATATACTCAATTTTAATAAAATATATATCTTGTATTAAAAAAATTATATGAGAAAAAAATTGACCTCAAATCTTATGTTGGCTTATTATGAAATCTCGCCAAATCTGTAACTGAACATGTTAATGTATTGTACTCACGAGTAGATAAGCAAGATAGGCAATCGTTTGTCACGAAATAAATATTTTAACCATTAAATTAATTTTAAATCAATAATGAGTTACAGTAGGATACAAAAAATTGTAGAACAGAGAATTCAATCCGTTATTCGATAACTAGACTAGTAAATAAGCAAGGCAGGCAATCGTCTGTGACGAAATGAATATCTAAACTACTAAATCAATTATGTAATGGCATATTCGATATTAAATTTGTTACAGAATATAGAGTTACTGGGCACAAATAATCAGTCCCACATATTATACAATATTAAATGGATCTTTAAAAAACTCTAATGTACTGTAAAATTGGAAATCCGAAGCACAACTGCTACCAAGGGTGTGAATTAAATAAATCATACTTGAAAAACGAGGTGTGATAAGTTTAAACTCATAGAGGTGTTTGGTGAGATTCGAACTCATTACTCTCTACCATAAAAACCAATCTTTTTTTTGATATCATGGGAACCCGACCGCTACCTTATGTGCAGACCAGTAAACCCCACGGTCCCTGTCGCAATAGCGCAAACCACACAGACAGTAAACCACACTTGGAAACCAGGGTGTGACACGTTCAAACCCATAGGCGTTTGGTGGGATTGAACATGACCTCCTACCACGTAAACCCACCTTAACCATCGAAATGTCCATGGGGACACAAAAACCAATCTTAATTAGATTTTAGATTCCCTATTAGTAAAGTTTGATGTGATGCATTTTAATATGCCTGTATATGAATATAGAAATCTTACAATGTTTTGTCGTTGGTTTATAATGTTGTTGTTGCAGTTGCCCCACGTTAGCATAGAGCTTTAGTTTCTCATATCGCTGGTCATGTGCAGGATATATTATTATTATTATTATTATTATTATTATTATTATTATTAATAATTTTATTCAATATATGTGATTTCTGTCTTGTGAACACTTTTTCGAAATTCAAGTATCATTGCAGCAGTTTTGTATATTTTTTGTGATGTTTTTTTAAATATTAGCTAAGTAAAAACTAAGTCTCCTCATTTCATTTTCATTAAATTTTTGATAGCCCTGTACATTAATTTGCATCAGTTATTACACATATATTTGTAAAGATAGAGTATTTTACTTTCACAAGAATTGAGTTCTTACATTAAATCGAATTTCACAAATACTTTTTAAGTACCGTTGATTTTCTTTTTTTGTACGTTCTGTCTCTTTAATGTGGTTCCAGATGCACATTTATAGCAACTGTAAGTTTGCCTCGTCACTTGAGAAAATTCAAAGAACAATAGTATTCAAAGAACAATAGTTACAAATGAAAGTGAAAACTTATTTTTTTAAGTAAAAAAGTACAATGACTAACATCTATAAAAGATACTGCATGAATCCGATTGCTGTGAAAAACATAATAAAGAAATTGTATGTGCGTGTAAGGACTCAAATATACATTTTACCTAACTAAAATAAATACGAAATGTTTATAATTAGGGAAATATCAGTTTATGTCTCAAAATTTCACGATTTTTCACTCTATGTCACAACATTTAACGATTGTTATTTTGGTCCCTAACATTTTAAAAAAATTCTATTAATGTCATATCGATCAATTTTCAATGTCCAAAAACTTACGTGACTGTCGGAATTTCATGTTGGACTCAAAGTCAATATAAAAATAAAATAAAATAAAAACGTAAAAACTCATCCAAAACGATATCGTTCCATTTCTTCCTTTATATTAACGTGGAAAAGAAATGGAACGACGTCGTTTTGAAGAAGTTATTCTATATTTTTATTTAATTTTTATATTGACGTGGAGTCCAACATGGAATTTCGGGAGCCACGTAAGCTTTAGTACGTTGAAATCGATCAGTATGATATTAACATAAATTTTCAGAAATGTTAAAGACCAAAATAACAAAATATATACATTAAGCCATTAATAAAAAAACGTGAAGCATTAAGACATAAATTAATATTTACCCTTCTAACTATATATTTGGCAAAGAATCCAACGGGATTTCAAATGTTTTTTTCCTTTTCTGAAGTGGGCAAGGTATAGGCTGTCGTAGGCAAAAAAATTACTTCACCATTTATGAATTAGATCGTGCACTTTGAAAAATTCGGCAATTTCACTTGAACATTATTTAGGAAAATTATTATTTTGGCACATGAAGAGATATAAGAAGTAAAGAGAATTTAGGATATAACTCGGGAGATTTATTATTAGATCGTGTGCTCGTTGTTGCTCGTGTGACTCTTTTGATTGGTGTTCATCATGAGTATCGCTCTATAAATTGTGTTGCTCATTCGTTCCAAATTGATAGCTCTTAATCAATTGAGAGACTTATTCACTTGCACGTTTGTTGGACATTGTGCTCCGTATACTAATTGAACCAATAATTTTCCTATTTGGCTTAAAAGATTTTGTAACGAAAGACAATTATGTATAAAGTCAATATCTTTTCTCCTTTAGAAGAATAATATATATATATATATATATATATATATATATATATATATATATATATATATAATTATTGTTTAGTATAGTCGCTCTCACGGTTGCCATGAAAATAATTATTTATGTAATATATGAAGAATCATTATTAAAAAAATATTATTGTGTATATATAGATGGTTTCCCTATAATAGGAACTAAAACAAATTTGGTGCATAAATATTAACTAAATGGATGACCATAATTAGTTTTCATGGGGAATAATGTTTCTTTATATATATAACAACAACAATCTTTTTCTTTTATAATAATACTTCTACTTTGATAATACTTTTTTATACATTATAATAATACCTTTATGATAATAGTAAATCATTCAGCTAGAAAAATATTAAAATAGAGAATCAAAGTAGGATATTTTACGTGATATCCTTTTGGACTTCAAATGATGGTGGGGTCATGTTTGAAAATCAAACCGAACAAATTTTTTGGGTTTATAATTTCGAACCGAATAGAAAACCGAACCGAAAATCGATTTTAGTAAAAATTTTGCAAACTTGCAAAATGACACCCCTAAATGATGGGGTCATGTTTGGTGGGCTGCAAACTTGCAATGAAAAAGGGCAATAAAAGTTGTGCTCATTACTACTACTCATTACAATTTGGTCTCTTTTGATGTCTTATTGTTTTGCTATCATTATACTTTTGAAAACCTTTGTTATGCTTTTTCTGTTCTTTTCATGTTTGGAGCCATTTCTTATTCAAATTTTATCCCAGCAAAGATTGATGTAAATAATTAACTCTCAGAATGTTTTAAGATAGACATTTCTTTGGGATGAGAAACATGCTTGAAAAAACAGTATTAAAACTTATGACAAACAAAACGCGCAAGTGTTTGTTATTATATATTTTTTTATATTTTGTTTATTAATTCATAATAGTGTTTATTAATTCAAAATTAGGTTTATTAATTCGGTTTATTATTTTCAATTAGGGTTTATTAATTCAAAATTAGGGTTTATTATTCAAAATTAGGGTTTATTAATTAACAAGGGTTTATTAATTCAAAGTTATGGTTTATTAATTCATAATTAGGGTTTATTAATTAACAATTAGGGTTTATTAATTCAAAGTTAGAGTTTATTAATTCAAAGTTAGGGTTTATTAATTCATAATTAGGGTTTATTATTCAAAATTAGGGTTTATTATTTTCAATTAGGGTTTATTAATTCAAAATTAGGGTTTATTAATTCCAAATAGGGTTTATTAATTCAAATTAGGGTTTATTAATTCAAAATTAGAGTTTATTAATTTATAATTAGACTTTATTATTCAAAATTAGAATTTATTAATTCAAAATTAAGATATATTAATTTAAAATTATATTTATTACTTTAAAATTAAAATTTATTAAATTAATTAATTTTAATTATATTTAATTAATTATGATTAATTAATTACTTAATTGATATTAACTACTTAATTAAATATTTAACCTCAAAACTTATTAGGATCGGTGCATTGTTTAATGTATGGGCCCTAAAAATAAGCAAATGTGATTTTTGTTCATTTCTTGCCCTAATCCATGATATGTGAATATTTAACCTAGCTATATGTAGGAAATTATAAAGCTTTTTTGTAATAAGTTCGTTTAAATGTTGTTACTAGTTACTTTAAATTACAATCTTGCCAACTTAAGAAACAAATTTAAATATTACAACATATTTTGTTATAAGCTTAAATGTGACTAAGGATGTCAATGGGTGTGTTTTACTCGGTTCGATCCGAAACCGTTCAAAACTCATTAAATTTTAAAGCAACGGTTCTGGTTCCGGTTTCGATTCCAAACCCGCTTTAGACCCGGACCGTTTAGATCCATAGTTTGATGATCCGGTCCGGATCCGGAACCAATACTTATTTATTGATTCTGATCCAAGTAAAACCCGTCTATTGATAAACTTAAGTTTAAGTATGCTTTTCAATGAACTAGTTTTATCTATACAGATCTGAAATCACTCATATCTCATTAAATTATAGAGCAAACGATTTCGGTTCTAGTTTTGATTCTGGTTCCAGACCCGCTCAGATCCGGACCGCTTAAGACCCATAGTTGATGGTCTGGGTCCGATCCTGGTGCGGATAAAATCTAACTACTGACATTCCTAAATGTGACTTTCTAGTTACTCTAAATTAGAATGCTGCAAACTAAAAAAACAATTTAAATATTGCAACAACTCTCTTATTTCTCTCTCTCTTTTTCCCCCAGTTTACTACAGCAAAAATGGAATGTAGATAAAGGTCAAGTCATTTTCGTCTAGACAATTCAAAAAAATGGCATTTGCATAATGGTGACTAGAAGATGGGGAAAATAGAATTTTCGAAACGGAAAATCATCGATCAGTCCATAGAGTTTGTATTAAAAAAATTATATGAGAAAAACTGACCTCAAGTCTTATGTTGGCTTATTATGAAATCTGGTCAAATCTGTAACTGAACATGTTAATGTACTCACCAGTAGATAAGCAAGATAGGCAATCGTTTGTAACGAAATGAATATCTAAACTATTAAAATTAATTATAAATCTATAAATGAATATAGAAATCTTACAATGTTTTGTCGTTGGTTTATAATGTTGTTGTTGCAGTTGCCCCACGTTAGCAGAGAGCTTTACTTTCTGATATTGGTGGTCATGTGCAAGATATATTTACAGGAAATTAGATATCTATAAAGATATATTTACAGGAAATTAGATTACTTGGTACTCCACCGGATTTTCTCACCAATCGAAGTGGATTTTATTTTGTATTCTATTTCATTACCTTGAGCGATCTTGAGGTAGTCTGCCGTCTTCGGATAGGCCTTCATGGGAGACATCCGGTTCGGCTCTATCTCGGTGATGATGCGGACGTGGGACTCGCGACTTACGGAATGGACCTCCTCACTGGTGGACTTGTTGACGATCTGCTAACTTGCGGGGCGTCGGCTCGGTATTTTCCTCGGATTCGGTGAATCTTGAAGTACACGAGAGAAGTCGGCATCTCGCTTTGCCTTCTCGAGGTATTGTTTCATTCGGTCCTCCTTGGCCTCGTATTTGCCTAACACACGTTACTTACGACACAGGAATCCCGAAGATTTGGATCTTGTCAATCCGGTTCCTTGGCGGTAGTCAGGAGATCGGGCCTCGTACTCCACCTCGTTGTTGGTGGTCGGGAAGGTAAACCGGGGGCGTGGGTGACTTCTTGCTTATCGGGCCGAGGAGGAGGATGCCGCTCCATTGCCCGTTTGCATGAAGCTCCGTCCACGTACATCTGCCGGCAATTATCGGTGGGTTGGGGTCGAGGTTCCTCCGTGGAAGGGTCGGAATGACGAGGCGGAGGCATTGGAGGAGCGATCTTAGCGGTTGGACGGGCTCGGCAAACTTAGCTACCGGAAATCGGCGAGCTTGCCCTTTATGGCGGTGCAGGTAGTATGAGATATCGTGCTCGCCGAGCTCGATGCCACTTGGCTATCGTCCGGATGACTCGGGTTTTGACAAGACTTGTCTCGGGGTAAGTCGGTCGATTACACGGATGAAGTGAAACTGAAAGTAGGGTCGGATCGTAAACAGCATTCACGATGCAGTATTTACCTTTTCAAGGCAGTGTACCTTGTCTCGGTCCTTTGAGTCTTTCGGCCGATGAAGTAGATAGGAAGGCTGCCGTCCGACCTCGTCTGCACGATGCCGCGCTGATTGCCTCGTCAAGGCGACCAATCTGAGGAGATGAGTTCGCCTTCTTTGGGGCGGTCAAGGTGGGCGGTCGGCGGTACTCTTTCGGTGTGTGAAGGCGGCGTGGTGCTCTTCCGCCGAGGCGGATGGAGCCTCCTTAAGATCTTAAAGAAGGGCTGCTTCCGGCGGCCGGAGAGGAACTTCTTGAGGCGGCGGGCACCGGTGAGTTTGTGGACCTCGCGGATGGTTTTGGCACTTGCATGTCGAGCACCGCTTTACCTTGGTGGGGTTCGCCTTTAAGCCTTCTTGGGAAACCCGGCACCTAAGAACTTCCCGTTTTCACAATGAGCGTGCATTTTGGGGTTAAGTTTGAGGTTGGCCGACGAGGAGTTGGAGGATGGTTACGAGGTCGTCGGCGCGACTTCGATCTTTTGGCTCTTGACTACGATGTCGTCGGCGTGAACTCGACGATCTCCCTATGTGATCCCGAATATCGCGTCTACCATCCTTTGGTAGGTTGCTCGGTGTTTTTCGGACCGAAGGCATCTTTCGGTATCTGGCGAACCGAAGTCGATTATGAATGCCGTTTTAGGGGCATCCTCCGGACTCATCGAAAACTGACCTCAAGTCTTATGTTGGCTTATTATGAAATCTGGTCAAATCTGTAACTGAACATGTTAATGTACTCACCAGTAGATAAGCAAGATAGGTATTCGTTTGTAACGAAATGAATATCTAACTATTAAAATTAATTATAAATCTATAAATGAATATAGAAATCTTACAATGTTTTGTCGTTGGTTTATAATGTTGTTGTTGCAGTTGCCCCACGTTAGCAGAGAGCTTTACTTTCTGATATTGGTGGTCATGTGCAAGATATATTTACAGGAAATTAGATATCTATAAAGATATATTTACAGGAAATTAGATTACTTGGTACTCCACCGGATTTTCTCACCAATCGAAGTGGATTTTTATTTTGTATTCTATTTCATTACAAATATATAAGTGTTTGACTGAACTTATAAGTAGGGGTGGGTATTCGGGTATTCGGTCGGGTATGGTCAAAAAAATATCCGAATTAAAATAACCGAAATTTTAAAAATGATATCCGAACCAAACCGAAATAATTTCGGTTACCAAACTAAAATAATCGAAAATTATTTCGGATAAAACCGATTTTTTGCCCTAATTCTGAATTCTAAACAAAAACATACAAAAAACATTCTAATGCTCAACAAATATTCAAATATCTTTTATAAATTAATTACTATAATATTCAATAGGATACTCAATGACTTATAACTAAATCATCTAATTTTGCAATTAACTTATAATAATTTCTATAGACTCTAGTAAGATAACCATTTTAGATCATCCTAACACTTATATAGTTATATGCTTTATGAATAAATTAACTACCATTATACATTTATATAGCCAATGACTGAGAAGTATACCTCATCCTTGAAGGAATTGTACACAACGGCAAGAATTTTTAAAAAAGCATTGAATAGTATTTGGGAGTTTAACTTTTCGACTGGAAAGACAGAGTAGCAACTATTGTATATGTTTATGTTGTACCTCAGCCTTGAAGGCTCTTATCTTGTTTGTAGCAGCGACGGCGTGGCGTGGCAGCGTGTAGCATGGCAGCATGGACGAGCAGTGTGCAATGGCGAGTCGACGACGGCGTGGTGAGAAATGAGAGTTGAGAGAATGTATTGTGGGATGGTTGTGGGCGGCGCGACTGTAGAATGTAGAATCATTTAGGTAGGGTTTTTTTGGGACAAACTAAGTATATTTTATTTATATATTAATATATTGTATATAAATATAAATTTCGGGTATCGGATATTCAGGTAAAAAAACTCATACCCGACCGAAAACCATACTATCGAAATATATTTCGGTTATAATCGAATTGACTGAAATAACCGATTTACCCGAACCAAATTAGATATTTCGGTTCGGTTCGGTTCGGTTCGGTTATTCGGTTATTGGAAATTTTGCTCACCCCTACTTATAAGCTCTTCAAAACAGCTTATATGCTCTGTTTTGAAGAGCTTATAAGCTCATACAGAGTGTTTCACAAAATAAGCTCCTAAACAGTTTATAAACTGTGAAAATAAGCTTCAATAGCTTATAAGTTCCCTTAAAAATAAATTGATTAACCCTAAATTATCTTTTATAAGCTTATAAACAATAATGAATTTACCAAAATAATCTTACTATGATTTGTTATTTCTTATATATATGCACTAGCAATATCACATGTCATCAATTTTCTCTCTTTAACTATGATTTTTTCTCTCCAACTCACGATTCTTTTGTTAGCTTATAAGCTCAATTAACCAAACACTTTAATAACTTGTAAGCTCTTGAGATATTACATCTTATAAACTCTTGAAACGTCTAATAAACTCTCTAAAATAAACGTCTAATAAACTCTCTAATAAACTCTCATTTTCATTAAATTTTTGATAGCCCTGTACACATATTACACATTTATTTGTAAATATAGAGTATTTTACTTTCACAAGAAATGAGTTCTTACATTAAATCGAATTTCACAAATACTTTTTAAGTCAAATCTATACAGTTGAATTTTTTTTGTGCGTTCTGCCTCTTTAATATGGTTCCAGATGCACATTTAAATAGCAACTGTAAGTTTGCCGCGTCACTTGAGAAAATTCAAAGAACAATACTTACAAATGAAAGTGAAAACTTCTTTTTTTAATTAAAAAAAAGTACAATGACTAACATCTATAAAAGATACTGCATGAATCCGATTGCTGTGAAAAACATAATAAAGAAATTGTGTGTGCGTGTAACTGTAAGGACTCAAATATACATTTTACCTAACTAAAATAAATACGAAATGTTTATAATTCGGGTAAATATCAGTTTATGTCTCAAAATTTCATGATTTTTTACTTTATGTCCCAACATTTGGCAATTGTTGTTTTGGTCCCTAACATTTAAGAAAATTTCTCTTGATATCCTATCGATCAATTTTCGACGTCCAAAAGTTTACATTACTGCTGTAATTTCGTATTGGACTCAAAGTCAATATAAAAATAAAATAAATTAAAAACGTAGTAAAGCTCATTCAAAACGACATCTTCATTTATATTGACGTGGAAAAGAAATGGAATGACATCGTTTTGGAGGAGTTTTTCATATTTTTATTTAATTCTTATATTGATGTGAAATTCAACATGGAATTCCAAGAGCCATGTAAACGTTAGTACGTCGAAAATTGATTAGCATGATATTAATAGAAATTTTTAGAAATATTAGAGACAAAAATAACAATATGTTTACATTGAACATTAAATAAAAAAATATGAGACATCAGGACATAAACTAATATTTACCCTTATAATTATATATTTGGCGAAGAATCGAACAGGATGTCAAATGTTTTTGCCCTTTTTGAAGTGGGCAAGGTATATGCTATCGTAGACAAACAAAAATTACTTCACCATTTATAAATTAGATCGTGCACTTTGGAAAATTCGGCAATTTCACTTGAACATTATTTAGGAAAATAATTATTTTGGCACATGAAGAGATATAAGAAGCAAAGAGAATTTAGGACATAACTCGGGAGATTTATTATTAGGTCGTGTGCTCGTTGCTGCTCGTGCGACCTTGTGATTGGTGTTCACCATGAGTATCGCTTTACAAATTGTGTTGCTCATTCGTTCCAAATCTGTTGACTTTTAATCAATTGAATTACTTATTCACTTGCATGGTTTGCTGTGCATTGTGCTCCATTGAACCAATAATCTTCCTATTTGGATTATTAAACCAATAATCTTCCTATTTGGCTTAAAGATTTTATAACGAAAGACAATTATGCATAAAGTCAATATATTTCTCCTTTGGAAGAAAAAGCTCTAGATATTTTTGTAATATATATATATATATATATAGAGTGAGGTTCAAATAAGAACCAATTTTAACGTGAGAACTAAGAACTACGAAAATTCTTTACTAACAAAATGAATATGCTATGAAAGTTAATGAATATCATGAAGTTAATGAATCAAAAATTCAGAATTTTTACCGTGGTTCAATCTCATGAGAGGCTAAAATTTATTTTTTTATTCATTATCTTCGCAACAGATTCAAGAACTTTCATAACATATTCATTTTCATGTTCATCAATAAAATGGTTCTCACGTTAATCCTTCCCTATATATATATATATAGAGAGAGAAGGATTAACGTGAGAACTATCTTTATCATGAGAACGTGAAAACCAAAAAATGATGAATTCGCTGTGAAAGTTAATGAATCCGTAGGGAAAGTTAATGAATCCAAAAAAATAGAATTTTCGTTCCTTGAGTGATTCGAAACCGCGTGAAAAATATTGAATTTTTGGATTCAGTAACTTTCCCAGCTTTCATAGGGAATTCATTTTATACATTGTGAAATTTTGTGGTTCTTAGTTCTCACGTTAAAAACGGTTCTTATTTGAACATATATATATATATATATATATATATATATATATATAGATAACTACATCTTAAATAAGAACTAAGAATCAATAATCACGTTAGATTGAATAAGATCGGATAATTTATAATTATTTAATGAAAAAATAGTTAAATTCCTAAATTTTCGCTATTTGAATATTTCATATTCAATTCTTCGTTATTCGCGTAATTCGTGTTGTTGTTCATGTAATCGTAGTTCTTGCTCATGCTATCACATTCCAATCAATTGTTATGTTTATATAATTCATGTTGTTGTGCATGTAATCGTAGTGATTGTACATATGAAAACAGTTACGTAAAAGAATATATAAAATCCTTTAATTATAAGGTTAAACGATTACCATTAAAATTTGGGGATAATAAACGATTTATAATTAATCATGACCGTTAGATTATAAAAAATGAATGAACCAAATTAGTTCTTAGTTCTCAAAAAAATTAGAGTTTTCAATTGATCTACTCCTTATATATATGATTGGGTTCCGTAGTACCCGATCCGCAAATAGTATGTAGTATCAAATCTAGACCACACATTTTGAACATATGACGGCACCATAAGCTGACACGTGACAACTCATTTTTTCTTTTTTTTTTTTTTTTATTTCGCAAGTGACAAAATGGAAAAAAATCAAATCAGTCATCTTTTTCTCATCCTTGGCGGCGGACGATGTTGTCATGCATGATGGCGCCGCAAAGCACCAAATAACAACACCAACAACATATACGAACAAACACAAACAACAAATTTTGAAAGAAAGAAAAAGAAGAAAAAAATTTGAGAACAAAATTGATGGATTTTGAGAAAAAATAGAAGATGAATTTGATAGATGATTGAAAAATCGAGAAAGATGGTGGCTGTGACGGTGGTTCAAGCTGAATTCGTCGGTAATTGGGAAAAGAGACGGCGGAATTGACGAAAAATGATGGATGAGAGATTTGCTGTCGAAAATCATAAAACTGCATTTTACAAAACATAAAACTGCATTAACAAAACATGAAACTGCATTGAACAAAATATATAACTGCATACTGGCACGAAATACAAACATGTATTTTACAAAGCACGTTCATGTATTTAATAAAACATATTCATGAATTTAACAAAATATGTTCATGCATTTAACAAAAGTAAAAATGCATTATTGGCCAATGGGCGCAAATGCGCCGAGCGACGCTGAGTGAGCGAAAGACGGGCGTGCACATGAAGCTTCCAACCGCATGCATTATTGTGTTCAGCTGCATGTGTTTTTGTGTTCATTTGAATGTATAAGTCAGTTCAACTAAATGCATGATTTGTTTTTCACAATCAAATTACTAATCTACCATTACTATAGCGAAATCAACGAAATTAAGCTTAAAAAGTCCGAAAAAATCTCAATCATATGATCTTTGAGATGAGTCGATGAAATTGAGTAATACATACTATCTCAGGCTCGGGTACTATTTGATCATTCCTCTCTCTCTCTCTCTCTCTCTCTCTCTATATATATATAGAGTGAGGTTTAAATAAGAATCAATTTTAACGTGAGAATTAAGAACCACGAAAATTCTTTACAAACAAAATGAATTTGCTGTGAAAGTTAATGAATCTGCTGGGAAAGTTACTGAATCCAAAAATTCAGAATTTTCCCTCAGGGTTTGAATCCCATGAGAGGCGAAAATCTCATTTTTCTGGATTCAGTAACTTTTCCAGGGAATTCATCATTTTTTGGTTCTCATATTCTCATGATAAAAATGGTTCTCACGTTAACCCTCCCCTATATATATATATAGTTACTAGAATAAGAAACTTTTTAACCGCCTTCTACTACGATATATATATAGTCGATCTACGGTTGCCATGAAAATAATTATTTTTGTAATATATGAAGAATTATTATTAAAAAAAATTATTGTGTATATAAAGATGGTTTCCCTGTAATAGGAACTAAAACAATTTGGTTCATAAATATTAACTAAATGGATGATCATAATTAGTTTTCAAGGGGAATAATGTTTCTTTATATATATATAACAACATCTTTTTCTTTTATAATAATACTTCTACTTTGATAATACTTTTTTATACATTATAATAATACTTATATGATAATTGAACATCATTCAGCTAGAAAAATATTAAAGTAGAGCATCAAAGTAGGATATTTACGTGATATCATGTTTGGTGGGTTGCAAACATGCAATGAAAAAGTGCATTAAGAGTTGTGCTCATTACCACTACTCATTATAATTTGGTCTCTTTTGATTGCTTATTGTTTTGCTATCATTATACTTTTGAAAACCTTTGTTATGCTTCTTTTTGTTCTTTTCATGTTTGAAGAGATGGACCACAATCATTTTTATTGTCATCTTTAAAATAAGTAAAATAATATTTGTTTACGTTTCCTGTTTTCTTTTCTTTTTTTCCTAAGGGCTATTTATTCTATCTGATTATGTTGAATAGTTAAAATTAATCTAGCTTAATTGAATTTTTTTATTTTTACGAATTTACATTTGAGGATATCCTAAAGTCTAGTAATATTGTATAATTTGGATTGCTTTCCATTAAATTTAATCCAGTCAATATATGTGGTATTGGAGAAATCCTCCAAAGAAAGAGAAAGTTGTTTATCTCAATTTTAATCTTTCACTAATCCCTTAATTGTAGTAAACAAATAATTGATAGATAAAAATTATCTTATCACATATTTAATCCATCAAATACTCAATCATTTAAAATATTAATAATGAAAAGTAAACGCAACTAATAGGGTCAGTAGCCTTTTAAGGGTATAATATACTTACGATATCTTGATTTCTTGTTTGCTTCAAATAGCAAAGACTCGATCTGTATTATATAGAATTATGTTATTCTGTATACCACCTTTTCGACAAGAAACGTTATATAGAACATAATTGTGATATATTAATTTATTATCAAACTAAATTTACCTAACCACATCAATTAAAAAGGAAATTTTAGGAACTGAAATATATTTTTGTTCTTAAATTCTCAAAAAAAAATGAACTCGCAAACTATGCATACTTTTCACTTCATCAATCATCATGTCTTTCTTTAAGCGACGTAAAGATGATGCACATAAGAGTATAAAGTTGTGCATTACGTTCTTACAAAAATTTTCTAAAATTAATTTTTCTTTAAACATTTTTAGAATGTTTTCATTATGCACAATTTTATAGATATTTTCATCGAATTTATAAGTATGTGCTTGGTTCTTAAATTCTCAAAAAAAGAAGTTCTCATTGGATCCAACCCTACATGTTATGCTTTATATATATATATATAGATTAATAAAATTTATATATAATTATAATATATCCTTCCAAATAATGATTATGTAATACATATATTATAATACAATTCCACCAATCACGATACTGATGTCTTATATAATAAAACATATTGGTTAAACATATCATATCTTATTCCATAGATTAATAGGGAGTTGATCAAATGAGAACTATATTTTTTTGTGAACTCTGCAAACTATGCATAATACGTGTAAAGATGATGCACATAAGAGTATAAAGTTGTGCATTACGAAAATTTTCTAAAATTAATTTTTCTTTAAACATTTTTAGAATGTTTTCATTATGCACAATTTTATAGATATTTTCATCGAATTTATAAGTATGTGCAGGGTTCTTAAATTCTCAAAAAAAAAAGAAGTTCTCATTGGATCCAACCCCTACATGTTATATATATATATATATAGTGTAGAAAACGCGTCCTATACATACATGTTAGATTTGTATTTGCGGTGAGTAAAAGCAAAAGAAATACGTCGGTGAGAATTAAAATATCAAATAAACAATCAATAATTAATTGTTTGTGAAGGTGGATTTTTCCTCAATTAATTAGTATTTTGAGAGAAATAGAGTGAAGTTTTATAGATTGTTTAGCCCACGTCCATTGAGGTGAGAATGAAATACTACCTCCGTCCCTCTAATGGAGTGTTAGAAATTTTCGACACATGTTTTAATAAAAGTTGTTGAATGTATTTATGAGTGGAGTAAGGTCTCACAATAATATAATATTAAAGTAGTTAGTGATGGACCATAGGTGATAAAAGATGTAAATAAATATGTTGTTGAAGGTAAAAAAGAGAAATAATGATGAGCCATGGATGGTAAAAAGTGTAAATAAAGAATATTATTGAAGGTAAAATTGGAAAGATAGTTTTCATAAATAAATAGGAAGAAAATTGAGGAACGTCCCAAAAAGAAAAACTAGTCTAAGTAGAAATGAAATTGGGGGGAATGAAGTGAGTATTAAATTGAAGCTAGGTTTTGAATTTTGATAGTTGCTGTCGTGGGTTTTGTGCTTCAATTTCGAATTTAATAGTTATTTTAATTGTGGGAACAACTTTGTGATCTTCATCTCCTATTCGATTAATTTCTTCAGTTCAGAACTGATAGTTAAGGCAAAAGTACTCAATTAATCTCTTCATTATTCATCATTATATTCCCAATCACAACGATCAAGTCAGGAAACAAAAAATAATTGGTTGTCATTCCGATAAACAAGAATTTTAAATACAAATTGACTTGGGAGAAGGGAAACCGTTTTTCGTGTGTGTTGATTTGAGTCTAAAATTATATTATTATTAACTCGTTTTTTTTTATGGATTGTCTCATTATTATTGATCCGTTCTAAAAAATGAAATAATTTTATATTAAAAAGTCATCAATTTCATGTAAGACACTATTTTACACATAAAACACAATTCTCTTTAATCTACGTGCA
The DNA here is from genome assembly GCA_036937905.1 of Salvia rosmarinus. Classification (NCBI taxonomy): domain Eukaryota; kingdom Viridiplantae; phylum Streptophyta; class Magnoliopsida; order Lamiales; family Lamiaceae; genus Salvia; species Salvia rosmarinus. The sequence continues at coordinate 60,308,879 of CM072822.1, read as the reverse complement.
AAAAAAAAAATGAATCACGAATATTGAGACGGATGTAATACATATTTAAGATATTATGATAAAACATGAAAAATTCTCCAATTTTAAATGAGTAGTGATTCCGCGACTAAAGTTGTACTCGTTTTTTCTTTTTCTTTTATAAACTTTGACCTGTATATATTTATGATCATAAGATTGGCAAAATTGAACATGACATAATTCAAAATGCTTTTTTTTTTGAATCTACATAATTCAAGATGTTGATAGCTAGGCTAAATCCCAAGAACAATAAAAGGAATAAAACAAGAATCTCATGATCTCATCTCATCTCATCATGACAGTGCTATCCGGAAATATTACTAGTTTGATAGCATTTTAAGATAACTACTCTTCCAGCTCAAAAAAAGAAGAAGATACACCACTGTTTATTAAAATGTTCATATTTTTTCGTTCTATTAAGCATTGAATTCTATATTCTTAGGCTAGATATACCAAATATGGTGAGTGAAACTTTTCAGATTATTAAAATTTGTCAGTAAATCATGATCTTTAACCATATTTCACATTTCACCCATAATTGTATGAATTTTTTGATCGAGTTTAGACTTGAACTTGGATATGGAGATGATGGGATATGGCCTAACCGCTCAAGCCCAACAGCAGACCCACGTGAACTGGGCCTGGCCTAGCTACTTTGGCTACATGGTTTGGCCCAAAAGCCCAACACCTAAACCCTATTCAAGATCAACCATATCCTATCAAATATGGAAGGAGATATTGGAGGAGATATTCAAGGATCGAATCTATCTTCAGAGATCGGATCACATAGTAATCTGTAGTGATCCACAACGTGTATAAATAGAGGCTAGATTAAAGGTAGAAGGGCTAACAACTATTGAATACTAGAGTTTTTTAATACATTCATTGTAATCGCATATAGTGAAAGTATTGAGGAATCACTCCTCCGTGGACGAGATCTTTCCTTGATCGAACCACGAAAAGCCTCTTGTGTTCTTAATCGCTTTCATAAATATCGCACACACAAGATTTATCATTGGCGCCGTCATGGAAACTCCTACAAAAGATTCGCTTTCACACAAAATCAATGGCAAGGACTCGTGCAAATGTTAGCGCCACGGTGGAGTCGGCACCATGACACCAAGACCTCGAACAACAAGTTACATACACGAGGAAAAGAGATCGAGGTCGTCGATAGCAACAACACACCGAGGGTTACATAGAGGATCTACCTATACACCATCAGACCGCCGCCCCATCAAGAGGAGATGCCGACTCAACACCGTGAACAAGCGGTTCACCAATCTCACGAGGTCCTCGGCAGAGCCAGATCTCAATTCCTCAACGCCAACATCGCCAATTCCAAAACTTTCGAGCCAGAGGACGAACGGAGCGGAACCTCAAGAACGCCCGGATGGCACTCACGGCGCCCGGTCGCCACCTTTCCAAATAACCGAGGACATTCATCTCGTCGCGAGAGCCGAGAACGATCACCTCTGCATCGCCACGCCCGGTTTCTAGAAATGACTAAGCTCAAATTGAGGCGCCGATTTAATAAAATGATAAGAAATATGAAGTAAATAAGTCGACTGAATGGTCAAGGCAAATAAACCCTTAGGATTTGGGATTAGCTTCCTAAATGAAAATGGAAGACATCGAATGATGTAATCCAAACAAACAACATCTATCCTCGGGATCACAAGTTTAGTTTCGTGCTCGATAGCCAAGACACATCAAAATACTAACATCAATGATTTAGAGTCTAAGCTCAATCAAAAGATATAATTCAAGTCATAGACAAGAAGGAAAATGTAATTAAAGCTTGCTCATCAGCGAAAGTCTAAATATGGAAATAATTCGACAAATACGGAGTGAACTCTAATCTCTGCCCGCCTGTCGCCCATTGATCAACCCGAAACATTTGAAAATATTTGGGCTAAGTACTAATGTACTCGGTGGGCATGCATTTTCATAAACATTTCATAAATCCGTAAAAGCGTTTATCCAATCATGATAACATAACTTAGAAGGTTTTAAAAGAGAAACCACTTCTAAGCATGCAAAATATTTCATTCATTTGGGCCCATTGTCACGACTCTTCATTACTCGCTTTGATCCCGGACCTCTAGCCACCGTCGGATCACATGCCCCATTATTGTCATCGGGACGAACCCGACAATTCATGATGTACCGAACGATCCAGACAAGCACCATAATAACATGACGCATCTCTAACGCATCCGCATAAGCACCCTTATAACGCCTCATGACTTGGTTAGTGCCCGATGGAGATCAACCCACCAAACAACTAACGTTGTACATAATTCTCAATTAATGTATTAGATTAAAAGAGAATCTCGATCGATTCATATACGAGCCTTAAACAGTAGAGCGCACAAAACATTTTATCGATAAACAACAGATTTCATGAAATATCGAGCATATAACTCAAATATACTTTTGTAAAGTAAGCCCACCTTGATAGGACAAAGCTCAAGAAATCACAATAATATGCCCTCGGAAAGCAGCTAATCCCTTGATCGATAAAACCTACAAGAAGCACTAATCTTAATAGGTCTCAAAAGCTAGCCTTAAATTCAAGTAAAGGAGGATACTAGCTTATGATTCGTTAGTTCGAAGTTTTCAAAATATAATTAAATTTGAAAACTAATTTATATCGCTAAGACACCAACAATACCCTTGCTCGACTTTTCGTTGAAAACAATTTAATTTCATAATCTTCTTTTGTTAAATACTTTTTACAAAAGTATAATGCAATTAAATTGTATACTAAAATCATATATATATATATATATATATATATATATATATTAAGGACTCTCGCTAATATAACACATAAATAATTATCAAATTATGCACTGACTAGCATAATTTAATTTATTTAATTATTCTAACTTAATTAATTTCATTAAAAGGAATTAATTACATTAATTAAAGAGGTCTCAATCATAAATTAAGATAATTTAAACTTGACTTAACCTTAACTTAATCAATTAATTAATTAACTTAATAGTAATTAATTAATTAATTAATTAACTTACCATAATTAACGAGTGGTATCGAGCCAACATCTCCTAGTACGGTGTGGTTCGGGACTAACAAGCGAAAGTTGGTGGGCATGTGACGCCGGGGCGTAAGTACGGAGTGATCGCGGCAGAGGATATGGACAAGGCGTCTCGATTAAGACTTCAAAGCGGAGAGGTACATGAATGAACCAAACGCACCTGAACGAGAGGATTTCGAGAATATGCAGATATGGGACCGCATATTCGAGGAGAGCTTAAAGGATTTGATATGTGCTACTCATACCAACAAGACGATCTTCTTTCTGGAGTCAATCTCATAAAAACTCTAAAGTTAAGCGTGCTTGGCTTGGAGCAATTGTGGGATGGGTGACCCCGAAGTATTCTCGGAGGAGTGAGTGAGGACAAAGCACACTGAAAAGACTCGTGTTGGTCTGTGGGATCAGACGTCAATCCGAAAGCCGGGTCGTTATAGGTACGATATCCGAGAACGATCACCACGGTATGATGCTCGAGAACGGTCACCTCGGCACGACGTCCAAGTCGATCACCCGCTGGTCGTCCATAATCATTCACCCCGCAACATCCACGGTCGGTCACCTCGGTACAATTATCAAGTCATTCTCCAAGACACGCCCATGAGGCCGAAAGGGTCAAGAGAGGAAAGACGAGTCGATCCTCATCCAAGAGACGATAGACGTCGCTATCGGTCTCCCACCCCTCCTGAGAGGGATGGCAACGAACTCCCAGGATTCGATCGGTACGGACGGATCATCTCCCCTTTATCGAGGGAAATTCTGGATACACCCCTGCCGCAACGATATCGGGCACCCAACATCGCCGCCACGATGGTCTCGGAGATCCTCCGATTTCCTTTTGCCTATACTACTAACACGGCAAATCAAGGAATGAAAGATTTTCACATGTGCAAGGTCTTCCCGAGGTGCCGGTCTCCAACGCACGACGATGGTTCACCCCACTTCGCCGTAACAACATACACGCTTTCGTAGATCTCATGGATCGCTCAGTGGCGCTTTACCAAAAGATGCCACCAAGAACCATCATCCGACCTGCCACCATCCGCCAAGGACGAGACGAGACGAGACGATGTCAAATTTCGCCTCACGGTTTATCAAGGAATCCTCAAGATCGATGATAGTAACGATCTTTACATCATCAATGCGTTTGAAAACGGATCCGACCGGGCGATCGAACAAAGAAATCACCAGGGAGAAGCCAAAGACGGCGAGTAGCCTTGACCCCGTGGATAACTATGTCAAAGGGACAAATCGGATCGTAAAAAAGTGAGATATGGACAAGCGTAAAGCCGAGAAGAAGAGACCGATGATCGGGAAGGGGCACCGATCGCCGAAGTGCCTTCGATAGAATCAAAAAAGGCCTAATGGAGTCCAGATTGGGACCTCGCTAAACTCGCAATAATCGCTCAAGTCAAGGGCGGAGATATTCGAGCTCCACACCGAGCTCTTCCCAAAACCACCTCCTATGAAAGCGAGGATCCAAGAAAAGTCGAAGGGCATGTATTGCGACTACCACTGTGGGTATGGTCACAACACCGACGATCGCGTAAGTCCGGGATCGAAATAGACGAGCTCAAAAAGGTGCGCTCAAGAAATACCTCGACCGCACCACGAGCGAGTCAGGAAACAAGAAGCGGAGAGGAAAGAACGGAGGTGGAAACAATTTTGGGCCGACCTCGAAGACCGCACACCTCGCCGATGATGAGGATGACGGTCCCAACGCAATGGAACAAGTATACGCTATCACCGGACTCTCCATAGGTACGACGAGGTCGTCATTGAAAACCGAAGCTCGGAGACCGATCCCCGAGGAGCCAAAAAACAAGCGACTTCGGGACGGTGAGAGCATCGTGTTTTCCAACGACGACCCAGTACCCAAGGTCATGCCCTATCAAGATGCTATTACCATACAAGCAGTGGTGAGCAATAAGAACTTCCATAGGATCTACATCGACATCGGTGCCTCCGTCAGCATCATTTTTCAAAGCTGCTTAAACAAACTCGAGGTCGGAGGGATCCAAATTCATCCAGCACCGTCTAAGCTACGGAGCTTCACTCAGGAGGCGATACAACCAGAAGGCATTATCATCCTTCCGGTCACCGTATGACGTGCTCCTGTGTCACCACCAAACCGCTCAATTCTTCCCGGTCAAGGCTCCTCTCCGTATAATATTATCCTCAAGAGATTGGCTCTATGCCACCAAGTCCGTCTGCTCGGTCTACCACTCACCATCAAAATACCCACCCGGTTGGAGTATTAAGTATCCAGGTGATCAGCAGGCAAGCAAAGAATGCCCGAGGATTTCAGCCAAGACGAGGCCTCACTCAGCCTAGCAATTACGTAACCTCCTCGGTTGTCACCCCGGATGATCTAACCGACGACCTCCAATTATATGACGACGATCCTCCAAGGTCGCCAAGGTCGGCATCCGTGGTCCCACGACATTCGATAACATGTTATGCAACTTCGAGGGAATATAGGACGTGTTCGCATGGTCCCCACTCGACATGACCGGAGTTTCACTCGAGCTCATCATTCATCGACTCAACATCGACCCACCACCAAACCGCTCGACAAAAGAAAGGGCATTTGCGGCAGAGCGCAGAAGGTGATAAGTGACAAGTGACCCAACCCGTAAAGCCAAGATCCTGCTCGAGGTCAGTACCCAACCTGGATGTCTAACCTCGTCATAGTTCAAATCCGTGAGGGTGGCGATGTGTGTCGACTATACCGACTGAATAAGACCGCTCAAGGATCGCTACCCCATCCCCGATATTGATAAAAAAGTGGAGGCATTGGTGGGCCATGAGATCTTCAGTTTCCTGGATCTTTAAAAGGGATACCACCAAGTCTTGATGAGCAAGGAAGATGCTCCAAAAATGGCATTCATTATCGACTTCGTGTCTTCGCATCGAAAAATACCTTTTGGATTGAAAAACGCTGGAGCTACCTACCAAAGAATGGTGGACGCAATATTCAAAGATCACATAGGGAAGATCGTCGAGGTCTATGTCGACGACATCGTGGTCAAAAGCCAAAAAATGGCAAGTTATGTCGAGGACCTCAATACTATCCTCCAGCTCCTCAGGTCGGCCAACCTCAAGCTCAACCCCCAAAATGCACGTTCATGGTGAAAAGCGGGAAATTCTCGATGTCGGGTTTCTCAAGAAGGGTTGAAGGCTAATCCACTAAAGTAAAGACGATACTTGACATGCAAGTGCCAAAGACCGTTCGTGAGATACACAAACTCACCGGATGCTTGGCCGCCTCAACAGTTCCTATCCCGCCGCCGAGAAACAACTCCCTTTCTTCAAAATTGAGGAGAGCCCTGACTTCACTGGGAGGAAGAGCACCATACCGCCTTTACACAGCTAAAGGAGTACCTCGCCGATTTGCCCACGCTGTCCGCCCCAAAGGAGAGCGACCTCCTTTCCCTATATCTAGCCGCCTCGGATGAGGCCATCAGCGCGGTACTTGTGCGAGATGAGCTCGGACGACAACTTTCTATTTACTTCATCAGCCGAGCTCTCAAAGGACCGGAGACTAGGTACACCAGCTTCGAAAAAATAGCGTTGGCACTAGTGAACGCCAAGCGACGTCTCCGACCTTATTTTCAAGCTTATTCCATCCAAGTACTAACTGACTTACCTCTGAGACAAGTCTTGTCAAAACCTGAGTCATCAGGACGTATCGCTAAGTGGGTACTGGAGCTCGGCGAGCATGATATCTTATACTTCCCCAGACCGGTCATAAAGGGACAAGCTCTGGCTGATTTCCTGGTAGAAGCCAAGTTTGCCGAGGTCAACCCTACCAGCGAGGTCACTCCGACCTCCGCACTTACAACGGAGGAACCTGCCCTCAACTTACCTAATGGTTGTTGGCAAATGTATGTGGACGGAGCCTCATGCAAAACAGGTAGCGGGGCATGCATCTTGCTTCTCTGTCCGGAAAAACAAGAAGTAACTTATGCACTTTGTTCTCCTTCCCGACCACAAATAACGAGGTGGAATATGAAGCACTAATCTCAGGACTTCGTCTCGCAAAAGAGTTGAAAGTGAAAAAAATCCAGATCTTTGGAGATTCACAGGTGGTGGTAAATCAGGTCTTAGGGAAATACGAGGCCAAAGAGGATAGGATGAAGCAATACCTTCGAAAACAAAGAAATGTCGACTGCTTTGTGTATTTCACACCACCGAATCCCGCGAGGTGAGAATACGAATGACATCCTCAAAGAAATTAGCCTCGTCGTCAACAAATCCACCAAATGGAGGAAGTTCAATCTAGAAGTATCAAGAGTCCCACATCATCGCCATCACGAGACCGAACCGAATGGATGACTCCTATACGAGCTATACTCGGAAGAAGGCGTGTTGCCACGTGATCGGCTCCAAGCCAAAAAAATGATGGTCAAGTCCCAGAGATACCTTATTCACGAAGGAACACTCTATAGGAAATTCTACCTCCAACCCCTCCCGAGATGCCTTGGGCCGTAAGAGGCGCACTATGTGCTTAAAGAAATTCACATGGGTCTTGTGGAAGCCACATCGGATCACGAGCTCTCTCAAAGAAAACGCTGAGGTCGGGATATTATCGCCCACCCTCATCCCGGATTTAGCCGATCTCGCCAAGAAGTGTCCGGCGCCAACTTCACGCCACAACAAAAGCTACCTCAAACCGACCTCAAGAGCCTACAAAGCCCATGGTCTTTTGCGTGGGGAATCGACATCGTTGGTCCTTCGACCGAGCACCGGACAACTTCGTATTTGGTTGTCGCCATAGATTACTTCACCAAGTGGGTCAAGCGAGCCTCTTTCAAATCTCACAAGCAAAAGAATCCAGAACTTTGTTTGCAAAAATATAGTTTGCCGCTTCGGCATACCACACGTCTTGATCTCAGACAACGGTACCCAGTTCGTCGACAAAAATTTCAGAGAATGGTGTGAAGAGCTCCAGATCAAACAATAATTCACCTCGGTTGCACACCCACAGGCGAACGGTCAGATCGAAGTGACAAACCGTACGATCGTACAAGGATTGAAAAAGAAGCTAGATCGAGCTAAAGGGGATTGAGTTGAAAATCTCACTCAAGTCCTCTGGTCATACATAACGACACCTCGGACTTTCCACGGTGAAACACCCTTCAGCCTAGTCTACGGCACCGAGGCTGTTATACCACCGAGATCGGTGCCCCGAGCCCAAGAACTCTTCACTGCCCACAGACAACGAGGAAAACCTATGAGTCAACCTCGATGTTTCAGAGGAAAAGCGAACTCGCTTTCATCAATGAAGCCAAGTACAAATGCCGTGTCGCAAAGTACTACAACAAGAGGGTGAAAGCCTCCACACCCAAGTAGGTGATCTCGTCCCACTGAAACAATGAAGCAAGAAAGCCGAGCGCTTAATAAATTGGACCCGACATGGAAGGCCCATACCGCGCCCACGAGGACCTCGACAAAGGGCCTATAAGCTTGCTCACCTATCCGTGCACTTATCCCGAACCCGATATATCACCCACCGAGGAGGTATTTTACATAGCTTTCATTTCACGCCGGCATTATGTCGCCCTCTTTTTATTTTTCCATGGCACGATGTCGCTTACTTATCAATAAAACATCTTTTTATTATGAGTGGATTACTCGTCCTATCTTATATCTATGTGAAAATTTTCACCTTGGGTGGAACACACTTACCTTCAAAAGGGACGCCCTTGCGAGGATGACACACCTACAAAGTGGGTACTCAACTAAGCTGCGTCGGGACCACCCCTATCGATATTTCTCGACAAACAAGGCAGTATACAGATTACTCATTAATTTGAACATCTACATGCAAACGACGTCCAAATCGGATCTCGTACAAGCAAGGCATATAGATTACTCATTAATTTGAACATCTACATGCAAACGACGCCCAAATCGGATCTCGTACAATTTATACCTCTTTATTGGGAAGATATACACTTGCACAAAGTCTAAATACATTTACGACTAAAACCAAGTCCTAAGCTATATTTGTACCTCTTTATGGGGAAAATATACACTTCGGTACAAAGTCTAAATACATTTATGACTAAAAACCAAGTCCTAAGCTATATATAGATCACTCGGGTTTCCGAGCTGCACCTCGCCAAGAATCACTGAAGCTACACCAGTTCGAAACAAAATCTCCGGGTCGACGATGAATACCCGGGATGAACTCAGTGCCTTCAACCCAGTCAATGAGGTCGGCGTCGCCACGACCTGCTCCAGACGCTCTTTGAACAGGCACAGAGGCACCCCGACCTGAAGTGGATGTCCCTGGGGCCGAGGCCGAACTCCTGCCTCTTGATCTCGCCATCCCACCAGGGCTACGACCTCGACCCCGACCTGACATCCTTCCTCGCCGACCTGATATCCTCGCTCGTCCAACTCCCGACGATGGGGCCCGACCACGAGAAGACATTTCCGACATGTCTGAACCCATTAGTCGGAGCACCTCGGCATGGTCCATATAGCCGCCGCCCACCTCGACTTCTTCAACTCTCACATCGGCTGGAGCTTGATGCGGGCTCGGGCACGCGCCGCCATGACGATCTCAGAAGTTTGGAGGCACTTGACCAGTTCCTCAAGGCAATCTTTAAAGCTCTTGCTGTTGGGCCCCTCCTCGTCCCTTAGTACCATGCCTTCGGCGAACAGGAGTTGAGCTCGATCGTCTGCCTCGGATATGGTGATACCACCAGATCGGTGAATCACCGCCTCATATTCAGCGTGCTCTTCCGAGACCCGCGCCAACTTCTCTTGCGCGCCAGCCGAAATATTCTTCACATTGTATCAAGCGCCTTGAAGGCCGCCGCAGAGACATCCACCGACCTCGAGATGAATAATTCTCACTTTAAGGCTTCGTTCTCGCCAGGCGGGTCACCTCGCGCTTAGCCACCGTCGCCACCCGGTGGCGATGCGTCTTTGCCGACCCCCACGACTGACTATCCATGCTATGCAAGGTCCGAGTCACCGCGAACGGCTCCTCCAACACCACCTCCTCATCCTTCTCAAGCAAGGGCACCCTGACCTCTTTCAACTTGGTCAAAAGATCGTGATCTAGACCAATGTATTGAGAAGACGAAAAGTGCTAAAACAAGAGACAACACATTCATTTCAAAAGATGTATTTATTATTCACAAAGTGGGAGTTTGTACAAAGCTCGGGATCCTAATTACCCCGACGATCAAATCTATTACAAAGGTCCACCGACCGAGCCTCTTGGTGGGGCTCACTAGAGGAAGACCCGAGCTCGCCCCCACCGCCTCACCAGACTTCAGCAAGGAGTTCCCAAGCTCCGCATCTTCATCCTCCTCAGATCGGGAGACGGCCTCGGCCGTCGGGAGAGAAGTGGAGGCCGCAAGGTCTCAAAGAAAGGAAGGACCCCGCCGCAATCACGCGAGCGTAGTCTTCTGCTGCGCTACAGGATCGACTCGACCCGGCCATGCCCGACCTTATCAAAGTCGGGCATCTTGCCGCCAACTCCTCCGTGTGGTCGGATACCACCGCGCCATGAGCACGACACCCAGTCCGAGATGAAGGCGGAGAAGGTCTCGATTCGATGAGCTCACGGCAAAGGCCTTCAACATCGGCCCTTGCCCGCCAAATAGGCACTCTTTTCTTCGCGAGCTTCTTCTCCGCCGCCCACGCCGACGCCACGCCCGCCGCCGCCTCTCGTCGCCTTCTTTAGCTCGGCTGGGCCACCCAAGGCCCGAGTCTTCTTCGTATGGCCTTAGCGGCCTCTGCGACCTCAAGATCGGCCCTGCGGCCTCAACATCGCCCTCTCCTCTCCGTATGTCAGTCGAGACGCCTCAATAATGAGACCGCACTGGTGCATATCTCCGACCGACGTTGCATATCCTCCGTCGCCGTGGTCGCATCCTGAAAATCACACAATAAAAAACACATAGTAGAAAGAAATAATGGCAAACACGGTATAAACCTATACCTTTAGGAAGGATATAGGAGAGCTTGGAACCGCACTCAGATGTAATCCTAGTACGGTATCCGCCGAGGTCGGATCGACCTACCGAGGTGCCGCCACCAACCGACCGAGGTCGGCCACCATTACGGGTTCCTTGCTCGGCTCAGCCCGCCCGCTTTTGCCGGTGGCCCCGGCTCGACGTCGTGTTGCAGCGACGGCCGCACCTTCGCCTTCTTACGAGAATCGAGCTTCACTGCACAATAAAAAGAGGAGTTGTTTAACACAATGAAATCAGTAATATGAGGATATAAGGAAAAAGAGGGGTGCCCTCACCCCGACCCCGATCCGGAAGCTTCCGACCTATAAATGCTCACCGACATCATTCAGTCGCCCTCGGTGAAACTACAAGATATTTCACCGAACGTGTTGAGCTCATCCTCTAGGGCACCCAAGGCCTTACACTTCACATCCCTCATCTTTCCCAGCCCCAATTATAACTGTGCCCATCACCGCAAAGAAGAACTTACTTTGCCACCTGGCACCTTCGGGCCGGGTGCCCATCACCAAAAAGAAGAATGTCTGCCGCAGGTGCAACACGAATGTCCGCCGAGGTGACAGTACACACCTCCCGTATTCTCGACGCTAAAAACGCATCAAGACTTCGAAAGAAAGCTTCTCACTGAGGCCATAACAGGCAAAACCTAGCCCAACCACCGACCTAATGGATATCGGAGTCAACTAGCATATCGGAATTTGAAAATATTATTGAATGCTCAGAAAAATGGGGGCCAATGGGAACCTAAGGCCGGCCTTCAAGGCGTCAACATAAACGGTAATAAATCCCTCCGGAGGGGCCATAGCTCTATCCCCGGATTGCGGCAGGAACTACCATACCTCCGCTGGAATATGGAATTCCTTTGCTATTCTGTACAAATCAGCGACGGTCAGAGACGACCTAGCATCGATCTTGTACTCATCCCAGACAGAAGGTATCGCCGAAACCCTAGCGCTAATACCCCTAGACCTACCCATCAAGGTATGGCAGGTATAATCCCTAATCTCATACTCACTATCGGGGGAGGAAGATGATCGGGCAGATCCAGAAGGCGTAGAAGAGGATGAGGAAGACATACTTACTTTTTCAAATATGGCTTTTCTTCAACTTCGCAAGGTTCTGAAAGATGATCAAAAGCTTCTCCGATTCAAAAATTCTCTCTGAGGATAAAACAGACGAGGATGAAGGAAGTGAACAATTTCTTTATCTATGGCCTATTTAAAGTACAAATAGGCGCCCAAAACCGCCTATTCAACTTCCCACGTGGCCTACCATGACTTGATGTGAGGCAGACGCGCGCGTGGTTCGAGCTCTAACTAACCGCCTAGCACATATGACGTATTCTAGGACGCGCAGACATGCCAGTCTAATCGTGCAATTATCACTCTGGCTTCAGCCCGGTCAACTCAGTTCGGACCTCGGTAAATTGTACAAATCATTCCAGATCAATCCATCTCAGTTCGGACCTCGGCATTCTCCTAACGAAAGACAACGCCGTCCAACTTCAGCCCGGTCAACTCAGTTCGGACCTCGGCAAATTGTAAAAATCATTCCAGAGCAATCCATCTCAGTTCGGATCTCGGCATTCTCCTAACGAAAGACAACGCCGTCAACTTCACCGTTACCCACTCGCACGTCGTCCAAATCAATCTGGACTTCGACAAATCACCCCAATCAGTTCGGACCTCGACATTCTCCTGACGAAAGGATATCGCCATCCACTTCGGACAACTCAGTTCGGACTCAACCAATGGTCCCACATAGTCCGGAATGGCGAAACAATCCATCTCAGTGCGGACCTCGCCAATCATCGATTCCAACCCCAACATCAAAAGGGGGAAAATCCTCGACGATGATTTCACGGTGAGCAACAACCAACCTCGCAAAATACATCATTCACCTCTTTCGGTGTAGTTGTTACTCGACTAATTGGGGGATTATGATGGATATGGCTAACCGCTGTTTCAACAGCAGCCCACGTGAACCTGGCCTGCCTACCATTGCTACACGGTTTGGCCCAAAAGCCCAACACCTAAACCCTATTCAAGATCAACCATATCTTATCAAATATGGAAGGAGATATTGGAGGAGATATTCAAGGATCGAATCTATCTTCAGAGATCGGATCACATAGTAATCTGTAGTGATCCACAACGTGTATAAATAGAAGCTAGATTAAAGGTAGAAGGGCTAGCAACTATTGAATACTAGAGCTTTTTAATACATTCATTGTAATCGCATATAGTGAAAGTATTGAGGAATCACTCATCCGTGGATGTGGATCTTTTCCTTGATCGAACCACGTAAAAGCCTCTTATGTTCTTTACTGTTTTCATAAATCTCGCACACACAAGATTTATGAGGAGACTAGCTGATGGGTCAGTACCAGCCAAACCATTTGATAATTAAGATACTTCTAAAATTATATTTTGATCTACTATAATAAACTTTAGAATTTCATTTAATCTTACTAAGATAATACGATGTTATTGTTAGAAATTAGCGCATTAATGCACATATATAATTATATATATGTGGTCAAGTTATGAGTAATCTACTTGGACTAAGATTTTGAGTGACATAATTTAAACAAAGTTTGTCACTTAAACATGGAGTTATTTGATTAAGTGATTAAGTATAAATTATTTAATGCTTATCCCACATTGATTAATGTACCTTCATTAATTATTTATATAAGTGGTTCACTGAACATTTATTATAATTATGTACACAAGTGATGGCTGGAAAGCCCACATGTGCACCGCCGTAGCCGCCCGCCCACGCCAGATGCCGACTCCGGCTCCATGGTCCATAGTCCGAGCCCGTGTCAATTGGCTTTGGGCTTGTTCAAGGGCCTGGTTCGGGCCCAACGTGCTTACTTTTTGGATAGTCGATTTATCAAGCTCAAATGGATTTGGTCTGAGGCCCAACTCGTGTGGCTCAATTCGTTGGGCATGTTGTGCATATGTGAGACGTCCAGATACGTCCAACGAATCTAGATACAAGCGTTGACTAGGTTCATCCTTAACCGCTCGTTTTGATTACTCTGCGGGAATCATGTAGTGACTCATGTCTTGTTCCCCAGAAACCGTCGTAACCCCCCCTGCAGTCAATAGAGGGACATAACTCTGTAACCTCCAATATTATGGAGGGCATTCAATCCAGCAGGCTCCACTTGAGGGACTATGCTTATAAATAAGACATGTCCCATATTGCATTGCCACCTGCTACGAAACATACTACATAAGCAATCTCTGTATACATTTAACTCATTTGTCCTAGCTATGTCCTTACCTCCATCCAGTTCGTCGGAGCTCGTTGGTTTGCTGTGCTGTCTCCATCGAGACATAAGTTGTTTTATCTTTGGAGATGACATATCAGATCCGAGAACACTACTGGGGCGTATCTCATCTTGTGGAAAGAGACATCCTCGACTCGGCTTTGTTTACAGTTCTGTTTATTTGTAATTTGTGCTTCTCATTCCAGTTTTAATTCTTTTGTAGTTTGATCTCTTCTTCTCAATTTTTGTCATATTTTGTAATCGTCCGACAAGTTCTTTATATTTTGTATGCACTATTTCATAATTATAAGTTTAGCATGTCAAATCTTGATAAAGATAAATTGGCCTAAGTCTCAAATTAAGAAATAACATGATTGAAACTGGCTAACGATCCAATACGTAGATAACTTCACATGACTAGGGATGTTAATCTAGTCTAAAATTCATGGGTTGATCCAAATAGATTGACAATACGGCTGAAATTTTTTATCCTGAAAAAAATGTCAACTCGAATGAACCGAAGTCCCAAAAATTCGAGTAGGTTGACAAAAAAATAGCCTGAACTCGGATGGACGGACCCAAAAATCGAGTAGATTGACCCGATTAATTGAAATTTTCCTCGTTACTTAGTTTTCAAATTTCATATACTTATTTTTGAAAGTTGGTATAACAAGATTTTTTCAAATAATTGTCAAATATGTTTTGGTCAATATTTAAAAGTTATTCTTTGTCTTTTTATACTAACATATGATACAAAACATTTGTTATAAATAAATTATTATTAAGAAAAAATAAATTTAAATTATTTTTTTTCTTGAGCTTTTTGAACTGATTAGCCTAATGGGTTAAATCGAAACCCGAGAATTTAGGGTTAGAATTAAAAATCTCTAACTAAAAAAAATATCAATCCGAATAATTCGAACCAAATATTTCGATATCCCGAATAAATTGATCCAAATCTAAATTGATTGACCCAATTCATATCCCTGCAACAATAATAAGATAAGTGCCACTAAAGAAGCCATAATTGGTGGTTTCTCGATTGAAAGTTAAAGCTCGGATCTTTAAAGCATATCTTAGGTTGGTACTCAATATGCATCTATGAATAAATAGCAACTACGACGTCCTTCTCTCTCCCTCACGTCGCCGGCGTCGGCGTTTTGGTGTCTACCGGCCCATCTCCTCTCTCCCTCACACGGCATGGCAGCCTTGTCACCGCCACGTTCCCTCTGGTGGCATCGCCACCGTCGGCAACGCCTCCACACATCCTTCTCTATTCTCTCGTCTCTACTAAGCTCCTGCACAAAAGAGATCTGTTTCTCTGTTCTCATACCCCAAAATCAGAAGTCTATCTATCCAAATACCTCGCCGTTGCAGCCGTCCACCTTATCTCAGATAGAGTCCTAGCCGCGACTTCATCGCACCCGGCGTTGGTAGCAGCAAAGCAACGCGTACCTCCATCCTCAGTCGGGCAGTAACAGCCATACAATGCCGCCGTCGCTGTTTCCCCACTCTCTTTCCAGATCCGTGACCTGAAATTCCATCTTCTCTTTCTACACCGACAGCCCCAAGCTGCCGCCGTTGACTCTTCTTTCTCTGGTCCGGGTGACAACAGCAGCGAGAGTCGCTGTTGTCGGCTCTCCTCTTTTCTCATGCTTCTCTCTCTCGACTTCGAACCGAGCTCAACCCTTCTCTTAACTCGAACGAACAGCAGAACCCAAGCCGCCGCCGTCATCTTCTCTCACCTCTGCTCAAACCCACACCATCAACAACAATAGAACTAACCCCTTCCCCAACTCACACAAACGCAGCAGTCGCACGGACCACACCGAGCCCATAGCCGAGAAGGTTCACTCCAGATTTTGACGGAAAAGGAACAGTTCTATTTTCTTCCATTTTAAATTGTGAATTTTCAGATTCTTGATTTTATAAGGTATGTTATGATTTTTATTTATTTCACATGCACATGTACAGAGTTTGTTTTGCTTAAGAACATTGACAGAACAAATAAATACTCTACTGTCATGTTAAAAGAAAGAAAACGTGTTGAGTCCAAACTTGAGTATTTACTTTAATTTTCTAAGTTCTTGAACATGATTCTAAACTTGATGGAAATCGAAACTAGAACTATAGGAAGGTACAGTGGATGGGACCTACCTTCCTATCATTTTGGAGTCCCGGAGACGATGCTGAATCGGAAATAAGAGATGGAGCTCCAAAGCTTGAAGAAATCTCTTCTTTTCTTGTATGGAAGCCGACAGTCATGGTGAGAAGTGAGAGAAAGTTTTCCTATTTGTTGTGAAAAATGATGGATGTTCTTTTCGGTGCAAAAATATGGATTTGATTAGGGATGACAATGGATCGGATTTAGATCGGATCTTGTTAGGTTCAGATTCAGATTTAAATTTTTTTGCTTGTGTTCGGATCCGGTCCAGACCACTATATTCGGAATCTTAGTGAAACACTGGATTGAATCCAAAAAAATTAGATCCAGACCCATATTCATACATATTCATAAGATCCGTAGGGTCCAGGGTGTAGATCCGGATCCACATGTTTTCTCTTCTAAATACATATAACACTATAATAATTACTTAAAAATTCTACAATCATCACTATACAAGAAGATGTTAGTTACAAATTTACTTTTACTTTCATGACAACAAATAATATTGCAATAGTAATAAAAGAAGTAGCATACATATCTTAACAAATAGACCACTAATATAAAATTTTTTCTCAAATACAAGGTACATGTTTCTAACATTATTGAGATACCATCCAATTCCGTAACCTAATTTATCCAACTTCGACTAGAAAGAAAAATAATATAATACTTATAAATAAAATAAAAATATATATATATATATATATATATATATATATATATATATATATATATATATATTATATGGATCCATGGACGATTTGGACCGAATCGGATTTCGTAAATCGAGATCCGTATCCAAACCAATTTTAAAAGAATGGTCCGAATCTCGCCCGCATCCATCGAATCCTATGTTTTAAAAATCCGATCCCGAAAATAGATCGGATCTACGGATCTGGATCGGTCTCGAGATCCACCGTCATCCCTAGATGTGACCCAATAGGGGTGAGAAAAGCGAACCGAACCGAAAATCGAACCGAACCGAACCGAAATGGGCGGTTTGGTTCGATTTGAACAAGAATCGGTTCGGTTCGGTTTCAAATTTTCAAACCGAATTAATTCGGTTCGGGTTCGTTTGGTTAAAAAATTCGGTTTTTAAACCAAACCGCCTAATTAATTATTATTATATTTTATTTTATTTTTATATATATATATTATATATATATGTGTTATTTATATTATTAATATTTAAATTGGTTAATATTATATATATTTATATATATATAATTATATTTATATATTATATTATATATATTATAATATTTATATTAATTTTAATTTTAATTCGGTTAAAACCGAACCAAACCGAATATTTCGGTTCGGTTTCGGTTCGATTTTGTACATTAATTCGGTTCGGTTCGGTTTGAGTTTTTTAAAAAATTCGGTTTTTCGGTTTTTCGGGTTCGGTTCGGTTTTGGACCGAACCGCCCGAATGCTCACCCCTATCAGACCCAAAACTAATGTAATTTAAAGTAATTGTGATATATTTCTCCGGTTCACGACCATTCTTCAACTCGTTGTATGTTTTTAATATCTCGAGTTGGAAATAATATCACTAAATAGAAGTAAAAAATAAATAAATAAGACTTGGCTCAATTTAATCTCGACTTAATAAATTAACACGACTTCTCAAATTTGTTGAGAGCGTTCAGTATTTCTCGTTTGATAAGCAATGAGTGCGTATAATGTACAACTAATTATCCGACAAAATTTGGAATACGAACTTTGTCGTCTCAATTACTTATCTTAATATTGTAAGATTCACATATTAATCGAATTAATCTGTTATAACAGTACTTAGAGATATGGGGTATTACAAAACATGTACTTGCAGAATACCAAAATATTTTAAAATTATTCAATAAAAAGTGCAAGATTAAAATGGTCATTGTGATTGTAAATCATCACTCTAGTAATTTATTTATTTATTTTTTTTGTTTTTTTTGGTATCATGGGGAACCCGCTAGTTACGGTGCTCACTGTGTAAATCTCACGTTCCTGTGCAATAGCCTGCAAACCACACAGGACAGGTAAACCACACTTGAAAAACCAATGCGACAGTCACAAACCCATAGAAACGTTTTGATTAAGTTCGAACATGTGATCTCTCGGTCACAGAAACCTACCTTAACCATTGGGCTGTCCTAGAGGACACTCTAGCATTTTTTATATTGTAGGCGGAGCCGCGGTTGGACGTTTCTTAATTCACTGATTGATATTTCCCTAATTTCATGTATTTCATATAAAGATAATAAATAGCTTGATTGGTTATAATGGGTAAATATATAAGGAAAGTATAGATATGGGAAATAAATAAGTAGAAAAAGATAATTATTAAAAATACAATTTGGAATTAAAAAGGCACTAATTGTGGAATTTTGAAAATAAGAATGAAAATTTTAGGAATTGGCACGTAGGTCAGAGGATTGTTGTGATGGTTAGAATATGTATTACTATATAGAATTAACAGATTGACCAAGCTAGATTTTTAGGTAATTTTAGATCCAAAAAATCCGACTCAAATACGACTTTATTAATGGGGTTGAGATCGGGTATAGTTTTTTATGTTAAATCGGGATCGGGTAGACTATAATTTTGGGTAGGCAACCGATCCAAGCCAATTAACCACCCCTACCAGGATCCATAACAAATTGCATGTCGATTCCTATAAAACACATGCACGCAAAAATAGTCGGTAAGAATGGGGAAAATGCTGCATGTTTTTGACACCCAATCAAACATCCTTTTACAAATTAATCAATTCACATTTACATTAACACAGTTGAAATTGAAGATTGGCCCACAATTGGTTTCATAACGGCATATTTCATTCACTTATTCACAAAAGTTGACTATCATATGTCCAAAAAAACAATCCCGCTGTAAATAATAATAACAATAGATAAAATATCTAAATGATTAATTAAGAAAAAGTGGTTCAATCAATTATGGTTCATGAAACCGGTTAACTCACATTATAAGGCTATCATGTCTAGACATCTATCTATATACTATATAATAACAATATCGGATTTCGTATATAATAAGTTAAACTTTTCCTTATTTTTGTTATTCCATTCATGCAAATAGATTTTTAGCAATTCATTTATAATATATATATATATATATATATATATATATATATATATATATATATATAGAGTTTGGTTCAAATGAGAACCATTCTTATCCTAAAAACTAAGAACCAAATGAATTCGTTATGAAAGTTGATGAATCCGTTGAGAAACTTAATGAATTCAACAATTAAGATTTTTCACCCGGTTCGAATCCCATGAGGACAAAAATTTTATTTTTTGGATTCATGAACTTTCCCAATGGATTCATCAACTTTCACCGTGAATTCATCATTTTTGGTTCTCACGCTCATTAATAAAAATGGTTCTCACGTTAACCCTCCCTATATATATATATATATATAGGGGTTGGTTATAGGAGAACCAACACTAAGATAAGAAATGAGAACTAATTATAACCCTTGATTACATCTAATCTAAAGGCCCATAATTAATTTATGCATGATGAGGATATTCAACAATTTCGAAGTCAATCTAATTGACTACAGTATGAGGGTAATAAAGTAATTTATTGTCATTGGCCCCACCCTACCTACATGTCCGCCCTGAATTAACGCATGAGAATTATTGATTTTCATGTTCACTACAATTCTTTCTCCTATGGAAAACTTAACCATAATCTGCAGAATAATCATTATGATTTCATAGGATTTAATATTTGAGGCACAACTACAGAGAACAAATACATATAATATTCTATATCTCTCCATTAAAACGATTCTGAACCTATATAACAAAACTCTTTGTATCTCTTTCCCTCAAGAGAATTCCCCATCGGCGTGAATAACGAAGCTAACCTGTGAAAAGAGTAATCATGGTTTTTGATTTGTAAGTGTTTTGCAAAAAAAAAAAACCAAAGACATTAGTATGTTCTGGTGCAACTTTTGCAATCGTATTATATTTTAGTGTTTTGAACAACAATTCACCATTTAAGTCGAATGAGCTATAAAACTTATTCATTATACGAATTCCATATGCATGCTCATCCAAGATTTTAGGCACAATCATTTTGTTTTTATGCATTACAATTTTATATTTACTTATGTATTTTGTGGTTTTTGTTTACTTTACAAATTACTTATGCATGCCCGTCTGTGTTGTTATGCATAAGAATTATGCAATATTTACTCATAATTTGTATTGCAATTTAATTCTTGTGGAGTTTGTTTACTGTACAAATTATGCATGCTTTTCAGCGATTTAATGCATAAGCATTATTTTTTTATTCATGTTGGTCATATCAATTTTGAAGTCATCTTCTGTTTTTATTCATAACCTACTTAATCTGTGTGCATGTTGTTCTATTAACTTGTGCGTGACGTAGCTAGATATTTAAAGGTATATCATTTTTCAATTTTGTTCCACAGTTCATGTATTATGATGTCGGTGTGCATATTTTAATATTAATTTGTGCATATTTGATATTAATTTGTGCATGCCAGTATAGTGAATTTTTCCATTCATAAGATAACAATATTGAGAATCTACAATAAAAGTTGTGCATAAGGTGTATAGCATCATTAAAAGCCTTCAGATAATTATGCATAACAGAATATAAAATTACGCATGTAAACATTGACATTGCTGCTGATTTAAAAAATTATGCATATTCATATAAATTGTTGATCACTGACATGAATAATAAGAGCTTGACATTGTGATCAATTATTAAAACACATCGAAACAAATAAAAAAATGAAATATGTAAAACCAAAAAATAAACGTGAAAGTAATACTGTAAAATCAATATCGATACATGAAATAGTAATATAATTCCATCTAGAAATAATATTGGAAAGCTTTAAAATAAAAAATTCTGCGCATAAATACTTGCAAATCCATAGAGAAGAAACCAAAACACATAAAAAACGTATTCAATAAGTATTAGATAGACATGATTATAAAAAAAACAGTTACCAAAATAAATCACAGAACGGATATGACAAAATAAATATATACCGAAAATAACTACACAAATCCCATGTTTGTAGGGATACTATAATTAACTGAAATTGGTTATATTACCTTAATGACCTTTTCGTGCATAAATTAATACAAATTACGCATAAATTAAGAGATAATCAACACCATAGATTGCATCTAGATCTACGATTGACATTGGTTCTCATTTCTCAAAAATATATGGGTTCTCATTTGATCCATCCCCTATATATATATATATACATATATATATATATATATATATTGATTGTTGTATGTATGCAATTAATACGAAATATTATCAACTTTTTATCATAAATAATTTATAATTGTATATCCTATACACACACACACACACACACATATATATATATATATATATATATATATATATATATATATATATATATCAATATATTCTATATAACGTTTGAGATACATTGTATCATATATGCACTATATTTTATATAACTAAGAACTTCAAGATATATGTATTATATTTTATAAATATTATATGTTCAGAATCTATATACATTTTTGTTAAATATGATGTATATATATAGATATATGTATGTATACATGTATATTAACATCACATAATAAAGTTTCATTTTGAAACCACCGTCCAAATCAATATTAATTGATTGTTGATTTTAAACTGTTACTTTAAATATAAAATAGATAGAGTAGATGGACCATTAATTTATGCTAATTGCATAAGTTACGCTAATTTATCAAAACTATATAATATTCTTTAAAATTCATATTTGAAAATATGCTACCCTAAAATTTATCATTATATATCCGAATTGATGGAAAAATGGGTACCTTCCGTAAACGTGGAAATATCATATCACCGAAGTGATTATATATAGCATTATGTATTCCTATCCCCACAATTATCCTTGATCCTATGTGGAATTTTAAGAATTTATTTATTTTAAATTTTTTTAAAATTCTCTATTTTATGTCTTTTTAATTCTAAATTTTATTCTTAATAACTATCAATCAATTTACGTAGATGTTACAATGGCATAATTCATGACAATAAATTAATTACAATATAATTTCATTGACATTTTTATACTATTTTTGAGCCTACAAATTTTAGGTTTCGACATCCACTAACATTCACACAACTTCACTGCATCCCTACCACCATGAGTTCCCAAATCACTCTCATGCCTCTGCTGCTTCATCAGTCTTCATACACCTTACCTGACCAAACCAAACATGATTTTTATCTCTATTTAAAATATATTGATACAACATGTGTGTATTCAAATTATACACTCACATATAGGTGTGTATTTGTACAAATGCGTTTATGAATAGTGCAAACGCATTTATGCGTTTGGAGGATAGATAAAAGCAACAAAACAACAAAATGAGTATGCGTTGTAGTTACATTGGAGTTATTTTCTTATTATATTTTGAGCTTGTAGTTATGTATTGAAGATGGTCTAATCTATAAACTTCCAATATCTTAATAATATACTTTAGTTTGCTTTTTTTTTAATATATCTTTTGTTACTTAGTAAGTTCATAAATTGTGAAGTTTTATGCATACATATATAATTTTAGAATTTAATTTAAAAAATGACATAAAAGTTTTTGTGCATAGCACACGTGATGATCTACTTAGATTCTCAATAATTAATCAGTTAACATACCGAATTTCTAACTTACATCTTAAAACGATTTATTTATAAAAAATTAACAAATTATAACTATAATATTTTTGTATATTATATAAGTGTGGAATTTTTTCCCATGCATCGCGTGGAATGCTAGTATATGTCTAAATAGCAATACCGGTGACGGAGCCAGAAATTTTTTCTTGGGGGGTCCAATTAATTATAATTTTAAAATCAAAATTTAAAAATAATACTCTCTCCGTCCAATTTCTTTTGGGCACGGGTATTTAGGAGATAGGTATAAAGTAGTTAAATTGATAAAAAGTGAGTAGGACCCATACTTTTTGAAGAAATAATTACTTCCTAAAATGGAATGAGACATTTGTAATGGGACAACCCAAAAAGAAAAGTGAGACATGTTAAATGAGACAGAGGGAGTAATAATTTAAATAATAGTGTAATATTATTTGAATGGAGGTGATTGTTTATACTAAATATATTTCTTCTTCATTATATTTTAATATCTTACAAAAATAAAATAATAAGATTTACTTACAAATAACTAAACAATCAATCAATAATAGCCATAAAAATTAAAATAATAAGAAAATTATAAGTGTTAATATTGTAAATGGTATTATCTTATAAAACTCAAATCTTGATTTTTTTGTACCCATTACAAATCAACAATTGAATCTAAAATTAATTCACAAATAAAACTTATTAGAATAAATTTAAATAGATATTACTAGTGACTATTATAATAAGTTTATCATAATCTTTTTTAAAAATTGATTGATCATTAATTTAAATATAAAACTTTATTATTTGTATATATCTTTTATCTTATCAATGTAAAACAAATTATAGAAGAAGAAAAAAGACTACAAAGTAGAGAAATAAAAAAGAAAATAAAGAGTACAAAATAGAGAAATAAAAGAAAAACGAAAAAAGAAAAAAGAAATGAAGGACACAAAATAGAGAAACGAAAAGAAAGGAAAAGGAAAATGAAGAAAAAAGAAAAGAAAGGAAAAGGAAAAGGAAGCAAACGAAAAGAAAGGAAAAGGAAGACTGAGCAAAATGAATACAGGGAATGATTTCGAACCCGCGACCTTGGAGAGAGAGACACGGTTCTTAACCAGTTGCACTACAACATATTATGAAACTATAAACATATATATAATAGTAGTAGTTTTCTAAAAAAGTTGGGGGGCCCATGGGCCCTCCAGGCCCCAATGTAGCTCCGCCTCTGAGCAATACCGTTTTATATTATAGGCGGAGACGCTGAGGGTGTATGGATGAGTTTGAGGCGCTTAATTAAGTACATATTTTAAATTTCAATGAATTTTGTATTTATGTTGATTGACTTTGGACGTTTCTTAATTCATTAGTTGATATTTCCCTAATTTCATGTATTTCATATAAAGATAATTAATTGCTTGATTGGTTATAATGGGCAAATATATAAGGAATATAGATATTGGAAATAAAGAAGTGATAAAAGATAATTACTGAAAATACAATTTGGAATTAAAAAGGCACAAATTGTGGAATTTGGAAAAATAAGAATGAAAATTTTAGGAATTGACACGTAGGATAGAGGATTGTGTTGTTGTGGTGGCTAGAATATGTATTGCTATATAGAATTAATAGATTGAGCAGGCTAGAGTTTTAGGTAATTTTGGATCCCAAAAGTCCGACTCGGTTCTTATTCGAGTTGAGATAGGGATATGTCTTTTTTTGTGTTAAATCGGGATCATGTATACGATAATTTAGAATAGGGTAACCTATCCAAGCCAATTAACCACCCCTACCAGGATCCATAACAAATTGCATGTCGATTCCTATACAACACATACACGCAAAAATAGTGAGCAAGAATGGGAAAAATGCTGCATGTTGTTGTCACACCCAATCATTAATCATTCTTTTACAAATTAATCAATTCACATTCACATATGGCCCACAATTGGTTTCATAACGGCATATTTCATTCACATATTCACGAAATTTGACTCACTATCATATGTCCAAAAAAACAATCCATCTGTAAATAATGGAGTAATAACAATAGATAAACTAATTCAGAAATAAATGATTTCTTAGTTCACAAGAAAGTATTGATGCAAAGTTAAAAAGATGTGTTATATCAATACTTTACGAACACGTAAATACTCTACGGCCGAACGAAACTATCTGGTTATTCATATAATACTTAATCAAGTCATCAACAGTGTAAATACATTTAATTATGGTAATTTGTATAGAAATTTATCTTTAAAATGACAACTGAGTTCAGCGCGTTGACTCTGCGGTCGCAGTCAAGAGGAAATCAAATGACGAGGAATATTAATAATACTTTACCATTCGTAATTTCGTATATATTGTAAAATTTGAAATCTCATATTTTCTCCTACGCCAACAATATTTTGTTTTATCAGTGTCAATAATGTAATGTATTCTAATTGTTAAAGATAGACGTAACGAAATAAATTTTTGTTAGTACCGAAGTCATAAAAACAAATCAGAAAGTGTTTTTCAAACTTGTAAAGGAAGGATTAGTATACCCATTGAATAACGGTAAAATTTCATGACATATTCTCTATTTTAAATTAATATCTGCAATTCTATTTTATTTATAAATCTAGACTAAATACACACCATTTTTTTCACAAAATCGATAATGGACAGTCGTCATGGCAACTGTATAACCAACTAAAATGGCACATCAATATGTATTAAAATATTTAAATTACTTTAAATTATATACCCCAAATTTGCACAAAACTCTTATCTAACCTCAACTTACGATAAGGTTTGGGTTGGAGAGACGGATATTTAAGATTTTTTCAAATATATATTATTAAGAAAATCGTGGTAATTACCGTTGTGGTATATTTTGATTTTTAAATGCATAATATACATTTTTATTTCTTTTATCCATATTCTCTATTTTGAATTAATATCTATAATCTATTTTATTTTTAAATCTAGACTAAATCCATTTTTCTGGTAATGTACAGTCGTCGTGGAAACGAACGTGGCACATTAATAATAATTTTTTTGGTAAAAATGATATATAAATTTGTGGTTTCCAATGCAACTATTAGATACAAAAAAACATAGACTTACTCTTTTGAAATCGAAATTAATTTACTGAATACTGATTCATTAATATTGTTATTGGTTGTGAGGAATTTGTGATGACCAAAAAATATAAAAATAAAGAATATAAAGTTTATCCAATACATATTGAAAATAATAGCTGCAGGTTTTCTATAAAAAAGAAAGAAAGAAAAATAATGAGATGGCTATCCCTTAGAAATAGTATACAGATAACAAATATTCTTATAACTAAACATATCAAATTCAAATAAATTTGAATCCACCGATAAGACTTTTGTTCATTCTTTCCTTGAAATTAATAGTGATCTTTCGGTGCAACATCAAGATATATACTCAACCAAATTATAATAAATAAATAAAGAACTGAATTGTTCGAAAGTGTATTCAGAACCACTTTATGCTTAATTATTAATTTTCGTACCCTTGGGCCCACTTAACTTAATGAAATTGTTATTCTTTATAATCTCAATCGCAGTGGGAAACCTGTTTACAAAAAGAATCCAAAAAGAAAATAAAAAGAAAATCTAGGCGCGTAATCCCTCGTGTGAAGTTGGATTTTGTCCCCAAGGTCTATAAATTATTCTATAAATAACTGCTCCACCAGCTGCTTACGCGAAATTCCGGCGGCGGTGAGAACTCAATCCGCCGGCGCTAATTTCCACATCATTTCTTAACCATGTGATACACCATTTTACCTATCTATATAAACAACTCCCAACTTAATTCTCAACCAACACTTCATCAACATTAGTATCCCCTACACAGCCCATCACACATATTTTTCCTACTATATTTCGCAAAGACTAAGAATGTCAGCAATCATCCACGCAAAGTCAACATGCATGGAGTTTCTGCTGTCTGATGATTTGCATGGCTCCCTCAATCTCAACAGAAAGAGGTGGCACAAGGCTTTCGCCACCATCTACTGCTCCAGAGCCTTTCTCTCTGCACTCATACACCCACCTTCCTCCATCGAAATCGCCATTGATGTAGTTGACCACCACCCCTATTTCTCCAACATCAATCACTCAACCCTCAACCACCTCGTCAGAAAGAAAAACCTCCCCCATATCTCAGAACTCGGAGGAGCTCAAGGCCTTGTCGCGTCGCTCAAAACAGACTCCCACCTTGGAATAACCGGCGACCAACAAGATCTCGCCGCCAGATACGAAGCCTTCGGCAGAAACACCTACCCATTCCCGCCGACAAAAACCTTCCTCCATTTTATATTCGAAGCTTTCAAGGATCCCACCATACTAATCCTACTCGCCTGCGCCACTCTCTCTCTAGGCTTCGGCATCAAAGAGCACGGCCTCAAAGAAGGCTGGTACGACGGCGGAAGTATATTCGTGGCCGTCTTCCTCGTCATCTCTGTCTCCGCCATCAGCAATTTCAGACAGAGCAGACAGTTCGACAAACTCTCCAAAGTGAGCAGCAACATATTAGTAGAGGTCGTCAGAAACGGGAGAAGACAGGAGGTCTCTATCTATGACGTCGTTGTAGGCGACATTGTTTGTTTGAATATCGGAGATCAAATCCCTGCAGACGGCCTCTTCATAGAAGGCCATTCTCTACAAGTGGATGAGTCAAGCATGACAGGGGAGAGCGATGGCATGGAGGTCGACAGCACGTCGAATCCCTTCCTATTCTCCGGAACCAAGGTGGCAGACGGATACGGCAAAATGGTGGTGACAAGTATTGGGATGAACACTTTGTGGGGGGAGATGATGAGCACCATAAGCCGCGACACCGACGAGCAGACGCCTCTGCAGTGCCGCCTCAACAAGCTCACTTCCTCCATAGGGAAGCTTGGCTTGGCCGTGGCTTTTCTAGTTCTTGTTGTGTTGCTAAGTCGATATTTCACCGGAAATACAGAGGATGAGAATGGGGAGAGAGAGTTCAATGGGAAAACGACTAAGGCAGATGATGTGATCAACTCTGTTGTAGGGATTATTGCTGCTGCTGTCACCATTGTTGTGGTTGCTATACCTGAAGGTTTGCCTTTGGCTGTGACACTAACTCTTGCATATTCTATGAAGAGAATGATGGCTGATCAAGCTATGGTGAGGAAGCTCTCTGCTTGTGAGACTATGGGTTCTGCTACTACCATCTGCACAGACAAAACAGGTACTCTCACTCTCAACAAAATGAAGGTGACAAAGTTCTGGTTAGGGAAAGAGTCCTTTGAAGGTGGTTTCATGGCAAGATGTGTTGTTGAATTGCTCCATCAAGGCGTTGGCCTCAACACTACGGGTGGTGTGTACGGGTCAGGGAAGGAGCTCGAGTTCTCTGGTAGCCCGACTGAGAAGGCGATCCTGTCGTGGGCTGTGGAGGAACTGGGCATGGATATGGAGGAAGTGAAAAGGGTTTGTGAAATTCTTCATGTCGAAGCATTCAATTCGGAGAAGAAGAGAAGTGGCGTTTTGATCAAGAAGGTTGGAGATGGGAAGATTGTTCATGTGCATTGGAAAGGAGCAGCAGAGATGATCCTAGCAATGTGCTCGCACTACTATGATTTGGAAGGTAACAAGAAAGATTTGAATGATGAAGAAAGAATGGAGTTCAATCACATAATTCAAGGCATGGCTGCTAGTAGCCTTAGGTGTATTGCATTTGCACATAACCAACTCTGTGAGGATGACCTAGAATCAGAGAAGAAAATACAAGAAAAGGGTATGATTCTATTAGGCTTAGTAGGGATAAAAGATCCATGCCGCCCCGGTGTGAGGAAAGCAGTGCATGATTGCCAGTATGCAGGTGTGAATGTGAAGATGATCACAGGCGACAACGTGTTCACAGCAAAGGCCATAGCCATAGAGTGTGGGATACTTGATCATTCAGATCAAAATCTTAATGGATGTATAGTGGAAGGTGTAGAGTTCCGCAACTACACAGAGGAGGAGCGAA
This sequence comes from Salvia rosmarinus, assembly GCA_036937905.1. Classification (NCBI taxonomy): domain Eukaryota; kingdom Viridiplantae; phylum Streptophyta; class Magnoliopsida; order Lamiales; family Lamiaceae; genus Salvia; species Salvia rosmarinus. The sequence goes on along the minus strand of CM072822.1, from coordinate 60,279,650 downwards.
TGGAGAGGGTCGAGACCATCCGTGTGATGGCTAGATCGTCCCCATTCGACAAACTCCTAATGGTGCAGTGCTTGAAAAAGAAGGGCCATGTTGTGGCAGTGACAGGCGATGGCACAAATGATGCACCAGCATTAAAAGAAGCAGATATAGGGCTATCCATGGGGATTCAAGGCACAGAGGTGGCTAAAGAGAGCTCTGATATAGTAATCATGGATGACAACTTTGCCTCTGTGGTGACAGTCTTGAAATGGGGGAGATGCGTGTACAACAACATACAGAAATTCATCCAATTTCAGCTCACAGTGAATGTGGCAGCACTCACAATCAACTTCGTGGCTGCGGTCTCAGCAGGGGAGGTGCCTCTGACCGCGGTGCAGCTGCTGTGGGTGAACTTGATTATGGACACTCTTGGAGCACTAGCCCTTGCAACGGAGAAGCCAACGAGGGAGCTGATGGAGATAAAACCTGTGGGGCGATCTGAGCCGCTCATCACCAACATCATGTGGAGGAACTTATTAGCTCAAGCCATGTATCAAATAGCAGTGCTGTTGACACTGCAGTTCAGGGGTGAGTCTCTGCTTGTTGTGAGTGAGAAGGTGAACGACACGTTGATCTTCAACGCGTTCGTGCTATGCCAAGTATTCAATGAGTTCAATGCTAGGAAGCTGGAGAAGAGGAATGTGTTTGAGGGGATACATAAAAACAAGCTGTTTGTGGGGATTGTGGGAGTGACTGTGATTCTTCAAGTGGTGATGGTGGAGTTTCTGAAGAAGTTTGCTGATACAGAGAGGTTGAATTGGGGGCAGTGGGGGATCTGTGTGGGGATTGCAGCTGCTTCTTGGCCTATTGCTTGGTTTGTGAAGCTCATACCACTTCCAGAGAGGCCGTTTTTCAGTGTCACGTCGAGGCCTACAAACGCCTTCTCAGTCGAGATATCTAGATCGTAATTATAAGTAGCGGCTACAAATTTCACATTTAATTGATTTATAGCATACTATGCCTTCATTCTTCATGTTTTCACTTCATGTTTATAGTATTTATTTAGAATAGTACTTCATTGATTTTTCTTAGAATAACTTTGTTGCTAACTTATGTCAATGACTTTTATATAATTTGGTTCCTATTTGCAAAGGCCTTTCTTTTGAATCTATGGAAAACCTCCAGTCACTACGTTTGTGTGCATTATGTTCGTGTGCATTAGGTTAATACTATATTTCTATGTAATGAAATGCAAACCGCACAGGAGAAGGTAAACCATATTTGCAAAATTGTAATGATATTTTTGTTTCTTGTAAGATGCTGCCTCGAACTTCATAATATTTACATATTATTATTATCAATCTTGAATTAGTCAGGAAAGAAGGATTCTGAAAAACATAATCGAACATTCTTTTACAAATTAATCAATTCACATTTACATTAACAAAGTTGAAATTGAAGAATGGCCCACAATTGGTTTCATAACGGCATATTTCATTCACATATTCACGAAATTTGACTCACTATCATATGTCCAAAAAAATAATCCATCTGTAAATAATAATAACAATAGATAAACTAATTCAGAAATAATTAATCTTGTTATGATTTCTTAGATCACAAGAAACTATTGATGCAAAGTTAAAATGATGTGTTATATCAATACTTTACAAACACGTAAATAATACTCTACTGCCGAACGAAACAATCTGGTTATTCATATAACAGTTAATGCTGCAGAAAAAGAAAACTTAATCAAGGCATCAACAGTGTAAATACATTTAATTATGTTAATTTGTATAGAAATTTGTAAAGGAAGGATTAGTATGTCCATTTCTTTCATGAATAGACCACATATTCTCTATTTATAAATTAATATCTATAATTCTATTTTAATTTTAAATCTAGACTAAATCCATTTTTCAGGTAATGGACAGTCGTCATGGAAACCAACGTGGCGCATTAATATTAATTTTTTGGGTACAAATGATATATAAATTTGGGGTTTCCAATGCAACTATTGGATACAAAAAAAATAGACTTTCTCTTTTGAAATTGAAATTATTTTACTGAATACGGATATATTAATATTGTTATTGGTTGCATGAGGAATTTGTGATGACCAATAAATATAAAAGTAATAGCTGCTAGTTTTCCATAAAAAAATAGAAAGAAAAAAGAATGAGATGGCTATCCCTTAAAAATAGTATACAGCTAACAAATATTAACTAAACATCTCAAATTCAAATAAATTTGAATCCACCCGAAAAGACTTTTGGTATGCATTCTTAGGGGTGTGCACGAACCGAATCAAACATCGAAACCGATCGAACCGGTCGGTTTCGATCGGTTCGATTCGGTTTTTGAATAAATCGATTTTCGATTCGGTTCAAATTTTCAATAAAAATCGGTTTTCGGTTTTATATTTTAGGTTCGGTCGGTAACCGAACAGAACCGAAAATATTATTTTTATATATTTTATATAATAATTAATTTATATATTAATTAAATAATTAGGATTAAAATATGTTTATTTAAAAATATATATGTATAATATATGTTTCGGTCGGTTTCGGTCCGACCGAAACCGATCGATTTTTTCGGTTCGATTTTCGATCGGTCCGAAATTATAAGTCGGTTCGGTTCGGTTCAAAAAAATATTCGATTCGATTTTCGATTTTAAAAATTTCTGTCGGTCGGTCGAACCGACCGACCCTATGCATTCTTTCCTTGAAACCAGTCAGGATACACCTGCTCAATTTACCCACATATATAACTTTGCAATCAAAATTACCCCTAAATAAAAATATTTTTGTATTTGCATGGATTTTTGAAATAAGTATGTGTCAGTGTGTAAGAAACATTTTAGAATCCAAATAAAAAGTAGATTGTCGTCAGTGTTGCTGGAATCTTGACTACTTTTAAACTTAAATATAACTAGCAGAATACATGCTCATTTTATATAAATATATTTGACGTAAAAATAATTTTAAAATAGTTATTTAATGATAAGAATAAAAAAATTGCAATTTGGATATAAAAAAATTATTTTGTAGTGAATTAGACGTAAAGCCGCCGTTACACTTGGTGTCCTCCGTTAGCTGCCGGTTAGCCGTTGATTAGTATCCAAAGGCGGCTCATTGTTTTTCTATAATTTTTTATTTAATTAAATATGGTATGTAAATGATTTGAAATATGAATCTCACATAATTTGACATGTTATGGTTAAAATTCACGTAAATGTGTATTGTCTTTTATTCTTTAGTTAAAAACGTTAAAATAAATTCAAAATAAAAATTTGATGCTAAAAAATATATAATTTGATATTTGGATGAAAATATTATTTTATAATTAATTACATGAAAAGACACTGTTTACCCGGTGTCCTCACCTTTGGCCACCGGTTAACGGACAATTAGAATCAAAGGTGGCTGATTGTTTGGGGTTCTTTAGTAATATAAAATGCCAAATGAATATTTAGTTTAATTATACACGTATTTCGAGGAGTACTGATATGCCTACTGTAAAATAAATTAGAATAATATAGATTGTTTTTTTAGTTTTATCATACACAATTGTTTTTTTCTGTATTTTTATTTAATTAGATATGGTACACTAAATTAAGTTTTCTCTCTAAAATAAAAACTTGTCTCAAACAACTGAATTAATTAAGATATTATGATCGATTTTATCTATTTGCGTAAAAAGAATAACAAACTTAAATTTTGTGATAGAAAGAGTACACACTTTACGATTATGGATATATTACATTTTCTCCCGATATATAATCTACCGAAGGAAAATTATAATAAATAAATAAATAACTGAATTGTTTGAAAGTGTATTCAGCTTCCACTCACGCAAAAACCACTTTATGCTTAATTATTAATTTTCGTACCCTTGGCCCACTTAACTTGAGGAAATTGTTATTCTCTATTATCCCAATTCGCAGTGGGAAACCGGTTTAAAAAAAGAATCCCAAAATAAAGAAAAAAGAAAATCTAGGCGAGTCCCCTCCCCCCAGGTTTATGAATTATTCTAAAAATGACCGCCTCCTCCAGCAGCTTCCGCGAACCTCCGACGGCGGTAAGACGCGCCGCTAATGTCCACATCATTTATCTATCTATATGAACAGCTCCCAACTTAATTCTCAACCAACACTTCATCAACATTAGTATCCCACACACAGCCCATCATACATATTTTTCCGGCTATATTTCGCAAAAACTAAGAATGTCAGCAATCATCGCATGGAGCTTCCGCTGTCTGATGATTTGCATGGCTCCCTCAATCTCAACAAAAAGAGGTGGCACAAGGCTTTCGCCAACATCTACTGCTCCATAGCCTTTCTCTCTGCACTCAAACACCCGCCTTCCTCCATCGAAATCGCCATTGATGTAGTTGACCACCACCCCTATTTCCCAACATCAATCACTCAACCCTCAACCACCTCGTCAGAGAGAATAGCCTCCACCATATGTCAGAACTCGGAGGAGCTCAAGGCCTCGTCGCGTCGCTCAAAGAAGGTTGGTACGACGGTGGAAGCATATTCGTGGCCGTCTTCCTCGTCATATCTGTCTCCGCCGTCAGCAATTTCAGATAGAGCAGACAGTTCGACAAGCTCGCCAAAGTGAGCAGCAACATATTAGTAGAGGTCGTCAGAAACGGGACAAGACAGGAGGTCTCTATCTATGACGTCGTTGTAGGCGATATTGTTTGTTTAAAGATCGGAGATCAAATCCCTGCAGACGGCCTCTTCAAAGAAGGCCATTATCTACTCGTGGATGAGTCAAGCATGACAGGGGAGAGCGATGGCGTGGAGGTCGACAGCGCGTGGAATCCCTTCCTATTCTCCGGCACCAAGGTGGCAGACGGCTACGGAAAAATGGTGGTGACGAGTGTTGGGATGAAAACTTTGTGGGGGGGGATGATGAGCACCATAAGCCGCGACACAGACGAGCAGACGCCTCTGCAGAGTCGCCTCAACAAGCTCACTTCCTCCATAGGGAAGCTTGGCTTGGCCGTAGCTTTTCTAGTTCTTGTTGTGTTGCTAAGTCAATATTTCACCGGAAATACAGAGGATGAGAATGGGGAGAGAGAGTTCAATGGGAAAACGACTAAGGCAGATGATGTGATCAACTCTGTTGTAGGGACTATTGCTGCTGCTGTCACCATTGTTGTGGTTGCTATACCTGAAGGTTTGCCTTTGGCTGTGACACTAACTCTTGCATATTCTATGAAGAGAATGATGGTTGATCAAGCTATGGTGAGGAAGCTCTCTGCTTGTGAGACTATGGGTTCTGCTACTACCATCTGCACAACAAAACAGGTACTCTCACTCTCAATAAAATGAAGGTGACAAAGTTTTGGTTAGCGAAAGAGTCCTTTGAAGGTGGTTTCATGGCAAGGCGTGTTGTTGAATTGCTCCATCAAGGCGTTGGCCTCAACAAGGAGCTCGAGTTCTCTGGTAGCCCGACTGAGAAGGCGATCCTGTCGTGGGCTGTGGTGGAACTGGGCATGGATACGGAGGAAGTGAAAAGGGGTTCTGGGGATACATAAAAACAAGCTGTTTGTGGGGATTGTGGGAGTGATTGTGATTCTAAGAAAAATCAATGAAGTACTATTCTAAATAAATACTATAAACATGAAGAATGAAGGTGCAGTATGCTATAAATCAATTAAATGTGAAATTTGTAGCCGCTACTTATAATTAAGGTCTAGATAGCTCGACTGAGAAGGCGTTTGTAGGTCTCGACGTGACACTGAAAAAGGGCCTCTCTGGAAGTGGTATGAGCTTCACAAACCAAGCAATAGGCCAAGAAGCAGCTGCAATCCCCACACAAATCCCCCACTGCCCCCAATTCAACCACTCTGTATCAGCAAACTTCTTCAGAAACTCCACCATCACCACTTGAAGAATCACAGTCACTCACACAATCCCCACAAACAGCTTGTTTTTATGTATCCTCTCAAACACATTCCTCTTCTCCAACTTCCTAGCATTGAACTCATTGAATACTTTGCATAGCACGAACGCGATGAAGATCAACTTGTTGTTCACCTTCTCACTCACACCAAGCAGAGACTCACCCCTGAACTGCAGTATCAACAGCACTGCTATTTGATACATGGCTTGAGCTAATAAATTCCTCCACATGATGTTGGTGATGCGCAGCTCAGATCGCCCCACAGGTTTTCTCTCCATAAGCTCCCTCGTTCAGATATAGTAGTAATCATGGATGATAACTTTGCTTATGTGGTGACAGTCTTGAAATGGGGGAGATGCGTGTACAACAACATACAGAAATTCATCCAATTTCAGCTCACATTGAATGTGGCAGCACTCACGATCAACTTCGTGGCCACAGTCTCAGCAGGGGAGGTGCCTCTGACCGCGGTGCAGCTGCTGTGGGTGAACTTGATTATGGACATGCTTGGAGCACTAGCCCTTGGAACGGAGAAGCCAACGAGGGAGCTCATGGAGAGAAAACCTGTGGGGCGATCTGAGCCGCTCATCACCAACATCATGTGGAGGAACTTATTAGCTCAAGCCGTGTATCAAATAGGAGTGCTGTTGACACTGCAGTTCAGGGGTGAGTCTCTGCTTGGTGTGAGTGAGACGGTGAACGACACGTTGATCTTCAATGCGTTCGTGCTATGCCAAGTATTCAATGAGTTCAATGCTAGGAAGCTGGAGAAGAGGAATGTGTTTGAGGGGATACATAAAAACAAGCTGTTTGTGGGGATTGTGGGAGTGACTTTGATTCTTCAAGAGGTGATGGTGGAGTTTTTGAAGTTTGCTGATACAGAGAGGTTGAATTGGGGCAGTGGGGATCTGTGTGGGATTGCAGCTTCTTGGCCTATTGCTTGGTTTGTGAAGCTCATACCACTTCCAGAGAGGCCGTTTTTAGTGTCACGTCGAGACCTACAAACGCCTTCTCAGTCGAGATATCTAGACCGTAATTATAAGTAGCGGCTTCAAATTTCACATGAAATTGATTTATAGCATAATATGCCTTCATTCTTCATGTTTATAGTATTTATTTAGAATAGTACTTCATTGATTTTTCTTAGAACACCTTTGTTGCTAACAAGAGATTTATGTCAATGACTCTTATATAATTTGGTTCCTATTTGCAAAGGCCTTTCTTTTGAATCTATGGAAAACCTCCAATCACTACATCCGTGTGCATTAGGTAAATACTATATTTCTACGTCAGTTTGGATCTCAGTTATGCTTTAATTGAGATATAGTTGATTTCATCAATTTATATTACTTTCACCGTCTTGAAAATTATTTTGTGATATTAGCGGTATGAATTTTAATAAATGTAATTAGTGTAAAGTGAGTGAAGAAGAGACTCATATTGTATGATGTATATTGTGAGTAAAAATATGGACTATGAATTATTTATTTTAAATGAGTTGATTATGGGTAAAAATATGAGTTTTATGAGGGGATCATGTCCCAAAATGAAAAGTAAACGTTTTTGTGAACGGACCAATGTAAAATTAAATGAACAATTTTCAAGAACATAAAGGATACATTTTTTTTTTAAGTTTTGCGTTCTAATAGGATAAATATCACATTTTGATCCAATATTTAGCCTTTTTAATATGTCCTAACATTTAAGTAATTATATTTATATGACTAATGTTTTAGAAAAATTTCAAAAATATCCCACAACTCATTTTATGATGGAACTTGCCGCCGCAGGTCGTGCAGAGGAAGGCGTTGAGGCAATGCATCGATGCCACGTATTTCTTCCGGCAAACCATCAAAATTTTGGTATCCAAAATGACTAAATATTTTTTGAACTTTTTTAGAAACATTAGATATAAAGATATAATTAGTGAAACGTCAATTTTATTTAAAACGGTCAAATATTGAAACAAAAGTGATAGCGTAATAATTACGATGCAAACAAAAGACATGTTAATCCAATATCACAAACAAAACACATGTGAATCCAATATCTATTCTTAATCTACACTTAACTCTAATACTTGGTCACTCTCTAAAAATAATCATAAACCAAAACAAATTCAGGGCGACGAATAATTAGTACAAAAATTTAGGTTAGGTCGACCTGATATAAGCACGGACTCTTCGTAAATGACCTGTGCCCGAGTTTGAACCAGCATCGCAACCCACCCGAGCAAATTAGTAATAATAATGAAAAGTCTCTATTATCGTCTCATTTTGGAATATACTTATTATATGACTTGTTGTAAATAATTGTCTCATTTAAAATAAATATATAAATTTGTTTAGATTGACACTCATTGTATCACTTGATATAAATAAAACTAGTGTTTAAGCAAAGTTTCTGACAAAAACGTATTTTTCCCTTTCTGTAGCATTATATTATGCTATTTTATGGAGAAATATGTGTTTGTTGCTTTTGTTTGATGTAATTTTAACTTATATGTGAAATATATAACTCATAGATCATTTGTGATTTATTATGATGATTGTTGAATCATTTTTGAATTAATTAATCTAGTTCATTTCTTCCTTTTTATGTTCTTGAATTTAGGGTTTGCTTAAATTATCTGATCGCCAATTTTTCATGATTTAATGTATTAGTTTGATATCGAGAGATGATAATTAATATCTAATTGGAACATAATATATACTTTTCAATATTGGTCGTGAGGTCTTGAGATTTGTGTGAAGACTTATAGTCTTATCGTTCTATTTTGAATTGCATGTTTAAGTTACGATCGACAATAGTCTTGCATGTAATCTATGATTTATTCGCTATGATAGTAGATTTAAATTATTTATATGATTGTCTTATGAATAATTGAATTTTTAATTGGTTAATTAATTTAATCTGATTTGTTTATTTGAATATGTTGAAACCAAGTCTTATGAATAATTGAATTTTTAATTGGTTAATTAATTTAATCTGATTTGTTTATTTGAATATGTTGGAATATTCTTTTATCTGATTTACTCTCAAGTTTCCTGTTCTTTTTCTTATTTAGTCTGTTTATTTGATTTATTAATCAACTTTGAATCTTTAGTCTAGTTAGAGATATCTATGAGGAATACTAGTTAGTTTTAGTTTACAGTCTCTGTGGAATACGGCATTATCGGCTATTATATACAATTACGTCCGTACATATACAGTGTGAAAATAATTATAGTGAACAATTTCATTTACTTTCAAGAAAGAAAAATCTCACTTGTGTTTTAGCAAAGTCCTATTTATTTAACATAACTCATGCTTTATGTGCATGATTTCATATGTTTTCTAAAAAACTCTCATTTGATTTTAAGCAAAGTCTCATTTATTATTAAGCGAAGTTTTATTTACGTAATATTACTAACATATTAAGGTGTTGGCGGGTCGATTCATGCATGCGAAATCATTTGCTCATGTCGATGGTCGTACAAGAGAGGATAGGAGAGCACGTCAATAATTAGCTTGCGGCACAAACTCAACATAGATATATAACATATTAGCTAAGAGGTGGTCTCTTGTACATCCTTCTGCACATACGGACTTTGCTACTTTTCTTCAGTGTAAATTATAATTTTCTTAAATATAAATGATACTTTCTAAATTATAGGGTAAAAATAAATGATACTTTTCTTTGATGTAAATGATATTTTTCTTAACAACAAATGATACTTTTGTCCATTAGTACGGTGCTGACGGATGTACATGAGTTTTTGTGATTAGCTAATAGTTTATTTTATACAGCACATATAAAATATGTTTTTAACATAAATGAATCCAACACCATATGTTATGATCAAAAAATTACGATCACAAGTAAATTATATATATGACTAGGGGAGGGTCGGTACGGTATAACAAATGTTTTTCGCCGCATCCGCATACCGTACCAAAAATTACGGTATGCAAAAATTCATACCGATACGGTACCGAACCGTTCGGCATACCGAAAGTCGGTATACCGAAAATTACGGTATGATAAAATTTTATACCGTTACCGTATCAATTTTTAAGGTATACCATACCAGACATCGGGTATACCGAAATTACCGAATTCATACCGAAAATATCGAATTTATACCGTATCGGACTTCGGTATACCGAATTCATACCGATTTTTTTGGTATATACCGCGGTATCGATATATACCGACATGTACCGATAAACGGTATATACCGAAATTTTTGATATATACTGCGGTATGGTATATATCGGTATACCGTGATATCCAAAAAATTGATACCGTTACCGTACCGAAAATTAACGGTACGACATCATACCGTACCGGAATTAAGGTATACCAAAAATTCGATATTTTCGGTATTTTTTCGATACGATAAGTTCGGTATACTGATTTTTCGATATTTTTTCTCACCCCTATATATGACATATCTTACCAATTAACGGCTCATTTGATACCTAATATGACGACTATTTTTCCATATATTCAACACTCAAAATCAAAGAAACTCCCATTTCCAAATTTGTAACAACTAACATAATACAAAATTTAAAACAAGAAAAATAAAACATGCTAAATAAAGAGGTTAAAAAGTAGCATATGCGCTTAAAAACGTTTGCATTGGTCCCTCACTCACTTTCTCTTACTCTATTGGTCAGCCAGCTCATGTTTTGACCTTCGTGCCTTGGATTCACTCCTGACCTACTTTCTATGTTTTATTTACTTTTAGGTCGTGCCTTGGATTCTCTCTTGACCTACTTTCTATGTTTTATTTACTTTTAGGGTAAACCATACTTTATAAAGGGGTTGTTGGACACTTTATTTAGAGAGTCTATTAGTTTCAACAATTTGTAAAATGCCAAGAATTTATAGGTTATCAAATTTTGGATAATTTGATTTTATAAGTTAGAGAGAAAAAATTTAAAAGATACGAAATTGGAAATGTATATTTTGAAAATAACAAATCAGAATATGATTATTTTTGTAAATTGATTATTGTTTATAAGATTATAAAAAAATAAATTGGAATTGATGAACTTAATTTTTGGAGAACTTATAACTTGTTAGAGCTTACTTTGCAATTTATAAATTGTTTAAGAACTCATTTTACTAAACACTTCTCAAAAGCTTATAAAATCTTAAACCCATTTTGCCAAACACCCTCTATGAAGATTTTTTTAACCCCATTTTATTTATTATGTTTTAGTCTTTAGTTTGAGTTCATATATTAGTACTTTGAATGTGAAATTAAAGAAGATTTCATTAGCTTCTTTACGACTTACGCTATTCGTTATGGTAATGAAGCAAGTGGTAATAATTTTGATCTAAGAAGATAATTGTTGATTAAATCAATGTCAACCTTTCGAAGTTATTACAAATTATACTCGCTTTTTATAAATGTTTCAATAATAATTTAATCTTCTCGTTTATCTTAAATTCACTCTCCTAATTTTTTTGCATATTCAGAATTGAGATTTAGACATTCATGACATCAAAATTCAAAATTGTGTCTGAGTTCTTGAAACTTATTATTTGGACTTCCTCTCATATTATCAATTTTATTATAAGACGTCCTTACAAATATAAAAATAAAAGGATTTCATTAGTTTTTTCTCTACCGTATTATTTATGGTGTTATGGTTAGGGCTGATTATTCGGTACGGATCGGGTATCCTACCCGAAAAAATCGGGTACCCGACCTCGATTTTGCATAAAATGTGATACCCGACCCCGACCCGATTTTGTAAATCGGGTACCCGAATACCCGACCATTTTTTTTACATTTTTATATATAAATCTATATATTTATTGCAAGTATTAGTTTATTAGAATTAATAATATTAAATAATAATAAAAGTTCTTCCTAGATGCACTTTTTATTTTTGTTTTTGTTTTTTTGTATTTATTTATTTTATTTTTATATTTGTATATAAATCTATATATATGTTGTAATGTTACTAATAATTATGTTAGCTATATATTTGGATATTCCCAGGGTATTATTATAGCATTTTTTTCTTTGTATTTATTTATTTTGTTTTTATTTTCTACATAATTTTAAATACATAATGTTAGTTATATACTTCCATTTGCCAAGATATGATAGCATATCACGTATTTAAAGGTATATGCTATTTTTAATATTAAGATATCATTTATAAATTTCACATATTAAAATTAAGAACAATAAAACTATAGTACAATATATTAATTTCAATATATTAATTATATATTTAAATAAAAATATATAAAATATAAATATTTTAAAAAATCGGGTATCGGGTATACCCGATACCCGATCTCACCTAAATAGCTATACCCGACCCCGACCCCGACCCCGACCCCGATTTTCGGTAATCGGCACCAATACCGGAAATCTCGGGTCGGGTATCGGCACCCGATCACCCGATACCCAAATAGTCACCCCTAGTTATGGTAAAGAAAGCATGACAATTGCTAATAGTTTTGTCCTATCACTACAACAAAATGTTCCAATAGTTACATGATTTTTTAAGAATTGTGACACTTATGGATGTCACTAAATAAATTTGTGACATCTTGTGGATGGGTAACTATTATGCATGTTACAAAAATTAAAATATGTCACAAAATTTAGTGAGATTTACAAGTGTAACTATTTTTGTGACATATGAATGTGTAACTATTTTTGTGAAATGTGAAAATGTAACTATTTTTTGTGACATTTGAAAGTATAACTATTTTTTGTAACATATCAAAATGTAACTAAATTTTTGACATGTAAAACAGTAACTATTTTTTAATGTAAATTTATTTGGCCAATTTTTAAAGACGTTAATCGAATTCAACCAAAACTCTACTAGAAACAATGCTACGATAAACTAAAGTATCAATTTTATTAAACTCATTACAAGAATAATTATATTTAATATTTGATGTTTCAACAAGAAATGAGTAAAAGTTAATACAAGTTATTTAAGTATTAAAAAAAACATAACAAAAGAAAAACTCATAACAAAAAAAATCTTCTCTGGCCCCACAAAGAATACTTCAATTCGAGAAGCTCTGTATTTGCACCTTCGTCTCCTATAAAAATAACAAAAATATTCAATATTGATGAACAAAATAACCAGTAAAATACTATTAGAGAATGGATATATTTTTCAACTCCAAACTTAATGAGCTATGACGAATGAATATATTACATAGTTCAGCACTGGAGATTTGGTACTTAAATCTCCAAATGCAACATAGAAATAGCACTAGAGATTTAAGTACCAAATTTTCCTCTACAAAAAAAAGCATCTAAGTTGAAACAGAAATCTCTGTCCAAATTCAGACAACACAGTAAAAAGAACTACAGATTATAAGCTCAAAAAAGGGTTTAAGCATCAATTTTACCTGTTCACAAAGAGAGAGAAGAGAAAAGGTCGGATGATCAAGTCGACAGCAATTAAAAATCTGCAAAGATTTGAGCGGTGAATAAAACAGGGGTTTTGGCACAGACAAACAAAGCAGTGGAATAAAACGTTAGAAAATAAGGTCGAAGAGTGGCAGATGTAACAACAACGAGGATTATACAGCTTACATGAAACTAAGAGCAGCAATGGTTTGGTTGATTGTAAAAATTTCGTGCCCCAGATAATAGTATGGCAAAAGTACATCCGGATGTATCTGTGTGCCTCTTAGAATTGAAGATGCTTCAGATAAAGATTTGGAATTTAAAGACACCTTAAGCTAAAAAAAACTTAAAGGTAAACATATATGTGGATGTAGATCTAGGATGATAAGACTCAGAAATTTAGGCGCAAATTCACTCAAAACACAACTAGATAGACGAAACATTTGGATCACTAAGAGTTGAGATGAAAGCCAGCAACACGAATTAAACATGGACGAATGAATACCTCCATTGAATTGGAATAATATTCCTTCACAAGTCTCGTCTTTCCGATATGCAGTACATGGATGGCGTGCGAGTCATGATCTGCACCATTCATCTGGATGACGACTACCTGCACCATTTTTCATAATTTCTGGTTATTAAAAGACAAAAGTTATCCTAAAATTTAAAAATAGCAATGAGAACTCTCTGTTGTCCACTGATAGAGTTTGGTGCTGTCAATTAGTAGTACTTTCAGTTGGCATAATCCCCCCTCACTTTCTTCCCACTCAAATTTCATTTATGCAGGTTTCCCATAAATGAAATCTGTTGGAAACTCTCTGCAGGGGGATCAGGCAAGAAGCCATCCAACAAGATCAGGTGCTTTAACTGTGGCATTCTCCAAATTTCAAATTCCATAAACCACTCGTCTAAGTTCTTATCATGTAAACTCCAGGATATCATGTAAACTCCAGTTTTACGCCTCACACCGCCTCGAGGCTTACGCCTCGTGAGGCTATTGGAAAACGCCTTGGTGCTTAAAACGTATATTTAAACTTTGCCACTATCATTACCATTTGTTATTGTGTAAGGCAAAATCCAAAGTTCATTTGATCATTTGTTAAATATAAAATATTTTTTTTATCAAATAACATTATGCCAAAACCGAAGATTAAACTTTCTATTTATGAGGCACGAAATATTATCTTACATTTATTTTTATCCATAAAACTACCGACGCGTCCATATAATGCGAGAGACTCCATTATTTGAATAAATCCAGAATGAAACAAATCACTATTAATATAATTAACTTCTAATCCCGTGAGATTACACGCATTAGGTGCCCAATCCATTTGAAAAGAAAAATTGTAGAAACTATTACTCTACCAACACGCTAAGCACATAAGACCGAAAATTTATCTCAAAAAATATTGAAATAGAAACATAGCAAGCAGAAGATAAAACACCAAAAAAGCAAGCAGCTCATATACTTTGCCGCTTCGAATGAAGTCGGAAATAGCTATTAAGGAAGCAATTTACCAGTGAATTGGAGGCAGAGAGGTTCTAAGTTGAGATTTGTAGGAGAAATTCGGACAACGGAGAGGAACTAAGGACCTTCCATGTGTGGCAGAGAGACGGCGAGGGCGGCAGGGAAGGCAGAGAGAATTTCGAAAGAGAAAGAGAGGGAGAGAGAGAGAATTAGGGCTAATATATATTGATGTGAAAAGTGCTTTGCGGACCAATTTACACTTGAATAAGTATAAAGTTAATTAAGTATAAAAATTAAAGAAAATAACTTTTTCCGATGATATAAATTATATTAGAGCTGTTGGAAATTAAGAATTATGAGTGATCAGTGATGAATGATGTCAAAGATATTGAGACGTTGGTCCTACGTGTTTTCCTCAACATTGGAGGTTTGTCACTCCATTATAAGCTTTGTGCAAATATGTATGTCAAGAAAATTCAAGAAAACATCCAATCATCACCAAACCACCTCGTTTTCTCTAGTCTTCTATTGGAAAAAGAATTGTTTGTTTTATACTATAATTCATTAATTTTGACTTATTTTGCTATGTATATAATACACTACCATAATAATCATTATAAATAAAATAAATATTAAAATGATTATTCTATGAATAAAAAATATTGTGACATGTTTAAATGTAGTAAGATTTAATTACATGTATATGTGTCACAAATTTTACTATATTTTCAAGTGTAACAAAATTTACATACATTTTTATGTGTAACAAAAATATATTGATGCATTTATTGGTGTAATTAAATTTTGTCACATCTAAAGATGTCACAAATTTTGTAACATTTCTCTTTGTGTCACTAAAAATATGTAACTACTAGACATTTTTTTTGTAGTGTATATTTTTATCCTGGCTAATTTTAAGTGCTTAATTTTTATTTATTTTAAGAGTAAGTGCTTAATTCTTTTATACAATATCTATCCTTTCAAATTGTGACTTACAATGAAAGTATCATCTCTCACACAAATTTGCAATATTTTACTATTTTTCAAACCACTAGCCAAAAAAAGACGGCACTGTAGCAAAAACAAACAAATAACTTCTTTTGACCTAAAAAAACTGTTGGGCCAAACTGTTGCATAGATGCAAGTTTAGGAATCAAAAGTGTATATTATACAGGATTTTGTAGGTGAATTACTAGAAATAATAGTAAATATGGGGTGTAAAATTTCAATTTTCTGGATATCAAATATATAGTTATTTATTATTTACAGTTGTAGTGTTTGATGGGTAGGGAACAATTAGGGATGGTAATGGACCAGACTTGGATATGATCTTGCTAGATCCAGATTTAGATTCAAATTTTTTGCTTGGATCCGGATCCTATCCAGATTCATTGAATCCAAAAAAATTAAATCCAGATCCAGATCCATAGGATCCAGGGTCAAGACCCGGATTAACATATTTTCTCTTCTAAATAATTCTTAAATCAACATTAACACCATAATAATAATAATAATCTAAATACATAATACCACTATAATAATTAATTAGAATTTCTATATTTATCACTATATAAGAAGATGTTAGTTATAAATTTACTTTTGCTTTCATGACAACAAATAATATTACAATATAAATAGAAGAAATAGCACACATCTTAGCAAATAGACCACTTAAACAAAATTTTCTTAAATACAAGGTACAAGTTCTAATGTTATTGACCTACCATCCAATTTCATAACATAGTTTATCCAACACATTGGAAAACGTACAAAACAAGACAGAACTCGGGCGTGACACAACGTGAAACGAAGGTAGAAAGATCAAAACTAACAATGAAATTGAAACTACAAAATGCAGAATAAAATACGCTTAACAGTATTCTAATGCCGAGTCGAGGAGGCCTCTTTCCATAAGACGAGATACGCCTTAGTAGTGCTCTCGCCCGCGTATCGCTCCAAAGATAAAGCAGCGTCTCGTGGGTGGCAAAGACCATGGACCAACGAGCTCCAACGAATGGAATGAGGCGAGGACAAAGCTTGGACACTAGCTATGTATGCGAGTGCTTTGGAATCTTGGAATGCGATTAGCGATGGGTGTCTTATCTTTGAGGAGACATATAGCGTCGTCCCCCCATGGGGAAGCATCTTTGAGTCAACACCGCATTGATGTCGGGTGTTACGGAGTTATGTCCCCTATTGAGTGCGCGCGCTTCGAGACAACGTGGGCACGTTTCCGCAGAGCCATCATGTCGGGCGTTATCGACGGTTACAACGAACCGACAACGCGTGCGTCCAGGTTCATCGGACGATCCGGACGTCTCTTCAAGTGCACAGCAGGTCCAACGGATTGGGCCACACGAGTTGGGCCTCGGACCAACTCCATCTTTGGGCTCGATCAAACGTTGATCCAAAATATAAGGGCAATGGCCCACGGAACCGAGCCCACGAAGCAAGCCCACGAACAGCCCAAAGAACGCCCCAAAGACCACCCAGACCAATTGCAAGATCCAAGATCCAAGATCCACGGTCCACGGTCCACGGTCCACGGTCCACGGACCACGGACCACGGAGCCGGAGCCGAGCCGGGCGGGCCGCACGGGCGGCGGGCGGCGGGCGGCGACGGGCGCCGGCGCCGGCACGGGCGCCAAGGCGGGCGGCGGCGCCAGCGTGTGTCTTGGCGTGGGCTTCGACCCATCACTTGTGCACATAATTATACTAAGTGTTCAATGACCCACTATATAGACAATTAATGAAGGTACATTAATCAATGTGGGATAAGGATTAATTAATCCATGCTTATCCCATTAATCACATAACTCATGTTTAAGTGACCAACTTTGATCCATTATTTCTCACTCACCGGAAATCGGATTTGAGAATGTGAATACACCACGATCATCTACTCGGAACGTAGATCGATCCTATGCCGCTTAATTTCACAAAATTAAACGTTCGTCACTCAAAATCTTGGTCAAAGTAGCTTCCAGAAACTCGACCACATATATAATATATATATATATGCACGCGATTTTCAACAATCCCCACATGAGTGGAAATAGCCATATGCATGATGCAGACACATTTCGATCCTCAAGAGATGTTAAAATATTTGGACAGTGGTTTATGGCCTTGAACCTTCCATAGTTAGTACCATCGAGTACACAGCGGATTAGTGGACACGATGCATGAACTATTCCCCCACGTACCTAATGAAACAATGGTATTAACACTTTAACACCTCAACCTCATCCGTTCTCACGTTTGATTCCATTTGGCCATGGACATCCACTTTGGATTCATAAGTGTTTTGTTTGAAGCGCCCCACTTCGCACTTACATAGGTGATTCTTTACCGAGTATCTTGCCATACTCAACCTCCTCGAGGTATCTTAGGAATCATTAAGAGTCAACGACTCAACCTCACCACTAGGCAAGTTTTTCAACACTCGTTTGCTTTCTAGGAAGCACTAACTTGAGTGTTTATACACGAACTCATATAGCTTAGTTCTCCCATTGAACCAAGTTCTTGGGATCTCCATCATCATGGTTGGGTTACCACTATGATTGTTCTTAAGATGTGGATTTTAGTCCCATTCCTCTAGCAACTTGATCATTTGATCCGGTTCAACCCTTTGGTTAATCGGATCGCGATTATCTATTGACTTGACATAGTCAATTGATATAACCCCACTGAGATCAAATGCCTCACGGTATTATGTCGTCGACGATATGTCGAGACTTACCATTATACAAACCATTTTCGCCTTCCAATAGCCGCTTGGCTATCACGGTGAATCATCACCGGTGGCACGTGTTTAGACCAACATGGAATATCTTCCAAAAATTACGGAGCCACTCGGCTTCCTCACCGACTTTATCCAAAGCTATGAATTCGATTCCATGGTGGATCGGGCTATACACGTCTGCTTCGTGGATCTCCAAGAAAAAGACCTCCCCAATCGTGAACACGCACCCACTTGTAGAAAGTGAATCTTTCGTGTCGATATCCAATTGGCATCACAAGATTCTTCAAGTACCGGGGATATCTCGTGAAGTATGACCCATGATTTTGAGTATACTTAAGTACCTCAAAACTCTCACTAGAGCCTTCCAATGCTCCTTGCTTGGATTGCTCGTGTAACGACTCAATTTATTCACGGCGCAAGCTATGTCGGTCGGTGCAATTTGTAAGATACATCAAACACCCGATGACCTTAGCATAGTCATCTTGCCCAACTGTGTTCACCTGTTCTTACTCAAGTGAACATTGAGCTCCAATGGGGTCTTAGAGCAAACTATCAAGCGCGTTGAATTTCTTAAGCACTTTCTCGACGAGTGAGATTGTGTCAAAATAATTCGTCGATCTTCTTAAAATCTTGATTCCAAGAATCACATCAGCTAAACCCATGTCCTTCATGTCAAAATTTCTATTTAACATGCGCTTTGTGTCATTAATGACTTGAGTATTGCTACCCATGATCAACATGTCATCTACATACGGACACACTATAACATAACCATTATCGTTGTTCTTAACGTGACACATTTGTCACACTCGTTGATTTTGAAACCATTTGCCAACATTACATTGTCAAATTTCAAGTGCCATTGCAACGGCGCTTGTTTCAAACCATATAGAGACTTCACGAGTTTGCATACTTGCCCTCTCGACTGTGTACTACAAACCCTGTGGTTGCTCTATATATACCTCATCCTCGAGGTCACCATTCAAAATGCGTCTTAACGTCCATTTGATGAATCTCAAGATTGTGCAAAGCAAAGAATAGCGAGAAGCACCTAATAGGCGTAATCCTCGTCACGGTGAATAGGTATCAAGAAATCGTATCCCTCTTTGTTTAAACCCTTTAACAACCAAACGGCCTTATATTTTCAATTGATCCATCCGCCTTGTACTTTCTTTTAAGGATCCATTTGCATCCTATGGCTTACAACCTTCGCAAATCAACCAAAGACCCAAGTGTGGTTTTGCGAATGGAATCAATTTCGCTTTGAATGACCTCGCCAGAGCATCCCGTCGACCGAGCATAGCTACTTTGATCGAAGTTGGTTCTTCGTCAACATGAACGCAATATAGTCAGGACCAAAATTCTTTGGCGTTCTGACTCTACTGCCACGTCTCGGTTCCGACCCCTCTGGATCAGACCTTGATCGCTTATGCGATATCGGTTCTTCCTCCAAAGGTTTAGAACTCGAAGCTTCACCATCAGCTCTATTGCTAGAACTGGCTTCATTTTTATCCTTGTCTTTCTGAGGATAAACACTTTCAAAGAATATAGCATTCCTTGATTCAATCGTCGTCCCCACGGTCATATCGGTACCTCGACCATGGATCGAAACGATAAGTATTTGCTGCTCAATGCATACCCAATAAAGATACAATCATTGTTTTAGGTCCAATTGTAACTTGTTTAGGAAGAGCACCTCAACCTTCGCCAAACACCCCACACTTTGAGATATTTGTACGATGGCTTTCTTCCTTTCCACAACTCGTAGCGAGTGACATCCTTACCCTTGAGTGGAATCTTGTTCGGTATGTAGTTGGTGTCAAAACAGCTTCCCCACAAGTTCAGGGCAACCTCAACTAATCAACAAAGCATTCATCATCTCCTTAAGTGTTCGATTTTACGTTCAACAGCGCCATTAGATCGAGGTGAATAAGGAGCGTCGTTTGATGTATTATACCACTTTCATTGCATAATGCCTCAAGCGGAGCTACATATTCTCCCCTCTATCACTTGAATGCCTTAATTCGACATTTTAGTTGATTCTCGGCTTCGTTCTTGAAGTTTTAAAAGCTTCAATAGCCTCGTCTTTACTTCTTAGAAGGTAAAGATAACAATATCTTGTACGATCATCAATAAACGTGATGAAGTACTTTTACCACCTCTAGTTTGTACAAACTTTAAATCACACACATCGGTGTGAATAAGTTCTAGAGGCTTAGTGCTGCGTTCACCGAATGGAACGGTAACTTAGCCATTTGGCTTCCACACAAACCTCACATTTCGTTTGTGTATTAACTTCATTTAACTTTAGTAAATCTAAATTTACTAATCTTTTATTGCATTTAGATTAACATGTCCTAATCTACAATGCCATAAATCGAGCACTCATCAAGTAAGAGAAGTAGATGCATTTTCATTAATAGCAATCTTTGGTACACGGCGATGACCATTACATTCAATTTGAAAAGACCCCAAGAAGATAACCCCTACCAAGGAACTTCCCAAACTTAGTCAAGACAAACTTGTCCGACTCAAAACTAGTCTAAACCCTTGTTAACTAGAATAGAGCCCGACACCAAATTCTTGCGGATGTCCGGACATGCAAGACATCCTTCAACGTGATCTCAATGCCGGACGACATCTTGAGCACCACATCACCAACTCCGCAACCTCGGACGAAGCTTGGTTCCCATGTTGAGCTTCCTCCCTCAGCGAGCTTGTAGGTGGAGAAACGCATCTTTCGGCGCAGAGACGATGCGCGATTCGCGCCGATGTCGATGAACCATCCACCTTGATTCTCGACGTGGTTGACTTCTTGGTCACCACAGCAGCCAAGTCATCCTTGTCCCATTTGTCAAGTCCTTCCGACAATATTGGTAACTTGTTTACCTTCTTCTTCTTCGCTTACGACGGTCCTTACTGTGTGGCCATGCTTCACACAATTATATGATCCCGTCAAATTTACGGGCAACCACCTTCCTTTGCCTTTGTCATTGGCATTGGGGCGAACACGTTTGTTGGAGGGACCGCCTCTCCAACAGTTGGCTCTAGCATCGATTAAGCCCTTCCCTTTAGCTCAGCTTCTTCACGTCGGACTCGATCGCGATCGACGATCAAGTCTTCAAGTGTCATATCCTTTCGCTTGTGCTTAAGGTAGACCTGAAGTCTCTCCACCCCGGGTAGCTTCTCAATCATCGTAGCGACGACAAAGCCGTCCAAACAAGTGTGCCTTCGACGAACCTCGTGCACAATGAGTTGAAACTCTTGCACTTGGTCCATGATCGGTCGGGAATCGACCATCTTGTAGTCCAAATATTTGGCTACAATAAACTTTTAGTACCTGCATCATCACTACGGTACTTCTTTTCTAGCGATCCCACATACTTTTGGATGTCGTTACAACAAAGATAAACACTATACAAGCTATCTTCTAAACTACCAAGTATAAAATTTTTACAAAGGTAGTCGCGGTCGCCGATTGTCATATCTTTGCTCGGACGTGAAAGTCCGTCACTTGACCGGGCAGCGGGCTCATCTTCCACCAAGAAGTTGGCGAAGCCCAGCGTCGTGGTAGAAACGCATCTTTGTCGCCATCTTCAAGTCGGATCCTCCAAACTTTGGCGGCTTCTCGGCGGCGGCATCATCCTCGCGGTATGAGCAGCGCCGAGATCGATCCCAAACGGATCCACCAACACCACTGAAGTGTCTTGGAACATGGAACTCGAATGAGAACCACGGTGTTAGATCCCATGGATCCAACAATCGACCCAACGAAAAGTGCGATCGTCGAACGAAAGGAACCACTAAAGTGGAACCAAACGTTGAACCACTTAGAGTGGAACCAACGATCGACCCAAAGGGTCCCATGGTTGACCGAAGGCATCGAACCAAACATGACCGAAGCCATTGTGCGTAATTGGCGGAAGAAGAGAGGCGGCGGCAGCGGCGGGCGGCGGCGGCGGCGGCGGAGGCGAGTCGGTGGCGTGTACGGTCGACATCTCCAAGCAAAGGTATTATGTTTGAACGTTTTAAGTTTATTAAGAGTGCGAACTCCTTCGTGGTGGCGTATCTCGTCTTGCGATTGTTGGAAAACGTGTACAAAAGCGAAGACAGAACTTGCGGGCGACATAACGTGAAAGCGAAGGTAGAAAGATCAAACTAACAATGAAATTGAAACTACAAATGAATAAAATACGGTTAACCGTATTCTAATGCCGAGTCGAGAGGCCTCTTTCCGCAAGACGAGATACGTCCGGTAGTGCTCTCGGTTACGGCGTATCGTCTCCAAAGATAAAACGGCGTCTGCGTGGGTGGCAAGACCGCGGACCAACGAGCTCCGTGAATCGGAATGAGGCGAGGACAAAGCTGGACACTAGCTATGTATGAGGAGTGCTTTGGAATCTTTGGAATGCGATTAGCGATGGGTGTCTTATCTTTGGAGACATGTCCTATTTATAGGCGTCGCCCCTCACGGGAAGCATCCGGAGTCAACACCGCATTGATGTCGGGTGTTACGGAGTTATGTCCCCTATTGAGTCTGTGGCGGTTTACGAGACAACGTGGGCACGTTTCGCAGAGCCATCATGTCGGGCGTTGCAAGCGGTTACAACGAATCCGGACAACGCGTGCGTCGGGTTCGTTGGACGTATCCGGACGTCTCTTCAAGTGCAGCGAGCCCAACGGATTGGGCCACACGAGTTGGGCCTCGGACCAACTCCGTCTTTGGGCTCGATCAAACGTTGATCCAAAATATAAGCGGCAATGGCCCCGGAACCGAGCCCACGAGCAGCCCAAAGAACGACCCAAAGACCACCCAGACCAATTGCAAGATCCAAGATCCAAGATCCAAGATCCACGGTCCACGGAACCGGAGCCGAGCCGGAGCCGAGGCGTGGGCGGGCGTGGCGACGGCGCGGCCGGGCGGGCGGCGGCGGCGGCGGCGCGCGCGTGGGCTTTCCAGCCCATCACTTGTGCACATAATTATACTAAGTGTTCAATGACCCACTTATATAGACAATTAATGAAGGTACATTAATCAATGTGGGATAAGGATTAATTAATCCATGCTTATCCCATTAATCACATAACTCCATGTTTAAGTGACCAACTTTGATCCATTATTTCTCACTCACCGGAAATCGGATTTGAGAATGTGAATACACCACGATCATCTACTCGAACGTAGATCGATCCTATGCCGCTTAATTTCACAAAATTAAGCGTTCGTCACTCAAAATCTTGGTCAAAGTAGCTTCAGAAACTTGACCACATATATAATATTATATATATATGCACGCGATTTTCAACAACTTCGATTAGAAAGAAAAATATTATAATACATTTATAAACAAAAATATCTAGATCCAAATTTTAAAGAAATGATTCGGATTCGGTCCAGATCCATCAGATTCAAATCCTGAAAAATGAATTTGAATCTATGAATCTAGACCAAGTTCAGGATCCACCGCCATCCCTAGGAACAATGAGAGTTCAAAAAGGTCAAGTGGCAAAGAAATTAGAAGAGAAAGCGGGAAAAATAGTATAAATTGAAAAGCGTGTTTTGTGCATTTTGCTCCCAAAACCAAAGGCCACGCTGCGCTTCTTGCACGAGGGGATCTGCCTTCTGTTTTGCACGTGCCAAGCACGTGAGCGTCGCCCGAAATCTTGTTCATTTTCATGGATTACCAGAAATTAATCGGCTGCGGTTTGATGTTTTAATATTTTTAAATATGTAGGAATTAATAGCACTTTTTCATTTTTTGAGTTGTTATTTGTCAGACACTAAATTTCATAAACATATAATTAGACCGAAAAAATTAGTAATTTTTAAATGCATGGACAGTCGAAGTTCGTAATAACTTTGAATTTGAGAAGAAAGGTGGAGTATGATTTTATCATTTTCTATATGAAAATAATATGAGAGAGCTATTTATTAATCTTACTTATGAGAAGCAAGTTTCTTTCGGTGGATTAAGTTATTAAAACATTATATAAACACCTAACTTACTTATAAAAGTACCCATACTCTCTCACAACTAAACTTTGGGTTAAGAGCCAAATTAATAATTAATATGAACAGCTTTGAGCTTTGGGAACTGCGATAAACCTGGTTATTCCAAAAAATTAGAAAACAAGAAGATATTAAAAAATTAAAGGCTATTGAGATATAAATACATAAACTTTGATATGATTTTGGTAATACATACGAACTTTAAAATGCGTATATAAATACACGAACTTTGATTGATTTTGGTTTTGCAAACGAACTTTAAAAGGAGTATATAAATACATAAATTTATTAATTATAGTAATTTTACCATAATTTATTTTTTCGATCAAATTGAAACTGACATGACATTATATATGATGAGTTGACAACGATGTGAAAATCTTAAAGTTCGTGTATGAAGAAGAAGTCGACATTTGAAGTAGCTTACTTATTCATCATTTACTTCATTATAAAATGTGAGTTTAAGATTTGAAGTGCTTTCTTTGTTTTATGTGTTTGTGTTATGTTTTTTTATTTTTTTATTTCTTTCTCGTGAAGAGTATTTGTACTTTGTGTGTGTTAATGAGTCTATGTGTGAGTTTTGTCAAGTGTAAATATTTCTTTTATATTTTATTTATTAATTTATTTTTACGTGATTATCAACTCATCATATCTAATACCATGTCAATTTCAATTTGGTCGAAAAAATAAATCGTGATAAAATTACTAAAATTAATAAGTTCATGTATTTATATATTTCTCTTAAAGTTTGTGTGCAAAAGCAAAATTAAATTAAAGTTCTTATATTTATATACTTCTTTCAAAATTTATGTGTAAAATCAAAATCCTATCAAAATTTGTATATTTATATATCAATAATCCGAAAATTAATTACAATTTACAACATCAAAAACGACATAAATGTGGTTGGCTGTCAACGCGGCTTTGCTCGCCATTGGATCAGCCGACGAGGTGTAACACCTGTAATGCATCCATATAGTATAGTTCAATTCCTTTTTTTATTCCAATCTTTAATAATTAATTATTTATCATTTTAACAAGATTATAGTAATTTTCTTTCTAAATCTATTTACCAGATTTTTACGTTAATAAGGCCAAGGGTGCCAAGAAATTGTTGAAGATTTTCTATCTGCTTATACAGATTTACTGAAAGTGAAAAGGGTCAAAAATGTCCCAGTGACAAATGGTTAAAGTGGGTTCCGTAGTCGAGATGTCACATGTCAACCCCACCAAACACCTCTATGGGTTTGGCATCTTTTCACCTGGTTTTCAAGTATGGTTTACCGACTGTGTGGTTTGTAGGTATTATCGCCTGGGCAGGGGTTTACGTCAACGCCTACCAAGGTAGTGGGCTACGGTTCATCAATGATACCAAAAAAAAGGGTCAGAAAATCAATTTCTGTCTGCTTGTACTCAATTTCTGAAAAGTTTCGATTAATTATATGGTCTTTTTAAAAAATGCGTTTTAATTTGAAAAAGAATAGAGCAAAAATTTGTCGATATATATAAATTTATTAATTATAGAATAAATATCAATTTTAGTCCAAAATATGTATATATTTTTCATAAATGCGCACACTTTCGATAATTACATAATATACCTATGAATTGACTTCGTTTTCAAATATAAGATGTTGACAACCAAGAATCTATAGCAAGACAACTGACTTTTATTTTAGTATACTTTTAATTATCAATACGATTTTTCTAGATCAAATTAGTGGTTTCCTTTTTTCCCTTTTTATCATCAATTTTAATTTTAATTATCTAACGTTAATAATGTAAATAATTTTGTATTTCCTCCGTTCACAAAAAACGTTCATTTAATTTCATTTTGGTCAATCCTCAAAAAAATTCACTTTCTTTTTTTTGAAAACATCAATTCTTTTTTATTCTAAATCTATCAACTTATTTATAAAAAAAACAATAATGGCTCATCTTTTTACTCTCACTATTCATTAATATATTCATTTATTATCTCCATGACCACCTTTTAATCTCACTACCCATTAATCTAATAATTTATTATCTTCACTCACTTGATACTCATTATAATTTATTAAAATCCGTACCATCAAAATCAAATAATATATTTAGTGGATGGAGGGAGTCTAATATGTATAATGGATATTAACCTATCAGACCGTCTTACACAAATTTTTGTGCACATTATTTGTAAAATTTGATCAAAACAGAATACATGCGCCAGATATAACAGGCTAAGAGATAATAAACTTAAACTCCTAATAGCAACTTATTAGCATCACCACAAACTAAAATTGCAACATGGAATGTGATAACAAAGACAAACAGAAGCAATGAAGCTAACAACAAACCAAGGTAAACATTGCTGAACACAAAACATCAAGAAAGCAAGTATATATGTCTAGTGATATCTACTTCCACTCTATTAAAGCTTATCAACACAGGATTCTTATATATCATATATGTATATACTTACTAGCTAAGAGCAATGCATCAACTCTTCTCCGGCCATTCAGACGGCTTCTTAACGTCGCGTAGCTGGGTTGAGTTCTCAAAGCAATGGTAGAAACCGTAATGTGGAAACCTCTCGTACCACGTATCTTGCTGAACGTGAGTGTCCCAATGCTCTCCGCAGCTGCTCTTGCCGTACTTGTGCACCCACCCCGATCCATTGTGACCTTCACCCCATGTCCGGTTCCAACGGTCTCCGTATTTGCCTTCCCACCAACTCTCCCCCTGCTTCACCCCCTGGCTGTTCGCATCAAAATTCTCGTCCCATTTATCACCCCATTTCGCCCACCCGTCGCCCTCAAAGCGCTCAGCCCATTTGTCCGTGTATTTTGTGCTTCCCCCATGTCCATCATACTTCTCGCCCCATCTACCATGCGAAATAATAAAAGGTGAAAAGAGTAGGAATGAACAAGAATAATCAATATCTAGACATTCAATACACATAAGGCAGAAACTTGTGCATATCCGGATATATGATGCATTCATCCTAATTAAATTCAATTAGGGTTCATCAATACCCAATTAGGGTTTATTATTAGCAATTAGGATTTAATCAGGGCTGCATCTGGATGTACCTAAGTGTGCCTCTACACATAATCACATAATATATATGCAGCATTTCAGTTTCACTTAGTTGTTTGGTGGCAGCGTTTAGGTACCTCTCGTGCCAGACGTGTGCGTGACCGGCTTCTAAAGGAGTGTGTGGATCAATGCTGCACCACTTGTGAGCCCATTTCTCGGCTTGGCCTGCACCGTAGTGCTCCCACCATTTCTCCTGCCACTCGGTCCCTTGCGTATTGTTTCCCCACTTTTCTGCTGTTTTCTCAAGATGGACGGACCCATCAATCTGTGTCGTTTTAAATTTATTAGGCTCATAGAAGAAGCCATTAGGAGCATGTTCTTTTTTATCGATGCTTGAACTAAAAACTCGTGAAAATGAGAAATATTTCCTATTTGAAAGTAACTGATCAAAAAATAGGATATTAAGATAAAGCCTTACCACCATCATCGATTCCCTCCAGTACTCACGCCACACGTTTCCTGCAGCATCGCGTCCAGATTTCTCTGAACCTAGTTCCTTATAAGCAAGCTCGTCAGCAGCTTCCCAGTATTTGTTTTCCCACTCGACACCATTATCAACACTAACACCCCTAACCAGCGTCCACTTACAAACCACCCCGTCGGCCCTCTGTTCTATACCTGTCTCCTTCCACCACCTCGTTCCATCAGGATTAACTCCCTGGGCGGATGCTTCGTTCATCTCATTTAGCGCCTCAGCTGCTTCAGCTGCGTGTGTCGAAAATTCAACGCCAAGTTTATTTTCTTCCACCTGATGAGTTTTCTCCTCGGTGGATCGAGTGAATTCCCTTTTCTCAACCTCCATGAGAGACTGGAGAGGGGGTATGGGGACGAGATTCGGACTTTGAAGCACTGAAGTCTCGAATGGGATCGAGATAGATTCCGGGCTTCGCTCCTGTTCGAGTACGGGGATGCTTTGAGCCGGAAATGCAGAAGCTTGCGAAGCTGGCTTTAGTTGGCCATTGCCAAAAGCATCATCGTCGTCATCTTCTTTTAGAGGAGGTGCCCAAGCCCAGAAACTCGGACCTGGTGTTCCGATACTCGAGTTACTCGATTGTGGCACGAAAATGCTGCCATTTTCCTTCCCTGATCATGTTAAAATATCAGAGCAAAGCCATGACATGCTACAGAAAGAATAAACAACTAAAACAACATTAAAATGGTGAGGTAAAAAACTATGAAGTTCTATAATACAGACTACAGACATGTTGCAGTTAACTGATTGGCTTCATGATAGGCTTGACTTATCTTGTGCAAGAACTAAAGAGAGAATCGTAGAAATCCATTAATCATAATGAAAAAGCTAAAAGCATAAGAAATGCAAAAGACAGATAAGTCGTAATGGAGAATTAGTCTTCAAGTAGTCTCTACTGAGATGATGATTTTCTTAAGAATGTAATAACCAAATACATCTAAGTCATTAGATGATGACATCCATCAAGGTTTATAGCTAGAAAACCAAAGCTAAAGCTCTTGAGGACTGAGAAGGTTTCCTAGGAAACTGAAAAGCAAAAAGATAATTAATAATTCTAAGATCAGACCACAAGCACAAGACAGGGCAAGCCGCATACAATGATATGAGTTCCTTTACAGTTTACACTCACAAAAAATTTATTCGACATTAAGTGAAACAAACGTCAGGAAGAATTAGTTTGTCTACACACTTAGACCTAAGTTCTTGGATCAGGATCATACAAGAAGTATAGGAAACACAGCATTAGATTGTAACAGCAGTTCTTTTCAATTAATCAATGCCCAATGATCAGAAGCTGGTCTAAGTGGGCAACCACAACCATATTGGCACAGAGATGAAGTCGTTGACCCCTGGTTGAGTGTGAGAAAAATACTAGAACATTCCGCAACTAAAAGGCTAAAAATACAATGATAAGAGGATTTAAGAGGATCTACAGATTATGAATATCTATTACATCCCCTTTCAAAACCATTATCTTCTACTTCTAGAATAGGCGAACAACGCACATGAGTTAACCAGGATATGTCATTGATTCGAGATAAGAATAAGAGCACAAATTTGCACGTATACATTTCAGACCCTGAAAATTCAGCAAACATCAACAGCCCCAAAGCTAAAAGAATAGATGCACAAACATTCCAAACATATTAACTTTTTTCAAGATTAAAATCTTATAAACAGACATATGCGCATAAGTGACTAATAACAAGCTGTTATTTTCTCTTTCTCACTGAACTTAAAACAATACGACAAACATTTTTGTTAATCTTTCAACTTCCAAGTAACTAATATCATGATCTCAAAGTCTTTAAAATGAATACAATCATCTGTTTTATTAATTACAATAAGTAATTACGTTCTTGTAATGTCAAAATTGATGCCAAAAAGTAAAGTTGCAAGATGTTTCTCATACCTAGTTCGTCAGAGTATTCTCATCAATAAACGAAAAAGATAGTAATTCTTAAAAAACAACAGATAAAATATCATTTCTCAGTGTTTATTTTTTTTGAAGTAAAACAAAAAATAAATAACTGGGAATAATAAAATTACCCTCATCTGGATCGCCCATCTCTTCACCACCACTGACAATGTCCGCCCCGCCTGGCTCCGGCTGCGGAGGCGCGCTTTCCTTCAGCAGCGCTCTCGCGGCTGCTATCGCAGCGGCGGCCCGATCGATCACCTGCATTCTCTGAACCTTATCCCTCTCCTCCGCCGAAACCTGTAGAAGTTTCTCGAACTCGCGGTTCCTTTTCTCCAATTCCTCTGCGCTTTCCTCTCCAACATTTCCAGTGCTTTCAGAAGAGTTCTCGGCCAGCATCTCAAACTCCAACGAGTTTCTCTCTCGCTCCCTCGCCTTCTTCCACATGTCCAAGTACGAATCTCCGCTCTCATTCATCGCCTTAATTCTCGAAATGCTCATCGCACCGTTCTGATTCCCTAAAAGATGTCTGGAGCGCAATGAGAGTGTTTGTTCGGGGAAGATGAAAAAAGGGGTCGCCGCGCTCCGGCGGCGGAGCGCAGCGGCGGCGGGTGAGTGAGTTGGGTGGAATTGAGTGGCCATTTTCAGATGAAATTTGTGTTGATTTGGACTGAAAATATATCCCTATTGTTGAATGGTTGTTGATAGGATTCGTTTTTTGAACTTTTTTGGGGTATTGACTAAGATTTTCGTGGGACTGAAGGAAGGTTTTAGATGCTGGCTTCAATGTTGAGAAAAAGTTGCAGGATTTAACGGAAAATACCTGCCGATTCCCGTGCATTCATGCTTTACGATGAGTGAAGTGCGCACCACGATTTTAGGTTGAATTGGAGAGAACTGTACTTTGAAGTCCTGTAGAGAAGTTTTCTTAGGAAAAAATTCACCTCAACAGGATTCAGAAATTCACACAATTTTGATATAAATTATAGTGTCAATCATAGTTTATGTTCTCACTTTAAAGCGTGGTCTCAGTTTTTAATTTTTTAAAAATATTTTGAACTTTGAAAAATAAATTAATTTATGATCCGATTTTTTTTTCAATATCAGAATGATGAGTAGGAGCATATTATTTGAGGTGGATTTTTTTCCCTACCCAAGAGGAACTATGTCGTTTTTAGAAACACATACACTAAGATGACACCTCACATAAACACATACACACTCTCTCTCTTTAAAAACCCACCAACATCACCACCACCCCTCCTGGCGAATACAACCATCTCTTTGTTGGAAATGGTTTTTTATGATAGAATTCAACACTACTCCCTCTGCTCCTTGACGAAACATACTACACGATGAATGGATGCTTCAACAGGTGTGCCGCCGACAGGGGCGGACCTAGGGAGCAGTGGGGGCACTAGTCCCTCCTGGAATTTTAGAAAATACTAGGATTATATTAGTAATTTTATGTATATATGTTTATATATATATATATATATATATATATATATAGGGAATGGATCAAATGAGAACTCCAACTTTTTTGAGAACTAAGAACTAATGTGGTCCATTCATTTTTATAATCTAATGGTCAAGATTAATTATAAATAGTTAATTATTCTCATAATTTAATGATAACCGTTTAGCCCTAAAATCAAGGGATTTGTATATTGATTTTCGTAATTATTCTCGTATGCATAATTACTACGATTATATGCACAACACCATAAATTACATGAACATAACAATGAATTGGAATGAATAGCATGCACAAGAACTATGATTATATGAATAACAACATGAATTATATGAACAACGAAAAATAGAATGTGAAATATCCAAATAAGCGAAAATTTAGGGTTTGACTATTTTATTATTAAATAATTATGAGTCGTCCGATCTTACTTAATCTAACGGTAATTATTGGTTCTTAGTTCTTATTTAAGACGTGGTTCTCCCTATAACCAACCCCTATATATATATATATATATATATATATATATATATATATATAGGGGAAGGTTAACGTGAGAACCATTTTATTTTGAGAACGTGAGAACCAAAACCGATGAATTCACGTGAAAGTTGATGAATCCGTTGGGAAAATTGCGAATCCAAAAATAGAATTTTCGCCTCATGGGATTCGAACCGGGTGAAAAATTCTAAATTTCAATTCATTAACTTTTTCAACGGATTCATCAACTTTCATAATTAATTCATTTGGTTCTTAGTTTTAGGATAAGAATGGTTCTTATTTGAACCAAACTATATATATATATATATATATATATATATATATATATATATATATATATATTATGCTATTTATCTTACAAAGAACATGGTGGTGTAGTGGTAAAAGTATTCTTATTATATTTCAAGATCTTTGGTTCAATTCCTAGTTAATGCTTTGTTTGTTATAATTTGAAATTTTGTATTAATTAGTTATGCGACTTATGTTGTAGATTTTTTTTGTCCTTAACTAGTTTTTCACAATTAAGATTGGTCTTTTTATTTTTATTTTTATTTTTTGTTATAATTGGTCATGTAGTAGAATTTATATATTTCTAGCTTTTCTTGTATAGATCTATTTTATTTTTTCAAAGTTTTTTTAACATAGTTTTTATTATCAAATTTGTCTTCCATATCTCTTTACTTATTAATGCAAAACAAATTTAAAAATAAATCTATAAATTAAGTTGAAACATCAGCTTCTCAACACAAAACTCTTCTCTTTAATTTTTTATATAATGATATATTGTTATTGTGATTATTATCTAGAAGATTTTTTTGAATTATTTTACTAAATATGTATAATAGAAAAAATATAAAAATGATTATGAAAATAAAGATGGTTAAATAAGTTCGTAAAAAAATCAACTATGTAACAAGATAGATTAAAAATATTGTTAAAAATTAATAAATAATTTTGTGGTTGAGAAAGCACAGAAGTTGAAATTGATTTTTGGAACATTCTTTATATAGTTTTTTTCTATATTACCTAAGGCCCCCAATTTTCTTAATCTGATCTTGGCATCAGGAATCCCGATTTTCTTAATATGGTCCTAGCATCAGGAATTAGAGGAGGTGGAGGCGGCAATTTTGATCCTGGCGCCAGAAATTAAAGGAGGGGAAGCGACGATTTTGAGGGAGTATAAAGGAGTATGTTTGTGGATATCTAGTAGAGATACGTGAGAAAGAGCAAAAAGGTTGGATCCCCCTAGACAAAATGTCTGGGTCTGCCACTGGCCGCCGACAACAGCTTCATAATGTCCCTCTACATGCATCGGGAGATGAAATCCCTAAATTTGTTGTTGGAGGACGCACGGTAGTGCCTCCAGCACATGTGACATACAGATACGCAAATCAAGCTCACCCAATCCCCCTACAGCCCGACGGTGAAGAGGAACCTTCCCAAGTAAATGATGAGGTTTTGGGTAAGAAGACCACTCCAACTTAGTATGAGGCCTTTTGGGAGTTGTTGAGCCCAAAAACAAATCTGTGCGGGCTTTTGGCCCAAAACGGACAATATCATACTAATTGGATGGAGTGGTGGCGGCTAGATTCCCAACATGGTATCGAGCCGACGGTTCGTTGGGCCCAATACGCAAGGCGGGGCGAGGCTGCGTTCCGATGTGAAGGAGTACCCCTAGTGAACTCACGATTGAATTCGGTGGTTCCTTGTGTCGAAAGTCTTCCTGCAAGAGTGGTCAGGCGATGAGTCCCGTGGTGAAACGGCGGTGCAAGATGTACGGATTATCGTTCGAGGGGAGAACAATGATGTGGTCCTTGGTTTGAGGGGAGGATTGTTGGGTGTGGCAAACCCAAGTCCCACATCGGATGTGAGAGGAAGAGTTGCCCTCTTTATATTAAGAAACCCACCCCAAATTAGTATGAGACATTTTGGGAGTTGTTGAGCCCAAAAACAAATCCGTGCGGGCTTTTGGCCCAAAGCGGACAATATCATACTAATTGGATGGAGTGGTGGCGGCAGCAGTTCCCAACAGGTGGTGGTATGCTAATCCGGCGAGAACTTAGCGGGCGAGATCAAAGAAGTTTTGATCGTGGTTGAAGTGGGTCCCTTCGAGAGAGCCCTTGTCCATGAATTCGAGGATGACTTGAATCTCCACCTTATCTCTCAGCTTGCCCTTGGGTTCCGAATCTGCCACTACACATCACCACTCAAGCTCGGCCCACAGCTCGTCTATGGCGACCCGTGATCGTCGGAACTTGTGCAGTAGCACCGCAGCCCGGCCCTTGCTCTGGTCGATCTCCACCACCAGATCTGCTTCTACAATCGTCGTTGAGATCATGAACGACGATCCAAAACAGCGGCAACCCTCGATGCCATCGTCGAGTTTGGGCCGCTAGAGGCTAGCCCGTGTAGTAGGATCATCTGCAGCAACGAGCTCATATTCCTCATCGTGTATAAAACTCCTCAAAATTCGATTGAGGGCTTTAGCTTAGAATATTGTGGGACAGCTTAATGATTTATTTGATGAGATTGTTGAAGGAAGGAAGAAGCTCTTGGATTTGATTTTTTATTCTTTTTGAAAAGATATTCAAGAAATGTGCGAAAAAACGACGTCGTTTCCTTCTCAGATAAAAATTTTTCCACCTCAAATAAGATGTCATCATACGTAGCATTTCAATATCAGAGAAAAAAAAATCAGATCATAAATTAGTATATTTTTTAAAATTCAACACATTTAAAAAAACTTGAAAATTTAGACAATAAACTAGAAACACTCAAAATTATGAGTATAACTTACTACCCTATATTATATTTTTCAAAATTGTTATTTTCGTCGGGACTTGTACTACATGCACCGCACGCTAGTTTCTAAAATGTTATTCGAGTGAGATTGTTTGAATTGGCGTTTTCCTTTTGAAGAAACATAAGGACGATGCACTAAATAATTATAGAGTTAAGTATAAATAAAAATAGTTAGTTATTGGAAATGACATAATATCATTCAAATTTATAGTATTCACTTAAACTTAAAATGTTACAATTACGTTGTCATATTTTAACTTTTTTGCAATTGTAATATTCATAATTTTTTTATTAATAAAACAATGTTGTCTTCATCAGATTAACAACGTTGTTTTAGGTAGTCATCAAACAAAAGTTGCTCGAAGAAATAGAGAATGATGTAACTATAAAAAAAATATATTAATATAATTACCACTTTCTAAAAATCATATAAAAGTTACAAAATGGAGTAAACATTATATTATTTCCAAAAATTAACCTAAACAATTAAAAAGAAAAAATATAATTTCTTCTTCCACCTCATTAATCTACGAAGCCCTCATATTTTTTTCCTTCTCTTCTTCCTCATCCAAACACAACCATCAGGGGCAGAGCTATATAGGAGTCTGGAGGGGCTCATGGGCCCCCAACTTTTTTTGAAAAAACAAGTATATATTTGATAGGTAAAATCATGTTAAAAAGTTTGTTGTAGTCTGATAGTTAAGATTTTCCTCTATTTGAAGGAATTGAGTGTGATCCTCAATTGTGGAGTCTCTTCCCTTTTTTCTTTATTTCTTTCTTTCCTTTTTTTTTTCTCCTCTGTTTCTTTCTTTTTGGTTTATGTCTTCCCCCCTCCTCTCTCTATTCTATTTCTTCTCTTTATTTTGGGATCTTTTTTCCTTTTTTCTTTCTTATATAATTTGTTTTATATTGATAAAATAAAATATGTATGCAAATAATAACACTATATATGTGAATTAACTCTTAGCTAAATATGTATACTCTCTCTATAAATATTTAACATTTAATAACTAAATCTATTATAGTTATGATTTTTATCTCTCATTTAGGAAATCTTGGTTCGATTCTTCTTAGTTACATATTTTCCTTTTTCTTTTTTCTATACTTATTTTCTTTTATTTCCTTTTTCTTTTTTCTATAATTTGTTTTATGTTGATAAAATGCTATTTCTTTTCTTTTACTACAATTTATTCTATATTGATAAAATAAAAGATATATGCAAATAATAAATTTTTATATGTAAATTAATATTATCAATCAAATTTCTAAAAGGATTATAATAAAATAATAAATCATTATATTATTTAAATTATTATTATTTTATAATTTTATTTTTAAATTTTATTTTATTATCTTTTAAAATTATAATTAATTGGGTTCCTCAAAAAAAAATTCCAGGTTTCGTCACTGACAACCATAGCCATCCACCACCATTTAGGACCTCTTTTCTTTTCTATTGATCGTTTCTTTCCCTTTGTTTTTTCTATTTTCCAATATCAAATTCCACCCCATGAAGGAGATAAATTAAGTTGTTTAGTAGATAATCCACTGGCAAGGGAGTCGAGACTGAAGGAGTTATTGAGAGTAATGGTCAGTCAAAAACAGATGAGTCTTGAGACTAAAAGTTTCAAGACAATTTTGCTTATCTTTTTATTCTTGTTAAGAAATTATGAACTAAAAACTTTCATCACAAGTCCTTTTTCTTCAGTTATTGACATGTCATGCAGGACACGTGCAACTACATGAAAAGCAAATTGACAGTGATCAATAATTTTGCAAGTTGAAATGACAAATATAACCCCAAAATGAGAGGCTACGGGTGTGTGATAAATCAAATAAATCAATAAAGATCTCTGCGACTTTTGTGAAAAGACTAGAGATAAATATGATTTTCTTTCTCTTTTCCCACTCAAATTCTTGTGGAAGAATAAATACCTGAGTCGGCAGTGGAAAAGACGTCGGAGGGAGTAAGAGGACAAAAAGGTCAAAACAAAAGAATAAGAAAATGTTCTAATTTTTTATTTTTTTTATCATTTGGTATTCAATTAAAAAATAGTAGTCTCTCCTCTTAAGTTCTCACTTAAGTGTCACATTTTTCTGAACATATATATTTAGAAGAAATATATAAAATAATTAAATTGATAAAAAATTATGGTCCATCCTTTTAAAGGGATAATTACTTCCTAAAATGGAATGAAATATTTGTAAATGGGACAACCTAAAAAGGAAAATATGATACTCATCCGTCCACTAAATTCGTGCATTTAATTCCATTTTAGTCCGTCCACAAAAAATGTTCACTTTCCTTTTTTGAAAATATCAACTTTACATTTTTACCGTAAACTTATCTATTTATTTTCCAAAAAAAAACACATATGACCCACCTTTTTACAATCACAATCTATTAATATATTCATTTATTATTCCACGACACATCTTTTTATACTCACTTACTTTACATTCATTACAATTTATTAAAACCCGTGCCACCAAAATCAATGAACGATTTTGGTGGATGAAGGGAGTATTTTAAATGAGACAGAGGGAGTATTTGGTAATCTTTAGATACTTCAAACAACTTTCAAAAAGAATTCATGATTGACAATTTGAGTGAATAATATTTAGTAACGAACTCGTAAATATTGACATTTCTTGGTGATTCATTATAGCAACAATACATTTGATATCGCAGTTTTCTGTATTGTATTTTCCTTTAGGACGAAGATATATGGTAAATTATGGGAAATCGATCGTCCGATCTATTGAGATTCTAATTAAGTTGATCTCAGTCAATCGGGGTCTCGATGATTTCTAACAATTTGTCATATATCATTATCTTGAAGGATATGCAATGAAAGGGTCTATAACATGCAAAAAAATGATAGTATTATAGAATAAATAAATAATATTATAGTTTACAAAATTATATATTGAGATAATAGGAGAGAGAGAAATAATAGGATAACGGATATTGATATATTAAAATTATAATTCTTCATAAATAAATAAATAAATAAATATATATATATATATATATATATATATATATATATATATAATTCGGTTATCGGTTATTTGGTTAAAAAATCCGAACCGA
Organism: Salvia rosmarinus; assembly: GCA_036937905.1. Classification (NCBI taxonomy): domain Eukaryota; kingdom Viridiplantae; phylum Streptophyta; class Magnoliopsida; order Lamiales; family Lamiaceae; genus Salvia; species Salvia rosmarinus. The sequence continues at coordinate 60,241,785 of CM072822.1, read as the reverse complement.
CCGAAAAACGAATTACCGAATTTTAATTTGGTTTTAACCGGATTAACCAAAATAATCGAATCAAATTTGATTTTTCGGTTCGATTATGATATTTTGATCATCCCTACCCATCACCATCATTGGTTGAAAACAGAATCTACCATACACTCATTGTAAAGCAAAAGTACAGACACCTCATGCGTCACACTGTCACGTCAAGTTGGTTTCACATATCAAATGTAAACAGCCGACATCGTGTTTCTCCAGATTTTCTTTATATTTCATTTTCACAACCACACAATTTGAGGAATTTGACAAGTGAAATTGGTGAGTGATGCAAAGTAAGCTTAAGCCCAGCATCTTGATTTTTTATCAAAATACTTTCTCACCCTCGTTTGTAATAACTTCAAAATTAACACAAGTTGAATTCATGAATTCAAGAATTGTTGTTTATTTATAAATTCGTTAACTCGAGAACATTAGCTCTTAAACTCTAAATTCAAAAGTAAACTCTTGAACTGAAAAGCTATCATTTATATAATTCATGAATTATATATAGAACTATTTGAGGAATTGGGGTTCTGTCACATTTCATTCTTGTTTTCTTCATAAATTGTCCACATCTACGAAGGCTAGCTTGCGATTTATGGCGGCGATTTTTAGGGCCGCCTGCTTCAATCGAGAAGTGCAAACCAGCACATTTCTTCGTGACTTGATAATAATCCCACGTAATGCACATTTTGTTATAAGTTGAATTATGGATTCATTTTCCATCCCCACGTAATGCACATCTTGTTATCAGTTGATTATAAACTATATTTAGTACATTAAATTCATTATTTTAGAAAAAAGTTATATCCTTAGTTCTTCATTTCAAGAATCCAAGCTAAATTATATTCCTAGTTTAGTTTTTCATTTCAAAAAATCCTTTCGACTAGCGTCAATTCATGAGTAGAGACAAAATGGCTGGGCTTTGGGTACTATACGGGTCGGGCCAACCCAGTCCGCTCAGTTCTATCGGGCCAAAAAATTCAAGGCCCAACCCTATACGGACAACCAGGCCATCGGACTAAACCCGTCAATAAGATAATAGAACATTTTTATGTGTTATATTAAATATTATAGTATGATACTTTACTAAATTCATATAACTGTCCCTAATAGATACTGTAATAAAACATAAAAGATAATAAGACACTTGTGTCGTCGTATTAAGTATTATATTGTGATACTTAGAAGATAATAAGACACTTAATATGTATCACATTAAAAATCCGAACATACTTTTTAGCCCGAAAACCCCAGGTTTTTTAGTCCCAAAACCCGATAGTCCTGCCGATTATGTGGATGAGCTTTTTACATCTGATTTTTTTCAGACCACTATTTTTACGAACCCAACCCGACCCTAATTTCGGATAGCCGGACGGCCCACCGGGCTAGCCAATTTTGCCGGCTTTATTGATGAGTAGTAGATTATGAATCCTTAGATTTAACTTATTAATCCTACAAACGAAAATATGTTGCTCTTGAATAACTAAATTTTACCTAAATTCGTAAGTGTTGCTTTTGAATAACTAAATATATATCTAAATTCATAAGTAGAAGAAAGTAACTGTTTAATTACTGTCTTTATACCTAATTTCATGAACTAGAAAAAACCCCTTGTGTACCAAAATTCAAGCTAGAAAAAACACTCTAAAATTACTCTCTTTTGTACCAAAATCTAAGCTAGAAAACATACACTCTTGAACGACCCTTCTGATACCAACATTGAAGAATTTAGCCGATCCGATTCTTGAAAATTGTCTACAATATAATAAAGGTAAGTAGTGAGAGTAGTCAGTTTTTTTCTAATTTTTTTTTATTATCTAAGTCATCAATTTTTATCCTTAGTAGTTTATTAATTCTCTCATATATTTTATTAATTATCTCATAAATTATCCGTGATTTACAAAATTAGCACTTTTTACCCTAAATCTATCGGTCCAATGAAACCGAGCACAAAGATGGAATTTACCCTGAATTCGCAATTTAGGTATACACAGACCAAAACTTATTAATAAACATATAAATTACAATGCACCATTTTTCGTTAGTAAAAAACAAGCCCATTTGAGCCCATGATGGGAGTTGGAATATCCGGGTGGGTCGGATGTGGCGGACCGGGCTCCGGCGGCTTCGGAGGTGTGATTTCAGGCACATGAGGGGGGACCACCTCGGGTTCCCCCGGGGCGAGCGGTGGTGCTTCGGGCTTTGGGGGAATCGGGTCCGGCGGGCCCGGAAATTCCGGACTGGGCCTCGTCGGCGGTGGGGATATGGGCTTCTCCGGAGGGATTGGATCAAAATCGGGAACGTTGTGCCGACGTGGCACCTCCGGCGGGAGACCAGGGTTGTGTCTCGGCGGCGCCGTGGGAATCTCCGGCGGTGAACTTTCGGGTATGTATGTCGGGTCATGGGCTACCCGGAGTGAAGGTAAAGAAGAAGGTTGCTTGGGAATCGTATGGAATTGCAGAGGGTTGATTGAGATTGATGCATAGAGTGGGACGCTTTTCTTGAAGCAATGTGAGGAGATCGAACCAAAAATTGTAGACATTTTTTCTTTTTTCAGTAGTTGAGGCGAAGGATTTGGTCCAGTTGTAGCAAAAGAGAAAATAGATAGACATATAATGTGTGTGTGTGGTGTCGCATGTCCAGATGGCAGTAATGGGACACGTGGACTTCATGCACGTAAGAGTGGAATTAGAGAATGCGTGGCTTTGTGATTTTCATTTATTAATCAACTAACTAGTTTGTAACCCGTCGAATTTCGACGGAGAATCACCCTACGTTAAAATCCATAACAACTATTTAAAGAATAAGCAATATTTTATTTGAAGTGTGTTTCGACAACTCATTAAAAGAAATGTTAGAATATAAATAAAATTATAATAGAAAAATAGGTCAAGAATTTGTTTGTTTGATTTTTCCAATTTCTTTATCTTCAAGAAATCAATATAAAGTTAGATCCCGCTCTAATAGCTCCGAATAAATTAAATAAGTGCATTAAGATACGAAGGCCTCTTATTCCACAACAACGAAAGCACTTTTTAAAAATATATTTAAAAAGATAATAATCAAATATTTCTCTAAATATTAGAAAGTGAAGGTTTGTTGACTGTGATGAAACACGACATTGAAGCGAAACAATAAAGTTATGGTCCAGTTTCTGAAAGATTCATCCAGTCTTAAAACCCTAACTCTATGCATAAACTAAACATCGATTAATTATCCAAACCATTTAAATTGATCAATATAGGTTGTTACAACATTACAATATAAACTTATCAATAAATAGTGTAATTAATAAAAGATTAAATAGAGAATTCCACATATGCATGATTAATGGTTGTTACAAATTTATGCAGTTTTTGTATTCAAACATATACAGTTTTCTGTTTTGAAATATGCATGATTTATTTTTTTGTTATCACATAAAAAAATCAAATTATTAATTTACCCTTACTATAGAGAAATCAATGCCCAGTGGCTTGAAAAATCCATCCATCATAGGATCTATGAGATTAATGGATGAGATTGAGTACTACATACTGCCTCAAGTTCAGGTACTATTTGATACCTCATATATATATACAAGTTTTTAAAATAATTAGTTATTCGTCTCAATAAAGACATGAAGATTACATAATAAATAATAAAATATATAGAAAAATTCATGCAAACATTTAGGTTAATATTTAGACCCATTTATAATTTATATAAACGCATACATCTCAAATTCGATTAAAAAGTGATTGTACTATATTGTCATCCCAATACTCTAAAATAATACCTCCTAATTAATTACCTAAATTCGCTTCATTGATAAATCTCCTCAAATTGATTTTTGGCAATACAAAGATGATTTCCATATTTTTATCCCAAAATTTTAATTAACATAACTGATTCAAAAATCTAATTATCAACATAGAGATTGTTGATTGAATGGTATGCTTCTAAATATTTTTTTAAATGAATTAATAATCAAAAAAATCAATTAGAAGATATAAAATTGAGAATTTAGAACATCAAAAATTAAAAATAATTAAGGTCTTAAAACCCTAGCCTTATGCATAAACTAAACATTCTTTATATCACAACGATACTTCTGGATCTGATTTATAAGTTGTATGTTGTTTAATTTTGCTGAAGAGTTACTTTACGTTATAATTTATAAGTAAAAATTTAAAACAATTTATAAGTGGATTTAAAAAAAAAAACTTGATACTTGGTTAGAGTTTGCCCACTAATTACTCAAATCCATCTAAATTTATAAATATAAGTTGTCACGGTAATTAGTTATTTGTCTCAATGAAGATATGAAGATTACATAACAAATATTAATAATAAATAGAAAATAGATAAAAAATCATACGGACGTGCCAGTCAATGTTCGGTCTACATAGGTGGATCAACTCAATGTATGGCGATGACATGGTGGTCAACAACTTTTCATGCAAACTTCTATGACAGTTGGTATAGTAAGTAGGTCGTTGAGTATATTACCTGATGGTGGCTGAGCTATACAACCAAGAGTGATCTATATGTAATATAAATAAATAGATAGATAGATTTGATTTTGTAAAGTAATGCAAATGAATATGCTTTTTTTACGTCTTTACCAAAAATCTTTGAGTATTGAAAAAAGATTTTTAGCTTGAGTTATTTATATTAAAATTGAAGTATATATCATGGGAATGTGTTGATTTTCGTAATCACACATATTTAATTAACTAATTAACCCATGATTCGGATAAATAGTTCTAGAAATGTATAGTTAACTGGATTATTAACGAATTTTATAGTAATTTTTATATGCAAGTCGATTGGCAAAAATTAATAATATTCAGTGTAATCATATTAAATTGTTATATATAAGTCCATTGACTAAAAAAATTCAATGTAATCATATTTGTATGCAATCATTTGTGTAATAAATGTAGAAACATATTGTTCATAATCAATAAATTAATAATTCTTCACTTAATTGATATTTTAATTACATAGAGATCTATCAAATGATTTAGCAATGATTACGCAATATCACAGAGCAAGGTAGGTAGATTTTTGATTTTTCATTACTTTAATTATTATTTTGATTATAGGAAGATTTATTAATTAATATTCATTAATAAATGATAATATATATTAATATGCTATATTTTATAACAAAACTTGCAATGTAAAAAATAAATTTGACTATGGTCTTGGAAGAAATTTGCAAACAACAAAGAAACTTACATTGTAATGTGATTACGTAATATCACAGAGCAAGGTAGGTAGATTTTTTTATTTTTCAGTACTTTAATTATTATTTTTGATTATAGGAAGATTTATTAATTAATATTCATTAATACATGATAATATATATTAATATGCTATATTTTTATAACAAAAGTTGCAATGTAAAAAATAAATTCCGACTATGGTCTTGGAAGAAATTTGCAAACAACAAAGAAACTTACATTGTAATGTGATTACGCAATATCACAAGGCAAGATATATAAAATTTTAGTTTTTCATTACTTAATTATTCTTTTAATTTATTACTATTCATTAATACATGATAACATATATTAATATGTTATATTTTATAACAAAAGTTGTAATCTAAAAATAAATTCGCTATGGTCTTGGTATTATAATGTGAAATTGTAAAGTCTCTAATTGCTCCACTAAATTAGAAGGGTTTTATAGATCAACAAATTTATATATTTAAAAGGGATTCGATGATATATATATATAAATAATGTAGAATTTAGATAAAAAGGAATAGAAAAATATGGGGATCCCATGTAGGAATGGAAGAAATTTGCAAACAACAAAGAAACTTACATTGTAATGTGATTACGCAATATCACAGGGCAATATATATAAACTTTTAGTTTTTCATTACTTAATTATTCTTTTAATATAGGAAGATTTATTAATTACTATTCATTAATACATGATAACATATGTTAATATGTTATATTTTTATAAAAAAAGTTGTAATCTAAAAAATAAATTCGGCTATGGTCTTGGTATTATAATGTGAAACTGCAAAGTCTCTAATTGCTCAACTAAATTAGAAGGGTTTTATAGATCTACAAATTTCTATATTTAAAAGGGATTAGATGATATATATATAAGATATAAAATGTAGAATTGAGATAAAAAGGAATAGGAAAATATGGGGATGCCATATAGGATAGAGAATGATCGTGGGTTGAGGAACCCGTAACGGAATATATAATTAATAGATTATCTCTTCAAAAGTTATGGGTCATACCTACTTTTTATCATTTTAACCACTTTATCCATTCTCCTAAATAACCATGTCGAAAAGAAATGAACCGTCTTGGACGGAGACGGAGGGAGTATAATATAAGAATTTAGAAACTATAAAATTAGCATCCAATATAAATAAGAATAGAGAATATTGAGGTTCCACGTAGGCGCATGAATTAAGGTGATGTCTTCGCTATGCAATCGTATTATATATAATATATATACTGTACCCGTCTCAAATCCGATTAAAAATGATTTTAATACAAATTATTGTCTCAAAACCGTATAGTAATTCCGCTAGTTAACTTAACTCGTTCAAATTTATATATATAAGTTTATATATAATCTTGCAAAGTTTAAATATTAATCTTGCAAAATTTATTTTAAAAATATTAAACTTAAAAATATTTTTGTGGAATGAGAGAAATAAATGAATGATTTGATAGGACATGTTAGATAATAATTAATAATATAATAAATTTAAATCAAATTAAAATTAAGGATTTAGTTGTAAAATTATAAATTGAAATTAAAAGTAATATATATATATATATATATATATATATATATATATATATATATATGCAAATACACAAATAGGTTTTTTAAATCATTAATAATTATGAAAACTATTATATATATATATATGTATATGTATATGTGTGTGCATTTATAATAATATATTTAATACTAACATAAATCAATCAATTAATATATCAATATATTAAATGATAAGTGATCAAATAAGAAAACTTATGGGATTTTAGAAAAATAAAAATGCTAAATCATGATAATTCCACATAGGATTCAAGATGAATGTGGTGTCTCAAATGTGTAATGGATTTATATATTAATAGATGCGTTGGGAAGATTTCGACCGGCTTTAGTGTTTGTTTATCTAAGAATTGGCCGTTGGTGTTTTCTGAATAATCCGTGTTAGTAATATTTAAAGGCTAAATATATAAAGGGTAGTCTGTGCATGTCCGTGCATAGTGAGATCACCCCTAATTAATATTCGATCAAAGAAATCTTTGGCAAATGAATTGAGGTTGAAATACTGCATCTTTGTCTGTTCCATACATCTTTAAACATCTATCAACTTGAATGCTACACCAATATCGAAAGTCAGTAGGAAGGCATGACTTTTTTCTGGAAAATAGGTCACTCTGCATCGAACAAACTGTCTGATGTTGATGTCATTGCCTGTTATAAGACGAACCTATGTTTGGAACCCGATTTCGTTGCAACATATCATAGTATCCAGCACCTGCAGCCTGAAGGCTCTGGCTGGCCTTCGAACCATCTGTCCCAGCTCGGATTTATTGGGCCGGTGGTCCTGAGAGGAAAGCACATACAAGAAAGAAAGCTCAACAAGAGAAGTCGAGTGGGCATCGAAGGAAACAAGCAAAAGCTTCTTACTTTGGGAGCAAAGGATCCGGTGTTGTTTCGATCTTGATAAGCAACCTGGTAATATATGTACATTTCTTGTTAGAGAGTTGCTATTTGATGATAACATAGTGAAACAAACATGTGATCTATGCTTACTCTTTGCACACAGCCGAGGCACTCTCCATTTTCTCGAGTTGTTCCAGTTCTTCCTGTGGAACAATTATGGTCAGGAAATACATTTTTTTTTAAGTTGCAAACTCAACAGAACTACATGGTTGTAGTATAATCATAAATAATAAAGTAAAATGAACTTCCAAAAACAAAACTTGACCAATGAAAAAGATAACAAATTTACTCTTGCAGAATGCATTTTGAACATTATTTGATTTATCTAAATGTAGGAAGGTTTTGACTAGGATCCAGCAGAAGAAACAAGAAAGAACATATGTTTGATCAGTGGATTCACTTTGCTTGAAAAATAAAGACAACCAGTTATGAAGATCAGTTTCAAGAATCTCCTACATTTGACTAAGTCTCGAATATTCTTATGAAGCACATAATCTCCCTTAAATCTCGGAATTTTAAAATTCCACGACAAATTTGCACATAAGACTTCAATTATTTGCCATACAGAATTGCAGATGCTTCTCCATTTCTGCTAACTTAGGAAATTTTATACAAGCCCATTTTTATGCAATTGAATATGTTGGGACTAGTTTTGGAATCTTCTGCTGCCAGGCAAAAGCAAGCCAACATCCACTAAATTGCCACCCAAGTATGCAAGCAAAATAAATGCAGCACCAAACAAGTCGTAATGGCTATATTCATTAGGACTTTAGATCTAGCAAGGTAAGAACTTCACAATCTACCCCTAAACATATCAGAACATAAAAAAAAAACTTGTATAGATAAGCTCCTCTAAACATATTTGATGTTATTCCGTAGTTGAAATGGTACGCATTAAATATATCATATATCAACTTCTTATCCCGATGAGGAACCAATACCTTGTCATGTCACATTACATGGAATTGTTAGTTCTGGAAAAGGGAAGAACTTCTAACAAACATCTGGAATATCTAAATATGCTACACCCGTACACGGAACCTAGTCAACCCAATAACTCAATTTCTCACTTCCCTTTTCTCATTTTATACGACCCATCAAATAATGGTAGAGGCTAACCTGCATTGTATCCATCTTCAACAGTCTCAGTAGCCACAAAATAACCAACGTTTCATTGATAAAGCAACAACATACTCTCTTTCCGTCGGCAACATTAATTTCAGAGGTAAATAAACTATAAGAGAGAGAAGAGTTCCAAGAATATTTTTTTCAGATTTCAAGTTCTCGCAACCAATATCAGCAAACAAGAAAAATTCAAACACATCAAAGAAACACAAATCTTGAAATCTATAGACAACACCATCCATCTTATGATCACCCAAATGTACAAATCTCTAACAAGCACATTTTTCCTGCTGAACTAATTGAAGATATTCCCATAAACACACACACACACACAGAGGTAGATACTAATAGGCGTTAGCATAACAAAACTGAAAGCCAATAAGCTAACTTAAGGTCATAATTATCATTCTATTAACTAAATGATCTGCAAAGAATTACAAGACAAAATTTTCATTCCGCAGGTTTCTTTGTGCTGAAAATTACCAGTTGCTGAGAAATTAAATTCACCAAAAATTCAAGAACTACGGTATCCCCAATGTGCAGATAAGCAACAAAAAGAGAACACAAATATCAAATATATTCCCCGAATCCAACAGAAGTCCACTCCAGAAAATTAGGGCACCAGTTTTATCCTCTTTCACCAATTATTGTACAACCTTACAAGAAAACAAAGACCAACAGAAGAAAAAAAAAGGGTTCAATACTGCACCATTAGAATCAAAATTTCACCTTTTCACCATGAAACAAACAGGGCTCGAGAAATCATTTCCCAGATAACATAAACTCACAAAAAAATTGAATAACAAACGCGTGGAAGTCAAAGGAAAGAGATACCTCCAAGAAACGAATTTCTTGCTCGAGTCTCTTCAATTCAGCAGCTGTCCTGTGTTTCCCTCGAGTATCTGTTGCACCAACACCCAATCGCACTTCACCTGAACTCCCTGTTTGCATTTCTTCTCTGAATTGAACGTATTTGACCTAAATCCCTCAAAAAACGCAAAATTTAAGAGAAAATAAATAAATAAAGAAATGAGCCCTCCAGAATTGTGGTTGCAGATTTATCCTAGAAAGCCATTTTCAGAAAGGGGAAATGACAGCTTCATGATCAGTAGAACTACGATCTTTGTCTCATCAAGAGGGAAGATTATTGCAAAGTGAAAAAGGAAAACAATTAAGAAAGAAAGAAGCTTTTCTTTGCTTTCTTTTATTTGATTTTGTCAAGAATCAAATAATGAATTTGAAGGGAAAGGAGCTGCGCTTTGTAACTGGTCTGGTCAAATGAATTTGTCTTTTCTTGTCCAATTCTCTCTTCCCACTGCTTTTTGGTATTAACAGGAAAATAGTTAAGAAAAAAATGTAGTGTACCTCACTAATTTTAATGTTTTTTATTGACATAGTACACATTGAGTGATCTTTTTGAGATAAATAAAGTGTGACAGACTTTATCTGATGGAATTCAAATTTGATAAATTCTCATTCCTATAAAATGACATGCAAACTATATAAAAGAAATAAACCACTATTAAATATTAATTATAATAGATTTCACTTTTATGGAAATAGAGAAATTGTTACTTCAAAAGACTGTTGTGGTCCAATAGAGATGACAATGGATCCCGGATCCGGTCCAGATCCATGGATCCAGATCCATTTTTCAGGATCTGGATCCTCAAAAAATTGGATCCGATGGATCTGGATCCTGCATCCAGTAGGAATTGAACCTACGAATTTGTCAATTATGAGTTGGGCGCTTTAACCATTCAGCCATGGATGCTTAGCGGGGATCCTCGTACATGGTGAATAACCAAATTCCAATTGAAATGAAATCTTTAGGATAAATCAATGCAATTTAGGAGGAATCAATGAAAGGACATCAATTCCAATCCTGGATTTTCGAATTGCGAGAGATATTGAGAGAGATCAAGAATTCTCACCATTTACAACGGAATCATATACAAAGTCAACAGATCTCAATGAATAGAATAGGATTTATGGCTACACAAACCGTTGAGAACATTCTAGATCGGGTCCAAGACGAACCATCGTAGGGAGTTTATTAAAACCATTGAATTGAATATGGTAAAGTAGCTCCGGGCGTAGGCCTCCCAAAAGGTAACGGAGGCATGCAAAGGTTTCCTCGGGCGACGAGATTGGCCTCGAGTGCAAAGGCAGAAGGAGCTTGATGCAAGACCCATTCGTCGGCGAGGGACGAAAGTCGGCCTTAGTGATCCGACGGTGCCGAGTGGAAGGCCGTCGCTCAACGGATCTATTAAGTGAAGGTGCGGAAGAGAGGATTCGAACCTCGGTAAACAAAAGCTACATAGCGGTTCCAATGCTACGCCGAACCACTCGGCCATCTCTCCTACATAATGATTATGAATCAAAAATCGAGTGAATAGTGAGTTCTTTATATTCGATTCTAGATTATTGGATAGGTATGACCAATCCATTTTAACTATATATTACAAATAAAAATAGAAAATTTTCCATCAAAGTAAAAAAGATCTTTCGAGGCCCCAAGACAATTATTTTCTTACAATTTTTTATTTGTAATTTTAGATTTTAGAAAAGGGGATTCTTGTTTGCAAAATGACTCCTACTATATTCGACTCGATTAAATCAATGAATTAGAACCTCAAAAATTGGATCCGATGGATCCGGATCCTACTCATATTTCGGATCTTGATCCGAGATTTAATTTTAAGACCCGGATCCGGTCCGGATCCGGCCCCAGATCCATTCATATATATATATATATATATATATATATATATATATATATATATATATATAGGGTTGGGTTCCGTAGCACGGTCCCCGGATAGTATGTAGTACTCAATCTAGACCACATTTTGAACACGTGGCGCACACAAGTCGACACGTGGCGCCTCCTTTCTTTCTTTTCTTTTTAATTTCGCATGAGGCAAATGGGAATAAATCAAATCAACCTTCTTCTTCTCCTCCTGGTGGCAACGGATGGCGCCGGAGAGGCGGCGGCGGCAAGACCACGAACATCAGCAATATAAACAAACAACAACAAACAATAGATTTTGAAAGAAAGAAAAAGAAGAAAAAAAAATTGAGAACAAAATTGATAGATTTTGAGAAAAATAGAAGATAAATTTGATAGATGATTGAAGAATCGAGAAATATCTTTGGCTATGGCGGTGTTTCACGGCGAATTCGCGGTAATCAATCAAAGAGACGACGGAATTGACATAGAAGGATGAATGAGAGATTTTCTGTCGAAACCATAAAAATGCATTGAACAAAACATGAAACTGCATTGAACAAAACATGACAATGCATTGAATAAAGCATAAAACTACATTTGCCACAAAACACAAACATGCATTGAACAAAGCATGTCCATGCATTGAACAAAGCACTTCCATGCATTGATCAAAATATGTCAATGTATAATCAAAGACGTGATAATTACGATGCTTATATTAATATATTAAAATACTTCCATTAGTCAACGACAATGCTTAAAACAAATAAATATCAATAAATTTGAAATCGTATTCTAACTAATCATAGCATTCTTGGGAAAACACTGATAAGAAAGCACGTAGAATTTGAACACGTATCATATAAAACAACGTTGATGCAAGGATATTGCAAAAAGAAATATAAACCATATTCTTTAAAATATACAAGATGACAATCACTACAACAAAAAAGCCTTTTTCAAACACTGAAAAGTGCCCCAATATATTGTCTTTGGGGGCACTTATCATTTTCGGGCACTTATCACATATGTTGCTAAGTATCGTGTCCCAATAGAGTTTGAGGCACTTTTAAGTGTTTCTGTACCAATAGCTTTCTAATCATTTTTATTTGCCCCAATATCAATTCTTGAGGCAAATATATATGCCTTTAAAAGATTTAAATTTATACTGATAAATCTATAGGAACACTTATTTGTGCCTCTTATATAGATATCGAGACACAAAATGTGTGGCATCAAAATCCCTTTTGTGTTTGCAAATTAATTTCTAAGGGCACTTATTTGTGCCCTTAAATCAAATTTTAGTCACATAATGTGTAGCATCAAGTTTATATGTCTCGTAATTGTATATGTTAATTTTTTATATCATACACAAATACAATCATATCTTTCTAGTACATATTTTCATGTAAAAAATACATCTGCAATTTATTTTGAACGCATTATTTGCAATCCTAAACAATCTAAGATGGAAACTATACAAAATCTCATGTCCTATCATTCATATCCAACATTTGTAAGAAAAACTAAATGGAGTCATAGAATTATCCTTACATAATACAAAATACAAAAATATCACCATCTAAAATATGAAGGGTGTCGTTTGAAGTTGAGTGTGCCTGTTCTAGCAAATTCTTGTGTCAACTTTCATTTTCGTCCAATATAATCTGCATATTAGATAGAGTAGAGGTTACACTAACACAAGAAATAAGTAAATTAAAGCAACAATGTGTAACAATTAACAACCCAAGGTAAGAAATATAAGAGAACAAATAAATTTCAATCACATAGGTATTCGTGTCGAGCAAACCTTAGTTCCTGCAATGAAGGATTGTCTGTAGTATATTTTGTAATTATAAATAGAAGACATCCCCAGCTGATCCAGATACCTTTTCACCATCCATGGTTAGTTCATTAAGGTTAATTTAATTTCAATGACTCCAAAATCATCAAATTTTACAGAAACTAAACACAAATGCATTTGTCATAAGATTTCAATCAAATAAGTATTCATGATGACCTCATGACTGAAAGGTACCTGGCCCGAGATTGTAAATGTGGTGTGAGACCACTTGAAGTGAACCAGATGTTCCATTCCCAAATCTTGTGAACTAACCGGCATCAAAGAGGCCGCACAGTCCAAGAACCAAAGGCGTGCTAGTGAAGTCCTTATAGATTTCTTGCACTTTATTGTCAAGTGTGATTACATCAGTTGCATATTGGTCAGTTGCAATCAAGGTCATCTCATTGACAATAAAGGCATCAAAAAGAAACTTCCAGGCCCAAATAGATAAACTAATAGCGACACAGCTCACATTGGTGAAAATAGGACTGAAGTAGTAAGCAAGAATAGTTAGCATTATGAAATGCACATGATGCATCAAAGTACATTAGTACTGGAATAGACCAGAAATGACCCGCACCAGAGCTAAAGATGGATTAAACAAAATATCAGGAATCTTGAATCTGTCAGCACCAATCTCAATCGTCCTACACCATTACATTAAAAAAAAGAGATCAAATTAGAAACCTCATGCTTGGCATAAATTCAAATGATGGTAAATTCAAATGATGGTAAATGACTGATAATGTCTAGCTGACACATGATAGAATATATATGCATTAAAGTTAACTCCAGTTCAACTTGGAACATCTTCAAAATCGGTAAATACCAGGGCAAATAGATGTGGGTTGCCAAAGTTGAACAAACATTGGATGTGTTTCTAGAAATATTGATAAAGGAAAAGGAACAAAGTTAACTTGACAGACAGTTAACTTACTGTCCATCAGGAAGCTCATAAGGTGTCATTGGGATATTGGAATATGATGTATCTAACCAAAGAGAAACAATGTTAGCATATATAGCCTAAAGGAGCATAGCATTAGCCCGAGCATAAAACCAAATAAAACATAAAAATTCTACATCAAACACTGTGCAGTGGAATTAATAAATGACTTTTCTATAGAAGTACAAAAAATTAAACGCAGGGCACCAAATAAAATATCATGGAACTAATCCTTGCCATATCTCTATCTTCCTCTCGACATGCAAACAATAAGAAAAAACTTAGAACAAATTGAATAAAATAACTAAATTATGGGAGGAAATTACGCTAATAATCCTACAGAATACACTGATCTAGTAAATCAAGAAAACACAGCATGATCTAGTAAATTATGGGAGTAAAATTGGAGAAACTTAACAAACATATAATGTATTCTTGTTAAAACCAAATAATATTACATCTTATGGCATATAAAACTCAATTGTCTTGCCCATTTTTGTCATATTTGATGTCCTAGATATACCCGCCATTCCTATTTTCACACAAACTTCCACATTTAGTCATCACGAGAAGAAACATGAGAACAACTTAGTTCAATATATAGGAAAAGTAGTCAATGCTGAACGCAAAACTTAAAGAAACCTTCAGATCCGCATGGAATAGCAATGTAAGTAATGACTTTTATAGGGTGGGAAGAATCTTGTAAGACACTTTAGTTCACTTCACGTATACCATCCAGAAACAGGAAGACACTTACATTTTAATCAAAATCATACAACAGTATTCAAATAATCATGAAGACATCTTTAAGTTGTCTATACAGAGTACAAACCATCATATGGGGTGTCTGGTGCTCGACAGACACATTCTTTAATATCACTAACAATCACCCGCTGCAAAAATGAACAAGGTCTTAGTAACAGAAAGGAGCCAACAACAAATGAATTTTTACAAAGGAAATAACCTGAGAATAAAGTTTGTAACTTTCTGTAGTATTGGGAGGTCAAGGTCCACAACCTGTTGGAACCAAACCAATGGTTATAAGATGTTATCAGAAGAAGAAACCACAAATTTAAATCAAGTTGTAGACCTTAAATTTTTCACAGAAATAAGCAAGGGTATATCAGCAAGAAGAAGTCAATATTGTATTTACTTATGTAGCATTGAGTTTAATATTGATTCCATATGCGCTGTCATGAGAAGAAGGTACAACGTGTTCAGCCAAGCAGCGAAGATTTTGATTTCACAGTTGGCAGTAAGAGTACATTTGCAAAACAACAAATACAGGTTCCTGAAAATTCACCATCCTCACATTGCAACATAATGATAGTGCAGACTATATTTTTTCCTGATCCTGTAGGTTCTCCTATAACTCATAAAAGTAACACTAATCAAGCATTACCAACTAAGGCTTCGAGAGTCAAATTATCTGACCTTCATTCAGATGTTAGGCATTACCAACTAACGAGCGAATAGTCATGGAATAAGTTTCATATGAATTAGGTGATATTTCAATCTGCAAAAGAGCACAATCACAGTCCTTTAATCACTAGGTTCTGAAGTATTTCATGATTATCATTAGATTAAAAAAATGCAGAAACAAAAATTACACGAGAAAACTCCCACACACAAACAATACATACCTTAGGAAAATGGATTCCAATTGAAACCTCCCCCGTTCCCCGACATATATGTGATACGTGGTTTTTGAGCCACAGATACACTTGCAGGGACGATTTTGAAATTCAGGTCTCTTTTGAAATTCAGCCACTGATACAGGGGACGAAGGTGTTGTTGGGATGAGCTATGGTGCTTTAGCTGGATGAACGACGGCGTGATGCATGGGCCGTTGATTAACGGAGTCGTCGCCAGAAAAATGAAAGGAGAAAGAGAGGATTTTAGGGATTTCAAATTTGGAATTTTTCTGTTTACCTGCAATTGGAAGAGAGAAAGAGAAGATTTTAGGGATTCCAAGTGTGTACCTGCAATTGGAAGAGAGAGAGTGATAAAGAGTTAAGGAAATAAAAAAAATGGAAGACTAAAACTTGTGTGAGCGCGCGCTCACCATGCGTGCTCACAATGCAGAATTTAATTAATAGTGCTTAGGCATTAATTAAACTTTATTATTTTCAATTAAGTTTTATTAATTCAAAATTAGTATTTATTAATTCATAATTAAAGTTTATTAATTCTAATTAGGATTTATTAATTTCAATTAGGGTTTATTAATTCAAAATTAGGGTTTAATAATTTTAGTTAAGGTTTATTAATTTTAATTTAGGGATTATTAATTCAAAATCAGGGTTCTTAATTTACAATTAATTAGGACTTGTTAATTTAAAATTAGAACTTATTAATTTAAGGTTAAGGTTTATTAATTCAAAATAAACAATTCAAAGTTAGGGTTTATTAATACTAAATTAAGGTTCATTAATTTTATTTGAAATTAATTAAATTTTAATTAGAATCAATTCAATATTAAATAATAATTAATTAAATACTAATAATTAATTAATATATTAATTAGGGTGGTTTCCATTTGTAGCTAGCGCAAGACAGGAGACCACCCAATGGAATGCCTCTAAACTTACGCCATTCCATTTTTTTAGTAAAATTTATTCCGCCAAAACTTAATAACGGCACTGCGATTTTTTTAGTAAAATTTGTCAAATATGACTCTAAACTTAATTTGTGGAACTAATTGCCCCAATAGCATATTTGAGGGCACTTAATTAAAAATGACTCTAAATAAGTGCCTCAATATTTGTTTTTGTTGTAGTGAATTATAATATGATATCAAGTTCATTATTTATCATTTAAACTAGCCAAAAATGTCATAAATATTTGAAGAATCGAAATGGGGTGAACAAAAGAAGAAGGAAAAATAACGGAAGATAATTTTCAAAACATAGATGCATTATCTCTTCAATCGCATGCATTTTTATTCATTTAAATGCATTATCCGGTTATACTAAATGCATTTTTGTTTTCGCAATCACATAACAAATCAAATTACTAATCTACCCTTAATGACGCGAAAATCGGTGAAATTAAGCTTAAAAGTCCGAAAATTCGAACCATGGATCTATGAGATGAGTGGATGAGATTGAGTACTACATACTATCCGGGGCTATTATTTGATCCTAATCTCTCTCTCTCTATATATATATATATATATATATATATATATATATATATATATATATATAGAGAGAGATCATATGAGAATACATATTTGTGTGAGAATTAAGAATGAATTTAAGCCCTTTAAGATGATAGATATAGGTATGATTTAATTAAAAAATGCAATAATAAATCATAATGTGCTACACGTTGATGTATTTTCGATTATCATAAGGGTATGATTGTATTTTTCATTATTTTTTATGGTAGTTCCTATTTTCATGGCTATTTCAAAGGTGCGTTTTTGGATATGGTAAGTTATAATTTTTAAACGGTAATTCTATATCATATTTTGGATCCATATCTATCGTCCAAAACATAATTCAAAAAGAGTTTGATTAACAAAGATGGAAGATGCAGGTTTCTTTTCTATCTTATGAAAACGTTTTAAATTTATTTTGTTATAATAGAATATTAATATTCGTTGC
This sequence comes from Salvia rosmarinus, assembly GCA_036937905.1. Classification (NCBI taxonomy): domain Eukaryota; kingdom Viridiplantae; phylum Streptophyta; class Magnoliopsida; order Lamiales; family Lamiaceae; genus Salvia; species Salvia rosmarinus. The sequence goes on along the minus strand of CM072822.1, from coordinate 60,223,789 downwards.
ATATGATACAGTTTATAGATTTGCGTTTTATTTAATGTTGCATTTGAGAATTATTTTGAGTTTACATATGAATTGTGGTTTCATTATTTTGATTGTTATTTTATTTTTGTTCGGATGACACATATAGTTAACCGAATATTGATGAAGTTCATCCTCCAAATTATTATAATGGTTTGTTTGTAAATCATTAATAGAATGTGATATTTTTATAAATTTTCGTGAATCGATCACTGATTCTTGTTTGCAATGTAGTCTTAATATTGTATGCATCCGTTAGTTTAATTCATAGCTTTTCAGATTATATAATGTTGCATTTATAGTTATAACTATATAATATGGCATTTTATAGTTATTTTCGTGAATTTGATATGCTTTATGTTTTGCAATGTAGTCTTAATATTGGATGCATCTGTTAGTTTAATTCATAGTTCTTCGATTATATAATGTTGCATTTTATAGTTAGTTTTATTTTTTGTTTACTTGTATGAGAATGAATTTTTATATTGTTTGTTAATTCAATGTTATGATACACAAGTTCATCTTCTAAATTATTATAATGACTATAATGATATTTATGTATCATCTTTATCGATTTAAACCTAATACATTTAAAAATCTATAAGTTGAGAAAATTGAAGATGCAAGTTCTTTATCAGTAAACATGACATAATGATAATAAGCTACATTCAGTTTTTATAACACCGGTTGTGTGTTCCATTCACTTTAAATATATGTAACACGTAGATACTGAATGTCTAACTCATATTACTATCATGTGATATTTTAATATTGAAAAGTGAAATAATATATGCTATATTTTTTTTATCAAGTGCTACACATTGTTAAGTAAATGCAACAATTAATAATTATGGTACACCACTTTCATTTTTAAAATGTGTAATAGATTAACCCTAAATTTGCAAAATATTTTATTATCATATGCTACATCACAATTAAACAATAGATGCGTATTATTAAAAAAATGCAATGAGCAATATAATAAGTTTGCTTCATTATTTTTTTAATTTATGCATTATTTTAAATATTGATGTTGAAATTTTGTTAGAATGAAATGCTACGTTACTATTGTAAAAGAGCTAAATATTTATAAGAAAATGCAATAAATAATACAACCAGTATGATACAATAATTTTAATGATTGCAACAGTTTAACCATTGAGGTGCACATTATTTGACAATTATATGCTACATTATAACTAATTAACATCTACATATTTTTACAAAAGCGCAATAATCTATATGAATAGTATGCTATATTTATCTATATTTTGTTTAAGCTTTTACCATATATGTGCAATATTTCGAATATTATATACTACTTTACAACTGCTCATTAGATACTTATTTTAAAGAAAGTGCAACAATCAATACCGATATTATGCTACACTCATTTTACAGTTGTAAATTTTTTTTTACCATTGATATGCAATAAATTTGAATAATATATGTTACATTATAACTTCTATATGCTACATATTTTAAAGAAAGTGCAACAATCAATATCGAAAGTATTCTAAATTAATTTTACAATTGTGCAACAGTTATACCATCGTTATGCAATAAATTTGAATAATATATGTTACATTATAACTTCTATATGCTACATATTTTAAAGAAAGTGCAACAATCAATATCGAAAGTATTCTAAATTAATTTTATAATTGTGCAACAGTTATACCATCGTTATGCAATATATTTGAATATGGAATATTGAATGAAAGGAACAAGAAAGGACTACTGTTCACCTTTAGTAATTGATATCGGTAGTTGTGTATAAGTAAAGATATCTTTTAGAAAGATATAGGAAAGGTTTAGAAAGTGCAATGTAATATTTGTTCGATTTGTATATCACTTGGAAAAGGACGCAGATGCATAGAATGGGGATTGAATATTTTTTCCTTCCAATACTACCCCAACCACACGATGGATACAAAAAGCGGGAGTTTGTAGAATTAATCTGGACCGCTTTTTTTATTAAAAGCAATGATTGAGATTCTTTCTTATTTCTTATACATATATCTATTCTCACCATAACCTCCATATATATATATATATATATATATATTATTTTTATTATAATTAAATACCTAATCCCAACTTAAAACTCTTCAATTTCCTTTTTCAAATTCTTCCAAAACAAATATGCTCCCAATTTCATTTCAAATTCTCTCAATTATGTATCAATCGGCATTCACGACGGGTCGCGCCACTTACATCACCGACGATCGAGTTGTTTGTTGTTTACTACTTTATAGTAAATTTGTAACTAACGTCTTCCAATATAGTGATAATTGTAGAAATTCGAAATAATTATTATAATATTATTGTGTATTTAGATAATTATGGTGTTACTGTGAATTATAGTTGATTTAAAATTTATTTTAGAAACGAAAACATATGGATCCGGGTCTAGATCCTGGACCCTGTGGATCTTATGGATCTGGATCTGGATCTAATTTTTTTGGACCCAATGAATATGGACCGGATCCGGACCAAAGTTCAAAAAATCGGATCTGGATCTGGACCTAACCAGATCCGATCCAGATCCGGCCCATTGCCATCCCTAATTGTGGAATATATGTATATTTATGAGTTTGAAAACGATTGTTTACTACCGTATGTCTGTGGCAGTGTCACGTAAATAAGATCTACTTTTCATTTATAGTTTAAGCGTAACCATTAAAAAATTATTTTCAAACTTTCTTTAGATTTTACCCATTATATATATATATAAAAGCATATCAACTTTTAATATTTTCCAGCCACCATTAAATTTCAAAGAACTGAAAAAATTTGGGGATGGGTTTTAGTCAACCCCAGCATTAGATCCGCCCCTGCACCCACTACAGACTTTGAATGTGTTTTACTGAACTTATAAGCTCCTTAAAATAATATATAGGTTGTTTAGAAACTTATAAATTATTGAGAAATTCACGAGCTCAAGTTTTGTCCTCTTTTTGGTGTCTTGTTTTAGGTCTAGGTAGAGTTTTCTTGTGTCTTTTGTTCGTATTTTGTATCTGAGATGATACATTGTTGAGGCAGGGCACAGTGAGGCTAAATAAGGCCTTATGAGGCTGAAATGAGACACAATGAAGTTGAGTCTATGAAAGAGGGCAAGTTGAGATGCAATTTCATCCAGATATCATTAAGGAGCTTATGCTTGCAGCTAGTGTAAGATGAAGACATCAAAGTGAAGAAAGACTTAAGTTGCTCTGTTCATACGACGTGACTAATCCAAGCACTGAGCATATTCAAACTCTATACAGGCTACCAAAGGCAAGAGAACAACGAAATGACTATGGTGATACATATGAAGAAGACGAAGAGGAGTAAAGGATAGTCATGGGCAAGACGACACACGATCGGAGATCAACCTTATCTAAGAAGATATCGCAAGTATTTCACTAGCGAAGGACTCAGAATAAACAAGCTCAAATCAGCTTCGGATAAGCATTGTTAGAGGGCACACTAATGGAAGTTGATATGGAAATCAACTAAGATTATCTCCTGAAGATCTGTTGAGGGCAAGACGAGACTGTCGCATGCATCGTGAGGCTATTGAAAGTCAAGATGTCGAGGAATGAATCAACCTTATCCAAGAGAAGATAAGACAAATATATATTTGTCTAGTAAAAAAGATATGTGTTGGGAAACTTCCTAAGTATCGGGAATGTATCACTCTTAACTGTGTGTTTTGATTAGATCCCAAAACCTCTCATGATTGCATTGCTAAGTAACAAATGCTACTAACTTGTTTTCGAGTTGCAAGGTTATGTTTCAGGGTTTTAACCGAACTACCAGCTTGGACATGCCCAAGACTGATGGAGTTCAAAGCAGTACAATTTCAAGCCTTACTGATAAGTATCAGTAGCAACATAACCGAAGAGAAGGTGATTGAATGATCGCGTGCTGAAGTCAGAAGACTGAAGGAAGGCCAATTGATGTCGAAAGACTAAAGGGAAACGAGACTGATTAATAACTGATATATGAGTGAAGTCGAAGATTGAAGATCAAGACTGAAGACTCAGCGCTGCTGACAAGATGGAGTTGAAGGCAAGCTGACTGACTGAACGAAAGTCAAAGCTGAGTAATAGAAGTCAAAACTGGGTACTAGTAGTCAAAGTTACCTACCTATAGTCAAAGCTGAATGATCAGATCAAAGCTGACTATCTACGTCAAAGTTGTTATTGCATATTGACGTAGGTGTTCAAAGCTGATAAAAGACGGAAGTCTAGACTGTTGATAAAAGACGGAGTAGTCTAAACTGGTCCAACCTGAAGTCAAAGCTGATAAAATATGGAGTCTCATCGACTGAAGAAATACGGAGTTTCTTTTGCCTTGAGTGTTTGACTCAACACGTGTCGTAGCGTATCTGTGAAGCAATCTTACACGTCATTCCACATTTTCAGAGTTGCAGAGCTACAGTGTACGATGATGCAGATTTTTGACAGCGACGTACAAGGATTCAACGGGAATATTTTCGAACGACAAAATGGAAGAATTTGAATTACAGTCCCTCCAATGGCTCGATTCTTATCTCTCCATATATATATGCACAAAATCCAACCTTTACACATTACCAAAACGCTACACAATTGAATTCTCAAGTAATCAAAGCTCAATGCCAAAGTTCATTCAAACAACGATTTCGAAGAAGGAAGTTAACCATGCTATCAGTAAACCTTCAGAGCTCACATATACTTATCAACTCAAGGTTTCAGTATACACTTTCTAACATCTAGGATATTCCATTGTAATATATCAAGCCTAGATTCACTGAGTTTGATGATTGTGTCAACTCAGATATAGTTAGAAAAACCTCTACAAAACCCTCAAAGTTAAGTAGGAGTTTGAGCAAGTAAGCAACGAAGTGTCAGTTGATGAGAGTCTGGTTTTCTAGCACCCGTAAGCTAGAAGGTTGATCGACTGCTCGCATAGTGTAGTGAGGGTTTCCTAGCACCAGTAAGCGTAGAAGGTTATGCTCAGTTTCACGGGATACTGTAAAGTGGCCTCAATATCAGGGTTTATTCTTGTTCCCATAAACAAGACCCAATCCTGAGTTAGTGGATTGATTGAGCAATCAGTCCGTGGATGTAGGAGTTGATCTCTCCGAACTACGTAAAAATTAACGTATTTTTTACTTTCAGTACTGCTCGTAAATTACATGTTATTGAGATGACATCACCGGTACACAACAACTCAACATCCTATTTAAACACTCTTATCAAGACGCTCGACATCGAACGAGATAAACTGAAAACTGATTAAGCTATATTTGACCTAAGTTTTATATATCATTTTTCTAAGGCAAACTAGTAACCACCACATTCCGCAGCACATCGCTTATAAGTCCAACTGACCAATTGCCTCAAAGAATCGAGAGGTCACTAACCGATATCACTCTCTTAAAGACTTCCCTATCTCGAGCCGATCAACAAGATCGCCATTAGTAATAGATCATAGCTACTCCGACAGCCTACTTCGTAGCCACCAAGTCTCGAGTAACTAAAAGTTTTAAATTTGCTCATCTTGGTGTATTCTCCATCCTATACACCGATTGTACCCACGGAACCCATCAATATGAGAAGATCAAATCTACTTCAGATAAGGATGAATCTCGGCACGACGCTGAAAGCTGGAAGAGATAAACATGAAGCTATTAACCTTAACATTAGTGGGCTAGACTCCTGGCCCATTATTTTTATTCCCTATATATACATCACACCCTATATAGAAAAACTTGTTCAGTTGGTTATAGTTTCATTAGACCCCAAACTTAGAACCATTTACTCTTCTTGTCTTTACTTTTTTGTTGTAATTTTTCGGCTATGTCGGAGTCGTCCGTTACTTTTTCAAAAGTTTATCGTAAGTTTATCTTTTATGTTTTCTTTTATTTTCGTTTTTGTTATTTACTTTATGTCTAGGCAAGTTTACAGTTCTTGATTAGGCAAGATGACGTGGGCATAAACACAGAATTCGTGAGGACAAATTGGGCAATACATAATGTTATGTTTGATTCGAAAAGGTCTAATTTGACTTGGTTAGTTAACAGACCATTAATTAATCGTGTTGGGATAGACCACCAATAAATCAAGATTAAAATACAGTGTACGATCCGTCTGCGTCTTGAGAGTATAACTGACATGGACGAGTTGACGTAGTCTAACTACTGCCAGTGCAAATACTGGGTCTATCTTGGCCATAATGTTGCTTGGGTAATACACTCATTGAAGTGTTCCTCGTGGACGGTTAGGTCAAGTAAGAATAACTTGTATAAAATAGTTCACTTGCCTGTTATTAAACCTAAGGATAGATTAAGTCAAGATGGTTATGTGCGTGACGTATGACAATGGGGGCACAACCATGTTGGGCTTATAATTTGTTGATGCATGATATGTAGTGAAAAATCTTTACGTCGATAATTCGAGTCGGGTTTATGTTCATTGATTCGATGCTTTATATAGATTGTCTTGTACTTTGATCTTTTCATTTTAGTATTTTCAGTTTTGTGTCGACCAAGAAGAAGTCCACATTGACCAAGACGAGTCTGTTCTTTTCCCTTTTTCTGTGACATTGTGACCAAGAGAGAACTACACCGACTCCTCGTGGATTCGACCTTATATTTATCTCTTGGCTACGCCTAATATGGGCAATAGATAACTTATAAATTTATTTTTCATGTGGTTAAACGATAGTCATGTCAGAAGTATTTGGCAAAATAAGTTCACAAACAAGTTATAAGCTGTGGAAGTATGTTTCAACAACTTATATATAAGCTAAAAAAGATAAGCTCTCTCAACTTATTTTTCAAAATATTATAAGCAACGATCAATTTATAAAATAATCATATTATAATTTATTCTTTTCAATATATATCCTACCAATTTCATCTCTCTAATTTGGATATTCTCTATCTAACTTACAAACCTAATCATCCAAATACTTTGATAACATAAATTCTTAAAATATATCTTCTAAGTTATTAGAGCTCATAAGCTCTTTGAAATAAGTTTAGCCAAAGTACACCCTCTTCATAAGGCTAAGCTCAAATATCAACAAAGATAATGGTGCACATTTGATATCTTCATGTCCCTCTCCTCACCGTAGTGCGATGCAGCACCTATCTCCTTGTTGTAAACACTATTGCACGATATATCAGTGTACATTCATGCATCGTCGTCGTTCACTAAAATCCCCTTAGAGGGGATAAGGCTAAGCGGAGCGAAAAGGGTTTTCCATGAGATGGAAAATGCAAAGTATTAGTCCCACACGAAGTTTGTGAATAAGTGATTATTTGATAATGAGCAAGGAATACCCGTCTTTCTGCTAAAGATGATGTATTGAACTCATAATTCAATAGATACTTTTTATGAATGTCAACTAAGTATAGTAAGTAAATTTCTCCCGGTTGTTCAATCATTTGATATCCAAAGTCATTCTTTGATAAATGATCAGTATGAGTCAAACTCAATAGAATTTGATCGATCCTTTTTTCTGTCGTTAAGGCGGAGAACTGAGAATCTACTGATCGATCTATTTATCCATATATAGAATCCAGCATGTCTATTTGTGAAATAAAAAAGAAAATCCCATTTCCCCTGATTCCATGTATGAATAGAGTGCTCAAAGGGGTAGTAATAAGTCCAATCGATTCGTGGTAAACTAAAATCCCTTGATGATCTATTTTCTTACACTGATAGAGGGATCAAATGGTATAGTTTATTTGTTGGTATCTTGGAGGATTAAAAGCATGACTCTTGTTTTCCAATTGGCTGTTTTTGCATTAATTGCTACTTCATCAATCTTACAGTTGTACATCAACACCGTCTGAAGTTTTTCTGAACTTAGATAGAGAAGAGGTGGGGAATTATGGGTAGGTAATGAAAATGAGAGATGAGAGTATAATTTGCCTTTCGTTATTTAAATTTAGTATTTGAAATAACCTAAATTTGCATTTCTCACACAATCTTTTTTTTTTTTTGCAAGTTACAATATTTTGGTTTTTTTTTTAATATTAAACCTTTGTTTATAGTAGATTATGTAACGATCCAACTTTCGAATTGATGGCTGACCCACAAACCAACACGAGTCTTTTCAGTGTGTTTTGTTCCCACTCACACACTCTCTGAGTAAACTTCCCAAGGAGTCACCCATCTCATAATTTTTCCAAGCCAAACACGCTTAACTTTAGAACTTTTATGAGATAGACTTCCGAAAAGAAGATGCATCTTATTGGTTTGAGTAGCACATATCAAATCTTTTAAGTTCTCCTCAAGTATGCAATCTCATACCTGCATATTTGCGAAATCCCTCTTGTTCCAATGCGTTTCGGTTCATTCATGTACCCCTCTGTTTTTGAAGCCTTAATCGGAGCCGCTCATTGTCCTTGTCTCGCCCCGATGATCACTCTGTACTTCTACCTCGGACGTCACATATTAACATCTTTTAAATATTAGTATTTTTTTGTACTTTCAATATCTACAAATTTGTCGGCTACAAAACTATGTTATTTCATCGATGAACGATATTGATTTGAACTTTACTGAAGATAATTGGGTATTTTTGTAAGTATAAAAGAGTAAAGATAGTTGTAATTTCAATGTTTTCAAAAAAATGAAAATTGTTAATTTTTATTTCGGGTAATTAATACCTACATAATGTTATAATACTATGTAATTCTTTTGTATTTATTTCAATGAAATACCATTATTATAGAGAACTAGATTTGTAGCAATGTACATTGTTCAATAAAAACAAATTAAAAGCTACACATTTAATGACACATAGTTGATTAGTTGGACACAAATCTCAAATTAATTGCTCATTTTTTTGTTTTCCGCTGCTCTATAGCTTAGTATTTATTTCGATTTATATGCATATTGATTTGGGTGTATGAAACAAAGTTTGTTCAGTGAATTTAATTAATTCGAGTATATAGTCGAATGAAAGCTTTGGAACGTAATTTTTCTGATTATTATGTCGCATATAAATATGTGAAGCAGCCATTAATTTAACATGTATAGGATGTGAAGTAAGATAATAACAACTATATATGGTGTCCTCAACAATTTGACATTGATCACAAGAAGTCAACAACTATGCTATAAATTAATAGAGCATAAATGTTGGAAGTAACTAAACAGGCTCAACTTTCATTGAATAATTTAAATGTATGCATTATTTCATGTGGTTTTTATTATAACATTGATGAGATATGGCCCAACCGCTCAGGCTCACTGGCAGGCCCAAACGAGCTGGGTCTGACCTAATGAACGGCCCCATGCGGTTAAGCCTGAAGACCAACATCTAAACCCTAGACCAAATCAAAAGAGATATTCAAGGAGCAAGATAGGGAAGGCGAGATTAAAGGATCAAGATATGGAAGGAGATCGGATCCCACAAATCAAGGGATCCATTACATCTTTAGAGATCCACAAACGTGTATAAACAGGGGTTAAGTCGACGGTAGAAGGGTTAGCAACTATTAGAATACTAGAGAGCTTTTCAATACATTCATTGTAATCCCACATAGTGAAAGTATTGAGGAATCACTCATCCGAGGACGAGATCTTATTCTCGATCGAACCACGTAAAAGCCTCGTGTTCTTTACGCTTTCATAAATCGCACACAAGATTTATCATTGGCGCCGTCTGTGGAACTTTTTTCAAACAAAAGCTTCGTTTTCTACAACTCAATGGCAAGAACTGCGTAAACGCTTAGCACCGCCTTGGCGGTCTTGGCAACAACCGCTATGTGAGGATGATCAGTAGTCACGCAGTCACGCATGGAAGGGATCGCGGACGCCACCAGCGGCAACACACCGATAGTTACATAGAGAACATTTCTATACACCCTCAGGATCGCCGCCCTAACGAAGAGGAAGATGCCGACCTCAATACCGGTGAACAGGCGGTTCACCGATCTCATGAGGTCCTCGGCCGAGCCGTGTCCGAATTCCTCATGTTGGATTTGTATACTGAAAGTAGTGTTGGTTGAGCTTGTATACAATGTTTCCTGTTACCACTATTACAATCTCCTATCTGAATTGATTACTTGATTGCATATATCTGTGTCCCCTTATCTCATATATAAGTTATATCATACAGTGTGTAGAAGATCACAGAAGTCTGTATGATTGGTCAATCTTAATGAGATATAAAAAGAATCACAGCCGAGACAACTTGAGGACGAGTTGTCGGTATAGGCTGCGGCATAGATGAGAAGTGACTTGACTTGGTTGCTTGTCTATGCTGGTACGTCTCTGACGTATTGATGGATCATAGTGAGATGAGTTCTTCTATCTGACAGTCGTGAAGAACCTAGATCTCGGTGACTTACGATGATCTAAATCTCGATAAGGTATTAGATGAGTATGAGTTCTTGACCATCACTTTGACTTGTTATGGGTGAGGTTATATGTTCTAACCCAATATTCTTCGTGATCTTGGGTGATGGCGGTGCTTGTATGTCATGCTAGTTACCAGATCAAGTCATCGTATCCGCTAGGATGATGACGCCCCTTAAGGAGCTCAAAGGTTTATTGTACTAAACCCCGCAGTTGAGTTAGCTTAAGTACAATAATAAGGTTGAGTGGTACTACTTAATGAATTAAAGATATTAATTATTTTAAGCGCATGTAATGCTCTAAATAATTAATGGACGCGATATCTTAAATACGGGATTCAGAATGTCTAAGTGCAAGCCCGACTCAACTTTGGTAATAAATGGGTAAGTCAAGATTTATTCTCTAGTGGCATGAATGAATGTTTATAAATTAATTTATGTTCGGGGTGAACATAAGATAATTAATTTATTTGAGGCCCATCTTTATTCCTTGCATTTGATCCTCGGCTGGCCCATCCGTGCCCGTTGCTTAGTGAAAATCGGCCCCTATCTCTCTCGGATAATGATTTGATTCTCTTTATCCTATAAGGATATTATTATATTTATGGGATATGCATGGATCCTTTCCTTATGGGATTATGGTAGTGCATTATAAATATAAGGTAAGAGATAAAATCAAGGCTAATCCTCACTTTTAACCAAGCATATTTTCATGAGTCTCCATAGTGTTTGGGAGAGTGATTCTCGAAAATTAGGGAGAGGATTAGGTGATTTTCATAGCATTCTCCATAGATTATCCTCACTCGATATTCGAGATTGGGAAACCGGATACGATCCGTAAGATCAAAGCATGAGTCTCGATCCGCTCATCCCCGCAGATTCAAAGGTAAACACGAGAAAACCCCACGTGTTGCAATTAATTATATAGGTGCATGCTAGGAATATAATCAATGTATGGTGAATTAAACATCCAAGATAGATCCCGGAGAGGCTAAACCTAGTTTTCCCTACATTGGTATCGAGCACGGGATCGATAGATTCGCTCATTGGATTAATTCACGTTTGATTATTACGCACGCTATTAATTAATTGTGAATGCTGCTCATCGTGGCTCGCTTTATTTTTGTCGGATTTTGTTTTTCACCACGAGAAAATCCGTGGTTAGATTAGATTTTTCCCTATAAATCTTATCTGTAAAAGAAGAACGAAGACGAAAGCACAAAGAACGAGACGACGGGAGTACGCGGAGAAACCGGACCCACGGCGCGAGGGCGTGCGGGCGACGGCACGCAGCGTGGCGTGCTCGGCGCCGTAGCACGTCCCTCGCCACGGCGTGCGCTTCTCGGTAACTCGGCAAACCACGGTCGGCATCGGCGAGATGGGCGGCGACGCGCGGGCGCACGGCTCGGCGAGCGAGCGGTGCGGGCGCGGCAGCCGCGCTGGATGCCTCGGCACCGCCGACGCCGAGCGTCGTGGCGCGCCGCGGTGCTCGGAGCGGCGCGGGCGCCGGCGTCCGCAAGAAGGGCGCGCGATCGCGCGCGCGGGCGACGGGGCGCGTTTGTCGCGGCGAGATCCCGGCACCTCGCGAGCACCCTCGCGACCGCGAGGCAACGCGCGCGCCGAGCACGGCGCGAAGCGCGAGCATGTCCGCGACGCATGCTCGGCGAGTCGCGGTCACCTTCGCGACCGTGAGGCAGCCCGCGAGGAGCGCACGAGGCGGGCGGCGCGGCGGGCTATGGCCGGGCCTCAGCACGCCGCCCAGCCCATTTGGGTCAATCCGACCCGCACCGCTTTTCCAACCTGAATCCGATTTTTCGCCCGAATCTAGTTTTGATGAATCGGTCCGTGCCTGCACGCGAGGCCCGTTTTGAAGTTTATGAAGATCTGTACTTTGCAATTCTATGTAATAGATTAGGCGAGGAAAGTGCGGGATCCACGAGTGGGCGCGATGAACGCTTTTATTTTATTTTTATCGCTCATAGCATGTCGTGGATGTTTAAATTATGCGTAGCATGCTATGTTTATGTTTAAATTACGTTTTCGTGACAAACATAGAAAAGCATGCTAAGGATTACGTGATCATGTTGCATGGACAAGGATTACGTGAACATGGAAAACCTTTTGAACAAAAGACTAAGCAAGTAAACCCGACATATTAATTTTCAAATTAAAATGTCAAGACCTCCACTTTTTGATCTCTAAACAAAGTGAGACGACCGTGAGTAAACGCCCACACGCGCGGCTTGCTTGCACTGCTTATCATAAGTTTTTAGATGAGATTTCTAAATAAAACATTTTAATCTATTGAGAAGTGGGAGTTTCATGTAAACGCCCACACGTGTGGCTTGCATATGCGATTTTCATAAGTTCTCTAGAGATGGATTTAAAATGAGATAACAAAGGATTTGGATTAGAAGCGGTATGGTCCTAGTGAGTATGCCAATTCTAAGAATTCATTTTCATTGTTTATATTGTGGTCATTGCTTAGACATCACCGAGTACAACTTCCCGCCAAGTCCTTCTTGCGATAGTGATGTGGTCTAGTAAGGTCCAATCATTAATTTCATTTGTCATAAGGATAAGTTGACATGGATTGAAATTAAACGACTAAAAGGTATATTTTAGTCCAGTCGAGGGTTCATGTAAACGCCCACACGCGTGGCTTGTATGTGGGATTCCTTGGCGATTGGAGGTTTCAATTAATATTGTTTTATCAAAAGGTTACAATATTATTTTTACGAATTATGTGCGATCGTATGCTTATGTATTTTACATTATCCTTTTCGGATATGTCTCTTACAACGATTATCAATATGCTCGCACAAAATCCCTTATCCGGTCAAAATTTTATCGAGTGGAAACGAAACATGGAATATGTTCTTATCATTGAAGAACACATGTTTGTTCTCACTACTCCTAAACCCGATGCCCCTCATCGACGATCGACTAATGAGCAATGAGTCAAGCGGACTTTGTCGTAAGTCAAACAATATGGCCAAATGCTATATGATGACTACTATGTCCAAAGGCTTGCAGCTGCAGCATCAGTCGATGGTAGACGCGACTGAAATATGGTCAAGTCTCGAGAGTAAGTTTGGGCAATCGGATCGGACAGTCCGCTTCCACACAATGAGAGAAATCTTGGCGTGTAAGATGGAAGAAGGAAGTTCGGTCCATGAACATGTCTCCCACATGACTCATCTCATGGATAGTCTTGATCAGTTGGGAGGAGGTATTAACGGCGAAGCCAAGGTCGATATCATCCTCAACACACTGCCCAAGTCTTTTGAGAATTTTCGCGTGAATGCGATCATGAGCAAGACCGAGTATACACTTAGTCAGTTGCTTAATGATCTCGTGGCCGCGGAAGGAGTTATGGGAAAAGGAGCACATGCTCTTTCTAGCATATCTAAGGGCCCAAATTTTCCGTTGCAAAATGGAAAAAGAAAAAGGGGCACCAAAGGTGGTAGAGGCAAGAGAACTAGTGAGAGTAATGGGAACAAGAACATGCCTGCCACCGGAGGCTTAAAGAAGCCAAAGGAGAGGGGTAGGTGCTTCAAGTGCGGCAAGACTGGGCATTGGAAGGCCAAGTGCCCTATGCTCAAGGCTCAAGGTACGCCATTTGCTTTAGTAACGGAAACATGTTTGGCGACTTGTTCTACCCATTCTTGGGTAGTAGACACGGGAGCGACTGATCATGTTTGTTACACCTTGCAAAGGTTCCTACGGACAAGGGAGCTGTGTGATGGCGAGATAACGATCTCCATGGGCAACGCGGCGAAAGTCGAGGCCGTTGCAGTCGTAGATGTTACTTTATGTTTTGATTCAACAGTTTTAGTTATAAAAGACGTTTTGTATGTGCGGATTTTCATGGAACCTTGTTTCTGTTTCAAATTATTTATTCATGGATATTCTATTATTTTTGATAGTGGTGTTTCTATCATAAGAAATGACAAAGTTATCTGTGTTGGCACATTATATAATTCGCTTTATACTATCTCTGCCAAACAAAATACCTATAACTATGTTGCATCATCTACAAACCTTAAAAAGACAAAGTTTTCTTCGCAAGATGACACCACATTTCTCTGGCATCTTAGATTAGGTCACATCAATCTAAATAGGATCCAAAGACTGGCTAAGAATGAAGCGTTGGGTGATCTCACAGTTACTCCATTCCTAGTCTGTGAATCCTGTATAGAATGAAAGATGTCGACCAGACCCTTCAAAGCGAAGGGTTATAGAGCCAAAGAAGTGTTAGAACTAGTCCATTCTGACCTGTGTGGACCTATGTCCACACAAGCTCGTGGAGGGTACGAGTATTTTGTCACTTTCATTGACGATTACTCAAGGTACGGATACGTATACCTGCTTCACCGCAAGTCTGAATGCTTTGAGAAATTCAAAGAGTTTAAGGCGGAAGTGGAGACGAAGCTTGGTAAGAGTATCAAGTCACTGCAGTCTGATCGTGGTGGCGAATACCTCAGTAACGAGTTTATGGACTATCTAGTAAAGTGTGGGATTACCTCCCTGCGCACTACACCGGGCACACCACAACAAAATGGTGTGTCAGAGAGAAGAAATATGACTCTTTTAGAAATGGTTAGATCAATGATGAGTTATGCAACATTGCCTATTTTGTTCTGGGGGTATGCCTTAGAAATGGAGGCATACTTGCTAAATCTAGTACCATCCAAGTCATCGAAAAAACCCCTTCGAGTTGTGGTTTGGTAATCCTAGTTTAAGCCACATAAGGATATGGGCGCCCCAACACATGTGCTAAACAAGAAGGCCGACAAGTTGGAGGCTAGATCCGATGCAAGGCTGTTTATTGGCTATCCTAGAGGGACGAAAGGTGGTTTATTCTATAGTCCTATGGATCAGAAGGTCATTATTAGCACTAATGCCCGATTCTTAGAAGAGGATTATATGAAAAATCATAAATCCAAAGTTGAAATCATTATTCAAGAATTAGAAGATGATCGTATTCCACCACCGATTAGACCAAAGGTACGAGATGTCGTGTCTAGTGGGAGGATCGACACCAGATACTTCAAGAGATTGAAGTGGGTCGAGTTCCACTGGAGATACCGACCGTACAAGTGGTACCTACCCAACAACTTGTGCAAGATAGAGAACCACAAGTTACTGCACCCACCGTTGCCATTGTGCCAGTAGCGCCTCGTCGTAGTGGGAGGGTTGTTCGTCAACCCGAGCGATTTATGTTCGTGGGTGAATCTTTGGATTTAGTCCCAGGAAACGAGCAGGCAATAATCGACCCATGGACATACAGTGAGGCGATACAAGACATTGATGCAAGATCATGGCACACCGCTATGGACTTAGAAATTGAGTCCATGCTGCCTATGGATGTATACGAAAGACACACTCTACTAGATGGCAAGGAAGCCATAGGTAGTAAGTGGGTATACAAGAGGAAGAGAGATTCAGATGGAGAGGTTTCGGCTTTTAAAGCCAGGCTTGTGGCGAAAGGGTACACTCAGATTGAGGGCATCGATTTCGATGAGACCTTTTCGCCTGTAGCAATGCTCAAGTCCATCGAATTCTTCTCGTCATAGCAGCCCACTTGAACCTTGAGGTTTGGCAAATGGACGTGAAAACCGCTTTTCGAACAATTACCTTGAGGAATGTAGAGACATCTATTTGCAAAGAACCCGAAGGTTATGTGGTGAAGGGTGAAGAGCATCTAGTATGGAAGCTTAAGAAGTCCATTTATGGGCTTAAGCAAGCCTCCCGATCTCGGAACTTACGCTTTGGCGAGGTGGTAAAGTCCTATGGATTTACCCGTTGCTCAGCGAGAGTTGTGTATCGCTTAGATGTGAACGGTGATGTGGTATTTCTTGCACTTTATGTAGATGACATTCTTCTAGTTGGCAACAATGTGAAGTTGTTATCGGACGAAAGAGTTGGTTATCCGATCGTTTCAAATGAAAGACTTAGGAGATGCAGCAGACATTCTTGGGATCAAGGTTTACCGAGATCGCAAGAGGAAAATGTTGAGCTTATCTCGGGCGCCTTACATTGATCTTTGTGATTACTCGCTTTAGTATGCAGACGACCAAGAAAGGATTGCTACATTTCGCACATGGTGTTCCTTTATTCAAGGCGATCACCTATGACCGCAAGGAGATAGAGAAATGAGACAAGTTCCTTACGCCCACCGTAGGAAGTCTCATGTACGCAATGCTATGTACGAGACCCGATATCTTCTATGCGGTAGGCATAGTAGCTAGATATCGCCCTAACCTCGACACGCTCATCGATCTGCGGAAGCATATACTCAAGCACCGAAAGGACTCGAGATTATAGGCTAGTTTACCATGCGAGATAGTCTAATGCCTTTGGGTTATCTGAGACTGGATTTCCAAGCCGACCGTGATGAGAAAAAGTCTACCTCAAGCTATGTGTTTACCTTGGGAGGTGGAGCCGTATCTGGCGGAGTGCAAAACAATGATGCATTGCGGACTCTACCATGGAAGCCGAATACGTAGCCGCTTTCGGAGGCTGCTAAGGGGAGGTCAGATGGTTCAGAACTACCTCATGGATCTAGGTGTGGTACTGGTTTGCCCAAGAGTATCATAGCCATCGTGATAACTCGGTGCAATGGCAAACTCGAAGGAACCACGGACCCACAAGGCGCACCAAACACATAGAGAGAAAGTACCATGTCATACGAGAAATCGTGAGACGATGGGACATCTTGATTGAAAAGATTGATACGACGGATAACCTAGTGGATCCATTCACAAAGAGCTCGCCGCTAAAAGTCTATGAAGCACGCTCGAGGACTCGATTGCGCTTGATGGCACCCACTAAGAAAGGAAACTTTTGTATAAGTGAGAGAAGCAAAGTGATGGTTTTGTTTGTAATAGCTAGTAGAGACACATTGTATACTAAAAGTTTGCTTTAGTATAAGTGGGAGATTGTTGGATTTGTATCGAAAGCAAGTGTTGGTTGAGCTTGTATACAATGTTTCGTTACCACTATTACAATCTCCTATCTCGAATTGATTACTTGATTGCATATATCTCGTGTCCCCTTATCTCATATATAAGTTAGATCATACGATTGTGTAGAAGATCACGTAAGTCCGTATGATTGGTCAAGCTTAATGAGATATAAAAGAATCACAATCGAGACAACTTGAGGACGAGTTGTCGGTATAAAGCCGCAAAGCATAGATGAGAAGTGACTTGACTTGGTTGCTTGTCTATGCCGGCACGTCTCTCGACGATTGATGGATCACGGTGAGATGAGTTCTTCTATCCGACCGTCGTGAAGAACCTAGATCTCGGTGATTTACGATGATCTAAACCTCGATAAGGTATTAGATGAGTATGAGTTGTCGACCATCACTTTGACTTGTTATGGGTGAGGGTTATATGTTCTAACCCAATATTCTCCGTGATCTTGGGTGGTGACGGTGCTTGTATGTCATGCTAGTTACCCGAATCGAGTCACCGATCCGCTAGGATGATGACGCCCCTTAAGGAGCTCAAAAGGTTTATTGTACTAAACCCCAAAGGTTGAGTTAGCTCAAGTACAATAATAAGGTTGAGTGGTACTACTAAGGAATTAAAGATATTAATTATTTTAAGCAATCGAATACTCTAAATAATTAATGGACGCGATATCTTAAATACGGGATTTGTAATGTCTAAGTGCAAGCCCGACTCAACTTCGTAATAAAGGGTAAATCAAGATTTATTCTCTAGTGGCATGAATGAATGTTTATAAATTAATTTATGTTCGGGTGAACATAAGATAATTAATTTATTTGAGGCCCATCTTTATTCCTTGCATTTGATCCCTGGTCGGCCCATCCAGCCCGCTGCTTAGTGAAAATCGGCGCCCTATCTCTCTCGGATAAGGATTTGATTCTCTTTATCCTATAAGGATATTATTATATTTATGGGATATGCATAGATCCTTTCCTTATGGGATTATGGTAGTGCATTATAAATATAAGGTAAGAGATAAAATCAAGGCTAATCCTCACTTTTAACCAAGCATATTTTCGTGAAGTCTCCATAGTGTTTGGGAGAGTGATTCTTGAAAATTAGGGAGAGGATTAGGGTGATTTTCAGTAGCATGCTCCATAGATTATCCTCACTCGATATTGGAGATTGGGCAACCGTGATACGATCCGTAAGATCAAAGCACGAGTCTCAACCGCTCATCCCGATAGATTCAAAGGTAAACACGAGAAAACCCCTACGTGTTGCAATTAATTATATAGGTGCATGCTAGGAATATAATCAATGTATGGTGAATTAAACATCCAAGATAGATCATCGGGAGAGGGCTAAACCTAGTTTTCCCTACACCTCAACGCCAACATCGGCCAATTCCAGAGTTTCCTCAACCAGAGGACAAACGGAGCGGGCACCTCAAGAGCACCCGAACTGGTGGTTACGGGCGCCCGAGGTCGTTCGCCCTTCCGAAGTAATCAACGCTCACCTCGGCGCAATAGCCGAGAACGCGTACATCGCCCCGTCGCCCGAAATCAATCACCTCGGCGGGAAGACCGCAACCATTCGCCCCGCCGCCGCCGCGAGTCGGCCACCTCAAAGACCATTACGAAGTCGCTCGTCTCAAGACACCGTCCATGGAGCCGGCGGGACGTAAGAGAGAAAAGACGGAGCCGATCTCCCCTCGAAGAGACGATAGACGCCGCACGGCCTCCCACCCTCCGTAGAGAGATGTGTTGATTTGTATATCGAAGCGCTTTGGTTGAGCTTGTATACAATGTTTCGTTACCACTATTACAATCTCCTATCCGATTGAATACTTGATTGCATATATTCGTGTCCCCTTATCTCATATAAGTTAGATCATACAAGGTGTAGAAGATCACGTAAGTCTCGTATGATTGGTCAAGCTTAATGAGATATAAAAGTTTCACTGGTGAGACGACTTAAGGACGAGTTGTCGGTTTAGCCGCAGATAGATAAGAAGTGACTTGACTTAGTTGCTTGTCTATGCCGGTACGTCTCGACGTATCAAGGATCACAAAGGAGATGTGTTCTTCTTCTCGACCGCCGTGAAGAACCAAGATCTCGGTGACTTACGACGATCTAAACCTCGATAAGGTATTAGGTGAGTATGAGTTGTCGACCATCACTTTGACTTGTTATGAGCGAGGGTTAATGTTCTAACCCAAGATTCTCCGTGATCTTGGGTGGTGGTAGTGCTCAGATGTCACGCTAGTTATCTCAGACGAGTCACCGTATCCGCTAGGACGATGACGCCCCTTAAGGAGCTCAAAGGTTTATTTTACTAAACCCCGCAGTTGAGTTAGCTCAAGCACAATAATAAGGTTGAGTGGTACTACTTAAGGAAATGAAGTTATTAATCGCTTTAAGCAATGATTGCTAGAAATGATTAATGGACGCTCGATATCTTAAATACGGGATTCAGTAATGTCAAGTGCAAGCCCGACTCAACTTCGTAATAAAGGGTAAGTCAACATTCTTCTCTAGTGGAATGATCGAATGTTTATAAATTAATTTATGTTCGGGTCAACATAAGATAATTAATTTATTTGAGGCCCATCTTTATTCCTCGTGATTTGATCCTCGGCCGGCCCATCCAGCCCGTAGCAAAAAGAAAATCGGCGCCTCATGCTCCCAATGGTAAGATTTTATTCTCTTTATCCCACAAGGATATTATTATATTTATGATATATGCATAGATCCTTTCCATATAAGATTATGGTAATAATCCCAGAGTATGGAAATAATCCCGAAAGTATGGAAATAATCCTAAGATTATGGTAATATTCCATATAGATTATGGTAATTTCCATATAGGATTATGGTAATTTCCATATGGGATTAAGGTAGCATTATAAATATAAGGTATGAGATAAAGTTAGGTTAATGCTCACATAACAACACTAGAATTTTCGGTCATCTCATCGAGTGTGAGAGAGAAAATTTTCGTGAGTTTTAGTGAAGAGAGCAAAGGGTGATTTTCCAAGCATTCTCCATAGATCGCCCTCACCGACGCTGGAGATTGGGCAACCGGATACAGATCCGAAGGTCAAAGCACGAGTCCGATCCGCTCGATCCATTCATCTCGCTCCATCGACCTCTTCGTGATCCAAAGGTAAACACGTGAAAACCCCTACGTGTTGCGATTTAATTATATAGACGCATGCTAGGTTTATAATCAATGTATGGTGAATTAAACACCCAAGATGGATCCTCTGGCGAGGTTAACATATGTTTTCCTACACTGGTATCGAGCCCGGATCGTAATCTTGGCTCGCTGGATTAATTCACGCTGATTATTACGCATGCTTTAATTATTGTGGATCCGCTGCTCATCGTGGCTCGCTTATTGTTATTGTTGGTTTTGTTTTACACCACGAGAAAATCCGTGGTTAGATTAGATTTTATTCTCGTAAATCTTATCCGTAAAGAAGAACTAAGACGAAATAACGAAGAACGAAACGACGGAAAAACAGGTCTCTACCGTCATCTCGGTGGTTTTCGAGCGAGCCTCGCGGTCGCGAGGGCGATCGCGAGGGCTGCGGGCGACGGGCGCTGCTCGCGCGAGATCCCGGCGCTTAGCGAGCCAGCTCGCAGTCGCGAGGATCACCCGCGAGGCAGGCGCGGCGGCGAGCTAGAGCGGCGACGGCGGCGTTGTGGCGCGAGAACCCCGCGCCAGGAGCGCATCATGTCGCGAAGTTTCAGCCGGGCGACGACGCCTCTCGCAGATATTCGGCGCCGGGCGGTGGCCGCGGTTCGGTTGTGGGTCGCGGTCGCTTTAGCGACCGCGAGGTAGCCCGCGAGGGACACGCGAGCACGCACCGACAAGAGGGGCGCGCTGGCCGGGCTCGCGCCAGCGCCGCCCAACACAGATTGGGCCGACCCGCCCGCACTGCTTCCAGATTTTTCGGTCCGTGCCCGCACGCAAGGCCCATTTGTTCAATCCGTCCGTGCCTGCACGCGAGGTCTGTCAAGTTTAAATTGCACTTTGTAAATCTATGTAATAGATTAGATTTAAATGCGTGTTTCACGATTGGGCCGCTGGATGAACGCTTTTACTTTATTTTTATCGCTCATATGCATGTCGTGGATGTTTAAATTGTGCAAGAGTACGTTATGTATGTTTATATTACGCTGACAAACCTTAAGTGTTTTACGAATTGGACGCGCATAGTAAGCATGCTAGGTTTATCGCGCTTATCAAGCATATTTTAGAATTTCATGAGCATGTTTTACATGTCGAGTTCTATAGAAAAGCATGCTAGATTACGTGATCCGCATGGACAAACCTTTTGAATAAAAAGACTAAGCAAGCAACCCGACAAATTAATTTTTCAAATTAAAATGTCAAGACCTCCACTTTTTGATCTCTAAACAAAGTGAGACGACCGCGAGTAAACGCCCACACAGCGCGGCTTGCTTGCACCGCTTATCATAAGTTTGTTAGATGAGATTTCTAAATAAAACATTTTAAATCTATTGAGAAGTGGGAGTTTCATGTGTAAACGCCCACACGCGTGGCTTGCATGTGCGATTTTCATAAGTTCTCTAGAGATAGATATAAAATGAGATAACAAAAGAATTTGAATTGGAAGCGGTATGGTCCGAGCGAGTATACCAATTCTAAGAATTCATCTTCTCGTTAAAATTGTGGTCATTGCTTAGACATCACCTCAAGTACAACTTCCCGCCAAGTCCCTTTGCGATAGTGATGTGGTCTAGTAAGGTCCAATCGTTAATTTCATTTGTCATAAGGATAAGTTGACATGGATTGAAATTAAACGACAAAAGGTATATTTTAGTCCGGTCGGGGTTCATGTGTAAACGCCCACACGCGTGGCTTGCATGTGGAATTCCTTGGCGATTGGAGGTTTCAATTAATATTGTTTTATCAAAAGGTTACAATATTATTGTTACGTAATTATTTGCGATCGATGCTTATGTGTTTTACATTATCGCTTCAGATATGTCTCTTACGCCGATTATCAATATGCTCGCACAAAACTGCTATCCGTCCAAATTTTATCGAGTGGAAACGAAACATGGAATATGTTCTTATCGCTGAAGAACACATGTTTGTTCTCACTACTCCTAAACCCGATGCCCTTCATCGACGTCGACTAACGAGCAGCCGAGAGTCAAGTCGACTTTGGAATAAGTCAAACAATATGGCTAAATGCTATATGATGACTACGATGTCCAAAGGTTTGTAGCTGCAAAGATCATCGATGGTAGACGCTTGACCGATATTTGGTCAAGTCTCGAGAGTAAGTTTGGGCAATGGATCGGACATCCGCTTCCACACAATGAGAGAAATCTTGGCGTGTAAGATGGAAGAAGGAAGTTCGGTCCATGAACATGTCTCCACACGACTCATCTCATGGATAGTCTTGATCGGTTGGGAGGAGGTATTGACGGCGGCCAAGGTCGATATCATCCTCAATACACCGCCCAAGTCTTTTGAGAACTTTCTGAATGCGATCATGAGCAAGACCGAGTTTACACTTAGTCGGTTGCTTAATGATCTCGCTGTGCGGAAGGAGTTATGGGAAAAGGAGCACATGCTCTTGCTAGCACATCTAAGGGTCCAAAATTTTCATCGCAAAATGGAAATAGAAAAGGGTACCAAAGGTGGTAGAGGCGAGGAAATAGGGAGAATGGGAGCAAGAACATGGTTGCCACCGAGGCTTCAAGAAGCCAAAGGAGAAGCGGCAAGTGCTTCAAGTCTGCGGTAAGACTGGGCATTGAAGGCCAAGTGCCCTATGCTCAAGGCTCAAGGTACGCCGCTTGCTTTAGTAATGGAAACATGTTTAGCGACTTGTTCTACCCATTCTTGGGTAGTAGATACTGGCGCAATCGATCATGTTTGTTACACCTGCGTGGGTTCCCGCGGATAAGGAGTCGTTTGATGGCGAGATAACGATTCCATGGGCAACGCGCGAAAGTCGAAGTCGTTGCGGTTGGAGATGTTTTTATGTTTTGGGACAACAGCTTTAGCTTTGAAAGACGCTTTATATGTGCCGGATTTTCATGAACCTTGTTTCTATTTCAAATTATTTACTTATGGATATTCTCGTTATTTTGATAGTGGTGTTTCTATCATAAGAAATGACGGTTATCGTGTTGGCACCTTATATAATTCGCTTTATACTATTTCGCAAAACATAATACCTATAACTATGTTGCATCTTCATCAAACCCTAAAAGAGAAAGTTTTCTTCAGAAGATGACTCTACTTTTCTCTCGGCATCTTAGATTAGGTCACATCAATCTAAATAGGATCCAAAGACCGGCTAAGAATGGAGCGTTGGGTGATCTCACGGTTACTCGCTCCCAAATCGCGAATCTGTGATAGAAGGTAAGATGTCGACTGCACCCTTCAAAGCGAAGGGTTATAGAGCCAAAGAAATGTTCGAGTTAGTCCATTTCGACTGTGGACCAATGTCCACACAAGCTCGTGAGGTACGCAGTATTTTGTCACTTTCATCGACGACACTCAAGGTACGGATACATATACCGCTTCACCGCAAGTCCGAATGCTTTGAGAAATTCAAAGAGTTTAAGGCGGAAGTGGAGACGGCTAGGTAAGAGTATCAAGTCATCATGGTTTGATCGCGGTGGCGAATACCTCAAGAACGAGTTTATGGACTATCTAGTGAAGTGTGGGATTACATCCCAACGACTTCACCGGCACACCATAGCAAAATGGTGTGTCGAACGAAGAAATAAGACTCTTTAGAAATGGTTAGATCTATGATGAGTTATGCTACATTGCCTATTTCGCTCGGGGTATGCCTTAGAGACGGCGGCATACTTTCTAAATCTAGTACCGCCCAAGTCAATCGAAAAGACCCTTCGAGTTGTGGTTTGGGCGCAGCTTTCAGTTTAAGCCACATAAGGATATGGGGCCAAAGACACGGCCGAACAAGAAGGTCGACAAGTTGAGGCTAGATCCGACGCAAGGTCGTTTATGGCTATCCTAGAGGAACGAAGGTGGTTTATTCTATAGTCCCAAGGATCGGAAGGTCATTATTAGCACTAATGCTCGATTCTTAGAAGAGGATTATATGAAAAATCATAAGTCCAAAGTTGAAATCATTCTTCAAGAATTAGAAGATGATCGTATTCCACCACCGATTAGCCAAAGGTACGAGATGTCGAGTCTAGTGGGAGGATCGACACCGATACTTCAAGAAATTGAAGTGGGTCGAGTTCCACCGAGATACCGACCGCATAAGTGGTACCTACACAGCAAGTTGTGCAAGTTAGAGAACCACAAGTATTCGCACCCACCGCTGCCATTGTGCTCAGAGAACTCGTCGAGTGGGAGGGTTGTTCGTCAACCCGAGCGATTTATGTTCGTGGGTGAATCTTCGGATTTAGTCCCGTGACTAACATGTAATAATCAACCCATGGACATACAAGGAGGCGATACAAGATATTGATGCAAGATCACGGCACACCGCTATGGACTTAGAAATGGAGTCCATAACGGCTATGGATGTATATGAAAGACACTCTACCGGATGGCAAGGAAGCCATAGGTAGTAAGTGGATATACAAGAGGAAAGAGATTCCGATGGAGAGGTTTCGCTTTTAAAGCCGTGCTTCAGGCGAAAGGGTACACTCAGATTGAGGGCATCGATTTCGATGAGACCTTTTCACCGTAGCAATGCTCAAGTCCATCGTAATTCTTCTAGCCATAGCAGCCCACTTGAACCTAGAGGTTTGGCAAATGGATGTTAAACCGCTTTTCTAAACGGTTACCTTGAGGAAGGTAGAGACATGTATATGCAAAGAACTCAAGGTTATGTGGTAAAGGGTGAAGAGAATCTAGTATGGAAGCTTAAGTCCATTTATGGACTTAAGGTGCCTCCCGATCATGGAACTTACGCTTGACGAGGTAGTAAAGTCCTATGGATTTACCCGCTGCCTAGCGAGAGTTGTGTGTATCGGTTAGATGTCAACGGTGATGTGGTATTTCTCGCACTTTATGTAGATGACATCCTTCTAGTTGGCAACAACGCCAAGTCGTTATCGACGTAAAGAGTTGACTATCCGATCAGTTTCAAATGAAAGACTTAGGAGATGCAGCTGCACATTCTTAGGATCAAGGTTTACCGAGATCACAAGAAGAAAATATTGAGCTTATCTCAGCGCCTTACATTGATATCGTGATTACTCGCTTTAGTACGCAAACCGCCAAGAAAGGATTGCTACCTTTCGCACATGGCGTTCCTTTATTCAAAACGCAATACCCATGACCGCAAAGGAGATAGAGGAAATGAGACAAGTTCCTTACGCTCCGCCGTAGGAAGTCTCATGTACGCAATGCTATGCACGAGACCCGATATCGCTGCGCGGTAGCATAGTAGCTAGATATCGCCCAACCTCGGACAAGCTCATTCGATCAAGAAGCATATACCAAGTACCGAAAAGGACTCGAGATTATAGGCTAGTTTACCATGCATAGTCTAATGCCTTTGGGTTATGCTGCACTGGATTTCCAAGTCGACCGTGATGAGAAAAAGTCAACCCTGCTATGTGTTTACTTGGGAGGTGGAGCCAGATCTCAAGTGAGTGCAAAGCAATGATGCATTGCGGACTCTACCATGGAAGCCGAATATGTAGCCGCTTGAGGCTTCTAAGGAGGTCAGATGGTTCAAGAACCACCATGGATCTAGGTGTGGTACTGGTTTGCCCAAGAGTATCATAGTTTATCGTGATAACTCGTGTGCGAGGCAAACTCGAAGGAACCACGGACCCAAGCGCGACCAAACACATAGAGAGAAAGTACCATGTCATACGAGAAATCGTTAGACGAGGTGACGGTTGATTGAAAAGATTGATGCGACGGAAAATCTAGCGGATCCATTCACGAAGAGCTCGCCGCAAAAGTCTACGATGGACACGTTAGAGGACTCGATTATGCTGATGGCACCCACTTAGAAAGGAAACTTTTGTATAAGTGGGAGAAGCAAAGTGATGGTTGTTTGTAATAGCTAGTAGAAAGACACATTGTATACTAAAAGTTTGCTTTAGTATAAGTGGAGATTGTTGGATTTGTATATCGAAAGCAGCTTGGTTGAGCTTGTATACAATGTTTCATGTTACCACTATTACAATCTCCTATCCGATTTGAATACTTGATTGCATATATTCGTGTCCCCTTATCTCATATATAAGTTAGATCATACAAGGTGTAGAAGATCACGTAAGTCCGTATGATTGGTCAAGCTTAATGAGATATAAAAGTTTCACACCGAGACGACTTAAGGACGAGTTGTCGGTTTAGCCGCAGATAGATAAGAAGTGACTGACTTAGTTGCTTGTTCATGCCGGCACGCCTCTCGACGTATTGAAGGATCACAGTGAGATGTGTTCTTCTTCTCGACCGTCGTGAAGAACCAAGATCTCGGTGACTTACGATGATTTAAACCTCGATAAGGTATTAGTGAGTATGAGTTGTCGACCATCACTTTGACTTGTTATGAGTGAGGGTTAATGTTTCAACCCAAGATTCTCCGCATCTTGGGTGGTGGCGTTGCTTGTATGTCACGCTAGTTATCTCAGATCGAGTCACCGATCCGCTTAGGATGATGACGCCCCTTAAGGAGCTCAAAGGTTTATTGTACTAAACCCCGCAGTCGAGTTAGCTCAAGCACAATAATAAGGTCGAGTGGTACTACTTAAGAAATGAAGTTATTAATCGCTTTAAGCAATGATTGCTAGAAATGATTAATGGACGCTCGATATCTTAAATACGGGATTCAGAATGTCTAAGTGCAAGCCCGACTCAACTTCGTAATAAAGGGGTAAGTCAACATTCTTTCTCTAGTGGAATGATCGAATGTTTATAAATTAATTTATGTTCTGGGCTGAACATAAGATAATTAATTTATTTGAGGCCCATCTTTATTCCTTGCATTTGATCCCCGGTCGGCCCATCCAGCCCGTGAGCTAAGGAAAATCAAGGCCCTCATGCTCCCAATGGTAAGATTTTATTCTCTTTATCCCACAAGGATATTATTATATTTATGGTATATGCATAGATCCTTTCCATATAAGATTATGGTAATAATCCTGAGAGTATGGAAATAATCCTGAAAGTATGGAAATAATCCTAAGATTATGGTAATATTCCATATAGGATTATGGTAATTTCCATATGGGATTAAGGTAGTGCATTATAAATATAAGGTATGAGATAAAGTCTAGGTTAATGCTCACATAACAACACTAGAATTTTCGGTCATCTCATTGAGTGTGAGAGAGAAAATTTTCGTGAGTTTTAGTGAAGAGAGCAAAGGGTGATTTTCCGAAGCATTCTCCATAGATCGTCCTCACTCGACGTTGGAGATTGGGCAACCGGATACAGTCCGTAAGGTCAAAGCACGAGTCCGATCCGCTCGATCCATTCATCTCGCTCCATCGACCTCTTCGTATCCAAAGGTAAACACGTGAAAACCCCTACGTGTTGCGATTTAATTATATAGACGCATGCTAGGTTTATAATCAATGTATGGTGAATTAAACACCCAAGATGGATCCTCGGGGCGAGGGTTAACATATGTTTTCCCTACAAGATGGTAACGAGCTTCCGGGGTTCGACCGGCACGGAGGATCATCTCCATTTGTCCGTGGAAACTCGGATACGCCCTGCCCCAACGATATAGGGCACCCAACATCGCGCGCTACGATGGCCTCGGGACCCTCTCGACTTCCGTTTCGCCTACACCACCAACATGGCGAATCAAGGAATGAAAGATTTTCATATGTGCAAAATCTTCCCCGAGGTGTTGGTCTCCAACGCCCGACGTTGGTTCACCTCGCTCCGCCAGAACATCATACACTGCTTTAAGGATCTAATGGATCAGTTTAAGTGGCGCTTCTACCAGAAGATGCCACCTCAGCAGCCTTCGTCCGACCTGCTCACCATCCGCCAAGGACGGGACGAGACGATGTCAAATTTCATCTCGCGGTTCATCAAGGAGTCTCTCAAAATTGATGAGAGTAACGATCTCTACATCATCAATGCGTTCAAGAACGGGATCCGACCTAGCGCACTGAATAAAGAGATCACCCGGGAAAAGCCGAAGACGGCGAGTCACCTCTGGTCGACAACTACATCAAAGGGGACGAGTCAGATCGCAAGAAGAGAGAGACCTGGGATGAGCAGAAGGTCGAGAGGAAGAGGCCAGACGACCGAGGGAGAGGCACTGATCGCCGAAGTGCCTTCAACAGGATCAAGAAAGGCCTGATGGAATCCAGGCTAGGACCTCGGCCAAACCCTGGTGGCAACACGCCTCATTTGCTCAAATCGAGGGCGGAAATATTTGAACTCCATGCTGAGCTCTTCCCGAAGCCCCTCCCATGAAAGGAGGATCCAAAAGAGGTCGACGAGAAGTATTGTGATTATCACCAAGGGTATGGTCACAATACCGAGGATCGCAAAACTTGAGCTCGCAGATCGACGAGCTCGTCGAAGGAGGAGCGCCAAGTACCTCTACCGACCGGCCGGGAATAAGAAGCGCAGAGGAAAGAATGGAGATGGCAACAATCACGGGCTGACCTCGACGACGACCCAAACGAAGATGACGAGGACGATGGTCCCAACGCTATGGAGCAAGTCTACGCCATCACCGGATCGCCTATAGGTACGCGAGGTCGTCGTTGAAAATCAAGCTCGGAGACCGACCCAGGAGCCAAAACAAATGACTCCGGGACGGTGAGAACATCGTGTTCTCCAATGACAACCCAGTGCCCAAGATCATGCCCCACCAAGACGCTATTACTATACAAGCCGTGGTGGGCAACAAGAACGTCCACAGAGTCTACATCGACATTGGAGCCTTGTCAAGATCATCTTCCGTAGCCGCTCGACAAACTCGAGGTCGGGAGGATCCAAATACATCCCGCACCGCCCAAACTCGGAGCTTCACTCAGAGATACCCAACCGAGCGTTATCACCCTTCCGGTCACGGTGGGACGTGCTCCCAAGTCGGTCACCAAGGCCATCCAGTTCTTCTTGGTCCGAGCTCCCTCTCCATACAACATCATCCTTGGGAGAGACTGGCTCTACGCCACCAAGGCCGTCTGCTCGGTCTACCACCTCACCATCAAGATACCCACCCCGGTGGGAGTGCTAAGCATCGGGGTAACCAAACGGCGGCTAAGGAATGCCTACAGTCTCAACCTGTGATGTGGCCTTACCTCAGGCCTAGCAACTACAGAAACCTCAGGAGCTGCCACCCCGGGACGATCTAACTGACGACCTCCATTATACGATGACGACCCTTCCAAGGTCGTCAAGGTCGGCACCTGTGGTCCAATTGATATTGACGACTACCGCCGTAGCTTCGAGGGAATGAGGGACGTGTTCGCATGGTCCCCACTCGACATGACTTGAGTGTCACCCGAGCTCATCACTCACCGGCTCAACATCGACCCGGCAACCAAACCAGTTCGGCAGAAGAAAAGAGGGTTTGCGGCAGAGCGCAGCCAGGTCATAAGAGATGAGGTGACCCAACTCCAAGAGGCCAAAATCTTGTTCGAGGTCAAGTACCCGACCTGGATGGCTAATCCAGTCGTGGTCCGTGAGAGGGTGGCGATGTGTGTCGACTATACCGACCTCAACAAACACTGCCCGAAGGATTGTTACCCCCTCCCTGATATTGACAAGAAGGTGGAGGCACTGGTGGCACGAGATTTTTAGTTTCCTGGATCCGCATGTACAAAGGGTACCACCAAGTCTTGATGAGTAAGGAGGATGCTCCAAAAACGGCGTTCATCATCGACTTCGGTGTCTTCGCGTACCGAAAAATGCCTTTCCGCCTAAAAAACCGGAGCTACCTACCAAAGGATGGTGGACGCAATATTCAAAGATCATATTGGGAAGATCGTCAAGGTCTACGTCGACGACATCGTGGTCAAAAGCCAAAAAACTGAAAGTTGAACCGACAATCTCAAAACTATCCTCCAACTCCTCAGGTCGGCCAACCTCAAGCTCAACCCACAAAAGTGCACATTCATGGTGAAGACGGGAAAATTCTTGGGGTGTTGGGTTTCCCAAGAAGGCTTGAAGGCCAATCCCACTAAGGTGAAGACGATACTTGACATGCAAGTACCGAAGACAATCCGTTAGATCCACAAACTCACCGGATGCTTGGCCGCCCTCAGCAGATTCCTATCCCGAGCTGCCGAGAAGCAACTTCCTTTCTTCAAGATCTTGAGAAGAGCCCCGGACTTCGCTTGGAAGGAAGAACACCATGTCGCCTTCACCCAGCTGAAATAGTACCGCCGACCGCCCACATCGTCCGCCGCCCGAAAAGAAGGCGAGCTCCTTTCTTTATATCTCGCCACCTCGGACGAGGCAATCAGTGCGGTACTAGTGCGAGATGAGATCGGACGACAACTCCCTATCTACTTCATCAGCCGAGCTCTCAAAGGACCGGAGACTAGGTATACCAGCTTCGAAAAACTAGCGTTGGCACTGGTGAACGCCAAGCGACGCCTCCGACCTTATTTCCAAGCCCATTCAATCCGTGTAATCGACCGACTTACCCCGAGACAAGTCTTATCAAAACCGTAATCATCGTATGTATAGCTAAGTGGGCATTGGAGCTCGGCGAGCATGACATCTTATACCCCCGACCGCCATAAAGGGCAAGCTCTAGCCGATTTCTGGTAGAGGTCAACCCCGCCAGAGATGTCACTCCGACCCCCACTCTCACAACGGAGGAACCTATCCTCGACCTACCTGGGGCTGTTGGCAGATGTACGTGGATGGAGCTTTGTGCAAAACAGGTAGCAGAGCGGGCATCTTGCTCCTCGGCCCGAAAAAAATAAAAAGTGACCTATGCCCTCCGGTTTACCTTTCCGACCACAAATAACGAGGTGGAGTATGAAGCACTGATCTCAGGACTCCGTCTAGCGAGGGAATTGAAAGTGGAAAAGATCCAAATCTTCGGAGATTCCCAGGTTGTGGTAAACCAGGTCTTAGGAAAATACGAGGCCAAAGAAGATCGAATGAAGCAATACCTTGATAAATCTAAAGAGATGCTGACCTCATTCAGGTATTCCACAATTCATCGTATTCCACGAGGGGAGAACAGCCGAGTTGACACCCTCAGTAAATTAGCTTCGTCATCAACAAATCCACCAGTGAAGGAAGTTCATTCCAGAAGCATTGCGGAGCCCCACATCGGCATCATCACTGAGATAGAACTGAACTGGATGTCTCCCATAAAGGCATATCTGGAAGAAGGGTACTACCCCAAGATCGGCTCGAGGCCAAGAAGATGATGGTCAAGTCCCAAAGTACCTCATGCATGAAGGCACTCTACAGAAATCCTACCTTCAACCACTCCCGAGATGCCTTGGGCCAGAAGAGGTGGACTACGATAAACGAGATTCACATGGGATATTGTGGAAGCCACATCGGATCACGAGCTCTCTCAAAGAAGACGCCGAGGTCGTGGTATTATCGCCAACCCTCATCCAAGATTCGACCGAGTTCGCAAAAGTGCTCAAGTGTCACCACGCCACGTCAAGAAGCTACCACAGACCGACCTCAGTAGCCTTCAGAGTCCTTGGCCTTTCATGCAATGGGGAATCGACATCGTTGGTCCCTTCGACCGAGCACCGTGTCACTCCGATACTTGGTCGTAGCTATAGACTAATTCATAAAATGGGTCAAGCGAGCCTCTTTCAAGCCTCACGAGCAGAAGGATTCAGACATTCGTGTGGAAAAACATAGTTTGCCGCTTCGGCATACCATATGTCTTGATCTCGGACAACGGCACCCAGTTCGTCGAAGAAACTTCAAAGAATGGTGTGAAGAGCTCCAGATCAAACAACAGTTCACCTCGGTTGCACACCCACAGGCGAACGGTCAGACCGAAGTGACAAACCGCACGATTGTACAAGGATTGAAAAAGAGGCTAGACCGAGCTAAAGGTGATTGGGTCGAAAATCTCCCTCAGGTCCTCTGGTCGTACAAAACGACACCTTGGACTTCACACGGAGAAACACCCTTCAGCCTAGTCTACGGTACCGAGGCTGTCATACCAGCTGAGATCGGTGCGCCGAACCCACGTACTCTTCACTTCGACCAGCACGACAACGAGGAGAACCTACGGGTCAACCTTGATGCTCTAGAGGAAAAACGTGAGCTCGCCTTCATCAATGAAGCCAAGTACAAGTGCTAGGTCGCAAGGTAATAGAACAAGAGAGTAAAAGCCTCCACACTCCAAGTAGGCGACCTCGTCCTGCAAAACAATGAGGCCAGTAAAGCCGAGCATCTTAACAAGTTAGATCCGACATGGGAAGGCCCATACCGTGTTCACGAGAACCTCGGCAAAGGGGCCTATAAGCTTGCTCACCTATCCGGTGCACTTATTCCCCGAACCTGGCATATCACTCATTTGAGGAGGTATTTTACATAGCTTGATTTCAGATCGGCATCATGTTAGCCCTCTTTTCGCTTTTCCGAAGTGCGATGTTATTTACTTATCAATAAAACATTTGTTTTTCTAATGAGTATTTCACTTCGTCTCATCTTATATTTATGTGAACATCCATTCGGATAAAACACAATTAACCTTCAAAAGAGGACGCTTGCGAAGATGGCACATACAAATAACTCATTAACTTGAACGCTCACGCAAAGCATACTGATTACTCATTAATTTGAACATCTACATGCAAGGCATACGGATGACTCATTAAATTGAACATCTACATGCAAACGACGCCCGGATCGGATCTCGTATAATTTATACCCCTTTATTTGGGAAGATATACACTTGATGTGATCGAATACATTTACGGCTAAAACCAAGTCCTAAGTTATATTTGTACCTCTAGGGGAAAATATACACTTGATACAAAGCCTAAATACATTCATGACTATAAACCAAGTCCTAAGCTATATACAGATCCCTCGGGCTTCCGAGCCCCACCTCGCCAAGTCTCGCTGAAGCTACACCAGTTCGAGACAAAATCCCCGGGTCGGCGATGAACACCCGGGATGAACTCGGTGCCTTCCACCCAGTCGATGAGGTCGGTGCCACCACGGCCTACTCCAACCGCACTTTGAGTAGGCGCAGAGGGGCCCCGACCTGAAGGGGGCACTCCTGGAACCGAGGTCGAACTTCGGCCCCTTGATCTTGCCGCCCGGCCAGGGTTATGACCCCACCCCGACCCGCCGTCCTTCCTTGCCGACCTGCGGCCCTCGCCCGTCCAGCTCCTGACGGGGCCCGACTGCGAGACGACATTCCAGACATGTCCGCTCCCATCAGCCGAAGCACCTCGGCGTGGTCCATATAACCGCCACCCGCCCCGACTTCTTCAATTCTCACGTCGGCAGGGTCGGCTGGAGTCTGACTACGGGGTTGGGGCATACGCCTTTTCCGGACGAGCTCGTACAGCTGAAGACATTTGGCCAAGGCATCAAGGCAGTCTTTATACTTTTACTGTCGGACCCCTCCTCGTCCCACAGCACCATTCCCTCGGCAAGCAGAAACTGAGCTCGGTCATCGGCCTCGGATATAGTAATGCCACCAGATCGGTGGATCACCGCTTCATATTCAGCATGCTCCTCCGAGATCCGCGTCAACTTCTCTTGCGCCAGCTTGAGCTGTTCCTCACACTGCATCAGGCGATCTTGAACGACGTCGCAGAGACATCCGCCACTGGACTTCGGATGGATGATTCTTAGGTTCAAGGCCTCGTTCTCTGCCAGAAGACGGGCCACCTCGCGTTTGGCCCCTTGCGGTGCTTTTCACCCGACGACGACGTCGAACTATCGACCCCAGCGACTTGGCTATCCATGCTGCGTAAAGTTTGGGTCAGCTCGGTTGATCGGCTCCTCCAGAACAACACCTCATCGTCCTTCTCAGCTAAGGCACTTTGGACTTCTTTCAGCTTGGTCAATAACTCGTGATCGAGCCCAATATATTGCAAAGAAGAGTGCTAAAAACAAGGAAAACACATTCATTTCAAAAAGTGTATTTATTATTCCCAACAGTGGAAATTTACAAAGCTCGGGATCCTAGTGACCCCGGCAATTGAACCTATTACAAGGGCTCGCTGATCTCTGCCTCTCTGTCGGGCTGGCCGCCTCCTGCGTCGGCTCCTCCTGCTGCTGCCGACCTTCAGAAGGGAGGTCTGAGCTCGGCCCCACCTCCTCAACTTTGGCCCGCACCTCGGCGAGGAGTTCCTGAAGCTCAGGGTCTTCGTCCTCCTTACATTGGGTCACGGCCTCCACCGTCAGAAGGGAGGTGGAGGCCGCCAAAGCCTCCAGCACGGGGAAGGAGCCCGCCTTGGCGATCACCCGGGCATATTCCTTCTCCATCGTCCGAGGAGCGACCTCGACCCAGCCATGCTTGACCTTGTCGAAGTCAGGCATGACAGCCGCCAAATCCTCCAGGTGGCCTGACACCACCCGCGTCCTGAGCACGGCGGCCAGGTCGGAAATAAAAGAAGAGAAGCTCTCCGACTCGATGAGTTTGCTGGTGAAGGCCCTCAGCATCGGCCCTTGACCCGCCAGCAGGGCGCTCCTCTCCTCGGCTAGCTTCTTCTTCGCCTCCGCCGCCTCCTCTCGCGCCTCCTCAAGCTCGGCCCGAGCAACCTCCAATGCCCATGCCTTCTTCTTCAGGGCGGCCTCCGCAGCGGCCCTCGCGGCATCAGCATCCGCCCTCGCAGCCGCCACCACAGCATCAACATCTGCCCTCGCAGCAGCAAGCGTGGCCTCCACAGCAGCCCGCTCCCTCTCCGATGCCTCATACCGAGAGACGCCCTCGGTAATGTACCCGGTAATGTGCTGCAGCTCCCCCATCACTGAACTCACATCCTGAAATACAAAACAATCAGTAACACATCACAAAGGAGATACAGATGAATATGGAAGAAACCCTTACCTTAGGGAAGGATATGGGGGAGCTGGAAGTCGGCACCTCGTACATGATCCGTGTACGGGTACCCCTCTCCGAGGTCGGACTCGACCTCGGCTGAGCTGCCGTCACCAACTTGCTCAGGTCATCCACCACCACGGGCACCTGGGCAGGCTCGGTCCACCTCACCTTTTTTTTCGGAGGCACTGGCTCGGTGAATATGCAGGGGGTGACGAGGCCGATGCCTGGGCCTTACGTGGATCGAGTTTCACTGCACATCAAGAAAAATTTGTTAACACGACGACATCAAACATATAAACAATAAGGAATAAGAGGGTGCCCTCACCCAGATCCAACCCCGATCCTGAAGGCTTCGACCTATAGATGCTCAGTCCGGCATCGTTCAGGTCGTCCTCGGTGAAATCACAAGAAATTTCACCAAAATTGTTAAGCTCGTCCTCGAAGGCACCCAGGGCCTTCACCTTCACGTCCTTCATTTTGCCCAGGCCCCACTCGTACCTCGGATGCCCATCAGCCCGTAAAAAGAAATATCTATTTTGCCAATGGGACACCTTAGATGGGGCAGCTACCTTGAAGGTATGCCGAGGAGACAAGTAATATACACTTCCTATATTCTTGACGCTAAAAAACCGCATCAAAACCTCGAAGGAGAACTCCTCATGAAGGTCATAACAGGCGAGACCTAACCCCACCACCGACCTAATGGAATTCGAGGTCAGTTGACATATGGGAATCTGGATATACTCTTGAATACTTAGAAAAATTGGGGCCAAGGGAAACCTAAGGCTAGCCCTCGTATGCCCACGATACTGGTGACGAACCCTCCGGAGGGCCATAGCCCTATCCCCGATTGGGCGGCACCACCATGCCTCCGGCGAATGTGATATTCCTTCGCCATCTACACGGCTCACCCACCGTTAGAGTCGACCTCGCATCCCTCACCCTATACCCATCCCAAACAGATGGTATCGCTGGAACCCTGGCGCTAATCCCCATCGACCTACCCAACAAGGTGTGACACATATAATCCCTAATCTCGACATCACTATCGGGGGTGGAGGACAACCGGGTAGAACCAGAAGTAGAACGAGATGTTTCCATCGGAGAAGACGAAGTAGAGGAGTAAGAATACATACTTACTTTTTCAGTGAGAGAGAGATTGCTCCGTCAACGAGTTCTGGAAGTAAATTCTGGAAAGCACTGAAGGTTTTTCTCTGAAGCAAATGAAGAAGGAAATGAATAGTTTTCTTATACGGGCCTATTTATAGTACAAAGAGGCGCCCAAACCTGCCGTTTCAACTTCTCACGTGGCTAATCGCGATTTGATGTGAAGTAGACGTGCGCACGCATTTCGAGCACCCACCAACCATCTGGCGCATATGACGTGTCCTAGGACGCACTGACACGCCGGTCTAATCGTGCAATCATCACTCTGACTCCGAACCTCGGCATCGTCCTTCCAACGGACATCGCCATCCAACGTCAGACAACTCAGGTCGGAACTCTGCATCAACTGGACGGATGTCGCCGTCCAGGTCGGACCTCACGGACATCTCTGTCCAGGTCGAACCTCGGAATCCTCCTGACTGACATCTCTATCCAGGTCGGACCTCGGAATCCTCCTGACCGATATCTCTGTCCAGGTCGGACCTCGGCATTCTCCTGACAGACATCTCTATCCAGGTCGGACCTCGGCACCCTACTTATGGTTGTCGCCGTCCAGGTCGGACCTCGGCACCCTCCTCACGGACACCTCTGTCCAACGCCAGGCGACTTAGTCCAGTCCTCGACAAACTGTCCCAGCCAGGAAGGGCAGATCGCCTAACTCAGCTCGGACCCGGGCGAACCAATCAAACCCTGACATCAAAAAGATTGAAATCCTTCGACAACAACCTCAGCCGAGCAACAACCAGCCTCGGCAAAATACGCTCTTCATCCCACCTCGGCATAGTTGTTACTCGACTATTTGGGGGGCTATGATGGGATATGGCCCAACCGCTCGGGGCCAGCAGGCCAAACGAGGTGGGCGACTGACCTAGTGAACGGCCCCACGCGTTAAGCCTGAAGACCAACATCTAAACCCTAGACCAAATCAAAAGAGATATTCAAGGAGCAAGATAGGGAAGGCGAGATTCAAGGATCAAGATATGGAAGGAGATCGGATCCCACAAATCAAGGGATCCAGTACATCTTTAGAGATCCACAAACGTGTATAAATAGGGGTTAAGTCGACGATAGAAGGGTTAGCAACTATTAGAATACTAGAGAGTTTTTCAATACATTCATTGTAATCCTACATAGTGAAAGTATTGAGGAATCACTCCTCCGTGGACGTAGATCTTATTCTTGATCAAACCACGTAAAAGCCTCGGTGTTCTTTACAGTTTTCATAAATCTCGCACACAAGATTTATCAAACATATATAGCAAAATTAATTAAGATTGCTGACAATTGTAGATGCAAGAACAAGAGTATTGGCCCATTAAACCAACTGCTTCAACGCACGAACCAAATCCATTATAAGATTTATAGCAATTATCTCTGCATGTTGGGAGGTTGCAACCATTTCTGTCTAATATTATTCGACATCTTGTAACAGCCCACTTTCTAAGGACGACTTAGCCGGGACTATTACTCGGGATGAGGATTAAGAAGCGGAAAAAGAAAATGGGATATCGATTATGAGACATATATCAAGAAAACGTCTAAAATCCTCAAAGTTTTAGAGATCAAAGTAAACATAATTTACATACAAGAGACTAGCCCATCAGATCCTTACAAAAGAGTTCAATTGATCTGAATGAATCTAGTTCTCTAATCAAAATATAACTTAGTGTTCTTACTTCGAAAAAACATGTGAGGTACACATATGAAGATGTACACTCAAAGCTCAACTATCAGCGACAAAAGATTCCTACTGCTCAACACAGCTCCATCTCATCATCAGCTCAACCTGCACATTTAAAAACAAACATACATGGCTGAGTACAAAGACTCAGTTGACTTATGCCAAAAACATACGTCATAAACTTTGAATTACACTACCCCATTTGTAACACACAGAGTTTTATTTGAAAGTTTCATGCTTACTAAATATTTTCTGTCATTTTCCATAAACTTTTTCTGGCCAGACATATTTTCTGTCTATATGATCCATATCTAACTCATCTTGCGTCGTAGATTGAGGCCTCCTTCCACGGACACCGTGACGATCGAGAAAAATCTTTCAACACACAGTCACCTGTAACTGGCTGAGCAAACTTTTCAGCAACACAGTTACCTAGTGTACACGTTAACCCTTACTAGGACTTCTCCATCTAGCATAGGATCCGAATTCGATTAACTCACGTTGGCTGACCAACACAGATATGATCCATACATAAAACATAAACACTTTGGGCAGACAATTAAATAGTAGCGTGTCATCATCATTTTCTCAAAAGAAAGCATCGTAAAGAAAGATTTTTCATTTTTTTTATCCTAGAGGAGAAAAGTCCACCTGGTACATTCTCCTTCCCAAAATGAGTCTATTTCCTTTAATTCCGTTGCTCACTTTTGTGTTCCACCTTTACGTAAGAAACTGATTTAGTACGTTGGTCGTATTATTAAAAATTGTCAAAAATTAATGGAACTCGATAGCTTTTTAAATCTTATCAATATTGATTAGCTGAATATAGTCCTTCTAAGGCTTTTGTATCTTTAACCAGTTTGAGTCGTATTTTCATTGAAAATTCTAAATTATAAACTCTTGTTTCTAACTGAGACGAAACATTACTTCAGACCTCATAATAATAATTTAGGTCAATCCTTTGAATTCGTTTTAGTCTTTATTCGATAAAATGATTTCAATTATGAAATCAATTCTTATAATAGAGATATTGCTATATCTCTAATTCGTCTCACACGTCCTAGATTATCTATTCAGAGAAACCCATATGTATAATCAAGTCATTTCAAACTTCAAACTAATGCATTTCTCAAAATTTGCCTTTAGAACATATAAAACAATTAACTTGCATAATATGCTCTAATTCTAATTTATTACTTATCATACTCCAATAATCTCATAAATTCACTTTAACATTCAATCATGCCCAAATATATATATATATATATATATATGGCAGTCATTTATGCATATTACTTTATATTTCAAATTTCTACATCACTTAGCAAAATGTCTCAACGTAGAAAATATTATATCCCATTTTAAAAATCACATAAATTCATAGCATATCATATACATGTTTTGGGCCTCAATATGTGATCACATTTAATAAAATAAATTTGAAACTCTAAAACCTCTAACTTAAGACTTTTCAAAAAAAATGGAAAAATTAGCAAAATATTTTCATAAATTCCTATAAATTCACATAACACTATATTAATGTAGGATCATTAATATCTAATAACATTAGACATAGAAAAATTTGACATCAAAACCCTTCATCCTATAGTTTTTGAAAATTTTGGAAAAATACCTAAACAATTTTCAAAAATTCTAATTAATTCACACTATACATCATTCTCATCATACATCAACAATATACACTAATATCCATCATACACAAATCATACTTCAATAATTCATGAACTAGGGCTTTCGAAAAAAATTAAATAATTTTCAACATTTTCCTATAAATTAATTCATACATGCTCAAACAATACTCACTATTATTAATTCATGCTCCACACAACTATCAAAAATCATGATCACATCCATATAAACCTCATATATCTCAACTATAATAAGACAAATTTTAACATGCTCAACTTTGTACCAAATTCATAATACAGTATAACCTCTATAAATTAATACTCGATAAATTAATAACCTCTCTAAAATAATATTTTTCTCCAATCCCGACTTGGATCCCAAGCGTAAATTAATAATTTTGATAAATTAAGAAGATAATAATTTTTTTTAAGACCTCTATATAATACAAGGGTCTCATACATCATAAATTAATAATCTCATAAAATTACAAAGATAACTAAGACAACTTAGTAAAATATGACTCTAGTGTTGATTGTTTTCTATTGAAATTCAAATCAAAATGAATCTCATCTCTCACTTTTATCACGGCACTTAAAAGCTCTAGTGTGACATTCGTTGACTACAGAAAGAAATTATGAAGGATTTTCGCCGTTGCTATTGCTTCTTTTCGCGTAACCGGCTCTAATGGTACCGTATCATCTTGAGCATCATCCTTAATTGGATTTTCAATAATAGTATCAACAATTTTTTCTAAGCTTTGGATCTATGAACTGTCACGACCCGACTATTTAACTACTTAATTAATCAAATAATCCAGCCGTGACTAATTGAATCAACAATAACCTTTCAATAGTAAGTGTTTTAGAAAAGTAAAATTTTGGAAACAATCGGACAACATAACGTTTGAGAATGGGATAAGCCAACCTGCACTCAGAAAATCTCCAATAACAATATTATCATAAACGAAGGCACAACCTTAAAATATATATATATATAAGTTTTCAAAATATTTACAAGGTTATCAAAAATACGGTTTCAAAGTTTCAAGGTCTTAGCAGCAGAATAGTAATGAATATCATGTGTGAAGACATGATATTCAAACACATCTAACTTCACTAAGAAGGCAAAATGAGATTTCAGCTCAGTTCCCCGCCACATCTCCTTTATGCTCAACCTGCATCAGAGAAACATTTTGGAGGGTATGAGTACCAGAAAGTACTCAGTGGATAATGCCAACATATATTTTTCGAAATTTATAACTTCATTGAAAGAGGTATATCCTTCAATTAACATCAAGAAAATAGTTGATAAATCATGCATAAGAATTTCCATCATAATAGAAAAGATCACCACATTTTATTTTTCGAAACATACCGGCATAACATACCCGAGTTGGTCCCGAAGGATCACAACTACGGTCATACCCTATCTCGCTATTCGGTAAAGGAAGTAGGCCTCCTCCCATTACCATGGCCGCCTACATTTGCAAGCTCTGACCATCTACATGCACAGTAATTAACATTTCATACCGCAGATAGGTAATTGCCGTCATACCCACAATGTGGTAAAAACGTTCCCTTTACATAATCATCATGTGGTGATTATATTTTCATGACAAAAAATTTCATAAAGCCACATAAGTTTTGTTCTCAAACAAACTTTGTAAAGCATTACCCACCTCGTGACGTTTAATCTAACAGGTTCGCTTCTTCGTTCTTTACCTCTCGGTTTCCCTTGCTTGATCCTTAAAACATGAAAATTATTATCAATCTTTAGTAACCTTCCTTTCTGATTTAGATATATGTTAACAACTATCAATTAACATATACTTTGTCTTACTAACGTTTAATTCTACCGAAATTTCCGCAGAGTAACGTTTAGAATAGTATAGCCCAAATACACCAAACTACTCCAGTTTTATCCCAAACTCCTCAATATCATCATCATTTCAACAAACATACACTTAAGAACATTATACAAGAGTAATATCATCTAATTCAACGCTAATCGCCTAAGGTGATTTAATTAGATATATATACGTATTTCAATACTTTGAATATCTACAACCCATTAAACATTAAATATCATATAATCACACTTAATTAACGTCATTGATCATTATTTCATCGTTCATTCAAGTCTTGCTTAAAAATTTCCACATAAAATCATAACTTTAGTCTTAAACTTTAATTTTTATAACTTTCGATATCTATGTTCAAAAATTCCCATAAATTCTACTTAGGCCTTATTTTTACCATAGATCTCAAATATCAATTCAAATCCATCAAATAAAATCAATAAATCAATGTTCAAGAACACCCCTTCATTTTCAAAAATTTGAAAGTAAATGCTAATGCATGAATTAAATTCCTATAAATTCATTTCATACATTATTTATATCCCTAAGCATGAATATCATGTCAAATTAATCAAATAAAATCAAAATCATCAAGTTCATATCACATGCCATTTTTGAAATTTTCAAGAATTACACAAACATAGCTTAACTTTTAATTTCTTCATTTATATGATGTTTATAATCATCTCTAAACATATATTCAAGCTTAATTCATTCATATCATAACATATGAATCATATTCAAAAATTAGGGTTTAGGTTAGATTCTTTAATTTTTAATTTCATGAATTTAAACAAATTAAATCCATAACACATGTTAATCTAACTCCACAAACATAATTAAATCAATACATATAATAAAATTTAAACAAATCAACCATAACCATAATCTTCAAAATTTTGAAAATTCCTTAACATTCAAACATAAAATTCATCAATTTAATTAATGAAAACTTTGCATAAATGAAGTAATTACCTTGCTAGGAACAATTTCTCTTTAATTCCCAAGTCTAATTATGTATTAAAAGTGAAGTTAGAATTTTGTGTGTGAAAAGTGTGTGTGTGTCGTGTGTTTCCAAAATAAATGAGGAAGAAGATGATTTATTTCTTATGCAATTATTCTAGATAGTTAATTTACATTTAATGTGAATTTATTTCAAATTTCCAAGCAATATATCACTAATTTCCATAAAATGATAAATACACCCTAATTTTTACTAAATACATACTATAGTATTAATAAATTTTATAGAATTTTATCTATATCAATTTATAAGATATAATACAACTTATATTCATAATTTAATTTAGATCCATATAGCATAATTTAAATCACTTTATTTAATAAAATTCATTTCATTACTATAATACTTCTTAAATTTTCAAAATTACATAAATAAATTCTTTAATCATTAGTTATTGCTAAAATAAATTTATTCACATAAATTAATAACTTGAATAATAATTCCTTTCATTTTATAATAAAATATCCATATAAAAATAATTAAGGCATTTTATAACTTATCTTCGATAAATAGCATTTTTCATACAAACATATACTAATAATTCAATTATCTCATATAATTCACTTTTTTTATAATTAAACTCATTTTTAATAATTCTCTACATTTTTCTATTCCATATATTCAAATCTTAGATTAATCGGATTCATACCGATTAATATTTCACTATATTGAATTTTACGAATTCTTAAGGCTTAAATAGCTTTTAAGCCTTTAATAATATTTAATTAAACTTTATTAATTACTATAGAATTTTCGGGCTACTACATTCCCTCTCCCTTAAAGAAATTTTGTCCCCGAAATTTAATACCTTGTTAAATATGTCGGGGTACTTTTCTTTCATTTGATCTTCCAGTTCCCATGTCACTTCTTCTGGACCATGATGTTTCCATTGAACTTTCACTAAAGGAATAATTTTATTCCTTAACTTTTGTTCTTTCCGGTCCAGAATGCTTTCAGGTTCTTCTTTATAGTTTAAGTCAGCATCGGGAACTATTTCATCATGATGAAGAATGTGTTGTGGGTCATACACATACTTTCTAAGCTGAAATACGTGGAAAACATCATGTACGTTAGCGAAGTTTGGAGGCAACGCTAACCTATAAGCTACAGGCCCGATTCGTTCCAAAATCTCATAAGGTCCAAGGAATCTTGGTTTAAGTTTCCCTTTTATTCCAAAACGGTGAACTCCTTTGGTTGGGGAAACTTTGAGAAAAACTTTATCCCCTACTTCAAATTTCAATTCCGTACGACGATTGTCAGTGTAGGATTTTTGCCTGTCTTATGCTTCTTTCATTCTTTGTCTTATCTGTCGCACAATCTGGACCATTTCTTCGATCGCTTCCGGGCCAAGTATCTTCCGTTCTCCTACTTCGTCCCAATACATAGGTGATCTACACTTTTTACCATAAAGTGCTTCGTAAGGAGCCATACCAATTGTAGCTTGATAACTGTTGTTGTAAGCAAATTCTATCAATGGTAGAACTTGTTCCCATTGGTCTCCCCGATCGAGCACCACAGTCCTGAGCA
The DNA here is from genome assembly GCA_036937905.1 of Salvia rosmarinus. Taxonomy (NCBI): domain Eukaryota; kingdom Viridiplantae; phylum Streptophyta; class Magnoliopsida; order Lamiales; family Lamiaceae; genus Salvia; species Salvia rosmarinus. Next base: position 60,179,585 of record CM072822.1, on the reverse strand, counting down.
TATCCTCCAGGGTTTGAATTGTTCTCTCGGTCGACCGTGCATGCAGGGGATGAAAAGCGGTACTAAAATTTAATCGAGTACCCAATTCTTTTGAAAAGTAGTCGTAACCGAGAGGTAAATTTGGCATCTCGATCCGAGGTGATTGAGGCGGCACTCCATGTAGCGAACAATTTCCGAACATAAATCTGCTAACTTATCTCGCTCCATACGTTATTGGAATTGGAATAAAATGAGCGCTCTTGGTTAATTGATCAATGATTACCCATATGGCAGTATTCCCTCGTTTAGATTTGGGTAATCCAATAACAAAATCCATCGCAATGTGATCCCATTTCCATTCTGGAATTTCGAGAGGCTGTAACTTTCCGTATGGTCTTTGATGCAAGGCTTTTACTTGTTGGCACGCTAAACACCGTTCGACGTAGGAGGCAATGTCTTGTTTCATCCCCGTCCACACAAACTTTTGTTTGAGATCCTGGTACATCTTCGTACTTCCGGGATGTGCCGCATATAGAACCTTATGAGCTTCATTCATAATTTCATTTTTCAACTCCGTATTGTTAGGTACGTATATGCGATTACCAAACATAATCGCATTATCCCGACTTCATGATATTCGGAAAATTTCCCATTCGAATCTTTTCTCATGAGTTTCAAGTTGTTTATCTCTTCTTTGCGCTCAATAATACGAGCTCTCAAATCCGGAAGTACCACCAACGACGCTACAATTCCTTGAATGTTTCGGGGAGGTAACACGGTTTCCAGCTTCATTCTCTCGAACTCTTTTAATATTTCTCCTTGGTCCGTTAAAAGAGTTCCTAATTTTTCCTGAATTTTCCTACTCAGAGCGTCTGCGACGACGTTGGCTTTTCTTGGATGATATTTAATCTCACAGTCGTAATCCTTGACTAACTCGAGCCATCTTCGTTGTCGCATATTCAAATCTTTTTGTTCAAAGAAATACTTCAAACTTTTGTGATCCGTGAAAATCTCGCATCTTGACCCGTATAAATAATGTCTCCAAATTTTTAAAGCATGAACCACCGCTGCGAGTTCCAAATCGTGAGTGGGATAATTGTGTTCGTGGATTTTCAATTGTCGTGAAGCATATGTGACGACTTTTCCTTCTTGCATTAAAACGCATCATATTCCGTTCCTCGACGCATCCGTGTATATGGTATAATTTTTCTCTGGATCCGGTATAGTTAGGATAGGAGCGTTGGTTAATCTTTCTTTAAGTTCTTGGAAACTGTCTTCGCATTCCGGGGTCCATTGAAATTTTATTCCTTTCTTCAACAGTTGTGTCATTGGCTTAGCAATTTTAGAAAACCCTTCAATAAATCTTCTATAATATCCGGCTAAGCCTAGAAAACTACGAATCTCATTCGGAGTCGTAGGTGATTTCCACTCTTGTACCGCTTGGACCTTGGTAGGATCCACTTTGATTCCTTCAGCTGAAACTATATGCCCTAGGAAATTGACTTCTTTTAGCCAGAAGTCGCATTTGCTAAACTTAGCATACAACCGTTGCATCCTTAGTTTTTCCAACACGGTTCTCAAATGCGCTTCGTGTTCTTGTTCGCTCTTCGAATAGATCAGAATATCATCGATAAACACTAATACGAATTTATCAAGATATTCATGGAATACGCGGTTCATGAGGTCCATGAACACAGTTGGAGCGTTGGTTAATCCAAACGGCATCACTACAAATTCGTAGTGTCCGTATCGAGTCCTAAAAGCGGTTTTAGGTATGTCCTCGGGTTTGATTTTCACTTGATGATAACCCGATCTTAAATCAATCTTCGAAAATACCCTAGCTCCTTTCAATTGGTAGAATAAATCATCAATTCTGGGAAGAGGGTATTTGTTCTTCAACGTCACCTTGTTTAATTCTCGGTAGTCAATGCACATTCTTAAGGTGCCATCCTTCTTTTTGACGAATAACACCGGCGCTCCCCAAGGTGATGCGCTTGGTCGAATGAATCCCAAGTCCAAAAGTTCCTGTAATTGGACCTTCAATTCTTGCAATTCTTTAGGAGCCATCCGATACGGTGCTTTAGAAATTGGCGCAGATCCTGGCTCGAGATCGATTGCGAAATCCAATTGTCGATCCGGCGGTACACCGGGTAACTTCTCTGGAAATACATATGAATATTCTCGAACAACGTGCACATCATCAATCTTCCTATCCTTCTTGTTTTCCTTGCTTAGGCATACAAGATAGGCACGATTTTCGTTACATCTTATCAACCATTCTGCCTGCAAAACTGATATCACAGGCACCCTTCTTCTTCTCTCATCGATCCCATAAAAGCACGTGGGTTCTTTTCCTGGTGTTTGAAACGCGATTTCTCGTTGTTCACAACGAATCGTTGCAAAATTCTTCGTTAACCAATCCATACCCAAGATAATATCTACGTCCCATATGCATAAGAGGCGTAATGATTCGGCTTTTAACCAAAGTGATCCTAACTCAAATTCTAAGTTAGGACATACTTTATCAACTACTGTCACCCCACCTATTGGAGTAAGCACTCTGAAACCTACTTCAGATGATTCTACGGGAAGTTCAAGATTATCTACACATGCGGTAGAAATGAAAGAATGCGATGCTCCCGTATCAAACAAGACTATAACAGGTACACCTTTTAGCTGGGCCATACCTGTTAGATTTCCCATACTCTTTTCGGTTGCTTCTGTTTCAAAGCATACGCCTGCTGATGTTGAGGTTGAACTTGTAAAGATTGAGGTGGCGCCTGCTGAGCTGATGTCTCTGCGATTGCAATCACTGGTGGTGGAGGAAGTTGATAGCGAGGTGGTTTTGGATATCTTGTCATTGCTTTCACAGTTTGAACAGGTCGAGAAGATTTCCCTCTTCTCCTCTCCGCCACATTACATCTGTATGGACAGTGTAAGCAAAGTGACCATCTTCCCACACGAATAGCAAGTGTTGCTCCCACTTCTACATAGACCGTAATGTGTACGGTTGCACTGAGGGCACATGGGTGGTTGATAAGCCTCATTTTTACCTATTTTATTGGATTATATTTGTCCTATCTCTAAGTGATAATTGATTGGTTGAGCTGCATTTATGTTATATTTCGAATATCTTGAAAGATATGATGTCGTGTGTAGTTTGTGTTGTTTTAGTACAGGTTTTTATCTGAAATGGAAGACACACACGCGTACAAAGGATTGGGAGTTCGCAAGGAATCCTCGCGACTGTTCTGAGCGAGAATGCGAAATCTTTCCTCGCGACACGCTATCGCGAATAAGTCCCGCGATGGAGAATCGCGAGGCAATGTTGAATGCGCGCAAAATGGATGACTCGCGACCCGGCATCGCTACGTACAATCGCGACCAAAGGTCACGAAGAAACGTGGAGGACCATCGCGACCCAGCATCGCGACTTAACATCGCGACAGAAGATCGCGAAGCTAGGCGGAACGATGGTCGCGACTTAACATCGCGACTTTTTCTCGCGATGAAGACTCGCGATCCGAATTAAAGTAGGGTTTTGGAGTATATCGCGCGAGGGACAATGTATGCGACGCCACCTTAGAGAAGCGAGACTTAGATTTTAATTCCTCGAGCGTAACATCTTTTAAAGTTAAACTTTGTTTTATTCCGGTGATTTAGTTTGAGTTCATTCCAAATTTCATATTTAGTATCGAGATTCTGATTTACGTCCGGATTAAAGTGTTACGTTGTTCATCGTGGAATTATACGGTTTTATCTATTTATCTCAATTCATGTCATCTTTAATTATTTATTGCTTTGATAGTTTAATTATGAGTAGCTAATTTCGTATTGATCCCGGGGTTTGTATGTCCGACTAGATTCGTGTAACTTATCCGTTGATCTTGTTTTGCCGCCCTTCATGATTTATAATTCTTGGCTTTAATTCTCATGTGTTGGTATCGATCAATATCTATGCATGCTAGTTATGTGATTGATGTCCTCATGAATTAATTGCATAGTCGATATCTGGAATTTATAATATAGTTTTTGCTTGAGACCCGAGCGGAGATAGGTGGTGTAGGAGGTTATATCTTTGTGTGCTTTTGGTAATTAGCTTACTTCTCTTGAGACCCGACGGAGATAGAGTTTAGGCTAACCCACTACTATAGGTTGTCCCGACGGAAACTATAGTTACATTAGTGATCCTTCATCTGAATGCGGATTAAATTGGTAAACAGATTAATAGGTTAATTGCATGAATTTGGTTAGGTTAAATACATCCCTAGGGTCAGTCTTTTATATCTGGTTTTATTCCTATCTTTATTTTCAAGTCTAGATTTATAATCTTCTCTCTTGATTTGTGTTGCTTGGATAATAATAAAGGTTATGTGTTAATTACTTGCTGTGTTCTCGATTTGCAGTCTCTGTGGATACGATATATATACTTGCTATTTTACTATCATTTATTTGGTAGGATTTCTAGCGATCAAATTTTGGCGCGTTGTTTGGGACATGCTTAGATTTCACGTTGATAATTTTCTCGAATTGCGGTTATTAATTCAAGCGCTTAAAAAAAAAATTATTTTATTGTTTTATTTCGAGTTACTTTTTAGTTCTAACTTGGTTTTATAGATCTCTGAATGATGATGATTACAAGATCTCAAAGGAAAGAAATTATTCCTTTAGATCTTGAGATTGAAAGATCCCATAAGAGGAGGCGAGAAAGAAGACAAGCAATGGCGCATGCACCGTGCCATGAGCGGATAACCGAGTTAGAGGAAATCTTGGCAGAATTGGCCAATGGCGTTGAATAATCGAATGGGCAGATTGAGGCGACCACCACCGCACTGTTGAATCACATATACAGCCACCGACGGATCTGTTCCAAGGTGGAGGATGAGGGCGAATGTTAATGAATAATTTCGAGCTTAAGCCTGCCCTCATTAGTATGATACAAGCGGAACAGTTTGGGGGAGGGGTTACTGAAGATCCCAATGCACATTTAGAGGCGTTCCTCGATATCTGTGATACAATCAGCAGAACGGAGTGCCAGCTGATGCCATCCGAATGCGGATGTTTGTGTTTTCATTGAGAAACCAAGCTAAAGAATGGTTCAAGGGATTAGACAGATCAGGAATTAGTACATGGGAGCGACTTTAGAAATTTCTATCTAAATACTTTCCACGCTAAGGCTCGTAAAATCATTACGAGATTTCATTTCTCACAATTGGGAGATGAGTCATTGTTTGAAGCACAGGAAAGATTCAAGTCTCTGCGAAAATGTCCACAACATGGTTATTCTCCGAACAGCGGTAACACGCTTCTACTGATGGTCTCGATCGTCAACACCAAGTATTGTAGATGCTTCAGCGGAGGATGCCTTCTCAACCAAGTATAGATGAGCGTTGAGGATAATTGAGGAGATGGCATCTAACTGACTATCGATGGTCGATGGAAAGGCAGCCGAAGAAGAGTCGCGACTACCGAGGTGGATAGTAAATCGATGATCTCTTAGAAAAGTTCAAAGCCTTGCAACAGAATGTGAAGAAGAAAAGAAAGCCAAGACGATGCTTTAATGGCACGGGATAATCAAGAGGCCAACTTTGTGAATCGGAGGAATAATTTTCGAGTCGAGGTTTCAAGGAAATCGGGGTGCAAACCAACAGATCATCCGAGTAATAGAAATCACCCAAATTTGTCCTATGGAAATGCTCAGAATGTACAACAACCACCACCGGTTTCATTTGTAAATAATGGAGTCATTGTGGAGCAAAGAAGCTAGTGTCGAAGAAATGTCAAACAACTCTTAATGAGTAATCAAGAATTGCAAATAACCATCGCTAAGTGGCTCAGCGTAATACTCGAATATACGCAGACGGGGCATCGAATAAATGTTTTGGAAAGTACTGTCAATTCCATCAATAACACTGTTACTTCAATTGGAAAACAACTCAAGATGGTGGAAAATCAAATAGACAGATGGCAAATGAGAAATTTGGGGTTCACAAGTGTGGTCAATTTCAATGTCTGAGCGTAATCAAAAATCGATACCTCGTAATCATGTGAATGCCATTCAGACGAGAAGTGGAAAATCTTATATAAATCATCCGGAGCATGAAAGGGAGGAAGAAGATCGAATAGGCCTTGAACCGAATTCACGCCTCGCGAGTGAGCTTCGCGAGAAAGAGGCGCGAATTCAAGGTCATTTCACGAGGAAATCATCGCCTGAAGAGAAAGAAGACCTCGCGACTAACTATCGCGATGAACGTTCGCGATCTCTCCACGCGAGCCCAGAGAGGGAGGACATCGCGACTCATCATCGCGAGGAACCATCGCGACCAACAGGCGCGAAGTCTGAGGAAACGCGCATCGCGAGCCAAGAAAGAGAGAATGGCTCGCGAGAGAAGGATAGAGGCCAACAGTCGCGAATTCACGCTGAAGGCGTGAAAAATCAATCGTGCACTGTTCCAATAGCTCCATTCCCTCACCGCTTAGGGAAGAAAAAATATGATGCAAAGCTCACCCGTTTTATGGAGATGTTTCAGAAAGTAAATATCAATATACCTCTCCTTGATGCGCTTCGAGATACGCCTGGTTATATTAAATTCCTCAAGGATGCAGTGACAAGCAAAAAGAAGCTAGGCAAGTTCGAGACAATCAATCTTTCTGAAGAATGCAGTGCTATAATCCAGAGAAAGTTGCCACTCAAACAAAAAGATCCAGGGAGCTTTACTTTGGTATGCAGGATTGGAGAGCACACATTTCCCAACGTGTTATGCGATTTAGGAGCAAGCATTAACTTGATGCCACTTTCAATTTTCAACCGTTTGGAGATCGGCGAGATGAAACCGACCACAATATCCTTATTGATGGCTGACAGGTCTGTTTCTTACCCCAAGGGAATTGTTGAAGATGTTACGGTAAGAATTCAAGATTTTGTCTTTCCTGCGATTTTGTGATTTTGGATATGCACGAAGATAAAATCACCATTAATCTTGGTCGACCTTTTCTAGCTACTGGTCGAGCTTTAATTGATGTGCAGGATGGTGATTTAACTTTTAGATTGAATAAGGAGGAGCTCAAAATCTCGATTTATGATGCCATCAAGAGACATGATAACTCAGATTCGAGGATTGTTGCTCAATCACCACTTTCACACCTTTTCTACCAGTCAAAGACGATAAGCTAGAGCAGTGCATAAGAAATTCTGTTTTCTCTTATAATGATCTAGATGAAGCTTGTGATGAAATTTTAGAATATTTATCAGGCTTGATACCACTCCGTTTCTAAATGTGTCTCGTGCTTGGATATTCATCGATCAGTGATGGGGTGGCATTGAGAAAAGTTCATCGCCAGAGAAGAAACCAAAGTGGAAACCACGGATACACCCAAACTCGGCTGAAACCACCGCTAGATCATCTCGGTATTCCTTTTGGGAGATAATGATACTTACCTGTTATTGTTTACGCTTTGCTAAATCCTACGTGAATTGGAGAAACTTCGCGAGTTTTGAGAAAATCTGAGGAAGCTATAGGATGGACCATTGCGGATATTAAGGGATCGGCCCGTCTTTGTGCATGCACCGAATTTTGTTGGAATCCGAGAATAGACCAAGGTGCAACCTCGGTGTAGATTAAATCCGCTATGCAAGAAGTGGTAAGAAAAGAGGTTCAAACTTTTAGGCAGGGATGATATATGCTATATCCGAGCGGTGAGTGGGTAAGTCCCACACAAGTTGTCTCAAAGAAAGGAGGATGGCGGTGATCAGGATGAGAATAATGAGTTGATAGCAACACGATTGGTCCTTTGGGTGGAGGGTGTGCATCGACTCACCGAGCATTAAATGCGCCCACACGTAAGGATCACTTCCTTTACCTTTTATTGATCAAATGTTAGATAGGTTGGCAGGTCATGAGTTCTATTGCTTCTTGGACGGTTACTCGGGATACAATCAGATCCCCATCGCTCCGGAAGATCAGCACAAGACAGCATTTACCTGCCCCTACGGTGTCTTCGCTTACAGACGGATGCCATTTGGGTTATGTGATGCACCACCACATTTCAATGATGCATGATGGCAATTTTTCATGGTTTAATAGAAAACATCATGGAGGTATTTATGGATGATTTTTCTGTATTTGGATCCTCTTTTGATGTTTGTCTTGATAATCTTAGCCAGGTGTTGCAACGATGCGAGGATACATGCCTTGTGTTAAATTGGGAGAAATGCCATTTTATGGTAAAGGAAGGCATTGTGTTAGGACATAGAGTCTCAGCAGAAGGCTTGGAAGTTGATAGAGCCAAGGTGGTAGCCATTGAAAAATTACCTCCACCAACAAATGTGAAGTCAGTCCGAAGTTTTCTAGGACATGCTGGATTCTACCGTCGCTTCATTCAGAATTTTTCTAAGATCACCAAATCCTTGTGTGGATTGTTAGAAAAAGATGTTAAATTTATTTTCACCAAAGACTGTTTAGAAGCTTTTGAGATTTTAAAAGCGCTCGACTACTACACTGTTCTTATTTCCCAGTTGGGTGCACCGTTCGAATTGATGTGTGATGCCAGTGATTGGGCAATTGGAGCTGTTTTGGGTCAAAAGAGGGATAAAATTTTCAAGGTCATATACTACGCTAGCAAGACATTGGATTCTGCTCAGATGAATTATACCACAACCGAAAAGAGTTATTGGCGGTAGTATATGCCTTTGATAAATTTCGTCCATATTTAGTGGGTTCCCACACTATTGTGCACACTGACCATGCAGCTATACGTTTTCTCTTCAACAAGAAGGATTCGAAGCCACGTTTGGTTCGTTGGATTTTACTGTTGTAGGAATTTGATATGGAAACCGAGATCGAAAGGGTGTGAGAATGTAGTAGTGATCACCTATCTCGATTAGAGAAACCAATGGGCGATCACCACATGTGCACATCAAAGAGCATTTTCGGATGAGCGGTATTTGTAATTCTTCGATCATTCGCCATGGTATGCTGATTTTGTAAATTATTTGGTGATCAGGAAAATCCCGGAAGGTCTAGAACCTCACCAAAGAAAGAAGTTTGTGCATGATGCAAAATTTTACTATTGGGAGGATCCATACATGTACAGACGGTGTGCTGATGGTTTCATCCGTACCTGTGTTCATCAATCCCAATGGCATAAGATCATAGCCGAATGTCATAGCGCCCCCACAGGAGGTCATTTTGGAGCGAATAGAACAGCCATGAAGATCAATCAAAGTGGATTTTATTGGCCATCTATCTATAAAGATTGTCATGCCTTTGTCAAAGAATGTGATAGATGCCAAAGGATGGGTAATATTTCGAAACGGGATGAGATGCCACAAAATATCATGGTTGAGGTTGAATTATTTGATGTATGGGGTATTGATTTTATGGGACCATTCCCAAATTCTTGTGGTTTTGCTTACATTTTGCTTGCAGTGGAGTATGTCTCTAGATGGGTAGAAGCTGTGCCTACAACCACCAACGATTCTAGAGTGGTGATTAAGTTCTTGCATAAGAATATTATGTCCGGTATGGAACTCAGAGCTTTGCTTTCGATGATGGGGAGCCACTCAATAATCGGTGGTTGGCGGCAATGCTAGCCAAATCTGAGTCAAGCACAAGGTCACGACACCATACCACCCACAAGCTAATGGTCAAGCAGAGTTGGCAAATCGAGAGATCAAGCAAATTCTGGAAAAGTCCATTATCAACAAGAATGATTGGGCGAAACATTTAGATGATGCACTATGGGCCTATAGGACTGACATACAAAACACCCATTGGTATGTCCCGTATCAACTTGTGTTTGGAAAATCATGTCATTTACCGGTAGAGATTGAACAAAGGCTATTGGGCAACACGGAGGATAAATCAAGATTTTTTAGCCTCTGGACATACCCAAAGAAGGATTACCGGAGTTAGATGAGTGGAGAAACCAAGCATTTGAGAATTCAAGAATCTACAAAGAAAGGGCCAAAGCATTTCACGACTTGAACATCAAGAAGAAAGATTTTGCTCCAGGGATGAGGTACTTGTGTACAATTCTCGATTCGTTTATTCCCGTGCAAGCTACAATCAAAATGGTCGAGGACCGTATAATTGTTGAAAAGAGCAATCATAATGGCACATTTGAGCTCTTCAAATTGGATGGTAGTACGTTTACAATCAATGGGCATCGATTGAAATTTTATTTTAGACCTCATGGGAAGGCAGTGAGTGAATCAACGTTATTTGAGGATCCCAAGTGATTGAGGTAATGGTCTAGCTAAAGACGTTAAATTAAGCACTGATTGGGAGGTAACCCAATGATTTTATTTTTGTCTTGTTTCGTTTTTTTTTTTTTTTTTTACATTAGTTTTGTTCTGTTTTGATCTGTTTGTGTTGGTTGAGTAGCTTGAGTTTAAGAGTTAGCAATTGGTGGTTGATTGAAGATTTTCGAAGAAACCCAATTCACGCTCATGAGACGCTAATTCGAGATGAGTCGCGAGTATCATTTGCGAATAAGAAACGCGAGCCCATTTGCTGACTTACCTCGCGAGACGCTAAGAAGCCTGTGTCGAGAATATTTCGCCGATGACCCGCGAGCATAAAACAAATTGACTTGCGGCCCGATTTGCGAAATTTTTACGCGAGGCCTTTCGCGAGCCCACACGGATCGAGGTAAGTTTACCAGCAACTTGTTATCGCGACCTTTTGTTGCGAGACCGTGTCATGAGCTCGTGTAAGGGTTTTATCCAAAGTCCGAGTCGCCGCCCTTTTCGCGCAACTCTCTCACCCTCCTTTCGCGAGCTTCTCTTTCAATGACCAAGGTAAGTAATTTCATTGTTTTTTATTTTCGAATTACGTTCTTTGCTCGCGGTTGGTCGCGATATCTGTTAGGCTTCGCTCGCGAGGTTAGCTCGCGAGTCGTGTTTTTCTTGCGATTTCAGAGACGAATAAATTCCAGAATTATGTTGTGCGTGATTTTTTCGTGATTGTTCTTGCATTGTTTAGATTAAATTAAATGCTCATATGTGTTCACATTGGTGATAAAAGTATGAATTTACTTTATTTCCCCTATGAGTGTTTGTGGATTTAATTGGAGAGATTATTGAAGTTATATTGTTGAATTGTTGAGTAATTTGTGAGATTAGCGTCATTGTGTGTCTTTTCTAGAAATATTCATATGACATGATGCTAGATTTTGATATTATGCGTAATGCAAGGATGAAATATTGAGCTATTGGGAAATATATAAGTTTGGGGGAATTGAGAAATTCGATGTGTATAGTTGAAATATTGTTGTTTAGGCCAAACTGATGATTTTTCCCTGTATTATTGTTGCGCATTGGGTCGAGAGTATTCTTGTTGGAGAATATCTGATTTAATTAATTTTATTGCAGGAATCATTATGCCGTTCGCGAAAAAAGCGCCACCGAGAGAAAGGTAAAATGCCATCAACATCACGGTGAGATTGAGGTCGTTCCTCGAGCCTCATCATACGCTAGAGGTATTACATTGCACACGCAGAGGCATATGAGCGATGGGAAAGATTATCGAGTTTAGAGACGCGCCAACAAGATTCATGCATCAAAGGATACTGACATGATATGGGATTTTAGATGATGTGATGATGCTCACCGGGGTGGGATTCCTTGGAGTATTCACGGAAACCGGTTCACTCATAGATCTATAACTTTCGAATTCCTATCCACATACCAGCTCCACAGAAACGAGAATGGATCTTTTCTGCATATGAGTTTCCAGTTGGGGAATCAAGAGCGTGAATTATCTTTTGAAGATTTGCAGAAGATTATGCGAGGACCCCACGAGCCATGTATCCGGGAGAAAGTAGGGTGAATATCGAGCCTTACAGGCACGGTTGGCATGGATGGAAGTTGAAAATTCAAAGCATATAGCCCACAGACATCCTCAGCTGCATCAATCAGAAACCCGGCAATGAGATACTTCCACAGGATGATCACTTCCAGTGTCCTAGCCCGGGACAATGCCGGAAAAGTTCGAGTGCAGAACATGCACATTTTAGCGGCACCACGGAAGGACGACCGATGAGTATAAGCGTATCTTACGGCGAGCATTTTGAGGCTCAAGCCCAAGTTGAGGGAGCTAGCATCTGTTGTGGGGGAATGATAACCCCAATAGCCACGTATTTCAACATAGCCCCCATTGACGAGCCGATCACTCGAGAGATATATCTTGATCGACGAGCCCTCAATTATATGTATTTCTTCAAGCCAAGAAAGGATAGGCTGTTGTGGAAGATCACACAGATAGGCGGAAACATGGTGTTTGAGCTGCCGAATGTAGCTCTCACTCGATTGAGCCTCGGGGGTGTCCCAGCGATACATAATATCACGATGAGGACCCCCGATCATCTAGCAGCCCTTCAGCCTGATGTGCCACGCAGACGACACGGAGGAAGGCGGGAGCAACATAGAGCTCGGCGAGAGAGGAGGCGCCACGAGCGAGGAGGAGATGAGCCTAGCCGAGGCGAGGCACTAGCGAGGTCATCATCCGTTCCATATGTGAGCACCGGACTTTGATATATATGCTATGGAGGAGCGGATTTATGACCGCATCGACACTCGACATCAAGAGTCGCATGAGTACATAGATGACGGCGGACGAGGATCACCTCTATTTTGATGATCGGTTCTTTGGAGTAAGAAGGATATGGGACAATATGCGGCTGCTCAAGCACAATTCTTTGAGGAGCGGCGACGTCGACAAAAGGAAAGCGGCGGCGATGGGCGGAAGCGGGCGTGATACAACGAGCAATATCTCAAGCTCTGCGCAGACATGCATAGCTCGTGGCCATATCATCCACCACCACCTCCATGATGAGCTTTGATTTCTTTATCTTCTTGCTGCTCTTTGTTTTATCTTTTGTGTTCGTTTCTTGTTTTTGTTTGTTTTTGTTTTGTTTTGTGTTTCTGTTTTGGTCTTGTGTCTGTTTTAGGTTGAGTGGAATGACGAGCAGCCGATGATGAGAATTGTTTTTATTAGAAAAATTGATTGCAACTGTTTTTGTGAGATGAAGCATGTCATGATTGTTGTGAGTTGTGAGCCTTCGAGAACTTGATTATATTTTTGAAACATGTGAGACTTGAGCTTTTGACTGTCATATCTTTTCAGTCTTGTTTCTTCTGGTGTGATTAGTTTAAATAGCATGTGTTTCTCTAGAACTTGCTCTGGCTCTTTTTCGAGGTTGCATTGATGTGCTTAAGAATTATGAGATGATATTAGGCATTCTTTTCTTAGCTTTATACATTGTCCAAACACTAACTTGTTTTATTATCCTTTGATGAGTCCGTTTGAGCCTACCTTGTTCTTTCATGTAGCCGTGGGTTGGGTTTGGTTGTTAGTGTGATTTTGGTTGCTTAAATTGAGGGTTGAGAAAAGAAAGGAAAGAAAGAAAATAGATAATGAGAAAGTGATTATTAAAATAGTTGCTTACCCATATAAGTTCAAAATAAAAAATAAAAAAATTAAAAATAAATAAATAACACAAGTGTGTGAAAAGAACATAAATGGGTAAGTAGCTAATGCTTTGAGATGATTATATCACTTGTATGTTAAAGTGTGGAGTTCTTGAAAGAAAAATGACTCTTTGGTGTAAGGGTTTGCAATGAAGTGTGAAAATTTGGGATTATGTCTTGTATTTATGATGTTTGTCTTTATGGGATTATAAGTCACTTTACCCAAATATATCTTGCCTTACCAAAGAGCCTACATTATAACCTATTATAAGACCTTCTTGATTTTAATTCTTGAGCACATATTTGAGCAATGGAGAATTAGACGATTTGCAAGCTTATGGTAGATTCCATGTATGTTTAAATGTTGAGAGTAAACACATTCCCTTTGTTACACTTGAGCGGGTTGAGATTTTATATATATATATATATCCATGTCGTGAGGAATCAAGTTCGAGAAGGCTTGTGCTTATGAGTTTTTATGATATGTGGAATTTAATGAAATATGTTGTGTCTGTTTTATTAGCTTTGCTCATTGCTCGAGGCTTATTGCTTTTGTCATTCGACTCTATGCCTCTCGTTGGTCGTCTCTCTCTTGTTTTAATTTGTTTGAGGACAAACAAAAGGGTAAGTTTGGGGGAGTTGATAAGCCTCATTTTTACCTATTTTATTGGGTTATATTTGTCCTATCTCTAAGTGATAATTGATTGGTTGAGCTGCATTTATGTTATATTTGAATATCTTGAAAGATATGATGTCGTGTGTAGTTTGTGTTGTTTTAGTACGGTTTTTATCGAAATGGAAGACACACAGCGTACAAAGGATTGGGAGTTCGCAAGGAATCCTCGCGACTGTTCTGAGCGAGAATGCAAAATCTTTCCTCGCGACACGCTATCGCGAATAAGTCCCGCGATGGAGACTCGCGAGGCAATGTTGAATGCACGCAAAATGGATGACTCGCGACCCGGCATCGCTACGTACCATCGCGACCAAAGGTCGCGAAGAAACGCGGAGGACCATCGCGACCCAGCATCGCGACTTAACATCGCGACAGAAGATCGCGAAGCTAGGCGGAACGATGGTCGCGACTTAACATCGCGACTTTTTCTCGCGATGAAGACTCGCGATCCGAATTAAAGTAGGGTTTTGGAGTATATCAGGCGAGGGGACAACAGAAGGCGCACGCCACCTTAGAGAGAGCAGAGACTTAGATTTTAATTCCTCCAGAACAGAACATCTTTTAACGTTAAACTTTTGTTTTATTCCAGTGATTTAGTTTGAGTTCATTCCAAATTTCATATTTAGTATCGAGATTCTGATTTACGTCCGGATTAAAGTGTTACGTTGTTCATCGTGGAATTATACGGTTTTATCTATTTATCTCAATTCATGTCATCTTTAATTATTTATTGCTTTGATAGTTTAATTATGAGTAGCTAATTTCCGTATTGATCCTGGGGTTTGTATGTCTGACTAGATTCGTGTAACTTATCTGTTGATACTGTTTTGCCGTCCCTTCATGATTTATAATTCTTGGCTTTAATTCTCATGTGTTGGTATCTGATCAATATATATGCATGCTAGTTATGTGATTGATGTCCCTGCGGAATTAATTGCATAGTCGATATCTGGAATTTATAATATAGTTTTTGCCTTGAGACCCGACGGAGATAGGTGAGCTGTAGGAGGTTATATCTTTGTGTGCTTTTGGTAATTAGCTTACTTCTCTTGAGACCCGACGGAGATAGAGTTTAGGCTAACCCACTACTATAGGTTGTCCGACGGAAACTATAGTTACATTAGTGATCCTTCATCGAATGCGGATTAAATTGGTAAGCAGATTAATAGGTTAATTGCATGAATTTGGTTAGGTTAAATACATCCCTAGGGTCAGTCTTTTATATCTGGTTTTATTCCTATCTTTATTTTCAAGTCTAGATTTATAATCTTCTCTCTTGATTTGTGTTGCTTGGATAATAATAAAGGTTCTGTGTTAATTACTCTTTGTGTTCTCGATTTGCGTCTCGTGGATACGATATATATACTTGCTATTTTACTATCATTTATTTGGTAGGATTTCTAGCGATCGGTGGTCTTATCGATTCGGAGAAAAGAGTGGTTGTCCGGTGGTCGGTGGTCGGAATGATCTCGATGCCGTGGGTCCCCGCCTCTGGAACGGTCTTTTGTTTGGATTTCCTCGCGTCTCCCACTTTCTTTTTCCTTTATATCTTTGTTCCGTTTGGGAGGATCTTGATGGTACAGTTCCTTGTGAAACACCCGTATTAGACTCGGTAGCATTCTTCTCAGTTTGTATCTCCATTTCCATATCTAACGCGGTTAAGAGTCTCTGCGTATGACATGGGTGGTTGAGCAGCTAAAATAATCCGGATTTCAGATCATAATCCTGAACGAAACATCTCGGCCATCTTTTCATCAGTTTCCACTTTGTATGGTGCATACCGAGATAATGTACAGAATTCCCGGTCGTACTCAGCCACGCTTCTATTTCCTCGCTTGATTCATGAATTCAATCTCTTTCGCTTCCTATAGCTTGAGGAATGAACTTAGCGTCTGATTCTTCCTTGAACTGTTCCCAAGTAAAGTTCGCCATTTGTTCGGAATGAGAGTTTTCTCGTCGGCCTCCCACCAAAGTCCATGGTCCTTTCATGAGAAAGTTTATACATAGCAAACATTCCTGATCGCTACATTCCAAGAACTTAAAGATCCTCTCCACAGTCCTTACCCATTCTTCTGCTTCGGCGGGACTACCAGCCCCTGTGAAGTTAGGTGGGTTCTGACGAAGAAAAAGTTCGGCTATTTTTCTGTTCGGGGAAGAGGGTTCACGATCATAAAGGTTTTGTTCAGGAAGGTTTTGGGGAGTAATTTGACTTGCTCTTTCTTCCATGTTTTGATTTCGTCTTCGAGGAGGCATTTCACTTCAAAAGAAATTTATTATTTTCACAACAGTAAATATAATATCAACAAAGGAAAAGGATTTTAACATGCGACATCAACAAGATCAAATCATCAACAAAAGATAGAAACATAACTATTTATCAAATCAAGGATAACAAAACAGTTTATAATTTACAAGAAAATTGCCTCATCGAGGACTTTTACACACAGGTTAGTTTCATAGTTACAGGCTGGTAGTTCCGCTTTGTTTTACTTCCTAACTATTCACAATCTTCACCTATCTTCCTAATCTTTCCTATTCTCCTCTGGATCTTCTTCCGGATCCTCTTCTGGGTCTTCTTCGTCTTCATCTTCCTTGAAAGCCTGAGAGTGATTCGTGACTGAACCAGCGGACTCTCCCATCAGTAAAAGGGATGGATCATATAGGGAGGGCATTTCGCTAATAGATAAAGGTCGTACATAAGAAGTGCCAACAGATGGTTGTTGTTCAAATTCTTGTCCTACCTCAGTGGAAGACATTATCAAGGGAATTTCGGGAAGAGGAGATAAGGGTGGTGAAGGGGTTTTCAGTGCAAATGGTTGTTCAAATAAGTCTAGATCATCCATAGTCCACTGAGGTCCAAGTGGGAACAGAGTAGTATTATCATCATCACAATATTCATATTTAGGACTAGCTCTAACAAGTTCATGAGATACAGGTTTAATTCTTTTACTTTTTGGATCAAGGATATCATCTAAGATTTGATGAACTGCTGGAATAAACTGGTCAAAAGGACGATATGGTAATACTGGAGGATCTCCAATATTCCTATACTGACTCTGGATAAGTTTTACAAATCGTTCGAGGTTACCAGTAATCCTGCATTCCATGTCAGGATGTACATAATCCAAAGCCATTTCAGATGCCCATCCCTACCAAGAAGGAGGTAGGGCGTTAACTAATTCGAGCAGTCCATCCAGTTTAGTCGTTCCACAACTCAGAACTGACTTCCACAACATCATGTACTGACTGAGAACGAACGGCAGATGTTGCTCTTCTCTCATTCTAAAGAAGTAGAAACTATCAATGCTACCTAAACCTAGGCGGACTATTATCAACCTGCTTCCGAGCAGTAATTTTCTTCCGTGCCATCCTATAATCAAATATCACTTCTATACCAATTAGAAACAACATAATTTCTTTAAGAAGAACCACACACATACTACATCATAAAGTTCATCATGATCACATTTCATTCACATATGCACAACATTCACATCTTGCTTTACCTGGTTGAGCTGAAGAGATGGACTGGAACACTGAGCTTTTACCACTAATTTAGAGGTTTACAAGAAAGGTTAACTCAAAGAAAGAAAATTCACAGGATCAAAGCGAACAAATGCTCTGATATCACTCTGTCACGACCCGACTATTTAACTACTTAATTAATCAAATAATCCAGCCGTGACTAATTGAATCAACAATAACCTTTCAATAGTAAGTGTTTTAGAAAAGTAAAATTTTGGAAACAATCGGACAACATAACGTTTGAGAATGGGATAAGCCAACCTGCACTCAGAAAATCTCCAATAACAATATTATCACAAACGAAGCCTGACCTTAAAAAATATATATATATATATATATATATATATATATATATATATATATATATATATATATATATATATATATAAGTTTTCAAAATATTTACAAGGTTATCAAAATACGGTTTCAAAGTTTCAAGGTCTTAGCAGCGGAATAGTAATGAATATCATGTGTGAAGACATGATATTCAAACACATCTAACTTCACTAAGAAGGCAAAATGAGATTTCAGCTCAGTTCCCCGTCACATCTCTTTTATGCTCAACCTGCATCAGAGAAACATTTTGGAGGGTATGAGTACCAGAAAGTACTCAGTGGATAATGCCAACATATATTTTTCGAAATTTATAACTTCATTGAAAGAGGTATATCCTTCAATTAACATCAAGAAAACAGTTGATAAATCATGCATAAGAATTTCCATCATAATAGAAAAGATCACCACATTTTATTTTTCGAAACATACCGGCATAACATACCCGAGTTGGTCCCGAAGGATCACAACTACGGTCATACCCTATCTACGTCATTCGGTAAAGGGAAGTAGGCCTCCTCCCCATTACCATGGCCGGCCTACATTTGCAAGCTCACAGCCATCTACCTGTGCACAGTAATTAACATTTCCTACCGCAGATAGGTAATTGCCGTCATACCCACAATGTGGTAAAAACGTTCCCTTTACATAATCATCATGTGGTGATTATATTTTCATGACAAAACAATTTCATAAAGCCACATAAGTTTTGTTCTCAAACAAACTTTGTAAAGCATTACCCACCTCGTGACGTTTAATCTAACAGGTTCGCTTCTTTGTTCTTTACCTCTCGGTTTCCCTTGCTTGATCCTTAAAACATGAAAATTATGATCAATCTTTAGTAACCTTCCTTTCTAATTTAGATATATGTTAACAACTATCAATTAACATATACTTTGTCTTACTAACGTTTAATTCTACCGAAATTTCGGCAGAGTAACGTTTAGAATTGTATAGCCCAAATACACCAAACTACTCCAGTTTCATCCCAAACTCCTCAATATCATCATCATTTCATCAAACATACACTTAAGAACATTATACAAGAGTAATATCATCTAATTGAAGTTAATCGCTTAAAGCGATTTAATTGATATATATATCGTATTTCAATACTTTGAATATCTACAACCCATTAAACATTAAATATCATATAATCACACTTAATTAACATCATTGATCATTATTTCATCGTTCATTCAAGTCTTGCTTAAAAATTTCCACATAAAATCATAACTTTAGTCTTAAACTTTAATTTTATAACTTTTGATATCTATGTTCAAAATTCCATAAATTCTACTTAGGCCTTATTTTTACCATAGATCTCAAATATCAATTCAAATCCATCAAATAAAATCAATAAATCAATGTTCAAGAACACCCCTTCATTTTTGAAAATTTGAAAGTAAATGCTAATGCATGAATTAAATTCCTATAAATTCCTTTCATACCTTACTTATATCCCTAAGCATGAATATCATGTCAAATTAATCAAATAAAATCAAAATCATCAAGTTCATATCACATGCCATTTTCGAAATTTTCAAGAATTACACAAACATAGCTTAACTTTTAATTTCTTCATTTATATGATGTTTATAATCATCTCTAAACATATATTCAAGCTTAATTCATTCATATCATAACATATGAATCATATTCAAAAATTAGGGTTTAGGTTAGATTCTTTAATTTTTCAATTTCATGAATTTAAACAAATTAAATCCATAACACATGTTAATCTAACTCTATAAACACAATTAAATCAATACATATAATAAAATTTAAACAAATCAACCATAACCATAATCTTCAAAATTTTCGAAAATTCCTTAACATTCAAACATAAAATTCATCAATTTAATTAATGCAAACTTTGCATAAATGAAGTAATTACCTTGCTAGGAACAATTTCTTTTTAATTCCCAAGTCTAATTATGTATTAAAAGTGAAGTTAGAATTTTGTGTGTGAAAAGTATGTGTGTGTCGTGTGTTTCCAAAATAAATGAGGAAGAATATGATTTATTTCTTATGCAATTATTCTAGATAGTTAATTTACATTTAATGTGAATTTATTTCAAATTTCAAGCAATATATCACTAATTTCCATAAAATGATAAATACACCTAATTTTACTAAATACATACTATAGTATTAATAAATTTTATAGAATTTTATCTATATCAATTTATAAGATATAATACAACTTATATTCATAATTTAGTTTAGATCCATATAGCATAATTTAAATTACTTTATTTAATAAAATTCATTTCATTACTATAATACTTCTTAAATTTTGAAAATTACATAAATAAATTCTTTAATCATTAGTTATTGCTAAAATAAATTTATTCACATAAATTAATAACTTGAATAATAATTCCTTTTATTTTATAATAAAATATCCATATAAAAATAATTAAGGCATTTTATAACTTATCTTCGATAAATAGCATTTTTCATACAAACATATACTAATAATTCAATTATCTCATAGAATTCACTTTTATTATAATTAAACTCATTTTTAATAATTCTCTACATTTTTCTATTCCATATATTCAAATCTTAGATTAATCGGATTCATACCGATTAATATTTCACTATATTGAATTTTACGAATTCTTACGGCTTAAATAGCTTTTAAGCCTTTAATAATATTTAATTAAACTTTATTAATTACTATAGAATTTTCGGGCTACTACATGAACATCTTTCATTTTCACCCGGATAATCCAATCGATGATTGACATCCATTTGATTGTGATGACCAAAATTTTTAACCAATGCAGCGAGTTCATGAGTACTTCTTCAGTATCTGTATCATGTAAATTTGTTGAATCTTCTTCATTCACTGAAGAATTTTACAATGTCTGAAACAATTGGCTATTGTTTCTTGTTGCGCATTTATAGTCCAAGCTGAGACTGCAAGATTGATGGCGTCTAGAACATTAAGCTTTTCTGGATTGGATTGTCCCAACTCATGACCTTCTAGTATCGTACGGTAGAGCTTCATACGATAGTGCATCTTGAAAGCTCCTATTATCCCAACATCACAAGGTTAAATCTTTGATGTCATGTTAGGTGGTAGAAAGAACAACTCAACATTTTGTAGTCCTTCAACAATTTTGAGATGGGCAGGACAATTATCTACCACCAACAACTTAAACTTCTCGAGCCAACCTTGAGAAAATTTATACAACCCATCAGGTTGTTGAGGATATAACATCTTCATTGTCTCTCTCGCCTTCTCTAAAATGAGCTCTCCTGATATATTCCACTTAGAAACAACATTTTCCATATCCGAAAACTTTGATGGTTTGTGCCTCTTTGTTTCTCCTCCTTTTTCTAAGTTAACATCAAGATAACCTCTTGAGAGTATTTGAAATAGTACATTGACTAACTTTCAAATGAAAATTTTGATCGAGCCAGTGAAAATTCTATATAATTGAATTTAAATTCATGAATTCTGATGTAATTAATTTAAATTAAATGAATATAGAATACCTCTTTAAATTAATAAATTATTAATTTATCGATTAATTAATACCTCTCTAAAATTAATATTTTTTTCGGTCCTAACTGTATTAATTTATAGAGATTATACTGTACACACTCACAACCATCATATAAATATATTTAATTAACAACCTAAACATTTAACAAAATCCTCAAATTTCTCATGAAATAACCAAAGCATATAACTCCATTTTCCATGGATGGATTTCTCATTTTTTTTGTATATCTAAGTATGTTAGACAATTTTTAAACTTTTAATCGGAGTCCGATCGTCGAAGAAATCGATTTTTCTAACTTAAAATTCAAGAAAAATAGAAGAACACTTCCCCTATTTTTTCTCTCTTATTTTTTGGTAGTTTGGTCAATGAGGAAAGAAAAAATATCCACTTGATGATATATCCTCTTTATTCATTTTTAAAAAAAATTCTTTAGTCAACAAAAAAATAAATATCTTATTATCAACAAAATAAATATCTTATCTTATCAACAAAATAAATATCTTATCTTATCAACAACATAAATATCTTCCTTATCAACAAAATAAATATCTTTCTTTAGTCAACAAACTTAAATATCTTATCGCATCAATTTTTTCTCTTTTTCTTCCCCCTTTTGTTTTTTTTTCGGCCAACCTTAAATAAATAACACATGTCTCCATTTTTTTTCATTTTAATAATATAATATAATATAGATCTTAGGTGATACATAGATCATGAAAAAAAAAAGAATAAGAACAATTCTATGTCTCAAAGTGATAATTTTGACCATCATTAGAAAAAAATAGAAATTGTTTGTCCAATTCCCCTTTCTTTAATATATAAAAAAATGTGCTTGTTTCTTAAAACATTAATAGAACTTTAAAGATTAAAATTCTTCAAACTTTATACTAAAAATTTTGAGTCATGTAAATACGTTAATAAGAAAGTCGTACTCACTTTATTTGTTTTTCGTTGATATGGAATTAAATTTCTAAGTTTCGTCGTATAGAAAAATAACCATAAGATTAATTATCGAAAATTAATCCTCGTTGGAAAAAATCGCTCTCAAAAGGAATAACATATATATTCCTTGTTTTACTAATTACTCATAATATAAAAACCTTAATTAACGACTTAATTTATCATAACCCAATTTTAAACTATCATGATATTACAATATTTTTCGGGCATCTACAACTTCCAACACAATTGCAACAAAAGAAATCCATGTAAAATGACAAAGAAAATACAAAAAATACACCCATTTTTGAACAAAATAATAGTTACAAAGTACTCTTGAAATGTGAAAACTAATATTGCTATGCACATTATACAAGAATATGATTGAAGGAGTTTAGATAAATCCAGTACAATTCTCGAACCCTACATAATACTGTTACGCACATTAAGTGTTACGAAATTAAGCACAAAGAAATTACGAAGTAAGAAAATCACATAAGATTTATTTATCCATTCACATCTACAAGATTATTTATGGGGCGATGCTAAGCCAACAATTTCACAATATATTTCGAATACAATTATAGGAAATTATGCGACTATTTATACTGAGAAAAAACAATATAATCAAGCCCCAAGTACGTCCGGTCCAAACAAACAAAATAGGCCTAAAAAGGTGAGATGCACAAATATATTTGTCTTTTACTTCATATGTGCTAATAAAATATTCCAACCCTCAGACCAAATTCCTAAGTTTTTTCATGTACCTATAAAATTACAATCATGGCAAGTCACTATTGGGAATATATAAATTGTTAGGGATAAGTGGGGAAAATTCAAACAAAGCTGACAGTGATAGAACGAGGAAAATGAGGCAAAGGAACTTAGCCGCCATTTGACAAGTTCATTTCTCTTCTCTATTTGCCTTTGTATGTATGTTGATAGAGAACAGATTGATTCATGTTGGAGCAAAGTGATGATGTTATATATATAGTGGGCAAATAGCTCCTAAAACTGTTTATTTTGCATGATTAGCATTTTGAAGGATTGACTATTTGATGGATTAAATGTGTGATAGGATAATTTTTATCTATCAATCTTTTGTTTACTACAAAGAATTAGTGAAGGATTAAATTAGGATAAATAATTCTCCATTTATTTTGAGGATTATTTCAATCCTACCTATATTGGTTGGATTAAAATTAGTGAAGAACAATTCAAAGGATTAAAATAATCCCGGGCTTTGGGATATCCTCAAATATTAATCCTTAAAAGTAAACACTTGATTAGGTTGGATTAATTTTATCTATCCAACCTAATCATGCAAAGTAAACACCACCTTAGGGATGTCAATGAGTGGGGTTTTACCCAGACCAGAACCAATAAATAAGTAATGGTTCTGGTTCTGGAACCGACTCATTAGAAACTGGATCCGGACCGGACCCGGACCATCAACTATGGGTCTTAAGCGGTCCAGATCTGAGCGGGTCTGGAACCAGAACCGGACCAGAATCAGAACTGAAATCGAAATCGTTGCTTTATAATTTAATGAGTTATGAGTGATTTCGAATCGATATGGATAAAACTAGCTCATTGACAAGCATATTTAAACTTAGGTTTGTCAATAGACGGGTTTTACTCGGACCAAAATCAAAAAATAAGTATTGGTTCTGGTTTTGGAACCAGAACCAGATCCGAACCGGATCATCAAACCATGGTTCTAAACGGTCCGGGTCTAAAGCGGGTCTGGAACCGGAACCAAAACCAAAACCGTTGCTTTAAAATTTAATGGGTTTTGAATGGTTCCGGATCAGTCCGGGTAAAACCCACCCATTACATCCCTAAATTCATTTATGACATTCTTAATATTTTAGGTATCTCTAATTTATTCATTTATGGTTTGTTAATTAGCAGTTTTTAAACGTACATATGGAGTATTTAGTACCATATGTTTTGAATGAAAATAAATTATGTGATTTCATTAACTATTATTAGGAGGAAACTGGTATGTGAATTCTGATTTCTTACGAATTAATTATGAATTTTAGCAATAAACTTATAACATGCATTAACATATAGCAATGACCTATGAGAGATGAGAATAATTTGTTTTGGTTATTCCAATTTTTGTATTTAACCTAAATTTGCAATTCTCACACAAACTTTTAAAATTTTACTAGTATAGCACAGCCTTCTTATTTATTTGCAAATAACAATATTTTTCGTTTTCTTAATATTAAATCTACATTGTTTTTTCTAGTATAGATTAACATCTTTATAGTATTAACTTTTTGCAATTACAATATCTACAAAATTTTCAACAATAAACTATATGTTATTTCATCGATGGAACGTCATTGATTTGACATCACACAAATTTTGCTGAAGAAAATTAGGTATATGTTGTAAATATAAAGGAGTAAAAGATAGTGTATAATTTTGATGTTTTAAAAAAAATGAAAATTTTGCTAATCTTTATTTCTGGTAAATAATACCCATATATTGTTATAATACTATTTAATTCTTATATATTTATTTCAATGAAATACAATTATTACAGAACTAGATTTGTAGCAATGTCCATGTTCAATAAAAAATTATAAGCTACACGTATTTAATGACACATAGTTGGACAAATTAAAAATCTCAAATTAATATATAGAATATTATATCCCCACCATCATGAATCTATCTTGATTTTACAAAGAGTAACTCATAATTCATTAATATACTATACCACACAACTTACACAAGGGGTTGGCTTATCAAATGAAAAATACAAGTAGTTTTGCATGCAGCCCATTAACCAGTGTACATAACTAGTTTATTGTTCTTTTTTTTGTCAATTTAATACAGAAATTTAAAGGCCGCGTCACGGTGGACTCTAACCCGAGACCTTTGGCCTCGGGCATTAACCACTCTACCACTAGACCAACACACGCACACGTTTCACTACAAGAATTTCGCTAATAGACCACGGGGAATGCCCATGGTCTATTTCAAAAATCCGCGTGGTCTATAAAGGTGTAGTCTATTACGTGCGGCTATAGACCACGCGGATTTCCCCGTTGTCTATTCAGTTATAGACCACGGTGAAAACCGCGTGGTTTATAATGTTATAGACAACGGGCCACCTGAAGGTGAACCACGGCCTTTCCCCGTCGTCTATGACATTATAGACCACACGGATTTCACCGTGGTCTATAACTGAATAGACCACGCGCATTTCCCCGTGGTCTATAACTAAATAATATATTTTTGTTATTTTATTATTTATTTAATGTCTGTTTTCATAATTTGAATGCATGTTTCGCTAATTAAAATAATAATCCAAAATAAGATATAAAATATTTCTCATAATATTTATATCAAAATCAAGATACACATTTCATAAGCATTCAAACGTTATTTCCGGAAATTCCCAATCTACATGTATTTTCTAACTAGCTACAAGTATTTTCTAACTAGCTACTAAAATTTATCCAAAATATCCATTCACCATCTTCAACAACAAATATTTTCTAACTAGCTACTAAAATTCATCAAAAAAAAATCAACTTCACCATCTTCAAGCATTTCACCATCTTTGCTTCAACAACATCAATCATCTAACTTGATCTCATCTACATTATTAGAATAAGATGTAAAATAGTAAGAAATAAAATTTAGTACATCAAAATCATTATGTTCAACAAAAAGTATGAAACTTACCATCGTCAACCACCATAGAATCAGCGACTAATTAACTCGGACCACTCTATACGGACTTCATTGATTTCTTTTTTCGAGTAAAAGCCGTTAGAAAACTATTAAAATAAAATAAACATTCTATTAGTAAAAAAGTAAAGATTAGTATATAGAAAATTATGGATTAAAATGCCACTTTATGATTACCATAGTAGGAATTGCAATGGTGTTATCCGAACCATAAACCTCAATAATATCTCTCATGTAGCGCATGACATAGAATCCATATTGCCTTCCATCAGGTTGTTCTTAACACTATGTGAAATGCATAATTAGAGTTATGTACATTTTGAACGACAAAAAATTTCATAATTAAGTGTTATGGCGAGTGTTTCATACCTTGACCATTTCCCACAAGATATTCTGTCTCCCTCTCTTTCCTATGCTCATATTGAACATTTTTAGGGCCCTGCAAAACATATATATATATAGTGGATTATGATACAAAACACATACAATAAGTAAAACCTCAATATAAAAAAACTTACGTTTTCATGATAGACTTGTACTCCTCCACATGACCTTCATCACTTAAAGGATCCATCACAAAGGGAAACCAAAATCAACAGTGCTTTCGCCACAATTTCAGCGAATTGATGTTTACGAGCTCTAAGTACAAGTGCAGAACTTTGAATGTAACGAGTCCGAATTTCCAGATACATAAATTTATATTCCAACAAACATACTGCATAATTGGACGAATACAAGCAAAGGCAAGTAGGCATTCGTTGATTAAATGGACACGATGGCAATGATTACTAACCTCTTCCATAATAGCTTCAGAAAGAAAGGAGTTTTTATGCATTTTTTACTCCAATGAATACTTTAACAGTGTGCGAATGAAAATGATAAGAATGTGTTGAGGGAAATATAACTCTAGGTTTCCATGTTCTCAAAAAGAAGAAGGCACATTACTAGAAACAACATGGAATGGGCAGACTACCATCAATCTAAGATTGAAGGACACGTGAAGTATCACCTTCATGAAAACAGTAATTAGTTCATTCAACATAATATAATTCCAGGATAAAAATAAAAGCCAAATGAATTCCAAAAATCCTAATTACATACATTCATACCACCATAAAGTTGCAATTTCCTCTCAATAGTCTCAAGGACAAAGATAAAATCATAAACCAAATGGAATTTGCATGCTTACCAAATAGGGATGCAATTAGAGATAAGAGGCGTTCTTCCAATTCTTCCTTGGAGTGTTTTTTCTTATTCTTCTTGCTGAGAGGTATCTAACCAACAAAAAAGCTCAAAATATTAGATACAAATACATATCATCGTCTTTCAAAATCAACAATCATATCTTGCTGCCTGGATTCAGTTTATGATATCATTAAACCAACAGACCAACCAGGGTGATGCATTTCCACATTCTTTATATAAACAAATCATACAAAATACAGTAAGTATTCAACCAAGCGTCGAGAATAAATAAGTTAAAAATCAATTAGCAAAATATAGAATAAACATTAACACCAAATTTGCAAGAAACTAAATATTAGATTCATAGTTTAAACTATGTAAATAGAGTGGCCTATGCACAAATACTGCCGACAACAAAACTACATAAAAAACTAATTAATGTACCTGATTCAATTGCAGAGCCAGAGGGAATTCAAATGCAGAAGATTGAAGCAGGTATGACGATGGCAGCGACGGCAAGACACGGTGAGGGCTGGGTGATAGCGAGGTCGACGAAGGTGTGACAGGGAGGGACGGCGACAGAGACGGTGAGGGACGGCGAGGGGCGGCGAGGAGAATTAGCGAGAGAGAGAGAAAGAAAGAATTAGGGCTGAGAAACCTCTCGTTGCTGTGTTGGACTGAAATGGAAAAGAAAAGGTATTCCACCTCTCTTTGGATTGAGATTGGACTGAGATTTCAAATCGGTTGTTTGGGCTGAAGTGATAAATTAGTGATTTTGGGCTGAAGTGAAAATTAAATTAACGGTTAAGGTTATTATAAAAAATTAAATAAAAAAAAGCTAAAAGACCACGCGGCCTAAGCCCGTGGTATTTAGTCGACGTGGATGTTAGACGACGCGGAAAAAACCGTGGTTAATAAAAGTTATGCGCTAATAGACCACGCGGTAAGGGCACCGTGGTCTATCATATGAAAAAGTCTATAACCGTTTAAAAATATGGTTATAGACCACGCGTTTCACCACCCACGTTGTCTATGTCATAATAGACCACTTTAGTACTAATGTGCGTGGTCTATGACGTGTGGTCTATGAGCAAAATTCTTGTAGTGTTTATTGTTCTTTTGCTGCAACGCATTGTTTCCATATGTTGATCTGCCTTAAATCTATCTCCCGCTTCGAATTGTATATGGTCTTTGAGAGCTGTAATTGTAATCCAAAACCCTAGCCGCCTAATAAAATTTGTTTTCATTTTCTGTCCGTGGACGTAGCCAACTCATTGTTGGTGAACCACGTAAATCTGTGTTTTCTTTACGTTTTCTGTTTTTTAATTGCACAATAATCATAATCCGTTACAACACCATAGAATATTACAAACGTGTTTCAACTTATTCTAGTCTCTTAGCCGGAAAATGAAGGTAGCTAAGCTATTTGATATGAATCATACAAGTCTTAAAACCATCAAATCTTGAGGGGAATAGCCCAAAGGGGGGTTTTCTTTTGCAGTGCTAACCCAAACACATCTTCTCTTTGGAGTCGTTTGGATTCATCAGTCCCTCTTTCAAGTTTCCAGTCGAAATTATGACACAGTGTTGCCACCATGCAGTGCAGCATGCGAGTAGCTAGCGGAATGCCGGGGCAAATTCTTCGTCCTGAACTAAATGGAATAAGCTCAAAATGCTGTCCCCCAAAATCTATATCATTATCTAAAAATCGTTCAGGCTCAAAACAGTCTGGATTCTTCCATATGGTTGGATCTCTGGTAATTGCCCAAAGGTTGACAAACATTTTTGTATTTTTTGGGATTATATAGCCATTGATGTGCGTTTCTTCTTCGGCGGCGTGAGGAGCTAATAGAGGTGCTGTAGGGTGATAGCGGAGCACTTCTTTGATGGTGGCTTGCAAATATGGGAGTCTGGAGATTTCTGATTCTTCCACCATTTTCTGCTCTCCAAGAACACTCTTCAGCTCTGCCTTGAGCTTTGCCAATTTGTCGGGGTGGAGTAGCAATTCTACCATTGCCCATTCCGTTGTGGCTGCACTTGTGTCTGATCCCGCAATTATTAGGTCCTAAACAAGGGTGATGTACATGACTTGGAACTAATTAGTTTCTATCAAATTAGTCGCTTTCATATTGTAAAGATAAAAAATACCCATAAAGTTAAAAAGATAATTAAAAACTATGTTTTTGCTTGAAGTTTTGTTTTGCCCTTAATTCATGCAAATTAGTCTAAAAATGGCTTAGTTCATGAGTTCGGAAGGTTTTGGTCGTAAATTATAGACAAAATATGACGAATTCATGACTAACAAGCATTTTAGTCGTGAATCGAAGGTAAAATAGGATCCATTTACGATAGTTTAGTCTTTATTTGCAAATTCACAAATTGGTTATCCGTGAATTTCCCCTAATATTAGGCAATTTACGAATAACTAAACCTATGTTAGTCGTCAATTGCCTGAGGGAGATTCACAATAAAAGTTAGGTTAATTGTGAATTGTTGGGTAAAACAGTAAGATTGACTATTTTCTTATCTTTTTTATGTTAGTAACTAATTTTTATCTTTAATATCTTACAATAACTATTCACTAGTTCACTTTATTTCTAAACGTGTAAAAAAAAAAGGATTGAGTGCTCACCACAAACAAATGCTTAATCTCTTCAATGCTCAAATCATATTCATGTCCTTCCATGAGGTCCAGGAGAGTTTCCAGAAAATCATTCTTTTTCTGGTAAGTCGAGGCCTTTCGCGCTCTCAACCGCTGCTCGATCATGCTCTCCACGACCTCCAGCAAACGCCCGAGGTGATACGTGACCTTCCGCTTGATTCCTTGTGGATCCCAAGGAGCAAAAATGGAGAAGAAATCTGCAATATTTGGAACGCCTATATACCTCGTGTAATAGTTCACATGCTCCCTGAATTTCTTACTGTCGCCGGAATTCGATGCGCCATATTCCGTGGAAAAAAGCGTTGCAAACATGAGGTTGGACATGGTGGTGAAGGTGGCTTCTCCGACGTTAATCGCGCCGCTACACTTGCTGACGTGGTCGGTCAGCTTCCGTAGCCTTTCCTGCCGGAGACCCTGGCTGGCTTGAAGAGCTTGATGAGAGAAGAGTTTTTCTCTCGCTATTCGCCGGAGTTTTTTCCATACATTGGAGCTGGAGGGCAGCATGGCCATCGAGTTCTGGTCGTGCCCGAGCACGCTCAGTGCGACCGGATTGAACGGCTTCGAAAAAATAAGCCCTTGCTTTTGCAGCACTTCCATCGCCATCTCGGGCGATGAGACAACGACGACAAATTGGTTCCCGAGTTGGAGGGACATCAGAGGGCCGTAGGTTTTGGCGAGTTGAGCGAACGACTTGTGGGGGTTTCGGCCGAGTTGGAAGATGTTGCCGATGATTGGCAGACGAGGCGGCCCCGGAGGGACTTTCAGCCGCCTCGACTCCGGCCACCTTGAGTAGGCGATGCATGCTGCTAGAAAGGCCAGGGAAAGAACAACGAAAACTTGCATTTTTGGTTTGTTTTTAATTTGTTTCTAACTTTTTCTTGCTATTTATAGCTGAGTCTAGGTTGTTAACCAGTGTTAGTGTATTCTTCTTTGATTATTTAAAAATTGAATTTAATTTTACTTTACATCCTATTCTACTGGAGAAAAATATATTTTATTATTAGAGGTCAAAGGGGGTATAGCTACTTGGAATAAAACTGTATCCACCCTTTTAAAAAGAGGAAAATAGTAGTTAAAAGTCCTGAATACTCTTACTTACTCTTTTTTCACTATCATTTTTTTATAATTTCAAAAATAAGATTTATCCGTCCAAATGGTGTAAGTCGTCACAAAATTAGAAAATTGAACCCTGAAATTTTGGATCGAAATTCCTGAAGATTTCCGATGACTTTCTAATGAGTTTTTTCAAAATAGAATCTATGTTTTTCGTCCACATCGGTTTGTAAACGTTGGATGTATCCTTTTCCACAACAAACAACAAATTTGGAGGTTAAACTTGAGAATTTTTGCATTTTTCAGTGATATTTTTTTTGAAAAAATTTGGCAACTCTAGCTCAAGAAAAAAAAGTTGATTAAAATTGGTATGTTATATATATTAAGTAGATGTTTTGAAGTGTATGTGACATGAGTTGTGTTTTTTATGAATTTAAAGTTAGGGTTGGATTTAAAAGAGTAAAATTGTATAACAGTGTTAAAGTTTCTAACACTATTATACGGTTTAACACTTTTAAATATAATTGTTTTAAAAGTGTTAATAACACTATTACACGGTTTTTTTCTTTTCGGTGAAAATGTGTAATACATTTATTTGTTGCGAAAAACATATACCACAATCACGACAGAAAATAAAGAACACAAAATTTTTTACCCAGTTCGTCTTGCGACTACGTCTGGGGGCGATGCCAAGCCAGGATTTCACTATATTTTTCAGATATATATTTCAAGGAGAAACAGTTATTAAATAGGCAATATCCAAACCCCCTAACCCTAAGCCCATTAGGGTTCCGTCAGGGTCCAAAAAACATAAGCCCATTTGGCTTACCGAGATCGAGCTTGAGTATACCGTCCATTCGGGCTCCATACTCCAATATTATTGGCACTTTTATACAATTTCACTCAAAAGAATTGCGTAACATTTTTTTATATATTTAATTATTTATTTTTTTAAGATAATAAAGTAAGGGTAATTCTGTAAGTGTTGCTATCATTTCACTATTTTTTATAGCAGTGGATATCATTTTTCTTTATTTGAAATAGTCGCGTTTTCTTCAACTATGACCACGTTAATTGCTGATGAGATCTTCTAGACTTAGAAGTTCCATCTCATACATTCTCCAAAAGAATTCAAATAAAACTTTGAATTTAACGCTCACATTTACAATCTTGTTTCATACACATCACATACTCTATCTCACTTTCATTTTTCTTAAGTTCTTAATCATTTTTTCATCAAACTTAATTTATTGTATTTTAGTATAATTTTAAGATATTTTATATTTATTTTACAATTTTTAATTAATAATAGATTATTAAGGTAAATTAATTAATAATTAGGGTATATTTTTTTTAATTTCAACTTTTAATGATATATATTAAGTGAAAATTCATATATATAGCCATCCAAGTTAAGGAATGTCAAATATATAGTCATCAACATAAAAATGTCAAATTATAGCCAATTTACTGGCCGTATTGGGACTATTATCACCAAATAGTACCAATAGGACCAACCAAATAGTTGGACCTATTGGTACTATTTGGTGATAATAGTCCCAATAGTGCCAATAAGTTGACTATAATTTGACATTTTTATATTGGTGGCTATAATTTGACATTCCTTAACTTGGATGACTATATAAAAACTTTTCTCATATATTAATTTGGATTCATTATATAATATTTTTAATAAATTTTTATAAAATAGTGGGACACGGTGGAACGCAAAAAACTGTGGGGTGAATGATCCCATTCATGTTTTATATGGTTCCATTAGAGAAAAAATAATAATAATATATTCACTCACTCTTTTACATACGGTTTTGTCAAAAATCATTTTAAGATTAATTTAAGACAAAAACTTAGGTGAGCGTAGCCTCACCATACGCTCACCCAAGTATATATTAATTATATATTATATATTAATTATATTGAGTAAGAATAATTAGATTTTTTAATTTTAAATTATAATTTATTAATTCAAAATTAGAATTTATTAATTCAAAATTAGGATTTATTAATTCATAGTTAAAGGTTTATTAATTCACAATTAAGATTTATTATTCACAATTAGGGTTTATTAATTTCAATTAGACTTTATTAATTTAAAATTATCATTTATTTATTCACAATTATGATTTATTAGTTCACAATTAATGTTTATTAAATTAATTGATTTTTAATTAAAATTAATTTAATAATAATTAATCAACTAAATGACTAATTAATTAATTAAAAAATTAATTAGGTTGGTCTCAGTGCACGCGGACCGCACAGGAGACCACCCCTTAATTTAATTGATTAGCCAACTAATTATCTCTGTAAAATGTCGTTAAGTGTATTATCAACCAACTGACCAAGTCGGCCATTGTAAGTAAGTCGGGTGAGCCAGGACCGGTTGGCCTTTGAGGCAGGAAAGACGGCTCCCTCAGACCCCCTGAAAAATTAAGGCTTATATATATAATGTCATATATTATTCGTCTGCTTAAATTTACAGCCTATCTAGCATAGCTCAATGACCATCAATGCATTTTAAAATTCTTCATTTTATTGAACTCAGGTTCAATCCCTACTTGGTGCATTTTCTAAAATTCATTTTTAGTTGTTGTTGCTAATAAGGATTTTAGTTGTTTTTGTTAATACGTCAAGTACTTTAATTTTATAATTTTAGTTGATATTAATTACTTGTATTAAATTAAATTTTTAATTTTACTTGGTATTTTGTTATTATTTTGATTTATCTAAGATATTCTTTTATTGAATTATTTTGATAAAATTAAGACTAAAAAAATATAAAAATCATGAGTATGAAAAATTAGAACAAAAAAAGAAAAATCAATATGTATATTTCTTTAAAGTTTCGCCTCAAACCCCTAGTTCTCTTGATCCGGTCCTGGAGTGAGCTCATTTGAAACCAACACTAGGTATCAATTTGACCTTCAGCTAGAATGACTCCCCTCAATTTATTTTAATTAATAATTACCAAATGTTAGATTAGTTAGCAAATAATATAATATCTGTCGTTTTCTTTGAGAGGATATATCTACACGTACATACCATGGCTTTACTACTGCTGGTCTATGTTTTTCTTCTTCTAAATATTAATAAAGAAAAAATACTTACACACTAATTATCTTCGAGGTGACTCAAATACCCAACATATTGATTAAAAATGAAACGTCTTACCAACCGGCTACGACTGTCATCAAAAGAAATGAGATCAACTGTTGCTGATCTTATATGTATAATTATATTTGAAGGCTGACGATGAATATGAGTAGAAATTTGATGTTTTATATATATAAATGGCTTGAAAGTTGGTATAATTTAAGAGAAGTTGCAAGTAAGTTGTTTTGAAGGAAGTAAAACTAGCATTTTATCACATCGTTCTGGATTTAGACATAATTAGTCAGAGTACAATTAACTGTTAGGTTTGATTAAAAAAAAGAAAATAGATAAACATATTACTGCACCTCATATATCTACTACGACTTTGTGCATATTTTCTTTTTTGACTCAATAGTTTATAAATTTTTAGCTGGTCAAATTTATTAATTGTTCATATTATTCATCTAGATTAGCATGCATTATTCATCTAGTTAGCAAAGACAATAGCAATATATATATATATATATATATATATATATATATATATATATATATAGGGAGGGTTAACGTGAGAACAATTTTTATCGTGAGAACGTGAAATGATGAATTTGTTGTGAAAGTTTATGAATTCGCTGAAAAAGTTAATGAATCTAAAAAAATAGAATTTTCACTCCCATGTGATTCGGACCTGGGTGAAAATTTTAAATTTTTGGATTCAGTAACTTTTATAACGGATGTATTAACTTTCATAATCAATTCATTTTGTTCATAACAAATTTTGTGATTCTTAGTTATCACGTTAAAAATATTTTTATTTAAATCTCATTATATATAGGCCGACCTATGACTAATTTATTTTTTATTCTACTTTTTTTTAACAAAAATAGTTTTTGGTTAGAGGTTTAACACGATACTTTTTGTTGAGGTATTGAAGACAATAGTTTATCAATCTTTAAAGTAGCCAAATTTATTGTTAATTTTAGTCATTTAGGCTGAGAATAAATTTAACGCATATGAGGACCAACGACTAACGCTACGCTCCACTGCATATTTTTTTTCAGACTAGGGATGAGTATTTGGATATGGTTAATTGAATAATCCGATAACCGAATCGAAAATTCAATTATTGGGTAACCGAATAACCGATTTTACTTGGATTCGTTCGATTATCGGTATAATAATTTTAAGAATATCGGTTATCGGTATAACCAATAACCGAATGGGAATTATCAAATAACCAAAAATATATATATATATATATATATATATATATATATATATATATATATATATATATATTATATTATTTTATCAAATCCTATTGTAGCTTAGTTGGTTTTGATGAAGCTTTAGGATTCTACCTTCCAAGAGGTTCTATGTTCGATTCTAGTGTAGAGTGAAATTTAATAACTTTTTCTCGATAAGCGACTATAGAATAAATATATTTAAACTGTATAAATTTCAAGTTGTTCTTGTAACTCAGTTGATTAGGCGTTTTTATTTCTCTACAGAGGTTGTGTATTCGAATTTTTCCTAACACAAAAATGAGCAATTTTTTTAATTAAAATCGATTAATCGAATTAATCAATCGGTTCGATTTCGGTATCAATATTCTATACATTTTTTTTTATTTCGGTTAACCAAACCAATTACCCACCCTTATGAACTATAAATTAGAAATTTTTAGTTGGTCAAACAAGAAGATTATGTTGTAAATTTTCTCTTTTGCCACGGTAATTTGAAAATTTTTAGTTGGTCAAAATAACCATTTTGTTGCAGATTTTCTTTTTCAACGCAATCGTTTTAAAATTTAGTTGGTCAAATAATTAAATTTAAATTTTAGCGCCGTACTCCATAAG
Source organism: Salvia rosmarinus (assembly GCA_036937905.1). Lineage (NCBI taxonomy): Eukaryota > Viridiplantae > Streptophyta > Magnoliopsida > Lamiales > Lamiaceae > Salvia > Salvia rosmarinus. The sequence goes on along the minus strand of CM072822.1, from coordinate 60,143,554 downwards.
CACTTGACGACAAACCAAATTTCCTATAAAAGTCATAAAACATCAGCAAAACCCTATGTCACTCGATTTCTTTGATCTAGAATCAGAACAGATGTTATCATCACCATAGTTAACATTTATTACTAAAATTGAAGCTTAATATATATATATATATATATATATAGGAGATGGATCGGTAGGAATGGATAATTTGGTAGGAAATAGGAATGAATCTGGCCTTTGATTTGCTATATCAATGATTGAGATTTAATTTTGGTGTCTTCTGGTTTTGTGTTTTGTGTGCTATCTGGATTATTGTGCAACACTATAACTCTTCTTGTCTACGCTACAATGAAAGATGTGCTAAACTAATATATTTAGCATATGTCTTCTGAATTGATGAAATATGTGCTAAACTAATATGTGCAATATAGTAATTCGATTGTGCTACAAAATATGAAAGATGTGCTACTATTCGTATTTTAAATACATTAAGGAGCTTTCTAACCATAACCAACCCTATATATATATATTCTAATTATGTGATGTGGGTAATTTTGTTGTCCATATATATTTTGATTTTATTCTGCGCTTTATGGGATTTTATGTGTGCATTTTGAGTGTTGACTCTATGCAGGAAATTAGAATAATTGTAATAGAGGAGTGGAATGGAAGTTGAGGACGAAAAAAATGAGGATTTTTGGTGCAATTTTGCAAGATTGTAATGATGAAGGATTAAGAGGGTGTTCGCTGAGATTATAAAAGTTCTTCAAAACAGTTTATAAGTTGTTTTGAATAGCTTATAAACTCCTACAAAGTATTTGACAAAATAAACTCTTAAACTATTTATAATTTGTGAAAATATGCTCCTACATCCTATAAGTTCCCATAAAATAAGTTGTTCAACCCAACTTATTTTTTCATAAGCTTATAAGAAAAAATGAATTTACCAAAATAACCTTATTATGGTTCGTTATTTCCTACATATACATTATCAACTTCACTTCTCGTCAATTTTCTCTCGAATTCACGATTCTTTCTCTAATTTAGAAGCTTAATTATTAAAACACTTTGAAAAATTATAAGTATTTAAGACATTACATCTTATAAGCTCTTGAAACATTTTATAAGCTTATAAGCTCTCTAAAAATAAGCTTAGCCAAACACCTTCTAAGAGTTAGCTGCGGGAGATATCTACTGGAAAAGAAAATTTTATTATTTGTATTTGGAAAATAGAAACGAGAATTTCCTTGGTTTTTATCTTGAGAATTTGATTAGTAGTGATTAGAGAGTATAATATACTCCCTCTGTCTCGTCGAACATAGTTTATTTCTGTTCGGCACGATTGTTTAGGAGAATGATATAAAATGGTTAAATAAAGGGTTATTGACGCATAAATACATCAACTTTGGGCCAATTTTGATTTTTTTCACGAACTTTAAAAATTATCACAAAATACACAAACTTAATGACTTTAGTGTTTTTATCACGATTTCAAATTCATACCAAATTAGATCTGACTTGGTATCTCAAAAATTTACTACAGATTAAACTGTTAGTTATATAAACAACATCGTAGAGAGAGGACATAAAACAACGTCGTTCCATCAAAATAAATCAGATTTTTTGATTTTTAGGATTCATCCTTATTATAAAAATCACTTCTCTTTGTTTCATCGTATGGTTCTAGTTGGATCAAAACAATCGATATCCTCTCTCTATGATGTCGTTTATATCACTGATCGTTTTGTCTATGATAAATTTTCAAGATGTCAAGTCAGATTTAATTTGACTTAAATTTGAAATCGTGGTAAAATCATTAAAGTCATTAAGTTTGTGTATTTTGCGATAATTTTTAAAGTTCTTGCGAAAAATCAAAATTGATTCATAGTTGGTGTATTTATGCGCCAATAACCCTTAAATAAATAAAAAGTTAGAAGAATAGTATAAAGTGGTTAAAGTGATAAAAAGTAGGTATGATCTGTATATTTTGAAGAGATAATTATTTTTTAAAAGGAAATGAGCAAAGTTGGGCGAGATGACCTAAAAATTAATTCAGACCAAGTTCGGTGGGACGAAGGAAGTAACATACATATGGCACACTAATATCTTATCATAAAAACTCTTGTATATCCGTTTGCACCGTGTGGATGGATAAAAGTATCATTTATTCTTAACAAAAGTATCATTTATATTGAAGAAAAATATCATTTGTTTTTTACACTGTAATTTAAAAATATCATTTATATTAAAGAAAATTATCATTTATAAAATATCATTGTCCGCAGAGAATAACATCTCATATCTTGTTTATTGCAAAACACAAAAGCTTTTGATAGAGTAAATGTCCAATATTGATTATATAAATTCATGTGATTTTGGATACCGCTTCTAAGAAGGAATACATAATACAAAAAAGTGATTATAATATATTAAATTATTATTAGATTGAATTAGCCTTAATCACATCATTTAGATTCTAAATTATCGAATTTAAAACTTTATATATACTTAATACATCCTATCAATCATATTGATATCTTATATGATAAAATATATTCAGGTCAAGTATTTATTATTATTATTATTATAGAGGTCAGCTACGGGAATTGAATTGGACTTTGTTTTTGGCCAATCTATTCCTAGTGGCGGCTTTACTTTGGCAATCAACTCTTGTGGCAGCTACAAGTAGGATTAACTTTGGTCATTATTCTTTTAGGGATTTGTTACCTTTTAGTCAATCTCAATTATTGAAGATTTAGGGCAATTCACGATCCGTAGAAATATTTATCCCGGTGACAATTGCTGTTCTATTTTAATTCATTAAATTGGATTGAAAAGAAAAGATGTACAAGTTTCAAAATAATCATAACTCCAGACTATAAAGACAAATGAAATTAAACGCCATCTGTTTTTATTTTTGAAAGGAAATATAAATTACTCACTTAATAATCCGAACATACAAGTATACGTATATTGATCTAACAATATAATGATTAATATTTGAGATTAAAGTTCTCATGTTCGAATCCATAATATATGTCCAAAGCGAAATGGGCTAATCCAACTTGTGTCTTGCTATCTATTTCTGGCATACTTAATATTGACAACTAATATTAAAATAAAAATAAAAACAACAAATATCAGACAAGACATCTTGACAAGGAACAAAAACAATTATACTTACAATTCACATATGTTGTGAATGGAATTTGCAACTACGAATTAGCAAACCCAAACAATTCATAGTACTACAACTTAATTAATTTTCTATCTATTTTTCAACTTTAATTGTCATACCTAGGAATCTAATCGAACCGAGTCGAGCCGAACACTATTATGCTCAAGCTTAGTTTGTTTAATATCGAGCCGAGTCTCGAGTTTTATTTATCGAATATTTTGAGCTCACGAGCTTATTCGAGCTTTAATCAAACCCAAATAAACTTTCTAAATTTAGATATATGTTTAGAATATTGATTATTTTATTTTAAAATAAATTATTTTATCCATAATAATACAATATATTTATTGATTTCTTATAACAAATAAAAATAGTTAAAAATTTAATACAATAATTACTAATCATAGAAAGAAAATAATTATTTCTAATTAATAATTTTATATTTTCAAAGTGGCTATTTCTAGCCCTAGTCCTAACCTACATCACCACGTCAGCTCCTAAACATACGACAAATAGAGCTCTTGTATAATTAATATAAAAATTAATTTCTAGATTAACGATTGACTAGCTTTTCAAGTTTTGCCTGAAACAGAGAGGGAAAAAGATACAAATTCCTTACCTTCCAAATTATAGGTCTCTATTTTTTAAAATTCATATAAAACCATCAGTCATTATCTTTTGTGCGTACTAGGTAAAACTTATATTTCTTTACAATAGCTTGCAAACGACACATGACGATTGAACCACAATTGAAAAATCGGGTGTGACTGGCTTGAACCTATAGAGGCGATAAGGAGGTTTGAAATCGTGACATTTGGTCATATGAATTCACTTAACCATTAGACCATCAAAAAATGTCTCTTATATTATGTTTATAAAATAAATCAAATCTGTAAATTTACGTAAAATTCATGTCACGTCCCAATTCCCGAGGGAAGGCACGGATGCCGGGGTATGACTAGGGGTTGGAAATAAGAAGCGGGAAAGAAAGGGGGAAACCATATATACATATATGAGGTTCACTTACATGCCAAAAATTAGGCAAAGATCTTCTATAAAAGGATAAATCCAAAAGCAGAAAATAAGCAAACAAACACATCTTTACAACATTGGTGTCGGAAAGCTCGGCACGCCACGTTGGTCGTATACAACCGACTACAATCACGGGGGCTGAACAATCGGACAGCCAATAACAATTATTGGGGTAGGAGCATCCTACTACACCATAAGTAAAGAAAATGATGGGGTATCAGAGAGCCTAGCTCGCCAAAAGGAGTTGGCCGACCAGCTCTGCTCATGAGGTCGTTATTGTCTCGACTACTACATGAGGGCTTTGGCCAAGCGTCCAAGAGGGGCCGACTACTCGCACTCTCCATCAAAAGCAATAAAGAAAACGGTGGGGAAATCACACATAAACCAACTGAACTTAAAATACTTCAAACATAATAGTCATAGAACTCAACTGAGTTTCTAGCAACAAAACATACACACTTAGGCGTGCATGTTGAACGTAACATACTTAAAACAAAAATAGAGAATAGCCAACCCGCCTCAGCCGCTCATCACGTCCGTCCGTTTATTAACCTGAAAACATTTGAAAAGATTTTTGGGCTGAGTACTAGCGCACTCAGTGAGTCATGCATTTTCGCAAACAGTTCATATAAACAAAACGAAGAAAATCCATGTCATACGGTAAACATAGAAGGTTTTAAAACATAAATCCACTTCCATGAAACCAAAAACCTTTTTACTTGGGGCCCATTAGCGCATTCCATTGTTACTCTAAGCTAAGATCTCCGGGACGAACCACACTTCGAGATCACATTAACATAACCCAGGTGAGACTCGGACAAACCACACTTCGAGATCAATCACCGGCCGGCAACGGGCGAACCCGAAGTTACATCATATGTCGGTACGCCAGAGGGGATCAATCCACGGCAGTACGGACTCGTGTACACAACCCTTAGTAAGTGTGTTAGACCCACTAAGAGCCACAATTTCTTAACAGAGAGCATTAAACAGATAGAGATGCGCCAAAATATTTTCATGGACATTCACCATTTTCTTTTGAAATATCAGAGCTTAATAACTCAAGATATGTACTCAAAATATAACCCACCTATACCGATGAAAATGTCTACTGGGAGAGATCTACAGATCCAACAACTATACCGATCACACTTGCAAGTACCTGGTAACAATACGGAATAACTTTTGGAGTCACATTACACGAAGCAAGGCAACAATGCAATCAAAACGGAGATCGAATCAAAACGGAGGTTTTCGACCTTTCGAACTCATATTTGGCAACATCCGGTTTTCAAATCAACTTGATGCGTAAGGCAAAACGTTCAGGCATTGAAATTTATAAAGGGTACCTTGAAAACATGCATGCGTGAAAGTTGATACAAAACTTAGCTACGAAGAAGCTTTAAAAACTTGATGCTTATCCTCGATTTAGGATAAACCATCCAAAACCGATGCATGAAAATGGAAACATAAGCAATATGCATTTTAGGAACATAGAATGACAAGCCATGTCGAAATGGATAACTTGGGACACGCATTTCATTTAGAAACTCAAACGACGAAAAACATCCGGTATGTAAAACACAAAAACGAGAAAATGAATCGATGACGCTAGTAGAACACATAGCCCGAACTCAAAACCTAAAGGGCCCATAGCCAAAAAGTGGCCCGTCGGCCACCAAATCGGCGGCCAACCGGCGACGGCGGCGTGAGCTAGGCGGGCGGTTTTGGCCGGTTTGGCCGGCCTCCGCCATTTCTCGCCTCGTCCCTTTAGAGACCCGAAGTTCTACGCTATGCTATCTATGAAAAGACGGAATCAAAACAAGAAAATGACAAAATTTAAAAACGAAGGCACCAGGGAAGGCTGATCGGCTATGGTAGGCGGCGGCGTAATGGCGCTCCGCCGAGCCCTCCCGGCTCGATCCCCACTCCTCCAGCTTCGCAGCTGCACTGGCTCGCTCGGCTCTTCCGTAAACACAGAGACGCTTGAAATGAACGTTTGAAAATGAAGGCCCTAGCCCCTATTTATAGATTTTCGAGCTTGCTTGCACAAGCGCATGCGTAACGCTGACGCAATTAAGAGTATGATTGCGCAATCGCCGACATGGCGTTAGCGAAAAATACTTTAAAAATCATAACTTGATCTTTTGAAATCCGTTTTAAAATTTAAGAGCCTATGTGCTCGCATTTAAAATCCTTCACAATGACTATTCATTTGCAAATTTTAGAAATCATGTGAATATAATGCATATGAAAAACGGATTTAATACGGACGTCAGATCCCGTTCTAGGTCCAAACAAAGTCCAACTTCTTCCAAACTTCACCGAAAAATCTAACGAATATTTTAATAATATTCTACGAAGAAACGGGTCGTTACATCCCTCCCTCCTTATAAAAATTTCGTCCCCGAAATTTCATATCTTGGTCTTTTAACTCGGGATACCAGACTAACATCTTATTCTCTAGTTTCCACATAACCTCTTCCTCATCGTTGTTATTCCATAATACTTCACAAGGTGAACTTTCTATTTCTCCAAACTTGAACCTTTCGATCAAAGACCTTTATTAGTCTTTTTCCTCATAACTCTTATCCTGAGCTAGCACAACTTCATCATACATGTTTACTGAGATCCAAATAGTCGTCATATCCCATAATGATCCTTGCTCATGTGCACTCTCGAACCTCCGATAGAATCACACCTTCATTCATTCCTTCTCATAACACTTCAAATTTTATTTCCTTTCCCATTGCACACATATCAACTATGCGCATCAACATATAGCTTTGAATCGCATAACTTTTCCTTTTATATCCAATGCAATCTCTCATCAGAAACAACTTTCAAACTTAGCCATATGGTTTCAATAGTCCCAAACATGGCAACATTTCAAAATTTCATTCACCTCATTTCGTACTCCCGATATAACAATTTTCAAAACTCTTGTCATATGGTGTCATACTTCCAACATAATATTTGAAAATATTTTGAATACTTGTACGCATTTTGAAATAAAACATGTTAAAATTGCGTACCTTACTTTAATCATGACGGTGTGATAGCGAGCTGGGGGTTTGTGTATACAAAACAAACAACATAATTTAACTAAGAGCATCAGGTTTATTAGGACCCTTGCTCTGACACCATTCTTGGTATCAGATAACAAAGCTAGATGTCAAAGCCAAGATCAACCACTCTGATACCATTCTTGGTATCAGATAATTGTAAATACACAGGGCCAAGAACACTGCTCTGATACCATTCTTGGTATCAGATAACAAAGCTAGATGTCAGAGCCAAGATCAACCGCTCTGATACCACTCTTGGTATCAGATAACTTTTAGATACCCAAAGCCAGGAAAACTGCTCTGATACCATTCTGTCACGCCCCAATTCCCGAGGGAAGGCACGGATGCCGGGGTATGACTAGGGGTTGGAAATAAGAAGCGGGAAAGAAAGGGGGAAACCATATATACATATATGGGGTTCACTTACATGCCAAAAAATTGGGCAGCATCTTCTCTATAAAAGGATAAATCCAAAAAGAAACAGAAAATAAGCAAACAAACACATCTTTACAACATTGGTGTCGGAAAGCTCGGCACGCCACGTTGGTCGTATACAACCGACTACAATCACGGGGGGCTGAACAATCGGACAGCCAATAACAATTATTGGGGTAGGAGCATCCTACTACACCATAAGTAAAGAAAATGATGGGGCATCGAGAGCCTAGCTCGCGAAAGGAGTTGGCCGACCAGCCTCGCTCATGAGGTCACATCGCCTCGACTACTACATGAGGGCTTTGGCGGCCCAAGAGAGGCCGACTACTCGCACTCTCCATCAAAAGCAATAAAGAAAACGGTGGGAAATCACAAGATAAACCAACTGAACCTAAAATACTTCAAACATAATAGTCATAGAACTCAACTGAGTTTCTAGACGATAGCAACAAAACATACACACTTAAGAGCGTACAGCGGAACGTAACATACTTAAAACAAAAATAGAGAACAGCCAACCCGCCTCAGCCGCTCATCACGTTCGTCTGTTTATTAACCTGAAAACATTTGAAAAGATTTTTGGGTTGAGTACTAGCGCACTCAGTGGGTCATGCATTTTCGCAAACAGTTCATATAAATAAAACGAAGGAAGTCTATGTCATACGGTAAACATAGAAGGTTTTAAAACATAAATCCACTTCCATGAAACCAAAAACCTTTTTACTTGGGGCCCATTAGCGCATTCCATTGTTACTCTAAGCTAAGATCTCTGGGACGAACCACACTTCGAGATCACATTAACATAACCCAGGTGAGACTCCGGGACGAACCACACTTCGAGATCAATCACCGGGCTGGTAACGGGCAGAACCCAGAAGCCACATCATATGTCGGTACGCCAGAGGGGATCAATCCACGGCAGTACGGACTCGTGTACACAACCCTTAGTAAGTGTGTTAGACCCACTAAGAGCCACAATTGCTTTACAGAGAGCATTAAACAGATAGAGATGCGCCAAAATATTTTCATGGACATTCACCATTTTCTTTTGAAATATCAGAGCTTAATAACTCAAGATATGTACTCAAAATATAACCCACCTATACCGATGAAAACGTCATCGGGAGAGATCTACAGATCCAACAACTATACCGATCACTCGGCAAGTACACGTAACAATACGGAATAACTTTTGGAGTCACATTACACGAAGCAAGGAAACAATGCGATCAAAACGGAGATCGAATCAAAACGGAGGTTTTCGACCTTTCGAACTCATATTTGGCAACATCCGGGTTTTCAAATCAACTTGATGCAGAAGGCAAAAACGTTCAGGGCATTGAAATTTATAAAGGGGTACCTTGAAAACATGCATGCGTGAAAGTTGATACAAAACTTAGCTACGAAGAAGCTTTAAAACTTGATGCTTATCCTCAGATTTAGGATAAACCATCCAAAACCGATGCATGAAAATGGAAACATAAGCAATATGCATTTTTAGGAACATAGAATGACAAGCCATGTCGAAAATGGATAACCCGGGCACGTACTTCATTTAGAAACTCAAAACGACGAAAAACATCCCGGTATGTAAAAACACGAAAAACGAGAAAAAGGAATCGGTACGCTAGTAGAACACATAGCCCGGAGCTCAAAACCTAAAGGGCCCATAGCCAAAAAGTGGCCCGTCGGCCACCAAATCGGCGGCCAACCGGCGACGGCGGCGTGAGCTAGGCGGCGGCGGTTTTGGCCGGTTTGGCTCGCCGGCCATTTCCTCGCCTCGTCCCTTTAGAGACCCGAGTTCTACGCTATGCTATCTATGAAAAGACGGAATCAAAACAAGAAAATGACAAAATTTAAAAACGAAGGCACCGAGGAGGCTGATCGGCTATGGTAGGCGGCAGGCGTAATGGCGCTCCGCCGAGCCTCCCGGCTCGATCCCCACTCCTCCAGCTTAGCGCACTGCACTGGAGCTCGGCTCTTCCGTAAACACGAGAGACGCTTGAAATGAACGTTGAAAATGAAGGCCCTAGGCCCTATTTATAGATTTTCGAGCTTGTTGCGCAAGCGCATGCGCAACGCCGACGCAATTAAGAGTATGATTGCGCAATCACGACATGGCGTTAGCGAAAAATACTTTAAAAATCATAACTTGATCGTTTGAAATCCGTTTTCAAAAATTTAAGAGCCTACAGCTCGCATTTAAAAATCCTTCACAATGACTATTCATTTGCAAATTTTGGAAATCATGTGAATATAATGCATATGAAAAACGGATTCAATACGAACGTCAGATCCCGTTCTAGGTCCAAACAAAGTCCAACTTCTTCCAAACTTCACCGAAAAATCTAACGAATATTTTAATAATATTCTACGAAGAAACTGGTCGTCACAATTCAAGTGATCTATAAATAGAAATAGATAATAAAAAATTGTCAAAAATATATACAACTTACTTATCATCCTTATATTTCTATATCTCAACTCTTATCTATGATACGATATCATAAAAAATAATTTATTCGAGTATTTGTAGATGCAAAACCATTAATAATCACATCAACATCAATATTTTCTAATATATTTTGGGACCAAATAAAAACATATATCTATTAAGTAAAATATATAAAGATTTAATACATTGGACTTTAAAGTAAAATAAAATATTTAACCGATATAATATTTTGGATCCAAAAAAAATTTATATATCTATAAATAAAATTATTTTTTTGAAATAATTTGGGTCCCCTGAGATGGTGGGCCTGGCGATCGCCCATGGTGGCTACCTCGGGACGATGTGAGCCAGCGTTAGGGCTGGGGCCTAAGGGTCCCCCAACTTTTTTGAAAAACTAGTCATATATTTAATATGTTAAAACGTTTTAAAGAAGTTTTTTTAGTCTAATGGTTAGAATCCATCTCTATTTCGGTAAGGTCACGAGTTCAAAGCCTGGGTTTGGCATTTTTTTTTTCTTTTTTTGGTTTCTTCTTTCCTTCTTGCGTGTTTTCCCTTTTTTTCTTTTTCTTTCCTTATTTTTTCTTTCTTTCTTGCCTTTTTTTCTTTTTCCTTCTTTTTTCTCTTCTGTCTTGGCGTTTCTTTCCCTTTTTTTTTCTCTTCCCTCTTCCTTTTTTTCCCTCTCTTTCTTTATTTCCTTCTCTTTTTTTCCTTCTGTTTCTTCCTTTTTTTCCCTCTTTTTCTTTATTCCCTTCTCTCTTTTTTTCCTTCTGTTTCTTTCTTTTTGGTTTGTACCTTTTTTCCTCTCTCTCTATTCTATTTCTTCTCTTTATTTTAGTATCTTTTTTCATTTTTTCTTTCTTATATAATTATTTTCTTTTGATAAAATAAAAATATATATAAATTAACACTATATATATGAATTAACTCTTAGCTAAACATGTGTGCTCTCTCTATAGATATTTAACATTTAATAACTAAATCTATTGTAATCTAATAGGTTATGATTTTCATCTTTCATTTAGGAAATCTTGGTTCGATATCTCTTAGCTACATATTTTTCCTTTTCTTTTCCTATACTTATTTTCCTTTATCTTTCTTTCATTTTTCTTTTTTCTATAATTTATTTTATATTGATAAAATAAAAGATATATGCAAATAATAAAGTTTTATATGTGAATTAATATTATCAATCAAATTTCTAAAAGGATTATAATAAACTCATTATATTATTTAAATTATTATTATTTTATAATTTTATTTAAAATTTTATTTTATTATCTTTTAATATTATTATTAATTGGACTCCAAGAAATATTTTCTCATTCACATCGCTCGGGGTGGCCCTGATTGTAAGCAAATGCTTACGCCAGAAGTGATCTCAAGTCAAAATTGATGGGCATCTACAATGTGTCACTGTCTTGTATTAAAACATGGATATCATGCACTTTTCCGCATATCAATCTTGATTCGTGAAAACATGGCCCCCTCGTACCACTTTCAACAAACTTAGATCGACAACTAGTAATGATCATAAATCTAACAATCAACAAATCGTCTGATAAATCTGCTCGTATTACCAGACAAAAATTACAATCTTTTCTTCTTTCAAGAAGAACAAAGTGTGCAAATTGAAACCGTAATTAGTTGGTTTTATCGTTGTTCCAATTTGGCAAGAATTTGCTATATTACTATATATGTCTATGCTCGATCCATATTGCACAATTTCATGTCTGATTATATATGGGGTTATCTTATGTCTACTAATGTTTTAAGTAACATGGTAAAGCTTTATTTGGTCCACGTTGCATAAAATATATCTTATGAAGAAGCAAATTTTCTGCATGTTTTTTATTTATCCACGATAACACTCAGAATCATAAAGAACAAAATTTGCACAAAATCTAGGAATGAACTATAATAATAAAATTTGGCAGCTAAATGCAGTAGTAGAGCAACTTATCAAAAATAACTTCACATCACAAAAAAAACTAATAAGATAATGTCTCCATATCATTCTCTACTACTCGAGGGCCGTCGGACGGTTGTGATGGCCGGAGATGAAAGATGGAGTGGCAGACCAGTGAAGAGACGTACGGCGATTTAGGAAGATAAAACGTAATTCTCATTTTTTTAAGTGGGGATAAAACGTGTAAATACAAAAAATATTATATGATTAAATTAAGGGTTAATGAACTCAACATTTAGCACTTTTTAGTTTATAACCTCAACTTTCAATTTTTTCAAAAATATCCTGAATTTTGAGAAATATACTAATTTATGGCCTGATAAACTTTTTCGGCACCAGAGTGTGACTAGGACCGTAACTAAATTAAGGTGGATTTTTTTTTCCAACTGGACATTTGAAACGCCGAAGTTTCCATCCACATCATTAAAAAAATGGCAACGAGGAGGGTCACCACTAATATCGCCGCCGTTGGCAGCAACCACCATACCTTGCCTGTTTTTGAAGGGTTCGGCACCGTAGGGAGAGGTGGCGGATGTGGGATTTTCCACATGCCTTCTTGAACGGTTTTTTCCTTAGTGCCTGTGGTGCTCATAGTACTTATGCTATGCCCCCACCATATCCCTGGAGCACTTCCACTTCTTGTTGTTGTTGGCCCGCCAATATCTCCCTACCTCAGGATCCATCACTGCCAGCCCCCAATACATGTTGGAAAATTATTATTTTCCATATGAATTTATTTAATAGAGTTGGTTATAGGTGGTTAAAAACGGTTAGAGGTACATTTTCATATGAAAAGACGTACATTTTTCATATGAAAAGACGTACCTTTTCACATGAAAGGGCACGTACCTCTTCGCGAAAAGATATTTTCCTCTCTATAAATAGACCCATTTGGTAGACATTCAAACATACCAAAACGAAGATAATCAATCTATCTCATTCATTCTTCAAAAAGCCTCTCTATCCCGAGTATTGAGTAGTTCGTCTGGAATACGATTTCCTAGTACAAGGTCTCGTATTCATAGAAAACCGTTGTATGTTGGGGACGTTTGTCGTTGAACCGCGTATACTATGCGGGGCAATTTCGTCTTACGGAAAGAGAGTCTAACTCTCGCCTCGGTTTTACATAGCATATTATTATTCTGTCCATTTTCTACACCCTACATATAACAATTGTAAGACGAAATTCTGTAGAAGATGGCGTCGTCAAGCTGCAATGTTCATGCTCCTGCCCATGCTGAGAAACCCAAGAAATTTTCAGGTTCTGATTTCAAACGTTGGCAGTCTAAAATGTTGTTTTATCTTACTACTCTCAACATAGCTCATTTTCTGTCCGAATCTCCTCCTTCTGTGTGGGATGATGAAACCGACACCAAAAAACGTTCGACATTAGATGCATGACATCATAGCGACTTCTTATGTCGTAATTATATTTTGAATGGGCTGGACAACACACTTTATAGTGTTTACTCCACAGCCAAAACGTCCAAAGAGTTGTGGGACTCGTTGGAGACAAAATATAAAATCGAAGATGCTGGTTTGAAGAAGTTCATCGTTGGTCGTTTTCTCGACTTCAAGATGGTGGACAATAAAACCATTCTTAAGCAAGTACAGGAAATTCAGTTGATCCTACATAACATTATGGCCGAAGGAATGAGTTTGTCAGAATCCTTTCAAGTTGCCGCCATAATTGAGAAGTTGCCCCCGATGTGGAGGGATTTCAAAAATTACCTTAATCATAAGCGCAAGGAGATGGGTCTTGAAGACCTCATCGTGCGATTGAGAATCGAAGAAGACAATCGGAAGACCGATGTCAAGATGAACAAGTCATCCATGGAGGCAAAAGAAAATCTTGCCGAGTCAAACAACAAGAAGCGGAAATTCACTCAAAAGAAGCAAGACTCGCACAAACAAAAGAAAATCAAAGGAGACTGTTACAACTGCGGCAAAACTGGACATATGGCGAAAGATTGTCGTAAACCAAAGAAGGATAAGAAGAACGAGCACCACCAAGCCAATATAACCGAAGAGAAATATGTGCCTGTTGATTTTTCCAACCTTGATCTATCCGCAGTTGTAGACGAAGTCAACATGGTTGGTAGCCCAGTCGGATGGTGGGTTGACACCGGCGCTACCAAACACATTTGAGCGGATTGAAAGTGACGCTCAAGAATGTGTTGCATGTTCTGAATATCCGCAAGAATCTTGTATTGGGCTCAGTTTTGAGCAAGGTCGGATTTAGACTAGTATTTGAAGCGGATAAAGTTGTAATGACCAAAAATGGTCACTTCATAGGAAAAGACTATCTAGATAACGGCATTTTCAAGCTTAATGCTATCATTGTACTTTGTAATAATGAAATAAACGACAAAGTTGCTTACTTAGTTGAATCTTCTAATTTATGGCATGATAGATTAGGACATGCAAATCTAAATACACTACGAAGTTTAGTAAATTTAGATTTATTGCCAAAAATGACTTTCAATAAACACAAAAGGTGTGAAATTTGTGTTGAAGCAAAAATGGCAAAATCTCATTTTCATTCGTTGGAAAGATCAACAAAGCCTCTTGAATTGATTCACACTGATCTATGTGATTTAAAACTTGTGCAAACAAGAGGTGGAAAGAATTATTTTATAACTTTTATAGACGATTGCACAAGATTTTGTTATGTTTATCTTTTGATAAGCAAAGACGAAGCATTCGAAGCTTTCAAAACTTACAAAAATGAAGTTGAAAATCAACTTAACACCAAAATCAAAATGATTCGAAGCGATCGAGGTGGCGAATATGTTGCACCTTTTGAAGAATTTTGTCGTGAAAATGTCATTATTCGTCAAACGACTGCACCTTATTCACCCCAATCAAGTGGTGTTGAGGAACGAAAGAACAGAACATTGAAAGAAATGATGAATGCTATGTTGATAAGTTCGGACCTATCACATAACATGTGGGGGGTAGCTATTTTTTCGACAAATAATATTTTGAACAAATTACCCCAAAAGAAGCAAGATAAAACTCCATATGAATTATGGAAAGGAAAGAAGCCGTCCTATAAATACACAAAAGTGTGGGAGTGCTTAGCAAAAGTTGAAGTACCAAAACCCAAGCAAGTAAAAATAGGACCAAAAACTGTTGATTGCATTTTCATAGGATATGCAAACAATAGTAGTGCATACCGATTTTTTATTCACAAATCGGAAATTCCCGATATGAATGAGGGAATGATCATAGAATCAAGAAAAGCCGTATTTTTTTAGACGATATTCCCTAAGAAAGAAAAGAATGACATAAGTTCGAAAAGGAGAACTTATGATGAAATCTCGCCAAGAAGTAATGGATCAATATATGAACCAACACCGGAACCAAGGCGAGGAAAGCGTACAAAAACTGCAAAAACGTTTGGTCCGAATTTTGTGGTCTACTCTTTAGAAGACGAGCCAAAGACAATCAAGGAAGCATTGTCTGGTCCCGATGCCGATTTATGGCGTGAAGCGATCAATAGTGAAATCGAGTCAATCTTAAACAATCACACTTGGCATATTGTTGTTCTTTCTCCGGGAAATAAACCTTTAGGCTGCAAGTGGATTCTTAAGAAGAAATACAAAGCCGATGGATCTATTAACAAGGATAAAGCATGTTTGGTAGTCAAAGGCTATAAACAAAAGGAATGGTATGATTACTTCGATACATACTCACCGGTTACTCGAATTACATCCATTAGAATGTTACTTGCGATAGCAGCATTATACAATCTTGAGATATACCAAATGGATGTAAAAACGGCATTTCTAAATGGAGATTTAGAAGATGAAATATATATGGAACAACCCGAAGGGTTCGTAGTTCCCGGCCAAGAAAAGAAAGTTTGTAAACTTGTCAAGTCTTTATATGGACTTAAACAAGCACCTAAGCAATGGCACGAGAAATTTGACCAAATAATGATGTCAAATGGATTCAAAATCAACGAATATGACAAGTGTGCATACATCAAAGGTACATCAGACAATTTTGTCATTGTGTGTCTTTAGGTTGATGATATGTTAATTATGGGTAGCAACAATAAAATCATCATAGACACTAAAGAAATGTTCAAGAAAAACTTTGACATGAAAGATATGTGATTAGCCGATGTGATTCTAGGAATCAAGATTTCAAGAACACCCGATGGAATAGTCTTATCACAATTTCACTATGTTGAGAGTGTGCTTAAGAAATTCAAAGCTTACGATCTACCTCCAGCTAAGACATCTCTTGACTTAAGTGCACACTTAGCCAAAAATCGAGGAGAACCCGTATCACAAACAGACTATGCTAGGATCATTGGAAGCTTAATGTACTTAGCAAATTGTACAAGGCCAGATATATCATATTCTATTAGCAAGTTGAGTCGGTTTACAAGTGATCCTGGAAAGGATCACTGGACCGCATTTAAAAGAGTGTTGAGATACTTAAAACACACTAGCACTTATGGTATACATTATTCGAGATATCCCACTGTTTTGGAAGGATATTGTGATGCCAATTGGATATCCGATATTAAAGACTCCAAATCCACAAGTGGTTTCGTACTTACCATTGGTGGAGGAGCAATTTCATGAAAATCTTCTAAGCAAACTTGCATAGCCCAATCTACAATGAATCGGAGTTTATTGCTTTAGACAAAGCCGACGAAGAAGCCGAATGGCTAAGAAACTTCTTAGAAGATATTCCTTGTTGGGAAAAATCTTTGCCTCCGGTTATGATACATTGTGATAGCATGACAGCCATAGGAAGAGCAAAGAATAGTATGTATAATTGTAAGTCTCGACATATTCGTCGAAGAAATAATACCGTTAGACAATTGATCACTATATGAATAATGTGTATTGACTGTGTAAAGTTAAAATACAATATAGCGGATCCGTTTACTAAAGGTATCAATCGTGATCAATTATATGATGCAGTAAGAGGAATGTGATTAAAATCCACACGTTAAGAACACTTACAATGGTAACTCAACCATGATGATTGGAGATCCCAAAAATATTGTTCAATGAGACAACTAAGTTGTAGGAGTTCAAGTTGACCACTTGAAAATTTTAAAATCCATTCTCGTAGCTACTCAAGTGCAAACCTGTAGCTTGTCGTAAAAGGGTAAGCCTTTAAGGTTTTTAATGATTCCTATAGCCTTTTATAGGTGGAGTATGGCAGGATATTCTTTATGGGAGATCACCTATATAAGTGAAGAAGTTGGGCGCTCAAGATTACGATAACACTTATGAATCCAAGAAATAGTCCAAGGCCAAAATGGACACAACGTGAGAATGAAAGATATTAGATCTATTATTGTGTGTATGTTGTTGTCTTGGTTTACACTAAAGTTGACTGATTCAAGACATCGCGTTCACCAAGCAACGAGTAAATCGATAGCATTACACTAAGGAAGGTTCAAAGCTAAGTACTACCTATCCCGATGCAATCATAGGTTGTCGGGCTTTGAAAAACCGTGATTGCATTAAATGTCATTCATGTGGGGATTGTTGGAAAATTATTATTTTCCATATGAATTTATTTAATAGAGTTGGTTATAGGTGGTTAAAAGCGGTTAGAGGTACCTTTTCAAATGAAAAGACGCATTTTTCATATGAAAAGACGACATTTTCACATGAAACGACACGCACTCTTCGCGAAGACATTTTCCTCTCTATAAATGTAACCCGTTTGGTAGACATTCAAACACACAAAACGAAGATAGGGGTGAGCAAAAATCAAAACCGAATCGATCGTAACCAAACCGAAATTTAAAATTCGGTTCGGATTTTTCGGATTTTCGGATCGGATCGGATTGAAATTTTTCAAAATTTCGGATTTTCGGATCGGATCGGATTGGATTTTTTTAATCCGAAAAAATCCGAAAATCCGAATTATATATAATTTATATATAAAAATAATATTTTATTTAAATATTTTTAAATTTAATATAAATATATATGAATTTAATATAAATATATATAAATATTAACAAAATTGGTTTCGATTTTCGGTTTTCATAATTTCGGATTTTTCGGTTCGGTTGGGATTTTTATAAAAATTCGGATTTTGATTTGGATTTTGGATTTTCGGATATTCGGTTCGGATCAGATTTTTTCTCACTCAAAATTCGGATTTTCGGATCGGTTCGGATTAGGCAAAAATCCGAACCGAAATCCGAATACTCACCCCTAAACGAAGATAAATAATCTATCTCATTCATTCTTCAAAAAAGCCTCTCTATCCCGAGTATTGAGTAGTTCGCCCGGAATACGATTTCCTAGTACAAGGTCTCGTATTCATAGAAAACCGTTGTATCTTGGGGACGTTTGCCATTGAACCCCGTGTACTATGAGGGGCAATTTCGTCTTACGAAAAGAGAGTCTAACTCTCGCCTCGATTTTACATAACATATTATTATTCTGTCCATTTTTTACACCCTACATATAACAATACACAGACTTGCACATTGATATCACAAAATGGAAGTACTCATTTTTCAATTTTAGGTCCAATTACTTAATTCATATAGATCTCAACCACGCCAAATTCAAGAACCAAATTTTCTCCAGTCATATCAAATCAAGAAAAATATTTGCAGAGAGAAAAATTAAAGAGAAAAATCATAGCCACCCCAATTCAAAGTTCCCATCTTTAAATTTATCTCACAATTTATCAAGAAAAGAAGGTTGACTTACAAGAAGGTTGAAAATGGGGATAATATTGGTAAAAAAGAAGAAGTGATAAGGCTTTTCTAGTTTTCTTGACAAGATGGAGAAGTTCATGAGGAACATCAGGTCCAACACTTATGTCTGAAAATCAAGGCCTAAAGCTCCAGCTCCTGCCATAGCGAAGAGCTAAAATAGCTCTTCGCTCTTGATAAAAACAAAATGAATTAAATTAATTTTATAAGGTAAATGTTGAATCTTTGAAGCTAAAGAATAAAAAAAAAGCTCTTTACACTGATTCTTTAAGGCCCGATTCACATCGAAGGTGGAGTAGCTGTGCAAGGAACCCACACCCACTAGCTCACCAACGCCCAACGCTGAAGATGGGTATTGGGTGTGTTTGACGAGCATAGGTGAGACGACAGGAGGCAATCGCTTGTGGCTGTTCGGCCGGAATGAAAAGGAGATAAAAGGGAATTAGAGGGAGGCGGCAAAGTTTGAACATCCCTGTAGTAGAAGCTGGCGCCTGATCGTTCTTGTTTCTGATTCGTCGGAAATTAGAGAGGAAAGAGGAATGAGAAACGGAAGTTTAGAGAGATATGAGGGGGGATGGGTTGAGATGGATTAATTTTTTATTTTATTATGAGGTGGTTAAAACGAATATCAGGTTAAAAATAAATCCACGTCAAATAAAATTATCTTCCTAGTCAGTTATCCGATATCGGAAAAAAATTTATGGGTCATAAGTTCGTATATTTTTCAAAATTTATGATATTATACGAAAAATTTGAAGTTAAAACCATAAACTAAAAAATGTTAAAAGTTGAGATGATAAACTATAACTATTATTTAAATTAGTATCAACTCATACACCTAAGGACTCTTTCGTGGGTTTGAATTTTGATCCACTAGTTCTCTATTTATTTATTTATTTTCCCACTAATTTGCTATTTATATTCTGGACCGTCTTACTTTAGGCTTTCTATGCAAAATGAAATAAAATAGTACACTCTCGAGGGTTTCTGAAGAGAGAATTAACAGAATTCTCGACGCGCGAGTTAGCATCACAATATCTCAATAAACGTTTTCATTTCTTGCCATTTCTTCGCATTTGAGTTTAGATTAGCAGTTTCAATAAATGGTTCTGAAGATCGCAGTATGGCAGAAACAGACAGCCGCGATCGACTGAGTGAGTTAATCCTTTCGATTCTTTCCTTTTTGCCGATTACAGATGTTGCTGCCACAACCCTTCTCTCCAAATGGTGGAAAGATCTCTGAACCACCGTCCCTGGCCTGCCTTAATTCCAGTGTCATAAAGATGATGACTTATAAATTTTGCGAATTTGTTAGTGGGGCCCTTACACTTTGATAAGGCTTCACGATTCTGAATTTGAAGCACGTATATCTTTGCTCCAAAAGTAGAAAATCCTCCCGAAGTCCTACACCCCAACTCCATAAGAATGTAATAAGTATATCATGACATACACATTCTTGCTATCTTCTTTTAGGGATGTGCATAATCTAACCGAAATGGAAAAACCGAACCGAACCGATGAGTTTCAGTCAGTTTAAGGTGTGATTCGATTTCGATTAGGTTATAAAATCAAGAACCAAAACCTATTTTGGTCGGTTGACGGTTTGACCAAAGTGGGATTCGGTTCGATTAAAACCGACTAAAATAGGTACGAGATTAATATTATATATATTTCGGTCAGTCGGCGGTTTGGACTACTTGTATTTCGATCGGTTTCGGTTCGGCCGAAGGCATAAGATTGGTTCGGTTTGGTCAAAAATTTAAAATCAATTAGGTTATCGATGCAATCGATTGGGTTCAGCTTTTAATCGAAACAGACCGTTGCACACCTCTATCTTTTTTAGTGTGATATTGATTCTTACATATGTATCTTCTTATCTGAATTGTTAACTTATTATATATATATTTCTTTATCTCATCATAAAGTAGATCATATGGTGTATTGCAGATCATAAAAGATTATATGATTGGATTAATCTTATAAGACATAAACTAATATCATAGCTGAAACAACTTAAGAACGAGTTGTTGGTTTAGGCTGCAGTGTAAACAGAAAGTAGTTCACTTAATCTCTAAACATGTAAAAAAAAAGGACAGAGTGCTACCACAAGCAAATGCTTAATCTCTTCAATGCTCAAATCATATTCATGTCCTTCCACGAGGTGTAGGAGCGTTTCCAGAAAATCATTCTTTTTCTGGTTAGTCGAGGCCTTTCGCTCTCAACCGCTGCTCGATCATGCTCTCCACGACCTCCAGCAAACGCCCGAGGTGATACGTGACCTTCCGCTTGATTCCTTGTGGATCTCAAGGAGCAAAAATGGAGAAGAAATATGCAATATTTGGAACGCCTATACCTCGTGTAATAGTTCACATGCTCCTGAATTTCTTACTGTCGCCGAATCCGGCGCCATATTCCGTGGAAAAAGCGTTGCAAACATGAGGTTGGACATGGTGGTGAAGGTGGCTTCTCCGACGTTAATCGCGCCGCTACACTTGCTGACGTGGTCGGTCAGCTTCCGCAGCCTTTCCTGCCGGAGTGGCTGGCTTGAAGAGCTTGATGAGAGAAGAGTTTTTCTCTCGCTATTCGCCGCAGTTTTTTCCATACATTGGAGCTGGAGGGCAGCATGGCCATCGAGTTCTGGTCGTGCCCGAGCACGCACAGTGCGACCGGATTGAACGACTTCGAAAAAATAAGCCCTTGCTTTTGCAGCATTCCATCGCCATCTCTGGCGATGCGACAACGACGACGAATTGGTTCCCGAGTTGGAGGGACATCAGAGGGCCGTAGGTTTTGGCGAGTTGAGCGAACGACTTGTGGGGGTTTCGGCCGAGTTAGAAGATTTTGCCGATGATCGGCAGACGAGGCGGCCCAGAGGGACTTTCAGCCGCCTCGACTCCGGCCACCTTGAGTAGGC
Source organism: Salvia rosmarinus (assembly GCA_036937905.1). NCBI lineage: Eukaryota > Viridiplantae > Streptophyta > Magnoliopsida > Lamiales > Lamiaceae > Salvia > Salvia rosmarinus. Next base: position 60,121,809 of record CM072822.1, on the reverse strand, counting down.
GATGCATGCTGCCAGAAAGGCCAGGGAAAGAACAACGAAAACTTGAATTTTCGGTTTGTTTTTAATTTGTTTCTAATTTTTTCTTGCTATTTATAGCCGAGTCTAGGTTGTTTAACCGGTGTTAGTGTATTCTTCTTTGATTATTTAAAAATTAAATTTAGTTTTACTTTACATCCTATTCTACTAGAGAAAAATATATTTTATTATTAGAGGAAAAAGGGGATATAGACTACTTGGAATAGAATTGTATCCACCCTTCTAAAAAGAGGAAAATAGTAGCCAATCTTATAGTTAGTCCTAAATACTCTTACTTACTCTTTTTTCACTTCATCTTTTTATAATTTCAAAAATAAGATTTATCCATCCAAATGGTGTAAGTTGTCACAAAATTAGAAAATTGAACCCTGAAATTTTGGATCAAAATTACTGAAGATTTTCGGTGACTCCAATGAGTTTACTATGACAAAAGAGCTTTAACTACGCTTAAAAGCGTAGTATATGTGCGTTTCGAACCGTAGAGAAAAGTGGTGTAGAGAAAGTTAGGCGCACATACACTACGCTTTTTATGCGTAGTAGTCTATATCGACTATAGACTATACTTGTTTTAGCACATACACTACGCGTTTATTGTGTAGTCTATATCGAATATAGACTACACTTAATTTCGTACATACACTACGCTTTTTATGCGTAGTCTATATCGACTATAAACTACACTTAATTTTGCACATACACTACGCGTTTTATGCGTAGTCTATATCGACTATAGTCTACACTTAATTTCGCACATAGACTACGCATAAATACAATTGTAGTTAAAATCGTAGTTAATTCTTAATTGTTACTACGTTTTTGGGGAAAAAGTCTTAATGTCAAATTTACTACGATTTTTGTGTGTAGTGAATTATACTTGCTTTTTTCTATAATTTACTACGGTTTTTATACCAAATTTACTACGGTTTTTATGTCAAATTTTTATACTACGCTTTTTCTATTACAACCGTAGTTAATTTAGCATAACGACTACGGTTGACTTTTCAAACCGTAGTTATTATATCTTTTGTACTACGATTTTTCAATTTCAACCGTAGTTAATTTATTTATTTAAAACTTGTACAATTAATAACGCGTAATCTAATAACAAATGAGATTAAAATATACTTGCTTTCATTACGTTCAAAATCAAAATATTGCCCACAACTGTAAATATAAAATATTAATCCAATCTGTTTTCATTGTGGCCAAAAATTCACTATACAAAATTATTGGCCACATCACATAACAAAATAAAAAGAACATATCCCAACTACAATATCCAATCTGTTTTCATTACGGCTACAAAATCACTATACAAAAATATTGGCCACATCACATAACAAAACAAAAAGAACGTATCCCCTATATCACAGTACAAAATAATCCAAAAGATCAATAACTTACAACTAAAACATCACAATACTATATGTAAAGAAGCATGAGATTGACCCATTCAACACGAACTTTATCAATGTCCTCTAGAGAATAAGTCCGATTTTGAAACTATTAACAATTCAAAAATAGAATATTAGCACTCTTATATGAAAAAAATGATTATATTAAATATTTTTTACCCAATAAGAACATAAAGGAAATGTTTATCTTACATGTGAACATAAAGAATTAGAACCACTCTTTGTAACTTCTTCAATAATATCTTTCATGAAATGTAGTACAAAGAATGCATGTATATTAAATCCAACATAAAAAAGAAAACAAGCGTGATTTGATAAATGAAAATACCTTTACGATTTTCCAAATTGGCTGTTTCTTCCCTCTTTTCTCCAATTTTGCATTAAACATAAAAATTGCCCTTCAAGTAACTAATCGTAGTTAGATACAAGCAAATGCAAACATATATTGGATGTATGTTTGTGCAAACATATATTGGATATATGTTTGAAACATATAGTAACTACAGTTTCAAGTTATAGTAACTACAATTAACTGATCATATATTGGATGTATGTTTGTGCAGATGCATTCCATATAGATACAAGCAAATGCAGTCTGATCCTAGCATAAACAATGGCGATGAGTTGTGCTCAATGGAATATTTCAAACTTCTCCAAACTGGAAGTGGTCATTTGATCAGTAAGTGGTCATCCAAAGAAACTCAGATTTTCTTCATAATCTTTTATTTGATAAAGAAAGTGGTCCTCAGTAAGTTATATTAGAACAATGTAATTAAGGTTCTTCTTGTAGAGCAACAACAACAACAGCAGTGAAAATGAATATAGTCTTTAATCTCAGAAAACACGTTTATGGATTCAGTGTACAACAAATTTATAGCTTTCATGGTGTGGTTGTTTGGATGGCTGAGTTTGTTTCTCAAGCAAAACAGGTACTATGCATTCACTTTTTTACCTCCGCCAAAACTCTTTGCATCCAAACAGTACAAAAAGATGTAAAACTAAAAACGAATATATTGAGAAATGCGACTGCAATATCAAAGCCCAAGGGTTTTAAAAATACGTAAAATATTAGAGCAAGAAAACTGCAAAGCTCATTCATCAAGAAAATAGAGAACCAAATAATAACCAACCCAAAATTATGAAAACGAAAGAAGGAATTAAAGGGAGTCAATCTTACATGTTGACAATATTTTTATTTGCAAGAAGTCCAACCATTATCATATGCAAAAGATGCAAAATCTCGAATCATTCACAAAATTCGATGACTAAGAGGGTCAAGAAGATAAATCGATCCAAATTCTCCATGAGGATCAACTAGCGAATGAAGGTACTCGAAAACTCATCTCGGAGGAATCCAATGTTCCATAATAAATAGAAAACATATAATATTAGACATGTTGAGAAAAAGAACATAATGATGATGAACTAAGATTTAAGACTTACCCTACATTGCAACTCGACGTGAAGTCCGCTTTCTTAAATGGAGAAATCATTGAAGAGGTTTATGTCGACCAGCGGAGGATTCAAAGTCAAGGCGAAGATGGAAAGGTCATAGATTGAGAAAGGCTTTATACGGCCTAAAACAAGCACCTCGCACAAATACAAGTTTGGTGGAAAATTTCAAGAAGAATATAATGGAGGAATTTGAGATAGCGGACTTGGGTCTCATGAGGTACTTTCTTGGTATTCAAGTTAAGCAAAGCCCTGGAAGTGCTATCACTAATTGATTTTGAGATGCACCTCAAACCTATAAGCCAAAACACGTGTTCTTCTATGTAATCTTTAAGCAAAAATTACAGTAAACCAAATACTAAAAGAGTGGCAGAGCTACTCAAATTTCTACCAAATCTTGATAAATAGAAAACATATAATATTAGACATGTTGAGAAAAAGAACATAATGATGATGAACACCCTTGAAACACATGATATGTCAAATGGATTCACAAACCGCAATCAACCAAGCTTGTACTCTCCTTGAACTCTTGGAATAAGTGACTAACAAATAAATAAAATGTATTAAATAAACATATACTTGACATTGCAAAATAAATTTTGAAAGAGTAATTAATTCTTACCACATATAAACCACAATGCAATTTCCTAGAATTGGCTGTAAATCATAAAACCGGATGATGTACGAAAATCTCAAAGGGCTTACCAAAGATTTCATCTTCAAATGGAATTAATATCTGTAATAACTAAGATAGCTACCTACTTGAAAACACGCCTTCATAAAAGGTGCTAATAATAATAATATTTTTTTCAAATGAAATCTTTTGTTTCAAATCAAATAGGAGCTCGAATCATTTCCCATTAGCATGTTATAATGCGTGAATAATGTTTAATTATTAAACTTGATGCTTGATTAATTAAATTAAATGCCACTATGTAATTCAATAATAATAATATATAGCCTTAGGAAGCTAGTGCCAATGCAACCAGATAATATAATTGAACACCTAACACCTTTTGTAAGTTGAAAATTTAGATAGAAGTTCTCTATATGAATTTATGTGCTACAATTTGGTCTACTTAAAATATTAAATCAAATTACATAGCATAATTAAATAAGTACATATTTATATATATATGAATATATCTATGTGTGGGTGTGTGGTCATATGAATGTAAATTAAATATATGTATAAAGGTGCATATATTTTATGTATATATTATTATATTAATTTATGTGTTTGTGGATGGGTGCATATGCGTGTTTGTAAAGTGTGTAGGTAGAGTGTGTGTCTTGTTTTTTTTTTTTGATATCATGAGGAACCCGTAATGCTTATCTTGGGTGTCAAGACCCAGAAACCCCATATTCCTGAAACCAAATAGTCTTGCATAGCTGCATGTGTATAAGTGTAATGGTGTGTTTGTGTGCATAAGACACATGTCTCACTCCACCTAGAGTGGCAAAGGCGGGTCGGTCGGGCCGGCCCGCCCATCGGGCTTGTTGTTTTCTTGGGTGGGTGGTACCAAATGCTATCGGGCTAAAAATGGTAGCCTTCACCAAATTTATCCGCCACCGCCAAACCCGCCCAATATTTAATTTAATAAAATATTATTTTAATTTCAAAAAAATATGATAACAATAAATAAATTAAGTCTACTAACATCAATTTCAAAATAAAGTTGTATTCAAAACACCCTACATTCGCTATCTCGGTGGCCCCTCTACATCAGTTGTATTCAAAACAATCAGTTGCTACGCATTCAGAGTCCATGAATACAGCATGTTCTCTGATTATTAATCAATGGCTGAATTAATCCCCAAAAATCGAACTTCAACACTAAAATTAGGGCAAACCTCCGAAATACGAATAAGTACCTAGTAAAAGTGTTGCCTTTAATCAACTCCTCGATTCTGGTAAAATTGGAATCATACCCAATTACATCATTTTCTTTAATAGATCTGAGCACTATAGACTGCAAAAAAATAAAAATAAAAATCACAAATAGATTCAACTAATTAAAAAAATACAAAATAATCATTGCAAATGAGAGGAAAGTACGGAGAATGCAACATTCAGAATCGGAACCTGAGTGGGTTCGCGTAAATTGGCGCCGGAAATGTTGAGCGTCCAGAACGTGGAGACTGGAGAAGGAGATGGACTGATGGATTGCAGGAGACTGGAGAAGGCAGTAAGTTGAGCGTCTCACTAGGTTAGGAAATTAGGTTTTAACTCTTCTCTTTTGGGCTATTCTATAACAGCCCATTAACTTATGAATATCACTATAAAATTTAAATGGGTGGCGGCTTTTAAGTCTCGTTAACCCCGGCTTTTTAGCCCTAAAGTCTTGGCCACCGATGGGTATATATGGCTTTTTGTACCGATTTTTTCTACTTTATTTTCACGGCCCAACCCAATCTCAATTCAAGATTCATGCCGGCCATCGGGCCGGGCCAATTTTGGCAGCTCTAACTCCACCCCATCTTTATCTACGGCAACTATAACTATTCCCCTCATTCCTAACTCTATACTCTCTCTCTCTTGAATATCCTTAAGGAGGCCCACTTCTATTCACCCCACTATCCCCAACAGTAACCCCTTCATCACTATCTCTCTCTAATTCGTCTGAGGAGAACAATAGCCAAGGACCATTCTCTTAAGCTCTCTTTTCTCTCCCTCGCCGATCCCTCTCGGTCAAGATCAGGAGCCAATGGCCACCCAGCTCATGCACTCCTCTCATCTCTTTCTTGCTTCTCTATACTCCCTCTAACTCTTCATCGAGCTCTTGGTCCTCTCCCCGAACTCCCTCTTGCCTCCTACGACCAAAGCTCCATAGCTCCGCCCTTACACCATGTTCCCTTTAGAAGAATCCGAGCCCCTCGATCGCAAGGGGATTGCGAACCCGAGAAAAGCCGCAAGCCTCATTCCCTTTATCCATCCTATCGAGCTTATTGAAATTCTAATCCAAGGTAAAGGGCTTAACCCATAAGTTTATTTTGGTCAAAATATATACATGCATGAGTATCAATATGCTTGAATGTGTTGGGTTTATGCTTGAAGTCAATTGAATGTGGATTAATGAATAGATTCATTACTTTTGGTAATTGTATATTGGTTTATATGGATCTCACGTAGGGATTGATTGACTTGATTGCTGAATTGAGGTGATAAATTCACCAAGGTTTCGTGCAAATATGTGTGCAGTTGAAGTGTTTGATGAAAGGCTTGCAAGAAATCAATGTACTAAAGTTGAACTATAATCTTGTCTGCAAAACTGGAAGTTATCTCACGAAAACAGTAACTTCACGACATTAATTTACTAAGTTTTAGTTACTTGATGATTACCAAATTTAGTATGTTGAAATTCAGTATGTCTAATACGCCTCTGTAAAATTTCAGGTCAATCCCATGTATTTTACTATTTTAAATATATTTTATAAACTCACTGCACAAATCTGTTAAAATCCCCTGTTCAATGCTCAAGGTCTTTAAGTTGCGTCTAGAGTTTTATATATTGTAAAATGCTAAAATTTTCAGAAACACAACTTAGGGTGTCTATAAGTGCTCTGTAAATTTTCAGATTTTTCTAAATTTTTTACTATTTATTCCTAAATTTACAAACGAACTGCACAAAGCTGTCACTGTAACGATAGCTTGTGGTAAAATATTTTTATCTCCTAATCTAATGTAAATCTTTGAGTGAGGTTTTTCCTAAACTACAGTAGACTCAAATATATTTCCAAATTGATAGATCTCATCCATAGATTATTTCTAATAAGACTTCAGTGAATTTTGAAAGTTAACGTATTCCAGTGAGTCTTTTTGTCAAACTGTCTAAACCTAATTCATATTTTAATAAACTATTCAAGTCCAACTTTTACGAGGGACATTCGAGCCATTTTTAGTCCAAATTTGACTTGGGTTTCTTCATCAAAAATATTCCATACCATGTATAGTTGTGATCAGGAAAGTTTGAATTTGAACCAAGCCCTATAGCTATATCTTTCATTGACCCAAAGTCACCTACTTGAAACTGTCTGTTTCCAACTAGTCAACTCTGAACTCATGTATCTCTTGATGCGTCAGATATCTTCCAATCCTTTCTTCATGAAACATGTGGTTCTTATTTCAAGGTTTTGAAAATAGGGCCTTTCTCCCATTTTGGTGTTTTGAGTCAAAAGTTACGAGTCTCACAAAACCCTTATCGCTAAGCCAATCCTGAAAATTTTGGAAAATATTCTAAGCATATAAGTCCGTTTCGGGTTGCCCATTTTGAGACCTTATATCTTCATAACCACAACTCTTATGGACTTTTCTCCTTCTAAGAACTTGTAGTGCATTTTTTTTTTTAAGAACATGTCTTTGTGAATCCATAGGCATTTTGAGTCGAGAGTTATGAGTCGTCAAAATAGGCCACTTGGGTAGTTTTACTGAAAGTTAAATAACAAAAATTTGGCTAAGTGTTGGAACTCACATATGTGAAAAATGTTTTATATGACTGGCATGTCATCAAATGATGCATTCAAACATATTATGTTACGAGCATGTTAGAGCATTAGTAAGACGCATGAAATATGATAAACCAACACAACATGTTATTTTTAAAGAAGCATGCCTTAACCAAAAAGCAAGTAACTACGTGATTACTTTACTATATCTCTTATCATGACATGCACTAAAATAGAATAGGACTACTAAGACCCGACAAATATTTTAACTCTAGATCCTAAATTTGGAAATAGATAAGTTTGAGCTTAGGGCATGGATTATGAGAAATCATTATGAAATAATCATTCCTAAGGACTAGATTCATCTTATAGGACTGGTTAAGGTTCATCCAAGGACAACCAGTGGATATGTACGAGTAAGATGAGCTATTGGTACCACTTCGGTGACGGGTGAGATCTATTTTCTGCAATGTATTTCGGGTTATTAAGCCCCAAGTTGTTTACTTAAATTTGAGAACTGCATGTTGTTTTTATGCTCATTGCTTGGTGCTGACCTTGGAGCGGTTAAACTGCTACGGCTTCGGTCGGAAGTAGTTAATGATTGTGCCTCGAGCTAAGAACTGAGGTAGTGTACACGGAAGTTCGGGCTGTGTGAACTTGGCCAAGTTCCCTAATCTTAGCGAAGACGGCTATTAGTGGAACGTTGTTTCCCCCTATGGTCCAGTAGGTAGCACAGATGTGATGAGCACATAAGTATATCGCGATAAGAGCTCTGCTCGGAGAAAATTATGTTTTGCATATATAGGGATAAATTATTTTACTTTTAAAACCTCCCTATTATATGTGGTTTAGCATGCACTTTTCTCAACTGTTTATGAACTATTCTTTACTAAAATGGGGTACTCGATCCCACTGAGTACGCTAGTACTCATCTCAAAATCTTTTCAAATATTTTTAGGTCGAGGAGCTGGCATGGCAGAGTGAGACATTGACATCAGTACCTAGACATTGACTTGTCAAGCATGTTATGCTCTTGGAAAAATCTAAACTCCACTATATTCTTGAGATTGGGGTCGTGGGCACTGATTGCGTCAGGTGTCTGCTTTTTGCCTTCGAGCTGCTTAGCCAAAAACGCATAAGTCCCCTTCTCTAGGATGACATTTGCATCACCCTGATTTTGTGTCAAGACTCTAAATATTGTTCTTTTCATTTGAATTAATTTCTTTTCTAACCTGTCTACTGGCTAGGATCTCGTCTTATGAGTGTTGTTTGTAACTGACTTATGTTACAACACTTCTATACATATAAATAACTATATATGTGTGAGTTCTCATTGTTTTTTCTTTTCTTTTCTTCTTTGCTTTTAACCCGTGATATCCTTCAGTCTCGACCTAACTGGTCGGTGGGATATTACAATATCCCTTCCCCGTTCGTCAAAGTTTTTTAAGCATATAAATACATTACTTTCAATGATGAATGCAAAGTGTCGAAACACTTCACATTTCTCTCCTTAACAACTGTGTGTCGTACTTTTGTTTTCTTGGCAGAAAAGACATCCTAATTTGCATAAGCATAAATGTAACTTGAAGTTTATCAAATAATAATAATAATAATAATAACAAATGATTATGTTAAACTAAAAAATAATACCTGTAAGTGAATCAACTTTCTCAATGAAGACCACTTCGCAATCATCCACATTCTCATTCTCCTTCACCTTCTCCTTGAGGTCTTCATCCACCTCAAAATTCAATTGTTTAACGGAACAACTTCTCTTTTCTTTATTATCTTTGAGGTCTTTGAAATTCTGTAATTCTACTTCAAGTTTTCTAACTCTATCATGTAGGTGACATATCATTTCTTGTTGATCCTCAATTTTCTTATTTGTCTCCTTCAAGTTATCTTGTCTAATCTCTTTGGATTGTTTGAAGAAAATAGGAGTAACATAACTACCTACTCCCCGAACATGCCTAGGGTATTCACGCTTTTGTAGTGCACATGTAAGCAAATCTTATCCCAAAGTGTTAGTCTTGAACTCACCTTCTTCCTTTAGCCGTATGCAATCATCATTTAGTTAGCAAGAAAATTTGATATTAGCTAAATGCTTTTATAATGCATGTATTATAAAAAATGCATTTGTTCATCTTACAATCATTTGCATAGTTTGCTTTAATTTCTCGTCTTCTATATCGCCATTCGTATGAACTCGTGCTTTCTTCCACATGACAGCCCTATCTATATCATCGTCGCCACATAATTCATCCTTCTACAATAATAAAAAAATATGTACATAGGATATGAAGCATAAAGGAGAATGTATCAACTGGTGTTCGAAGAAAATAGATAAGAAATGAATTTAGTAAGGAAAAACTACCATTGTTTCAGCCAAACCCGTACAGCCTCTTCGTGAAAGTCTGTGTGGGTATATGTTTTTCTTTACTCTTTGTGTCTGCTCTTCACTCCATTTCTATAATATTAAATGAATTCATAATTAAAATAATGTACATCATTTTATTGAGCTCCAACAGTTATACAATCCTACTGGATGGGGGTGGATCATTTGGTAAAATTTGGGAGCTTAGTTATCAAGCATTTCAAATTGTAGTGTTTAAGTATGATCAGGTTGAGAATAATGGTGGCGTGAGAGTAGATGATCTTCATTTTACCTTAGTGAACTTGCAAAGAATTGGGTTCAAACTGGATTCGTTTATATTAGGATGTCAAGCAAAACAGGTGTTCTACGTTGAAGACCCTCAAGATCCTATGTGGTCTGTAGTACTCTCATGTTCCAATAAAGAGTACCGTGAAATGATTAGTGTTGTAGAGTTGGGAACAATAAAATGATGTATAACTGTTGGAGCTCAATAAAATGATGTACATTATTTTAATGATGAATTCACTTCATATTGTAGAAATGGAGTGAAGAGCAAACACAAAGAGTAAAGAAGAACATATACCCACACAGACTTTCACTAAGAGGCTATGCGGGTTTGGTTGAAACGATGGTAGTTTTTCCTTACTAAATTCATTTCTTATTTATTTTCTTCGAACACCAGTTGATACATTCTCCTTTATGCTTCATATCCTATGTGCATTATTTTTTATTATTATAGAAGGACGAATTATGTGGCGATGATGATATAGATAGGCTGTCATGTGGAAGAAAGCACGAGTTCCTACGAATGGCGATATAGAAGACGAGAAATTAGAGCAAACTATGCAAAGGATTGTAAGATGAACAAATGCATTTTTTTTATAATACATGCATTATAAAAGCATTTAGCTAATATGAAATTTTCTTGCTAACTAAATGATGATTACATACGGCTAAAGGAAGAAGGTGAGTTCAAGACTAACACTTTGGGAGAAGATTTGCTTACATGTGCACTACAAAAGCGTGAACGCCCTGACATGTTCGGGGAGTTGGTAGTTATGTTACTCCTTCTATTTTCTTCAAACAATCCAATGAGATTAGACAAGGTAACTTGAAGGAGGCAAATAAGAAAATTAAGGATCAACAAGAAATGATATGTCACCTACATGATAGAGTTAGAAAACTTGAAGTGGAATTACACAATTTTAAAGACCTCAAAGATAATGAAGAAAAGTGAAGTTGTTCTGTTAAACAATTGAATTTTGAGGTGGATGAAGACCTCAAGGAGAAGGTGAAGGAGAATGAGAAGGAGGATGATTGCGAAGTGGTCTTCATTGAGAAAGTTGACACCTTACAGGTATTATTTTTTAGTTTAACATTATCATTTGTTGTTATTATTATTATTTGATAAACTTCAAGTTACATTTATGCTTATGCAAATTAGGATGTCTTTTCTGCCAAGAAAACAAAAGTACGACACAGAGTTGTTAAGGAGATAAATGTGAAGTGTTTTGACACTTTGCATTCGTCATTGAAAGTAATGTATTTACATGCTGAAAAAACTTTGACGAACGGGGAAGGGATATTAATTCCATTTGAAGATGAAATCTTTGGTAAGCCCTTTGAGATTTTCATACATCTTGAAGACATCATCCAGTTTTGTGATTTACAGCCAATTCCAGGAAATTGCATTGTGGTTTATATGTGGTAAGAATTTACTCTTTCAAAATTTATTTTGCAATGTCAAGTATATGTTTATTTAATACATTTTATTTATTTGTTAGTCACTTATTCCAAGAGTACAACTGCACTTGGTCGACTGCTGTTTGTGAATCCATTTGACATATCATATGTTCCCAATGGCGATCAAGATGCACAAACACGTGCTTTGGCTGATAGGTTTGATGGTGTATCTCAAAATCAATTAGTTATAGCACCGTGCAATGTAGGGTAAGTCTTAAATCTTAGTTCATCATCATTATGTTCTTTTTTCTCAACATGTCTAATATTATATGTTTTCTATTGATTATGGAATATTGGATTCTTACAGTAGTTGATCCTCATGGAGAAAAGATTTATCTTCTTGACCCTTTTAGTCATCGAATTCGTGATGATAACTGAAAAATATTGTCAACACGTAAGATTGACTCCCTTTAATTCATTCTTTTGTTTTCATGATTTTGGGTTGGTTATTATTTGGTTCTCTGTTTTCTTGATGGATGAGCTTTGCAGTTTTCTTGTTCTGATAGTTTAAGTATTTTTAAAAACCTTGGGCTTTGATATTGCAGTCGCATTTCTCAATATATTCGTTTTTAGTTTTACATCTTTTTGTACTGTTTGGATGCAAAGAGTTTTGGTGGTGGTCAAAAAGTGAATGCAGAGTACCAGTTTGCTTGAGAAACAAACTCAACCATCAAAACAACCACACCATGAAAGCTATAAATTTGTTGTACACTGAATCAATAAACGTGTTTTATGAGATTAAAGACTATATTCATTTTCTCTGCTGTTGCTCTACAAGAAGCACGTTAATTACATTGTTCTAATATGACTTAGTGATCAAATGACCACTTTCTTTATCAAATAAAAGATTATGAAGAAAATCTGAGTTTCTTTGGATGACCACTTCCAGTTTGGAGAAGTATGTACTATTCCATTGAGCACAACTCATCGCCATTGTTTATGCTAGGATCTGACTGCATTTGCTTGTATCTATATGGAATGCATCTGCACAAACATACATCCAATATATGATCAGTTAACTGTAGTTACTATAACTTGAAACTGTAGTTATTATATGTTTGCATTTGCTTGTATCTAACTACGATTAATTGCTTGAAGGGCAATTTTTATGTTTAACGCAAAATTGGAGAAAAGATGGAAGAAACAACCAACTTGGAAAATCGTAAAGGTATTTTCATTTATCAAATCACGTTTGTTTTCTTTTTTATGTTGGATTTAATATACATGCATTCTTGCTAATATTTGATATTTTAAAAAAGTGTCCAAGACAACCCGATTCCAAGCAATGCGGGTTCTTTGTACTACGTTTCATGAAAGATATTATTGAAGAAGTTATGAAGAGTGGTTCTATTTCTTTACGTTCACATGTAAGATAAATATTTTATCTATATTCTTATTGGGTAAAAAATCATTAATATAATCATTTTTTCATATAAGAGTGCTAATATTATATTTTTGAATTGTTAATAGTTTCAAAATCGGACTTACTCTCAAGAGGACATTGATGAAGTTCGTGTTGAATGAGTCAATCTCATGCTTCTTCACATATAGTATTGTGATGTTTTAGCTGTAAGCTATTGATCTTTTGGATTATTTTGTACTGTGATATGGGGGATACATTCTTATTGTTTTGTTATGTGATGTGGTCAATATTTTTGTATAGTGATTTTGTAGTCATAATGAAAACAGATTGGATGTTGTAGCTGGGATATGTGTAATACCCGCATTCCTATAGTAGAGATTAACTTCCTGATTAAGAGTTATAAGAAGGGCATTGCATCCTTAAGAAAGAATCGTTTAAGCTATAAGCTTTTATGTTAAGCTTCGAGTCGACAAGAAAGAATTTGAGATAGATTCGAGATAGAACCTAAGATAAGATTCTTAGGTCTTATCAAGAATAAGAAGACTTAGATTTCAAGTATGTGTTTATAGAAGTTTTGAACACAAAGTCTTGATTTCAACGTTTTTGCTCTTTGTTACATATGTTTACCGTATAAACCCGAATCGTCGGCAGAATACCCAAAATGGTTTTTGAGGCCAAAAATATTTTTATAATCAAAGTTTGATGTTTATAATATGTTATTTGAGTTTTTAAAGAGAATTTCAAGCAGAGAACATTTTATCAGAAATTGAGTTTTGAAATCGGAACGGTATGGATTAATATCATGTATTTATAACATCAGTATTATTTCTAGAAAAGTGTGCATTCTATAATTTCTAGAACATGATTATTCATCATGTTTTAAAGAAAATGAAAAATGGAGAAAGTTAAAGAATTATCTAGAAATGGTGAATAATCACTATATTTAAGAAAATCAAAAATAAAATAGAAATTAGTTATTAAATATACATAAATTTGTGGAGACCACTATTCATCTTCATTTTCTTTCAAAATTTCGTGCCTCACACACACTACACACACTAAAATTTTTAAAATTTCAAGCTCCAAATTTTCAAGATCCAACCGTTGAATTTTCGATCCGTCTTCGAATTAATGTATAATTCTATGTTTAGAACACATCTATGGTTTGAAAATTTGAAAAACATGAACCTTTGAGCATTATGTATTTTCGGCTATTTTGAGAAATTATGGAGGAATATGTTGTTGTTTAATTATCTCTTGATATTATGATAGATTAATCGAATTTTGAGCGTATTCTTTGAATTTTAGTTGAAAATTTTGAGGGCTTACGATATTCATTCATATATGTATTGATGAGTTGATATAAACATGTTTTGAGCCGACGTTGAAATTCGATTCCTATAAATTGAAAATTTTAGTTTGATTTACGTCGTATTCGAAAATTGAAAAATTTAGTTTGATATCAAGTTTGGGTTTTCAAAGTTAAAGCTTTGATCTTTAGGTTTTGTGATGGATTAGTGATCTTTGGTGATAGTTGAGCATATATAGAGGTTCGTTTAAAATGGACGACATCTCGTGCGATTTTTGACGTCGGACATAAGCTATGTCTTAAGGGGTTGTTAGGTTTTTGGCTAAGATTAGATGGTTTAAGATTGTTGTTGAGTTTTCTATGCTCGTTTAGACATATGGGGCTTCGTGATGTCTTGTTATATGTAAGATGTTAGAGGATGCAATGATCCAAGTATTTATAGACCATAGTGTTTTGATATTAAGAAGATATAGTCGTGTCGACGACTAAGATAAAAGTTATGTTCTTGTTTGGTTCTTGATAGACTTATATGCCGCTTTATGTGGATTGATGGATCAAATAAGAAGAAGAAATAAGTGAAAGACATAAAGTACAGTCCTCAAGTAACTGTCGCCGGGTGGGTATATAAATATTTTATAAAATGATATGTTATGCTTTATATATTTTCAAAATGATATGAAATGCATTTATGTGCAAAGTTTCAAAGTTGACTGACTTGCCTGTTTTGAGCATGAGCATGAGCATGTGCACGATGCATTTATCTATCCACGGAAAAGAAAGAAAGTATGAATGAAAGAATATACCGACGTCGGATATGATATGGACCTTCGGGTCAAGGTGTGTTTGAGAAGGAGGCCTACTTCTCAACACAAAGAAAGAATATGTGGATATGGGAAGAGAAAGTTATCGGCCGACATTAACATGCATATGCATATTTTTATGATGCTATGAAATGAAAGCAAGTGAGTGTTTACTATGATGATGCATGCACATGTTATTTCACTAAAAACCTTGTGTATTGCAATGTTATGGCAAGTCAATCTTATAGCTCTAAAGGCAATGTTTTATGTTTTTAGCGTATATCCACTTAGTGCATTTTTCTAAACATGCAGGTTGAGCTCGAGAGGATGCTGGAATCGAATGCTGTGTAAAGTACCTTCTCTAAATGTTGATGAAAATGCTCAATTGTTGATGTTGTTAATTTGATGTTAACATGTTTTGTTGCCCCGAGTTTTATGTCATCATACATAATTATCAGCCACACTTCTCGTTGCCGAACTTTAGCTTTCATTTGCTTTGGAGTGTTGCTATGTTGAGTTGATTATAATCTTGATGATAGTCTTTATTTTGTTGGTATGATCTCGACATTGTTGTTCTAATGTCGACTTGATTTTGAGAACATAGATTTTGAAATGCCTAAGTGAACAAGGGTTTACTTAAAGGTCCAGAAATGTTGTTGTTGAATCCAACATGATGTTATTAAATCATTGTCGAATCATGCTTTGAAACGGTGAAAAATCCTTATTGTTGTCGAAATATTTCTTGAATACATACATTCTTCGATTGGTTATTCCATTGGAATTACGGTCCTCCACCGAAATTCTTCTTCGTTCAATTCTTCATTGTGGTTTGAGGACCTAGAGTCATCATTTGTCAAACTCCATTACACTTTTTGAACCATAAATGTTTGATTTATTCTTGATGAAAGTTGGTATCATATCTTTCTCTTGATAAATATTTGGTCGCAGTTGTTGTTATTGATTACCATATTTCTTTCTTAATCAAAGTCACGGCCTAACTACTTGACTAAGTATTGGTTAAGTAGTAGGGCTGTGACAATATGTTCTTTTTATTTTGTCATGTGATGTTGCCAATATTTTTGTATAGTGATTTTATGACCGCAATGAAAACAGATTGGATTAATATTTTGTATTTACAGCTGTGGGCAATATTTTGATATTGAACGTAATGAAAGCAAGTATATTTTAATCTCATTTGTTATTAGATTGCATGTTATTAATTGTATAGGTTTTAAATAAAGAAATTAACTACGGTTGAAATTGAAAAACCGTAATACAAAAGATATAATAACTACGGTTTGAAAAGTCAACCGTAGTCGTTATGCTAAATTAACTACGGTTGTAATAGAAAAAGCGTAGTATAAAAATTTGGCATAAAAACCGTAGTAAATTTGGCATAAAAATCATAGTAAATTATAGAAAAAAACAAGTATAATTTACTACAGCCAAAACCGTAGTAAATGTGGCATTAAGACTACACTTTTTCCCAAAACGTAGTAACAACTAAGAATTAACTACGGTTTTAATTATTTTAACTACAGTTGTATTTATGCGTAGTGTATGTGCGAAATTAAGTGTAGACTATAGTCAATATAGACTACGCATAAAACGCGTAGTGTATGTGCGAACTTAAGTGTAGTCTATAGTCGATATAGACTACGCATAAAAACGTAGTCTATATGCGGAATTAAGTGTAGTCTATATTCGATATAGACTACACAATAAACGCGTAGTGTATGTGCGAAAACAAGTGTAGTTTATAGTCGATATAGATTACGCATAAAAAGTGTAGTGTATGTGCATCTAGCTTTCTCTACACCACTTTTCTCTACGGTTCAAAACGCACATACACGTTGTTTATGCGTAGTTAAAGCTCTTTTTTGTAGTAGTGACATTTTTATCGTGAAAATATGAAATGATCAATTCGTCGAAAGTTTATGAATTCACTAAAAAAGTTATTGAATCTAAAATATGAAAATTTCGCTCCAATGCGATTGGAACCTGGATGAAAATTTGAATTTTTGGATTCAGTAACTTTTTCAACGGATGTATTAACTTTCATGAAGAATTCATTTTGTTCATAGCAAATTTTCATGATTCTTAGTTCCCACGTTAAAAATATTCTTATTTAAATCTTACTATATATATAGGCCGATCTACGACTAATTTATTTTTTATTCTATTTTTTTTAACAAGAATAGTTTTTGGTTAGAGGTTTACACGATAGTTTTTTTTTGATCAGGTATTTAACATAATAGTTTTTTAATCTTTAAAGTAGCCAAATTTATTGTTGATTTTAGTCATTTAGGTTGGGAATAAATTTAATGCATATGAGGACCAACGACTAACGCTACGCTCCACTGCATATTTTCTTTCCTAGACTATAAATTAGAAATTTTTAGTTGGTCAAACAAAAAGATTATGTTGTAAATTTTCTCTTTTGCAAGGTAATTTGAAAAATTTAGTTGGTCAAAATAATCATTTTGTTGCAGATTTTCTTTTTCAACGCAATAGTTTAAAATGGGAGCCAAACTTATCTACCCATATTTGTGAAATTATATGCCACTCATATCTATTTTCAAAATTTAGTACATCTTATATCCAATTTATTAAATTAATGTATTCTTCTGTAAAAAGGTAAAGCTTGATGTGAGAGATTGAGAAGCTTGAATTGGACTTCATTTTTGCCCCATTTCTATTCTAGTGGCGGCTTAGACCATCTCCAACAATTTTCTAAATAATACAACAGTTTTATCTTTATTTTACAGTAGAAACAGTATTTTATTCCCAACCATCTACTCTATTTTACAACAGAAAAAGAATATTTCAAAATATTCTTCTTTATTTATTCAATCTTAGAGCATCTGTAATAATTTACATAAAAATATAGTAACTTTATCTCTATTTTATAGTAGAAATAATATTTTATTTTCAACAATCTACTCTATTTTATATAATTTTTCATTTTAATTAGTGTAACTTTAGTGTAATTTAAATTTTATGTATGTTTCAAACTTCTCCAATAAATACTTTTCGCTCTATAAATAAAATAAATATGCATCACATATCCATAAAATAATATAAATAAATATTCATGTCAAAATATCAACAATAAAAAAAGAAAGAAGGTTATATAGCGCACTGAAGGTCAGAATGAAGCAATTTTATAGCAACTTTAAAGCTCAGCATTGGAAACACATACTACTGCATTTCAGCGCCAGTGCAATTTTGCTGCTATCGTTGGAGATGCCCTTAGAGTAGGAACTTGGAAATTTTCTTTTCATTATTTTACTTTGGCAATCAACTCTTGTGGCAGCTACCAGTAGGATTAACTTTGGTCATTATTCTTTTAGGGATTTGTTACCTTTTAGTCAATCTCAATTATTGAAGATTTAGGGCAAGTCACGATCCGTAGAAATATTTATCCCGGTGAAAATTGCTGTTTTATTTTAATTCATTAAATTGGATTGAAAAGAAAAGATGGAGTTTCAAAATAATCATAACTCCAGACTATAAAGACAAATGAAATCAAACGCCATCTGTTTTTATTTTTGAAAGGAAATATAAATTACTCACTTAAGAATCCGAGCATACAAGTATACGTATATTGATCTAACAATATAATGATTAATATTTGAGATTAAAGATCTCACGTTCACGTTCGAATCCATAATCATATGCCTAAAGCAAAATGGGCTAATCCAACTTGTGTCTTGCTATCTATTTCTGGCATACTTAATATTGACAACTAATATTAAAATAAAAATAAAAAAACAAATATCAGACAAGACATCTTGACAAGGAACAAAAACAATTATACTTACAATTCACATATGTTGTGAATGGAATTTGCAACTACGAACTAGCAAACCCAAACAATTCATAGTACTACAACTTAATTAATTCTCTATCTATTTTTCAACTTTAATTGTCCTACCTAGGAGTCTAATCGAACTGAGTCGAGTCGAACACCATCATGCTCAAGCTTGGTTTGTTTAGTATCGAGCCGAGTCTCGAGTTTTATTTATCGAATATTTTGAGCTCACGAGCTTATTCGAGCTTTAATCGAACCGAAATAAACTTTCTAAATTTAGATATATGTTTAGAATATTGATTATTTTATTTTAAAAATAAATTATTTTATCCATAATAATACAATATATTTATTGATTTCTTATGACAAATAAAAATATTTAGAAATTTAATACAATAATTACTAATTATAGAAAGAAAATAATTATTTCTAATTAATAATTTTATATTTTCAAAGTAAAATCAGTTAACGAACTTGTTCACGAGCCGAATACTATCATGCTCAATCTTGGTTTGTTTAGCTAACGAGCTTCACTAAACAAACTTGAACGAACTTTTATCGAGTCGAGCTCCGAATAGCTTACGAATACCTTGGCTCATTTCCAGTCCTAGTCCTAACCTACATCACCAGGTCAGCTCCTAAACATACAACAAATAGAGCTCTTGTATAATTAATATAAAAATTAATTTCTAGATTAACGATTGACTAGCTTTTCAAGTTATGCCTGAAACAAGAGGGAAAAAGATACAAATTCCTTACCTTCCAAATTATACCTTTGTTGTATCATTTTCAACAAACCTAGACAAGAACTAATAATTGATATGGAATAAAATAAACTAGTGTGCAACCCGTCGAGTTTCGACGGAGAATCACTTTAGTTCGATATTTATACAATTCATAGGAAATAGTAAGTACATATAGGTCAAAGATAGAGCTGGCAAAATTGGTCCGGTCCGGTGGGCTAGTCCAGGTACTCGAAATTAGGGTCGGGTTGAGCTCGTAAAAATAGTGACAAAAAAATCGAGCCTAAAAAGCCCGCCCACATAGCCCGACGAGCCTATCAGGCTTTGGGGCTAAAAAGCTTGCTCGGATTTTGTTAATGTAATACCTATTATGAGGTATATTAAGTGTCTCACTATCTTTTAAATATCACATTATAGCACTTAATATGACGTATACAAGTGTCTTATTATCTTTTATGTTTTATTACAGTATCTATTAGACAGTTATATGAATTTATTAAAGTATCATATTATAATATTTTATAGGACACATAAAAATGTCACATTATCTTATGGACGGGCTTAGCCCGGTGGCCCGCATGGGGTTGGGTAGGGCTCTAAATTTTTGGCATGGTAACATTGTGCGGGTGGGCCCACCCACTCGGTCCGACCCACTCATTTTGCCACCTCTAGTCAAAGAGAACTTTTGGGGGGGATTTTTCTACTTCATTTATGTACAAGAAATCAATAAACATATGTCTATAAAGATAATAATAAAATTCCTCCAAGCATAGAAATTGAATATTAATTTATATAAAAGAGTTTTCTAAATTATGAAAAGTTAATTTTGTAATTATCTCAAAATCTGACAAAAAAATAAACATACTATTTTAGTTTTTTTATGCATCTGACCATCCTGGTCACATGAATATTTATGGAACTCTTGAGACCTATTTTGCTTGTGACGCGTGAGATTGTAACTACAATTAATCATGGATGAACCAAAATTTCAATAAGTATGGTCTTACATTTGAAATAGACTACTACATCTCTTGTTTATGATAATACAAAGCGTATTTGCATCTAAATATGATATATAAGTGGTATTGCATGAAATTTCGACTGAGAAATTACTTTAGGTGTTAATTTATAAGTTATAATTTTAAAAATAATTTAATACTTGGCTAAGCTGCTAGTGTTACTCACCTTGAATTGTTCAATTCAACAAACACGATGATGGAGCGATTCAGCCACCTGAAGTCGTTGATTGTTGAGCACGATAATAAGCCAAAATGATGAGGTTATGATTCAATCAACTCGACCTATAAATAAATATGTATGTTTGTATGCGTCTCAAACCTAATTAAAAAGTGGTTTTACTATTCATTCTCCTCATAAACATGTATAGTGATACTCGTAATTATCGGAACCCATTTAAATTGATAACCTAAATATAACAAAATATAAATTAATAATAAATAGTATAAATAAAAAATATTCAAAAATGAAGAAAATTTCACATAGGCATGTCGATTATTATTCTGACCAATTTAAAATTATATACATGTACATATTTCAAATCCAATTAAAATGATTTTAACTATTCGTTCTTGTATCAAACCCATATAGTTATACGTACGGATTACCACAACACATTTAAATCTATAAATATAAATTGTTGCAATCATTGATTAATAGTATGAAAAAATATGAATATTACAAAATGAAAAAAAAATAGTATAAAAAACTAAAATAGAGAAAATTCTATGTATGCATGTCAATTAATGTTCGGACCCATTTAGAATTGATATACTTGTACCGGTCTCAAATTCGTTTAAATTTATAAAATAGCTAATAATCAAATATGTATCACTACAATAATTGACCATTTGTCTCAATAAAAATAGAATATTACAATCTTATTATAAATAATAAAATACTATAAATAATAAAATATTACAAATTAATCAAAAGTATAAATTTAAAATTATACTATCTTCGAGATCAATTTAGAATTTATATACATGTACATGTCCAAAATAGTGATGACAATGAATCTTAGACACAGTTCAAATCTGCTTTTCAGATTACGGGTAGTCAAAATTTTGGACTTGACGGATCAGGACCATGCTATTAAAGTTTCGATCCAAATCTGGAATCGAATTTTTGAGATCCGAACACGGCCCAGGTCCGATCTATGGATGAGTTTATTTTATTACACTTATTTTATTTTTAATTATAGTTTAATTCCTAAACCTATCATAACACTAATCATAAACTCATATTTCATTCTAACAAAAAAAATATGTGTGTATAATCGAAAGACCTTAAATCTATATTTCTTTATTTCTTACATCTATGTTGTGTCACTTGAATATTATAATGATTTATATGCGATGTTATGATTCATTTTAGATGATTACAATTAATGGTGTAATGACTTACTTTGGAATGATTGTAGACATTTTAGATTATTGCAATGGTGTTGTTTAGTTTATTTTAGGATTAATTTTGGAAGAAACGAATATGACTTTGAATTTATCTTCATGATCTTATGGATTAGGGTCCGAGTCTCTTTGGTATACATGATGAATCTTGATCAAATTGGAACTAAAGATAAAATTGGAATTGTATCTTGACCTAATGATGATGATAAATAATAATAATGATGATAATAATTAATTATATTTCCAAAAACATGTAGACACAAATGGGTGAAAAAACTGAAATTAAGAGATTAAATAATGATTAAGATAAATAGAAATGGAGATAGTAGAAAGTGTCACGTAGGATTTTGGATGAATGTAGTGGTTTCAATCCGTATCGGAATTATATATTTATAGATAGTACACTTTTGGTCCTAGGCCAAGTGCCCATTCACCCAAAATATGACAAAGTCCACGTTAAGGGCCAACGAAACACATCTAACATAACTAAGATATCAAAAGATATATTCCACACATGTTAGTTGTACAGAGCAGATATTGAGAGCCAGAGCCTAGAGGTGTTATTACCACACCTCATAACATTGTATGCAGAACCACTCCTTACATTTTATAGGCCCTAGATAAAATAAGGAATATAGACCTCCATTTTTTAAAATTCATATAAAACCATCCATCATTATCTTTTATGCGTACTAGGTAAAACTTATATTTCTTTACAATAGCTTGCAAACGACACATGACGATTGAACCATAATTGAAAAATCGGGTGTGACTGGTTTGAACCTATAGAGGCGATAAGGAGGTTTGAACTCGTGATCTTGAAAACTTTGTGAAAACTGATTCCAGAAGAAAGTGAAAAGAATATTTGAAGAGAATTTTATTTCATAATCCTTCAAGTCATTGATCAAAATCACAAAAAGCAATAAAGGAATACAAGGTACATTTATAATCGAAAGCATGAGCTAAGAGACGGGTATAACCGTAAGCTCAACAAAATCTAATCAAACAGACACGCAACAAAGAACAGACTCCACGTGGCACATAGGAGCCAAGACCCCACGTTATTGATGTGCATGCCAACGCATGACACCAACGAAGTCCCTTCATCTCGAACCTCGCAGTCCTTCTTCACAATCCAACGAAGTCCTTCTTCGATTCGAACTCAGACCTCAGCTCGTCACCTCGATCTTCACTCGAACTCAGACCTCACTCGTCACACCGCATCTTCACTCAAGACCAGACCTCAGCTCACACCAAGATCTTCGATTCGGCACCTCGCCGAGGTCCTCCTTCACCGCTAGTACCAGCAGAATCTTGCCGCTCTCACCTCGGCAAGTCGGGCATGGTGAATATCCACCAGCCCAAGCTTGAATAAAAGGAAACGAAACCGAGGACCAGAAGACTCTTGGTGAACATATCACCACCGCAAAACAAAGGACACATGAATGGGAAGAACAAAACCAGACTTGTAGTTGTCACGAACAAGGTGACAATGATGTCCAAGTGTTTGGTGCGCTCATGGAAGACTTGGTTCTTCGTGATATGAATAGCACTGGTTATCACAATATAAAGGAATAGGCGGTGGAATCGAGATGGAGAAACCAAGACAAAGATATGAAAGCCAACGTAATTCACTTAACAATGGTACTCAAAGCCCGATACTCCGCTCGGGCAGACGAGAGATGACACCGTGGTTTGCTTCTTGCAACGCCACGAGATTAAACAATCACCAAGAACAAGCAAGAACGGTTAAAGACTTCCGAGAGTCGTGGCAAGAAGCCCAATCGGCCGAATAACCCTCGAGGCAAAGGGAGCTTGAAGACGGAAAGAATAAACCAAGGAAGGACAACCCTTTAGGTACTTGAGAACATGTATAGCTGCATCCCGCTGATGTTGACAAGGGATAGCAACGTCTCGGCTCAACCGCCGAGCCACAAACCGATGTCCGCCGAGTAAGATTCAAGTAAAGGAGCTTTCCACAAGCGCCGATATGGTTCGGGATCATCCAAAGGAGAAGAGGAAGAGCTAGATAAAGAGAGCCCGCAGGAATGGAGTGGAAGAGTTCGACATCCAATTAGACCACCGAGGAAACCAAATCAAGAGTATATTTCCTTTGATTCAAAGATGTGCTGACAAACCACGAGCAACCTCCATCCCCAAAAAATATTTAGCCAACCCGGATCTTTGATAGAGAAAACAAGATGTGTAGTTCTTCACATCATCCATAAGACTCGCACAAGCTCCCTGTAATCGTAATATCATCTACGTAAACAAGTAGACAAGTAAGAGTGATCCCAAGACCTTAGTAAACAAACAAAGGATCATGCGGAGATTGAGTGAACCCAAATCAAGCAACTGAACAAAACTCGCATTCCATTCACGAGAAGCCTGTTTTAACCCATAGAGACTCTGGACGCCACACACTTGTCCTTTCCTTGCTTTGTTATAACTCGAGGAGGAGTCATGTAGATTTCCTCATGCGTAAAACCATGCAAAATGCATTATTCACATCAACTTGATATACAAAGCCAACTGTGAATCGTAGCTATAGCAATAATGAATCTAACCGTAACAAGCTCGCTACGGAGAGAAGACCTCAAGATAGTCAATGCCAAATTTTGATTGTACCCTTTGGCCACAACCCTTGCTTTGTATCTGTCAATCGAACCATCAGCATTAAGCTTGACTTTGTAAACCCACTTGCACCCAATTGGTCGCTTATTCAAGGAAGATCCATAACAATCCAAGTGTTATTCGATTCTAAAGCCTCAATTTCTTTACCCATTGCATCAACCCATTCCTTTTTCTGGCTAGCAATCTTGTAAGAAGAGGGCTCTTGAATATTGTTAACTTTAATCAAGAAAGCTGAGTAATGTGAGGTAAGGCATGGTGACGGCGTAAAGGAAAAGTGGGGGGTGTCAACCCAAATGCAGTAGGTTGTGTAATAGTGTCTGAAAAATTAATTTCATGAACATAATCATCTAACCACTTTGGAGGTTTGGTCTGTCTTTTTTGCTCTCTGCAAGGTGTCGGCATAGGAGTGTCAATATCTCAAGGAGATATAGGACTTGAGTCTGATATTCCCAAGACACCATCATCAATGTTATCAACATTATCATCATGCGTAGCATCAAGATGCTGCGTCAGAGGAAAGTCTTCTGCAAGAGGACATCTGGGCAAAATTTCCACTGATGCAGATGCTGATTGAAAAGGATATGTATGTGGGATAAACTTCACATCACGACCAACAAATACCTACGAATTATCCATATCAAACAATAAGAAGCCTTTGTGAAACGCAGCATACCCCAAAAATGCATTTCAAGCATCTACTATCAAATTTGTCTCTATTAGCGAGGTGTTGACAAGATATGCCAAGCAACCAAATGGATGTACTGTGTCCAATTTCGGTTCTTCCCATACAACAAAGAAAAGGGCACTTCCACTCTAGAACTCGACTTGGCAATCGGTTCAATGTACCAAGTTGCCATTAACAAAGCATAACACCGTAATTTTTCGAGAAGTCCATCACAAACATAATAGCTCGAGCTATTTGCAAAAGACTCCTATGTCTTCGCTCAACAATTCCATTTTGTTGTGGTGAGTATACGCAAGATTTTGATGTATAATCCCACAACTAGATAGTAGATCTTCCACCTTCGATTTACAAACCCGGATCCATTGTCGTCCGCACATATTTGACATTCTTCTCAAAGTGAGTCTTAGTCATATTGATAAATTGACGTGATGTGAGCATACTTGATCTTTAGCATTTATCAAATATGTCCGTGTCACTCTACCGTAGTCTTCACCAAAGTGACCATGAACTGGCATTATCAATATTTTCAACATTGTACGGCCCCAAACATCAATGTGTACAAGCTCAAATAAAGATGATGTTCGCTCTATTTAACACGTGAAATGGCAATCGAGTTTGTTTGGATCGAATGCATACCTCACACTCCTTTATGATTTTCGCGTCTGCACCGTAATGATCTCTAATAGCCGGATGTGCTCCATAGATTGCATAGAAGGATGTCCAAGACGCTGTGCCACTCTCTCGCCTTTGATTCGATTGCACCGATACATTGTTACAAACATTCCCTTCTTCATAACATATAAATTTCCCATTCCTTCTCCTATTCCCATCACGCGATCTCGAATCCATCCTTCAATCACACAATGCGTGCAAGGAATGTACATCGAAATGAAGTTTTCCTTTATTAGTTGAGCGATGATATTAAGTTATGTGTAAATGTTGGAGCTAGTAGAACATTCTTCGAGTAATCTCGCTGATTTCCACTTCCCTTTATGCAATACCTTCTTCACATCGCCGTCGGGAAGATGAATGTCTTCATGGCTCATCAAGCTTCATCCATACCTTCATCATTTCGTGATTGCAAGATATGTGTGTGCTAGCTCTCGAATCTACAATCCAATGATTCATCTCTTCTCCATCGAGAACTCCGAAAGCATAGTGACCATCAAACTCTATGCAGCAATCTAATTTATCTTGTATCATGTTGGCTTTGTAATTCTGTTTTACAGATTCATCTTGCTTTTCACTCATCATCTTTCCCATATACTTTGCCAACTCCTCCTGTACCATTTTTCCAATATTTGAAGTAGAGTCATGCATCTCTCCACTATTTATATTCTTCTCCTTGTGGTCAGATGAAAACCCTCAAGAAAATTAGCACGCAACTTTGCTTTGCTTTTCAGCTTAAACCATTCGGGAATCCATGTAGTTTGAAGCACTCTCTTTCTTCATGACCTGCTTTACCACAATGATTACAGTACATATTCATTCTCTCTTCTCTGCTCCTTCTCCCTTTGAATTGATACATTCTTCCCCCTCCTTTATCACTTTGATATGTCACATTCATTGCCATAGAATTATTCATCCCGGTGTGACTATCATTAGAAATCTTTTGATCTTCAATTTGCAAAATCATCAATAAGCCTTGTCGACATTAGGGAGAGGATCCAAATAGTATCTGATTTCTGGTATTCTCATACCCATCATTCAACCCATTAAGAAACTGCATTAACCTTTGGCCTTCTTCCCTTTCTATCATTCTGAATCTCGCATTGCATCTGCACATGACTGGAGGCAATATCATGTCTAGCTCACTCCACATACTAGTTAGTTTATTAAAATAAACTAACACACTTTGATTTCCTGGCTAAAAGCACTTATTTCTCACCGAATCCGCTATCTTTCGCCCATTACTCTTCCCAAATCGTGAGTTAATGCATCCCATGTGTCCTTAGTATTATCAATATGAATAAAAGCATCACGATTTCCTTAGATATAGAGTTTATAATCCATGATGATATCATGTAGTCACTCTAATCCATGATTTGTAGTGTGGAGAATTTCGCATCGCTTAGGTAAACTTCCATCCGAAATTCTAGTTTACTCTTCGCTCCTAATGCACGCTTCATATTTCTACCCAATTCGTAGTTATTTCCATTTAGTTGAAAGGAAACTAACTGCATACCAGGATGATCTCCATTATGCAGTTGTAGTATTTCCCCAATTTGATTACTGTTCGTTCCACTTCCACTTGATTCTTCTCCTCCGTTTCTGTGACTGTGAGTGTAATCTCCTTCTTCTTCCTCTTCTTCTTTTTCTCTTCCTCCATTTCCAGCTTCTTCTTCAGCCAAAGTATTCCATCCTACTCTTCGATCTTTCACCATTTTATCTATCTGATGTTAAATGGTTTCAATCCTCGAGTCGCTCTGATACCATGAAAACTTTGTGAAAACTGATTCCAGAAGAAAGTGAAAAGAATATTTGAAGAGAATTTTATTTCATAATCCTTCAAGTCATTGATCAAAATCACAAAAACAATAAAGGAATACAAGGTACATTTATAATCGAAAGCATGAGCTAAGAGACGGGTATAACCGTAAGCTCAACAAAATCTAATCAAACAGATACGCAACAGCAACAGACTCCACGTGGCACATAGGAGCCAAGACCCCACGTTATTGATGTGTGCATGCCAACGGCATGACACCAACGAAGTCCTTCTTCATCTCGAACCTCGCAGCCCTTCTTCAAGAATCCAACGAAGTCCCTTGATTCGAACCAGACCTCACTCGTCACCGCATCTTCACTCGGAACCTCGTGACTCTCACCACACCAGATCTTCACCAAGACTCGCACCTCACTCACACCAAGATCTTGATTCGGCACCTCGTCGAGGTCCTCCTTCACCGCTAGTACCAGCAGAATCTTGTCGCTTCTCTACTGCATCTTTGGTCACATGAATTCACTTAACCATTAGATCATCCAAAAGGGTCCCTTATATTATGTTTATAAAATAAATCAAATCTGTAAATTTACGTAAAATTCAAGTGATCTACAAATAGAAGTAGATAATAAAAAATTGTCAAAAATATATACAACTTACTTATCATCCTTATATTTCTATATCTGAACCCATATCTACCATACGATATCGTAAAAAATAATTTATTTGAGTATTTGTAGATGCAAAACCATTAATAATCACATCAACATCAATATTTTTTAATATATTTTGGAACCAAATAAAAACATATATCTATTAAGTAAAATATACAAAAATTTAATACTTTGGACTTTAAAATAAAATAAAATATTTAAGCGATATAATATTTTGGATCCAAAAACATCTATATATCTATAAATAAAATTAATTTTTTGAAATAATTTGGGCCCTCTGAGATGGTAGGCCTTAGGCGATCGGCCAGGGTGGCCTACCCTAAGGCGGGGGTGGTCAAGACGATATACCTAAAAATTTTCGCCGCATCAGACAATCGATCGAAAATTACGGTATACAAAAATTCATAACGATAACGTACCGAATAGTTCGGCATACCGAAAGTAGGTATATCGAAAATTACATTATGGTAAAGTTTTATACCGTTATCGTACCGACTTTTACGGTATACCATACCGGACTTTGGTATACCGAAATTATCGACTTCATACCGAAAATACCAAAAAATACCGAATACATACCATACCGAATTTCGGTATACCGAATTCATGCCGAATTTTTTGGTATGTACCGATAAACGGTATATATCGAAATTTTTGGTATATACCGCGGTACGGTATATATCGATATACTGCGGTATCCAAAAAATCGATACCATTACCGTATCGAAAATTAACGGTACGGTATCATACCGTACCGAAAATCACGGTATACCGAAAATTCGATATTTATTCGGCACGGTAAGTTCGGTATACCGATTTTTCGGTATTTTTTCCCACCCCTACTAAGGGGCGGCCCTGATTGTATGCAAATGCTTACGCCAGAAGTGATCTAAAGTCAAAACTGACGGGCATCTACAACATGTCATTGTCTTGTATAAAAACATGGATATCATGCACTTTTCCGCATATCAATCTTGATTCGTGAAAACATGTCCCCCTCGTACCACTTTCAACAAACTTAGATCGAAAACTAGTAATGATCATAAATCTAACAATCAAAAAATCGTCTGATAAATCTGTTCATATTACCAGATAAAAATTACAATCTTTTCTTCTTTCAAGAAGAACAAAGTGTGCAAATTGAAACCGTAATTAGTTGGTTTTATCGCTGTTCCAATTTGGCAAGAATTTGCTATATTACTATATATGTCTATGCTCGATCCATATTGCACAATTTCATGTCTGATTAAATTTCACCGTATAGCTTAAATTAAATGTTCTTTACACATTGTATAATATTGCCTAGTGTATTCCTTATATGTAGGCAAAGGATTGAGCTAGGAAATATTTTCTGGGGGCCCAATTAATAATAATTTTAAAAGATAATAAAATAAAATTTTAAAATAAAATTATAAAATAATAATAATTTAAATAATGTAATGAGTTATTATAATCTTTTTAGAAATTTGATTGATAATATTAATTCACATATAAAATTTTATTATTTGCATATATCTTTTATTTTATCAATATAAAATATCTTTTATTTTATCAATATAAAATAAATTATAGAAAAAGAAAAGAAATAACATTTTATCGACATAAAACAAATAATAGAAAAAAGAAAAATGAAAGAAAGATAAAGGAAAATAAGTATAGGAAAAGAAAAAGAAAAATATGTAGCTAAGAGGTATCGAACCACGATCTCCTAAATGAGAGATGAAAATCATAACATATTAGACTACAATAGATTTAGTTATTAAATGTTAAATATCTATAGAGAGAGCACACATGTTTAGTTAAGAGTTAATTCACATATAAAGTATTATTATTTACATACATATTTTTATTTGTTAACATAAAATAAATTATATAAGAAAGAAAAAAGAAAAAAAGATCCCTAATAAAGAGAAGAAATAGAATAGAGAGGAAAAAAAGCACAAACTAAAAAGAAAGAAACATAAGAGAAAAAAAGGAAAGAAAGGAAAAAAAAAAAAGAGAGAAGATGAAAAAAAAGGGAAAGAAACGCAAGAAAGAGAGAAAAAAAATGAGGAAAGAAAGAAAAAAGAAATAAAAGAAGAAAGAAGGAAAGAGGAAATAAAGAAAAAAGAAATAAAAGAAGAAAGAAGGAAATAAGAAGGAGAGCGCGAAAAAGAAAGAAAAAAGAAATAAAAGAAGAAAGAAGGGAAACAGAAGGAGAGGCATGTGTTTCAACCCTGGAACCTCTTCAACTAAAAAAGACTCATATCCATCAGGCTACCCAGACATCTCTAAAATATATTTACATATCAAATATATAGCTATTTTTTTAAAAAAAGTTGGGGAGCCCAAGGACTTCAGTTCTAACGTGGTTCGCCAATCGTATATGGGGTTATCTTATATATGTCTACTAATGTTTTAAGTAATATGGTAATTAAAGCTTTATTTGGTCCACGTTGCATAAAATATATCTGATGAAGAAGCAAATTTTCTGCATGTTTTTTATTTATCCACGATAGCACTCAGAATCATTATGAACAAAAGTTGCACAAAATCTAGGAATGAACTACACCATTTATAATAATAAAATTTGGCAGCTAAATGCAGGAGTAGAGCAACTTATCAAAAATAACTTCACATTACAAAAAAAAACTAATAGGATAATGTCTCCATACTATATTCTACTACCCGAGGGCCGTCGGACGGTTGTGATGGCCGGAGATGAAAGATGGAGTGACGGACCAGTGAAGAGACGTACGGCGATTTAGGAAGATAAAACGTAATTCTCATTTTTTAAGTGGGGGATAAAACGTGTAAATACAAAAATTATTATATGATTAAATTAAGGGTTAATTATAGTTTATGAACTCAACATTAACACTTTTTAGTTTATAACCTCAACTTTCAATTTTTTCAAAATGTCCTGAATTTTGAGAAATATACTAATTTATGGCCCGATAAACTTTTCCGGCACCAGAAGTGTGACTAAGACAGTAACTAAATTGAGGTGAATTTTTTTTTCCAATTGAACATTTGGAATGCCGAAGTTTATGTCCACATCATTAAAAAAATGGAAACGAGGAGGGTCACTACTATTATCGCCGTCACTGGCAGCAACCACCATACCTTGACTGTGTTTTAAGGGTTCACCACCGTAGGAAGAGGTGGCGGATGTGGGATTTTCCACATACCTTCTTGAACGGTTTTTTCCTTAGTGCATGTATGTGGCGCTCACAGTACTTATGCCCCCCACCATATCCCTGGAGCACTGCCACTTCTTGTTGTTGTTCGTCCGCCAACATCTCCCCGCCTCAGGATCCATCACCGCCAGCCCCCAATACATAGACTTGCACATTCATATATAAATTCTTCTATTTGAGAAGAACTAGATCTCAATGATTTAATGTAATCTAAATCCTAATAGTATTTTAGTTGTATATACGTTGTCCGACTCTCGCTTTAAGTGTTATGGTTGAGAGTTATGTGATAACTTAACATACTCCGCATATTGGATAGAAGTAGTTCGTATATGATATCTGCAAAAATTTGTATTAGGTAACCTTATCAAGTTTAGACTGTTGACATTCCCTCACTACAAAAAAACGCGCGAACAGCGACGGATTAGCGACGCCAAAAATTCGGGTCGTCAAACAGCGACGGATTTACGACGGACCACAAACGAAAAAAATTAACGACGGACTTGCGACGTATTTGAGACGGAATGTGGCGGTACTATTTCGCATTTAACATATAACGACGGTATATACGTCGCTACTACGCCGTTGATTTTAACGACGGACATAATCCGTCGTTAAATTAACGATTTTTTATTTTTTTTATTGTACAATTTAATTAACTGTCACGATCCGTCAGAATTAACGGATTTTTTATTATTTATTTTTTTATTTATTTTTACGACGGATTTATTCTGTCGTTAACTTTATTTTTAGTTTTATTTATTCCAAATAAATGTTACGACGGAATATAATCAGTCATTAAAATTAATTTTTTTTATTTTTTACGCCAAGAAATACAACGACGGATATTTTAGTCGTTATTCCGTCGGTAGATATTAACGACGGATTCATTTCGTCGTTATATTAACGGATCAAATTTGCCCATATGCTAACGACGGATTTTATCCGTCGTTAAATTGATTCTGTCGTTAAATCCCTTTTTACGTCGTTAGTACGTCGCTATAGCGCTTAAATATAACGCGGATATTTTTCGCCTCTAATCCGTCGCTAAAAATTAGTATTTCGACGCTGCCTTCTTCCCCAATTTCATTACTCGATCCGCCCTAATCCTCCTCCCCGCCTCATCCCTCCCCCCCTGCCGCTCTCCTGCTGCCGTCGTGCCCCCGCTTGCTGTTGCTGCTGCCGCCACCACCACACTGCACCCGCCTACCACCAGATTCCTCGCCTCACCGCCTGCCGTCGTCGCCCGCCGCCGCCTCAAACCTCCGTGTTTTTATTATATATACAAAATCTAACTCAAAATCTAGAAATCTAACTCAAAATCTAATCGCATTACACACATGTACTTATGTGTGCGATTTTTATTAGTAAAATCTGACTAAATATCTGTGCTAAGCATGTTAGATAATGTTTATGGGATTTTATGATAATTTAATAGCATGTTTGAATATTTTCCAATTTCAACATATTTAAGGAATTTTGGAATTATGAGTTTTGTTCGTTAGATTCCAAATCGATTGAACTTATGTGCTTACGTATACTAAAGAAGCATGCTAGGTTTAGTTGTAATTTTGGAGCATCGTGTGCTCGTGGCTTGAGAATGGTCGAGCCCCAGAGGAATTTAGGAATTTAGGAATTGAGGGTTTTGTATGCTTGGGCGTAATTTGATTTCTTGGCGCTTTTGTCTCGAGAAAACAATCGTGATAGTGACCAATGAGCATTTCACAATTGTGATAGCTAGAGTGATTAAGAGAACCACTTTATAAGTTTTGAGTATAAGGAAGAGTAAAATATGTTAGAATTATTAAGTTTTAATGCATATTATCGATTAATTTCAGTGGATTAGAGAAACTCAGTGCTACTTGGCATACAATGGTATTGTGGTATTTGTAGCTTTTAGTGATAATTTTGTCAACATGGAAGATGGTAATCGAATCGAATTATTGACCTCTAATTCAATAGTAAAAGTTGTAGAAATGGCATTTGAGTTGATTGAAACCCGATGTCAATCTATTAAGGTAAGATGACAAAGAATTTAAAACATGCATGTGTTTAATAAGTACTGAGGAACTTGTGATAGTTGTCCTTGTCAAAGGCTAAATTTCTACTTGAACTCTTCTGAAGAATTTCAAGGCCTTAGTGTTTGTATTACATTTTGTTCCAAGTTCTAGGTTTCTTTGTGTTTTAAGAATGTGATCTTTTGTAATAAAGCAAAGAAGGTGGCCGAAGGCACTTTCACGCACTATCCTCGAATTCTCCATATCAACCGAAATCAAGTTCGAGTTTCGAGTTTCCGGATGTTTCGCCTTCCGTAGTTTATTTTGTTCATCATTGCATATGGTTGATGATAAGATAAAGTTACTATTTGAATTTGATTGTTGCATTAGAAAGTCATAGGATTTGAAATTGAGATGATCTCGCTTAAGTCTTTCAGTTTGAGAAGGCTCGTAGCCTTAATGTTGTAGTAATTATACTTTCTAGTCCGGGTTAGATTTGATGGGATTATGTGGAGAGAACAATAATGAGTTGGAATGAGAATTTAATCTCTTCGCTCAAACTTAATAAATAAACAATGGCGCTCACGTAGTGAAGAATCATGTGTTTCGAACTCAAGAGGATGACCATAAATTAATAGGTCATGCCAATTGTTTGTTTCGATCGAATTACCCAAATAAGATTTTACGGTGAAGGCCTTAAGCATAATGCTCAAAGTGGTTAGAATTTATTCTTGTATACTAATATTGTAGTTGTTAATTTGTTATTGTTAGTGCCTAATTTTACAAGATTATTACAAAAGGGTAAATTGTGACAATATATAATATTTGTCTTTATAAATATGCACATAATGTTAGAGGCAAAGACCCAAAACATTGGTGGCGGTTGGAAGTTTTGCGATTTGAGTTGGTGATAGAACTTTACATAATAATTCACACAAATGAGAGTAATTTCATAACGTAGTAGCGCGCTCAAGGCCCTCACCACAGCCGCGCCCCCAGCC
The DNA here is from genome assembly GCA_036937905.1 of Salvia rosmarinus. Classification (NCBI taxonomy): domain Eukaryota; kingdom Viridiplantae; phylum Streptophyta; class Magnoliopsida; order Lamiales; family Lamiaceae; genus Salvia; species Salvia rosmarinus. The sequence goes on along the minus strand of CM072822.1, from coordinate 60,087,275 downwards.
GTTGTTGCCGCCGCCGCCGCCGCCGCTACCGCCGCCGCTCGTCTGTGTTTTTATTATATATACAAATAATTTATATTTGTTTATTTATATATATGTATGTATTTGTATAAAATCTATTATTCAGTATGATATGTTTGTGAATGGAATGTGTTGGATTGTGGAGCCTAGAGGTCAAACTTCATTCATGAAATCGTATAAAGTTGAAAATATTCTCTTTTGCTTTTCAATTTCGTTTCCTTAATATCAACAAAATTGATGCGATAATTGATCGACATACCGGACGATATCAATGACCTCTTTCATTTTGTTGTTCGTATTAATTGTTGAAGTATATAATGACTTTTGCTTTATTTTACAAGTTGCAAACGATTTTGAAATGTTTCAATAATTTTATCACCTTTTTATTTGTAAAAATCAATATCATCAATTTGTCAATGATAAATGATGCATTTTCAACAAAAAACTGAGAATTTAATTTTCCGATAGATCGAAGGTGATGCTATTATTAAAATATTAAAATTATGTTAAATATATAATTAGAGGACAACAAAAGCCGGTATATTTTAAGCAAGCACCCTTTTAAATATGCAGTTTAATTAATATTTATAACTTATAAGGATCGATTAGTCTATACAACTAATACATGCATTGTGTTAAGTAGGAAAATATTCTAAAATATTTCAAATATGTCTTTAGTCTAAACACTCCCTCTACATCTAGATATGACCTTAGCTTATAAACCCACCCTATGGTGGTCGTAGTAGTATGTAACTCAAGAACTCGAGCCGTGAATAATTCTTGTGTCTTGCAAGTGGAGCAGCTTTAGTAGTTTTATAGAGTGCTTCATTGGTTGGTCCATCAAAATAAAATATAAAGAAACAAAACTCACTTAGCAAGTAATTTGCCTTCAAACAAATACTAATAAATTTTATAGAAGAAATTAATAAAAAGTCGATGGGATAGACAAAGGCATAAACTTCAATTTACCACTTTGGATCGACAAATCTCGCTCAAAAGTTCAAGGGCCTTCTTTCTTAACTTAGAAAAGGGTAATTTGTTCATATTCCCATATTTTGTAAAAGCTTGTTAAGTTATGAATCTTTTGATATTCCTCAATATAAACATTCACATGATTAGTCTTATTTTCTTTGATAAAGAGCAATCACAAAATTACTCTTTAACCCCTTCACGTGGGACATGTGATGTAAGTGATCACAACATTAATATATGTTTGGAAAATGTATACTTATATTTATATGTATTGCTATATATATTAATGTTGTGATCACTTACACGTGAAGGGGTTAGGAGAGGAATTTTTTGTGATTGCTACTCTTTTATCAAAGAGAAATAAGACTAATCATGTGTGAACTTTTTCTATTTGATGATTTATATTTGTGCATCGATTTAGATTCGAGAACAAATTAGTTTCATGTTGACATGCATCCATGTTACTTTTCATATTTATATCATTAGAATAGAAGGTATATATTTGAATTTACTTTTTATATAGTATATGTCTCATGTCTATTTCTATAACGTGAGAACCTTTTTGTTATGAAACGTAGAAATAGACTTGGATCTGAATATGAGTATACTGCCTTTTGCATCTATATATCCTAACATAACCAAACATTAGAAAATTATGCCGCATACCTCTATTTACCAATAAATAGAGTTATGCGGCATCTCTCTTTCACCTAAATTCTCTCCCTCTTACAAATGTACTTCCAAATCATTAACCAAATGTACTATGATGTAGAATATTATTTCTATAGTTGAAATATTAAAGTCGGGCTTAGTAGTTGGTACTCGAACATTTGCCTCTCACTTCATCTCCCAACATTTGCGAACATTCATCTCCCAAGATTTGCTTCTCACTTCCAGAATCTCATTTCCCCATGACAGGAACATTTGCCTCTCACTTCCAGAATCCCATTTCCACTTCCTCGTGATGAGTCGAATCGTGAATGGATGTATAAGCGCTTTAGTACTGTGGTGGATTAAATCATGATTTTCTTCATGACTTGAAAACTTCATTGAGTTTGCTAGTAATCAACTATCATTCATGGATGGGGAAAGATCAAGTGTCCTTGTAAGAAATGCAATAATATACCTTATCAAGTACAAGATACCGTGCGATATCACGCTTCAAAATTTGGATTTGTTCCAAATTATAACACTGGATCTTTCAGGGAGACAAATGTGAGTATAGATCCCAGAATGCAAGATCACCCCGAACCTCAATCAAGCACGACGACGATGGTAATGGATGCCGCTGGTCCTCGCTTAACTTTGCCGAGCTCAAGAGGAACCAAATGTCGAGGCACGAAAATTTTACGACATGTTAGACGCCGTCGATAAACCGTTGTGGCTGTGTTGCTCAAACCATTCACAATTGTCTGTTGTGGCTCGACTTCCGAGTTGGAAAGTCGAGAATAATATATCCGATAAAGGTTTTGATCAAATAATGTAACTCATGAAAGAGACAAATCCGATGGTAATCTTGTACCGATGACTTTTACAAAGACGAAGAAATTGTTGCATGGCATGAGATTGCATGTGCACAAGATAGATTGTTGTCCACATAATTGCATGATTTATCGCGACAAGATTCGAATTGACGAGATGTAAAGTTTGTGAGCATCCACGCTTCAAGAGCAATAATCGAGCATCCGAAACTCGAAAGAAATCACAAATTCCATGTAAGAAGATGTATTATTTTCCTCTTACCTCGACTACGAGGTTGTATGCATCCGAGGCTACAACGGAGAATATGCGCTGGCATGCATCGTCGATCGATGATGGGGTCATGCGCCATCCGAAGACACACCGCATGGAAGCATTTGAACATGAAGTTTCCTTTGTTTGAATCGAGATTCGTAATGTTAGATCGGGTCTTTCGATTGATGGTTTCCAACCTTTGGTCAATCAGACAACAATATTCTTCATGGCTCGTTATAGTTACTCCTTATAATCTTCCTCCATGGATGTGTATGAAGGAACAATATATGTTTTTCACAATTCTAGTGCTGTGGCCACGTAATCCAAAAGAAAAGATTGATGTGTTCTCGCAACCATTAATTTGAGTTAGTAGATTTGTGGGAAGCAGTGTCCTTACCTATGATGTCTCATTGAAACAAAATTTTCAGATGCGTGCTGCATTGCTTTGACAATTAGTGACTTTCCTGCGTACTCTATATTGTCTCGGATGGAGTAAATGGAAGGTTAGCTTGTCCACATTGCATGGAGGATATCAAGCGCTTACTTTACCAAAAGTGGTAAACAGTCATGGTTTGATAATCATCGAAAGTTTTAAACCCGATCATCAATTCGTAAGGGATAGAAGAGGATTCGAAAGAATACGGTGATTACTAGTAGTCCACCAAGCGCTATCGGAGAAGAACTATTATCTAGGATTGAAGGAATGGGACTAGTGAAGGTGATCAAATGGGTAGTGATGCAATAAATAGTAGTATTTCCAAATATTTTGATAGTGGTTGGAGGAAGCGGAGTATATTCGTGATTTATCAGATCGAGTTCTCTTTGATTTGACATAATTTGGATGTCATGCACATGAGAAGAATGTATTTGATAATGTGTTCAACATCGTGATGAATATTCCGTAAGACGAAGATACGAGCAAATCAAGAGAAGAACTTAATTTGTACCGCAATAGACCGTAGTTGAAGATGAATGAATCGACAGCAAGTATCCAAAAGCTTCTTACACACTTGACAAACATGAGAAAAAGTCTTGTGCGAATGGGTGAAAGGTCTTAGATTTCAGACGGTATGTCTCAAATATGGGCGATGTGTAGACATGACCAAATTGAAGATGTTTGGGATGAAGAGTCACGACCGCCATATTTTTATGCAACAGATACTCCCAATTGCATTTCGAGAACTTCTCCCACCTAATGTTTGGCAAGCAAGAACGAATTAAGTTTATTTTTCAAAGATTCGACCTCTCAAACATCAAACTTGAGGACATGTGCAAACTTTAAGAAAATATTCCACCATTTTATGCAAGCTCGAGCGATATTCCTCCTAGTTTCTTCGATTCAATGGAACATCTACCACCATCTAGCAGATGAAGCTCGTATTGCCGGATTCGCTCAATACCGATGGATGTGAGTTGGAATACCGGAGGTTTGTGAGTTGGAATACCATGGGCTACCTATGAAGACCAGAATAATGTTTAGACGCGAGTGGTTTGATCCATCACGATTGGGGACATCGTGCATCCCGAATACAAATTGGTTTCGTGAATTATAGACGAAGGTATAATAAGTATGAACCGTTTGTCCTCGCCACACAAGCCGCTCAAGTATACTATTGTCCTTATCCGAGTTTAAAACAATCTACAAAGGATTGGTGGGATGTATGCAAAATTAAAGCGAGAGCTAATGTGGAAGTCTCGTATGAATCATCTAGTTCGATAGTACCTCCGCCATTTCAAGATGATGAAATGCCTTTAATTACAAGTGTAGTGGTTGATGATGACATGACACGAGTTCATCCCGACGACACTTTGATAGACATAGAAGAAGCGAGATGACTAATCATCAAGATGATGAATTGTCGAATCGATTCATATGAATTATCTAATCGTAAAATGATAATACATTGAATGATGATGATTATGATGGAGATGAATAGGTCGATTATGTCACGCAGTGATGCACTTCTCCCGCATTTGACTTTTCAAGGTATAATCAATACCCCAGACCTCTCTCTCTCTCTCTCTTCTCTCTTTTTGTTGCCATCCGAACAGATCATCTTTTTGCTACAACCATTGCTTCTCTCTATTCTGGCTATCGAGTATAACAAGATAACACAACAATTCACGAACCATTACCTCTTCTCTCACTTTACTAATGCATTACAAGTCAAAACATAACAATTCTCTACTCGAGATTTCAAATTTGATGCCTCAACCATGGTCAAGGACTAGATACTCGACCTAGATATAACAATTAGATAATGAATGTGTACACATCGTTGATAAGCAAAATATTCAAATATTATCATGCAATATGACACATCAACGAATACAACATCAAACCGCAAATTTAGAAGTATAAGCCTAAAATACAACCGAACAACCATTCAAGCATAAGAAAGTAAGTTTTCTCCTAGCACCACACATTTCAATGAATCCTATTGTCAAAAGTTTTATAGGAAAAGAAACAAGAATTACCTTGAAAGATATTGTAGATGTAACTTTTCCAATGACAATGTTTAAACAAATAGCTAATGAAACCAAATTCGCACAATTGATAACTTTGAAGAATAAAAATTATTAAAGTAACGCATCAAATCTATTTTCGATGGCAAGTCGAGGACGAGGTAGAGGAGTCGGCCTAGTGATCATAGGAATATTTCTGCATCTACCTCCTCAGATGAAGGAGTTGGCGCCTCGGTAGGAGGACTTACGATAGGTGGAGGAGAGGGGTCGAGCAGTGGGTCTGCAGATCAGACGATGGGGAAGAAGACCTTGACTATTGTGAATGGGTACCTATAGTTTAATTAGATTATTTTTAACTCAATTGTACTTATTTGAATATAATGTATATTATTTTTAACTCAATTGTAGGATTTTATGTCCATCGCATGATGTTGCACATGTGATTACTGAGTCGTTCAAGAAGGTCATGAACCATCGGGGTTTCAGTTGGAAATTGGTCCCTGATGATCAGAGGCGGGTGTATTTTCAAGACTTTCAGGTATTATTGATTTACATTCAAGTATATTGGTTTATTTCAGACTAAGTGATAGTTAATTTGATAATATTTATATCCTTATGTTGAAAATGATGTTTAAGGTTCAATAAGTTTGTCTCATTGTTGATAATGATATTTAGCAATTAATGCCACTCATTCTCACAAGTCACACACAATTATGTTTGTAAGACTTTTTATTTTTACAACTGTCATCTTTTTAATTTTATTTAATTTTTTTTGTAATAAGTGTATTTTATCCTTATTTAATACTCTTAAATTTTAATAACTAATGTATGTATGTATTTATCATAGTAATTAATAAGATTATAAAAGATAGATTTTTCTGTTTTCTTTATGCATATAATTTGACCGTGAAATATACTTATACAAAAAAGAAGAAGGGAGTAAATCATTATTTTCAAGGGAGTCTAACTTATTAGTCATCGAAACCTATAAAAAGGAGTTAGTTTTTCATGTCCTATAAACTTAATTCAATTGGTTAGGAATTAGTAGATTTGGAGAAATGAATTAGTTTTGTCTCAAGTGACAAATGAATTCTACAATTTTATTATAAAAAAAGTAGCCTACAAGATCCCATATAAGACCTTACTTTCACGTTATTTTCGATCCCAACAAATGTATTATTTTCGAATGTGCATTATATGTGCATTTCAAATGTATCATTTTCAAATTTATGCTTTCAGAATTATTTCTGTTGGGATGCGGCTTTGTTCATCAAGTAGTCTCACCGTGCATGGTGCTAAAAGGCGGCAAGTGAGATATAAGGATCGATTCATAAGATCAAGAGGCACAGAGTCGACGACGCGCCACCTCCATTCATTCCCAGATCGGATTGGCTGCGTGGCGTGATTATTGGAATCACTGAGGTGCGACTAAGGCGAAAAAAGCTAGAAGGAGTATGATGACGAGCGGATGGTGAGGGGCGGGATCGCAAGCACGGGGTGGCTCCAGATGTGCTTTAGATTATGCTACCAAGATTGTAAGTATTTATTTTTTCCGAATTCAATTTAGGTTTTAATGTTGTTCTTCTTTCCGCCTCACATATATCATAATCTGTTAATTGTTAAGTTATTAGATGCCACAAACTAATTGGATTAAAACATCATTAATGAAGCTTGTTTAATTTTCTTATTTTTAAGTAGCAATCAGATCTCTATTAAATGCACACAAATACTTATTATCATTTACCTACGTGTACATTAATAATGTTTGAATGAATGAATAGGCGAGAACGTGGAGTCCATAGTTCGAGGTCCGGTGGGATGTTTTTCGAAATATCATGTCGCCCCGATGGAAGTTATACAGATGGGAAGGCTCGCAAAGATCATGAGTAAGTAGATTAAATATTAAATATGGTAATGATGTAAAATAACTTCTATTTGGAAACTTAAATGATTTTACCGCAAATACGTAAGCGGTGGAGGACCAAGTTCAGATTTTGACTCAAGCCGTAGCAGATGAGAGCCCAGTAGATAGGACTCGGATCCTCAAGGGTATCCCTGAGGCGCCTGATCGAAGAAAAGAGATTGTTTGGCTGGTTCTCTCACGCACATTCATGGAGAGCGACTCTAGTTCGCTCTGCAATGACATCTCGTATGGAGTCTCCCGGATATCGAGCGATTGATGGAGATGGAGGAGCGACGCGTCGAGAGCGCAGATGGAGGCGCAACTACGGTGGAGAGAGATGCGTGAGCGATCGAGTCGAGGATTGAAGCACAAATGATTGAGCATGCACGGTTACTTCAACAGCTTCAAGCTCGGCCCAAGCTCAACAGGAGGCATTCCAATGATTCCTATCGGCTCGAGTAGCAAGATCGACCTCGATCACCCCTTCACCATCTTGATTCCTATCTTTACGCTTTTACTTCATTTATGGATATGTTGAATTGTTGTTGTTGGATTTGAATTTGGATTGTTGAATTGTTGAATTGGATTTGGATTTATAACTCCGTATCGAATAGTTGTTGTGAATTATAGAATTGTGATGATTGTGGATGTATTGAATAGTTGTTGGATTTTTGAATTATAGAATAGTGATGATTGTGGATGTATTGAATAATTGTGGATGTATTGTGATGATTTGTGATGATTGTGATGATTTGTGATGATTGTGGATGGATTTGTGATGATTGTGGTTGTATTGAACAGGTAAAAAACACGGGTAAAACCTAATCTGAAACTGGCTGCTGAACAATTTTAAGCATAGCGACGGAATAGCGATGGAATTAAGTCGGAACTGCGACGGTTCTGAGACGGAATACAACCTAATTTGTAGTGGTGTATCAACGACGGATCTACGACGGAATTTTTTAGCGACGGAAAAAGTCCATCGTTAGTTGCGACGGACAAGCGAACAGATTTAGCGACGGATCTGAGACTCAACTACGACGGAAATATATAGCGACGTAAAAAGTCCGTCGTTATTTGCGACGGATCTACGACGGACTTGTCCAAAAAATTTAGCGACGGAAAATATTCCGTCGTAAGTAACGACGCATGTTTCCATCGTTAATTCGACGTAATAAACGACGAGTCAAACGACTACCTTTCAACGACGGAGTTTTCCGTCGCAAGTCTGTTTCAAAATTTTGCGACGGAATGGTTACCGTCGTTGTCTTCGTAACAACGAGGCTTTTAGCTACGGAATAAATCCGTCTCTGATCCGTCGCAGTTCTGTTTTTACGACGGATTTTTGATGTTTAGCGACGGATTTTTCCGTCGCTGTTCGCGTGTTTTTTTGTAGTGCCTTAAGGAGCACTAAAGGTTTATCGTGTTAAATCTTGCATGTTGATTGTTGAACAACTCTACTTATGGAACTAATTATTAATTAACTAATTTAAGCTATCAAAAGCTTGAATTAATTAATAGATGTTCGATATCTTAAATACAAAGATTATTTAAGTCTAATACAAACCCGATTCAAAATGAAGTAAAGAGACAAGTCAATATTAATTTTATATGGAACGAATTAATATTCATGAATTAATTATGTTATGTGTTGAGCATAAGAAATTAACTCATTTGAAGTTCATCTCTATTCCTTGTATTTGATGTGTGGACTAGTCACTATGCCTCTGTAGGAGAGGAATTCGAAACCCATAGTATTTGAGCCTCGCCAGTGTATTTATTATAATATTTTTATTCTGAAAGATATTATGAAATAAATATAATATATTTCGATATATAGAAAATATATCAGATAAGATAAAAGATCTTCTAGACATATAGTAATCATTATCTGTTAAGGATATAATTACCACTATATATTGACCTAGAGGGGAGGATTGAAAATTATTAAAAAAATCATAGGGTTTGAGTTCTCTCATATTTTCTGAGAAATATTGTCCATCCAATATCAGAAAATTCAAAAAACGAGATACAATCCAAAATATCATATATTTTTTTAAATACGCTAATAAGATTATTTTTTAAACAACATAAATGCAATATTACAATCGAGTTTAAATGTATATATATATATAAGTGAGCGTAAGAATTTATAATTTCAAAAAATAACTAAAATATTTTTGTTTAGTTTTACTATGTATATATATATCTAAAATTTTGATAGATAAAATATAACAAATTAAATATTTTAAGATAATAAAGTATTAGACTTATATATATACCTATTTATTCTAACTATTATAAATAAATGTATTTTTGTATATATAGATAAGAGATGGACAAATTACAAATTTTCGTTAGTCTTGAGTCTTGATCATAGTAGATAGATACATATATATTTAATGGATAAATAAAAAAAAAGGAATATTAATTATTTATGCTTTTTGTTTTGTTTTTAGGAAGTAAATATTGTATTTATTGTATTTATTATAAGGCATGCTAATATTTTTATTAGGTTAAATAAATGGATATACTGAACATGTCTAGATGGAAAACTGTTGATGATTATATATATATATATAGAGAGAGAGAGAGAGGTCACATGTCTTTAATAAATATAAATAATTTTTATAATTTAAAAGCTTGCTTAAATAATAACACAAAGTTGGTAAAAAAAAGTATAAGTTTCGCTATGAATTTTAGTGTAAAACTAACCACCTTATATCCATCATTTGTTAAAATAGATAGTGCATGAGCAAATATGTTATCCATTTCACTAATTTATACATCACTGTTATATATATATATAATAATTTTAGATTTTGATTAATTAAAAATATATTTAATTTCAATAGAATTTATAAGTTAACAAAATAATAACAATTATGTCCATAATTAAATTATTACAATATTAGTTGATAGTTAAGAAAAGAAGTCATGGAAAAAAAGATTAAACACAAAAAAGCAATACAAATATAAAAATATAAATAAATAAAAATCTAAAAAGGAAAAGAAAGAAAGAAAAATCATTTTTTATGGAAAAATAAGTTAGATGAGAGAGAATAATTATGATTATGAAATTTCAAATGATTTATTTCAAATCTATGTTTTATAATTTTTTTATCATGAGTTATAATTTAAAATTCACAATGCATATTTTATGGTGAAAATTTTCAATAATGAGAAAGAAGCAAAATAAATAAATAAGAACGAAGGGAAAAAAAAAGGTTGAGAGTGTAAAAGGTTAAGAGTGTAAACTGTAGAGACGCCATATATTTGGGTTGCGAAACCTAAATTTCTCCAAAAATACTGATATCTTCCACACGGTTTTTTGTTCAACTAAATTGCTTATTGGTAACACGAAAATATTATAACCAAATTACTCACTCATTTCCAACATATTTACAATGACCTAACATTATCTGTTTGAATAAGATCATCTTCAAAAAATTAATTGCACAGATTGATTCCATTTGAATTGAAGAAGCAAATTGCTAATTTTTTCTCTCTGCCAATTAAAATTCAAAGAAGAGTAGTTACAGGTCAACAGATTAACTAATTATAAATCTCTCTTGGATCAGAAGGAAACATCAAGCCTGTTTTATATATTTTAATTCTTCAGCATTAACCAAATTTATACAATAAATTCTGGCATTACTGTCTCTAGCTTGCAATAAAATAAAACCTCAATAATAATTAATCGTGTCCTTGTTAATGATTCCTTCTACTGGCTTTAACTGGGGGAGACTTCTCCCATTATTCTTTCAAAATTATCCTTCAAAACAAAAGTAAAATGTTAAAATACCAAAGGAAAAAAAGACAGCAACCTGTCAGTAAATTATTTTCTGAAATCCTGTATAAATTATTGCCGTCACCTCGGCTTTTGTGAAGTTTGACTAATGGTTAAGTAAGTATTGTCTCTCCTCTACACATATTCTATTTATGGGTGAAATTAAACTATTGTATGAATTTGTGTGTTTCAATGATTGAGTGTCACGTTATATCCTTGGAGTGGTTTTAGATAGAGTGATGTTATTCTACATCATCGCTGTACTACCACAATCAACTTTATTAAACGAAAAACTCATTTATTTAATTTTGATCTGTTAAAAATTAGTTTTACATTAAAACTATCTTATGGAATTACAATTTTGCATCTATCGAATGAAAATTTTAAACTTAAATTTAAATTTAATAATTTAATATTTTTCAGAATATGTGGAAAAGGGGTGTGTGGCCAGCCACAATGTGGCCACAAAGATTTACTGTTTTAGATATTCATTTATTTAAGAAAAGTCCAACTAGTGGTGATTTTTTTTTTAAGAAAAGACGAGGTAACGCTAGATAGAAGATTCTATGATTAACTAAAAAAATTCGAGATAAGTATTTGAATAATCATCTTTATATCGCGAAGATAATAATAATAATAATAATAATAATAATAATAATAATAATAATAATAATAATAATAAAATAAAATATGAATTTTCATTTTATCAATGATCTATCTTGGGTGTTTAATTCATCATATATTTATTATATTTATAGATGCTCCTATATAATTAATTACAGTACATATGGATTTTCTCGTATTTATATGAGAATTTCTAACACAGTTGATTAATGGCAGACTTAACTTTGATCTTTTGAATTGTATCCCGGTTATTTGAACTTTAATGTCGAATGAGAGCAATCTATGAAGAACGCCAAATTTTCTCTCCCCTCTAGTGATTTTCTAAAATCATTTCTAAAATCACAAGTAGTATTATGATACTATTGATTTTCTCCTCTCTAGTATTTATAATGCTCTCCAAATTCTAATAAGATCAAGATTTAACATATCTAATAAATATAATAATTATCTATTGATATCTTTTGACTATGAGATGTATTAAATTAAGGGTTATTGACATATAAATATACGAACTTTGATGTGATTTTGGTTTTGCACAAGAACTTTAAAATGAGTATATAAATACACGAACTTTGATTTAATTTTGGTTTTGCACACAAACTTAAGAAGAGTATATAAATACACAAACTTATTAATTTTAATAATTTTACCATGATTTATTTTTTCAACCAAATTGAAACTGACATGGCAATGATATGATGAGTTGATAACGACGTAAAAATATATTAATAAATAAAATATAAAAACATTTAAACTTGACAAAACACACACATTGACTCATTAACACACACAAAACATATATATACTTCACGAGAAAGAAAGAAAAAAATAAATGAATATAACACAAATACACAAAACGAAGAGATAACTTCAAATCTTAAACCTACATTTGTAAATGGAATAAATGACTAACAAGTAGGCTACTACAAATATATTCCTCTTCTTCACACACCAACTTTAAGATTTTCACATCTTTATCAACTCATCATATCTAATGTTATGTCAGTTTCAATTTGATCGGAAAAATAAATTATGGTAAAATTACTACAATTAATAAGTTTGTGTATTTATATACTCCTTTTAAATTTTGTGTGAAAAAACAAAATCAATCAAAGTTAGTGTATTTATATACTCCTTTTAAAGTTTGTGTGTAAAACCAAAATCACATCAAAGTTTGTGTATTTATATGCCAATAACCCTTAAATTAATAATACAATTAACAAATGCCAGTCTCAATGGACTCTAGGGGTTGTTGAAAATTACAAGGTCAAGAGGCTTGATTGAGTTAGTCCACGAATCAAATACAAAGAATAAAGATGGGCCTCAAATGGATTAATTCTCTTATGTTCGGCCAATAACATAAATTAATTCATAAACATTTATTCATTCCACTGAGAATAAATACTAACTTACTCCTTTATCATGGAAGTTGAGTAGGGCTTGTACTTAGACTTATGAATCCACATATTTAAGATATCTAACATCCATTAATTATTTATAGCACTCTGATTGCTTAAAATAGTTAATCTCTTAATTAATTCTTTAATTAGTATCACCAAATCTTATATTGTATCTGAACTTACTCTACCTACAGGGTTTAGTACAATAAACCTTTTAAGCTCCTTAAGGAAGTCATCATCCTAAACGGATGTCGTTACTCAATATAGATAACCAACATGATATACAAGCACTGTTACCACCCAATATGCGAAAAATATTGAGTTATCTCATGTAACCCCTACCCATAACAAGTCAAAGTGATGGTCAACAACTCATACTCACCTGAAACCTTATTGAGGTTCAGATCATCGTTAAGTCATCGAGATCTAGGTTCTTAACGACGGTCAGATAGTGATGGTCCCTTTGGGGTCGTACTGGTGTATGGAATGGAGGAGGGAATACACCAGTTAAGGTAAATTAAAACTTTTCCTTAAAACAAAATCGGACGTTCTACTGGTAAGTAGATGTCAGTTTATTGATTGCAATTCAATACTGGTGTTTGTACTGCTAACCAATTCAGTTTGGGAAAGTCATGTACTAAGTGTATCAGTTAGAAATCCTACTAACTAATGAAGTAGTTGATCAGTTGGACTGATAATTAATGCAGATGCATAATTGTGGTGGTTAATTTATTCCTTTACTGAAAACTGATAAGGATAAAATACTATCGAATATTGACTTAGTCAGTTACAATCTTTTCTTCAGTATCCAATTGATACTGATGGAGGGTTTTAAACAATGTGATGTGTTGAGTGTGTTTAGTGATGTTCAGTTCAATAACATGAAATGTAAAATATTGAAAGAAAATAACACACTTAGTTTTAACATGGTGTGGAGAAATCAACTCTTACGTCCATGGACCGGTAACACAGTCAATCCACTACTTTCGATTTGATCTTGTTTACATACAGAAGTTCACATTATTTGTACTCCGACTAACTTGTCGTGTCTTTCTACACTTACCGATTTTAGAAAATCTCGATTGCTTACGAGTGCGATCGATCTAATCTTCTTGTTTACAGATGAAAGAAAAATCAAGTTTTCAGCAACTAACACTTTGTTGCTTACTTATCCAACTTCTACTTTAACTTTTGATGATTTTGTTAGAGGGTGTTTTCAATTTAGATTTGAGCTATCACAGATGATAACTTAAGATTTTGTAGGCTTAGGATATTACAAGATTATGACATCGATGCTAAGGAATGGTATGTTGAAATCCTGAGCTGATAATTATATTTGAGCTCTGAGGATTTGCTAATAATACATAGAACTCCCATCTTTGAAATACGCAGTTTGAAAGCTTTCTGAATATATGAACTTAAGTTTTTGTGGTTTGAATGCACAACGTTTTCGGTAACCTTCAAATATTGAATTTCACGGGTATATATAGGAGAGAAAATGAATTGTGTCATTGGAGGAAGCACTAATCACATCTATTTCATTTGTCCAATGAAATCTTCCTGTTTGAATCATTTTACGTCACTTTCTGTATCTGCAACATCATACATTGAGCTCTACATCTTTGGAAAGTAACTCTGACACGTTAGGATTCTCTACAGATTTGCTCTAACATATTGAAGTCAAACACTCAAGGTTTAAATAATTTTGTGTTTCTGCAGTTGAGTTGACTCTGTGTTTCTTCAGTACGTTGACTTCAAGTATCTCAGTTGAGTGAGCTCCGTATTTTATCAGTAGCTTGGACTTCGTCTTTTATTGGTTTGGTGACTTCAAGTTTTTAGTAGACACTTCAACTTTGATGTAGATAACTAGCAGTTTTGGCTTCACTTCAGTTGGTACGACACTTAGTTATTTTCTTGACTTTTTTATCTTCTGTAGCGTTGAGTTTTTAGTTCTCAGTTTTCAGTCTTCAAACTTTAGTAGCGCTGGTACTGATACTTCTATCAATTCAACTGACTTCAGTATTTCTTCTTGAATTACTTCAGTATTGCCTATCCATACTCACTGGTTCTTCTACTGAAAATTGTAGACATAAGGAGCTGTCTTCCTGATATATGAGCAACATTATGTTACATCGATATGGAAATCATCAGGGAGATTTTGGAATACAATCAAAATACAAAGTTAAGATAGAATTTTTCCAATAATTTTTTTCTTTTGATGATGCCAAAACCTATCTATTACACTGAAAACAGACCAGTTAGTTAGAATAACCAATTTCAGCAGAAGGGTTTAGTTCCCCTTTACTGAGATCATCATTCTCTGCAAAACAATGGTTAGTTTAGTATAATATGGTTAAAGCATGGACAAATAGTCATTGTCATCAAGGTGAATTGGATCAGTATATATATGTTCAGGTTGTTGAAAATTACAAGATACATTAGTTGTGTTCAGTTTCAACTAACCTATACATATCTATTATAGTTCAGTTCCTGATCAATTCAATCTTGTCGCTTCTTCATCTGATTCTTGTCCATACATTGCAAAAATAAGTTTAACTAGCTGTTTAAACTCTTCAGGCTTCTATGTTGGGTCCAGCTTCAGCAGCTCAGCAACAACATAAGCTTCTCTTTCGATCTCAACACGGTCAACGAAGGATCTTCACATCTAATTGCTGTAGGAAATGAGTGCAACATTGATGACCCCTCTACTGCAGTCCATACACAAGTCTAATGTTCACATTTAAAATTCCAAATATAAACTTGAAACAATTCCACCCAAAAATTCATGATCGTATTAGAATACAACCTGGATCCTCACATGTGAAATGATCTTAATTATATTATATTATTTTATTTTATTTTATGAGAAAAAGAACAAGAAATGTGTCGCTGATCTTGTACCCTCTAGAAACGTGATAAATTTGAAAGAAATTTTGAGAGAATATAAAAAGACTTTTAACTCACCCCAAAAGTATGTGTATGGAACGTGTATTTTTAGGAGACTTTGGAGTGTATATAACAGCATTTCCTATAATGAGTTAGAAACTTGAATATCCTAAATCTCTTTATTATTCTACAGTTTGAGGTAACTTAATCAATACCATTTTGCAAGAAAGAACTAAGGAGAAATCCTTCTGAAAAAGTAAAATACTCAATCATATATTGTCAATCATGAATGACGAACACTCATTGGTTCGTTGTAAATAGTTGCATCACCTTAAAAATCTTTGCTAGAGAAAAAGGCATTCACATCCTTATAAGATTGATAATGTGGGTATCAAGAGCCTACCACATCATGATCTTATCCATTATTAATAATTCATTTATACTTTTAGTCGTTCAAGACTTGTTGAGTGAAAACATACATTGGTCAGTCATGTGTGTTAAGGCCATGCATATCTCTCAAATTCTTACTGCCTTTTTCTTTGCTCTCGTGCCCATGTTTGTCACAAGTTTCTCCATAGTCATGCAGAGTTATTTTATCTTGGTCTCGGAAGATGATGGCATCACCAATGCTTGCCTTAGATGGTGTTTGGCTAAGTTTATAAGTTGTTTAGAAGTTTATAAGCTCATGCAAAGTGTTTGGTAAAATAAGCTCCTAAACAGCTTATAAGCTCTAAAAATAAGTTTCGACAGCTTATAAATTCTCTTAAAAATAAGTAGCTCAACCCCAACTTATTTTTTCATAAGCTTATAAGTAATAGTAAATTTATCAAAATAACCTTATTATGGTTCGTTATTTTCTAGATATACACTATCGACTTCACCTCTCGTCAATTTTCTCTCTCTAACTATGATTTTCTCTCTCCAACTCACGATTCTTTCTCTAGCTTATAAGTTTCAATTATCAAAACACTTTGACAACTTATTAGCTCTTCAAATATTATGTCTTATAAGCTTTTGAAATATTTTATAAGCTCTTTAAAATAAGCTTAGCCAAACATCCTCTTAGTATATCTCTCCCATCGTCTGTTACATCTTCCTCTGGATAGTTCACCGACTCGTCATCTCTCAAACGCCACCATGGTTGATCGTCTTTATGCTCCATAACTGCTTGTATACTTGTCTTGCCATTCTTGCTGCTGCCCTCCTCCGTCGTTCCATTCTTTCGATCTCTAGGCTGTAAGGATATTTGGCTCTTGATTTCCTGCTTGGTTAGGTCAGTTTATGCACAAAAGTGGTTAACACAAGTATATAAAGAGATTACTATCTAATTTTGATGCAGCGACCGTTTAGCCAAGCACAAAATAGAATTATAAAATTCTTGTTGCCTAACACAGGTATGCCAGTGGAAGATATAGGGTCGACCCTATAGGAAGTTGGAGTACTTGTCTCTCTATCATAGTCCATCTTGGTCAATACGAAAAAGTAAACAAACTGAAAATTAACAAGAAAATCGATCAATATAAAAGAAGATATCGATCGGGGTTCACTTATTAAACATAGGCTTGGGTCTACCATTGGTTCAAGTATATGTTCACTATATTAATCCATCAATTGGTTATAAACCTAGTACAAACATGCCTCAATTGTTCCGCGTCATGTACATGATCGTCTTGACTCAATATATCCTTAAGTTTAACACCATGCAAGATTCGCTTATGCACGATTATCTAATTTGACCAATTTCAATGTGGGTTCTCTTCAATAGGTAATTATATTAAGCAACATTTTGCCCAAGATAGACCCAAAATGGCCATAAACAGACAATTACACACTTGCATGTGCTTGTGATACTCTCAAGTGCAAAACGAATTCACCCAATCTATAACTTGATTTGTTTGTGATTCAACTCAACTCGATTAATTACAACCTCTTAGTCAAACTAGACCAGCCTAACCATATAGGATTCAAATTTGACATTTTAGGAACACATGTACATAGTTCAGATTGCCCAATAAGACCTAACTCATCTCGTCCAATCTAAATTAAAAGGCTTAGCTAGACATAAAGTAAATAATTGAAACAACGAAATAAGAAGACATAAGTGAATTAAACTTCTGAGTTGCGGATAAAGTAACACGGTCGACTTCAACATCGTCGGAAAACATAAAAACAGAATTTATAGCTAGTGATCATAGGACTTGTTTCTTTCTCACAAACTCTCAAACATAAAATAAAGGTTAGGTTATCAAGTTGTTGAAATTGGCTTGCAGCCATGCAGCTTTTATAGGCTGTGCACATCAAGCTAGGGTTTCGGGCTAGGCCCATGGATCGATGATAGGTTGAGCGTCGGTATGCTAATAATCTCTTCCTTATCGGGTAGGCTACTCCAAGTTGTACGTCTTCCTTATCTGAGCAAGATGGAATCGTTTGGGATTTTCCATATAAGGTAGGAAAAGATTCCTACCTTATTACTCAATTGGATTTTCCATATAAGGTAGGAACGTATTTTACCAAACACTTTGCATGAGTTTATAAACTCCTAAACAACTTATAAGCTGTTTTGAAGAACTTATAAGCTTAGCCATATACCCTCGAAGTCTGTATTCCACGAGGTATTCAGCTTGATCGCAACGATGTTCAATACTGCTTCACTTCTGAATGAATGCCTTCACATGAAACACAGGCTGGCCAAGGATGAAAAGAAATCCGAAGTCAATAATAGAGAAGGGTGATGGAGGGACTCACACCTATATATAAGAAAGAGCAAAAGGAAGCAAAACCATTGAACATCTTCAGAGTTTCTTTTTTTTTTAAGAAAAGCATTGTAATAATATTAGTTTTCTTTTTATGCGATCTCCAATTTTAGCTATAACAAGTAGCTACATAAGCTTGTCTCCTTCCAAAAGTATATACTTATATATTATAAATTATTATTTCTCAACAAAAATTCTAACTTTTGCCCGACTTTCCGGTGTTACTTTATACTTCTTTCTTTTTTCCAGAGTATTATATTTCGGTCGAGAAAAGGACGAAGAGGGTGTTGTCTATTTGTTGAAGAAGCTCGCAACGGTAAACTATCGATTGCGAAAAGAGACGTACAATCAAAATCTATACATGTATTTCTGACAGACAAACTAAAAAAATGTATGATGTAAATAAAGGAAGAGAACTTGTAGAAGAAAAGAAAAGATAAGTATAGAATTTCATAAATCGATCAATCAACTTTCGAATACAACAATTCTCGCTCAAAGAGAGGAAAAATGTTCCCTTCAACTCTGTAAAATGGTGCAAAAATAGACCATGATTGATGGCCAATGTTTACGCCATCAGTAATCATGCATGTTAGTTAAATGTGCGCACCATCATTTTAGCCTAATTCCCATGATGAATTGTGCAGTGTAGGTGTCACTGGAACGCCTTTGTGGGTTTTCGGTAGTATAAATTAGCTGATTTAGTGATGGATGATGAAGTTAACTTACAGAAAAATCTCGTCAATGAAGTTTGTATGTGCGCTGGCGGAGCCACATGGAAGCATGGGTAGGCTCAAGCCCACGTTAACTTTTTTTTTTTTGGTTCTTCGCATATCAATAGTTGCCGGAATTATTACTGTCAGTCCATGTCAACTACAATGAATAAAAGAAATAATTGTGCAATAAAGTCCCCCTTTGGAAAATCCTGCCTACGCCACTGTATGTGCGGCTTAGATTAGATGAAAAGGTGCTCATAATTTAGAAAGATCGAGTAGAGTCTGAATTCTTGAAGAGTAGGAAAAGCTCTAATAGGATCCACTTATAGGGTGTTTGGCTGAGCTTATAAGCTCAGCCAAACATGCTTTTACTCATATAATGAAGTGGAAAGTAATTCCTCTATGATACTAGCAACGTAACTATTAAGATCAGGAGTTTCAAAAACGTAATGAGCTGTTATATAAATCAAGATAAGTAATTGAGGGATCATCACGTTGTCCAAGATTTATATAGTAAGTTTATTGCTGGTGCAAAGAAGCAGAGCATATATATAGTGGAAGAATTATGCCTTTGCCCTATTAAAAAATATAAAAATTTATGTGAAATTCGTCCGCACTAATAAAAATATTATTTATTTTTAAAAAATATATCATTTACATTGAATAAAAATATTATTTATTTTTATTTTGTAATTAGATAATATTATTTACATTGAAGAAAAATATAATTTATATTAAAAAAATATCAATATAAATATATGTGTATATCTAAAAGAGATTACCTCTTAAAAGGTTATTTAATAGGTACCTACATTAGTTAAATATATAGATTGCGAGTGACGGCAGTGGTAGGGGCTTATGCCGGTGATATGATATTTCATTTAATATCACAAAAAAAGAAAAGAAAAAGGGGAAAAGGAAAAGCGAAAGGTAAACGTAAAAAGAGAAAATGAAAAGTGAATGGTATTTAGACATGATAATCAAAAGTGACTAGAAAGACGTTTTTATGAAATGACTAGAAAAGTTGTTGCTAATTCAATATGATTAGCAATATTCTCCAACTTAGAAAGTTTTCTATGAGGAAATCATCACTAAGATTGTCAATTTGGTATAGGTTAGATACCATGTCCAAAAAAAATGGCTATTGGGTCCCAATTTTGTTCGATTTTTAACATTCGATCTCATCTGATTTTGTTAGTCAGATATCCAAAATACCCAATTTTTAAATTTTTGTTTCAATTTTTATATAAGATCGAGCTACTCAAAACACTTGAAGGTACGCCAACCTCGATTCTGTCTAATTTTTTCAATTTTATATAAGATTGAGGATACAATCAAATAACCGAGCAGAAAATACCCAATTTTATTTAACTTTTAGTTAAATTAATATATATATATATATATATATATATATATATATATAAATAAATAAATATCGGTATGTACTCAATACCTAAAGTTCCCATTGTTGCCACCCATTACAGGGTCGGTAATCGGGTCTCCAATATCGAGTCAATTGAGTAATACACCAATATCCTATACCCAATTGACAACCCCAGTCATCACGTGGGAACAACATTTAATTAGGAAATTCTATTTAATAAATAGAATTTCCACGTTAAGTCTAGTTCTCACGCGTTCTCTAAACAAAATATTCATTTAAAAAAATTTAATACCTGATAAATCTAGTGTATGCAAGATTTATGAAAACAGTAAAGAACACGAGAGGCTTTACGTGGTTCGATCAAAAGAAAGATCTACGTCCACGGAGGAGTGATTCCTCAATACTTTCACTATAAGCGATTACAATGAGTGTATCTAAAAGCTCGAGTATTCAAATAGTTGTCAACCCTTCTACCTTCAATCTAACCTCTATTTATACATGTTGTGGATCACTATAGATTGTTGTGGATCTCTTGCTTGTGGGATCCGATCTCAAGATAATCTTGATCCTCGAATATCTCATTTAATATCTCTTCTGGATTTGATCTTGAATAGGGTTTAGATGTTGGGCTTTGGGCATAACCGCGTAGGCCGTCTGTTAGGTCAGGCCCAGTTCACATGGGCCTGCTATTGGGCTTGAGCGGTTATGCCATATCCCATCATAGCCCCCCAATTAGTCGAGTAACAACTATGCCGAGGTGGGGTGAAGAGCGTATCAATACCCAATATTGAGTTGGATCAAGTAATAACTTATATCTGGTATCCAATTAGATAACTCTAGTCATCAGGTAGGAACCCCAAACATCTATTTATTCTATCCAATATTGGGTCGGGTCAAGTAATAATCAATATCTAGTACCCAATTAGACAACCCTAGTCATCACGCACAAATCACACTTAATTATAAAATTCTATTTATTAAATAAAATTAGGTTATTGGTATATAAATGCACGAACTTCGCACATACTTTGATTTTGCACACAAACTTTAAGAAGAATATATAATACTCGAACTTATATGTTGTAGTAGTTTTACTATGATTTTTGTTTTCCCTCCAAATTGAAATAGACGTGGCAAGCTGTAATGTTGATATTGACAAATCATAAATATCATCTTAAAATATTTTTGTTTTCACCCAGACTGTTTATAATTAAAATCAAAATTCTTGAAATAATTGAGAAAATGTTAATTATGACACTACATTCGAATATGTGATGTTAATTTCGAATGCAGTGTGTCGTAATGAACTATTTCTCAACTTTTTTAAGATTTAAGATGACATAAAACAACGACGCTTTAAGATAATATGTACGACATCATTTTTTAAACGTCCGATTTGTCTACGTCAACATTCCGACTTACCACGTCTGTTTCAATTTGAGGAAAAAGAGATAACATGGTAAAATTACTGCAACGTATAAATTCGTATATTTATATACTCTTTTTAAAGTTTATGTTTAAAAAATATGTACAAAATTCGTATATTTATATGTCAATAACCCAATATAATTTTATAATTAAGTGTGGTTCTCACACATCCCTAAAATAAATATGAATTTTAAAAAAGAAAACATAAGCTAGTTTCATGTATTAGGTGTGGCAACTCAATTCAATTCAATTACAACCCTCTATTAAATCCACGTACGAGGGTGTTTTGGGGCATTGTTTTGTCCTTTTAGACGATACAGCGATAAAGCAAATTTATATAGCCAAAATGTCATAAATTCGAATCTTATTAATATTTTTATATATTTGGATAAGAACGTGAAATTTACTTAATATACATCGAAAAACGCCAAGTATGACATAAATTGTGCGTGTGTTACTTACCAGTGGATGATGGTTAATGTCCGGCGCCAAAGGTCCGGGTTCGAGTCCACCGACGCAAATTTTAAAATTTCGTATTAATCGACCAAAAAAAGATGACATAAATATATATATATATATATATATATATATATATATATATATATATATATACACTGAAAAGAGTCAAACAAATATCTCTGATTTCTTTATCTTAGGCTTCCTTCTCTCTCTCTCTCTTCCCTTCCCTCTTTTCTAGGGGTGCATCGATCGTTCGGCTCGATCGACCGATCGAAATTTTAAAATCAAAATCGAATCAATATATTTTTTGAATCGAATCAACCGATTATAGTTTCGGACCGATCAAAACCGAATCGAAAAATTGATCGATTTTGATTGATCGAAAAATCGATCAAAACATATATTATACATATATATTTTTAAATAAACATATTTTAATCTAATTATTTAATTAAAATATCAATTAATTATTATATAAAATATACAAATATATAAAAATAATATTTTCGATTCGGTTCTGCTCGCTTTGCCATCGACCGAACCTAAAACATAAAACTGAAAACCGAACCGAAAACCGATTTTAATTAAAAATTTGAATCGAACCGAAAACCGACTTATTCAAAAACCGAACCGAACCGAATCGAACCGATCGAAACCGATCGATTCGATCAATTTTTTCGATTCGATTCGTGCACACCCCTACTCTCTTCCCTTTTCACATTACAACCATCTTCTTCTCCTTTTCTCTCACCTCATTTCTCTCTCATTTAAGTGAATGAACCTTTTCTCTGTCTGCCCTCGCTTCTACTTTTTGTTTTCTTATTTGTTCCAAAAGTAGCACACTTCTCCACCTCGAGACACTATACATCCCGAGAAAGATTTCTTGTTTTTCTTTACCCAAAAAAAGAAAAAACACCCTTCTGCAACTCCCTCTCTCTCGCTCTCTCATCAATGGAGAAAGAGGGCAGCAGCAACATCTTCTCCTACGCCAAAGATCGGCTTTTCAGACCGAGTTGGGAGAATTCAGTCGATCAGAACGGTCCCTTTGAATCAGCATTGAGCTCCATGGTCTCATCCCCAACTGCTTCAAACAACAACGACAATGGCGAAAACATCGTTTTGCGCGAGCTGATTGGCAGATTAGGCAGCATTTGCAACTCGGGAGAGATCTCTCCTTTCAATGGGAACTCAAACAGCACCTCTTGCTACAGCACCCCTCTCAATTCCCCTCCCAAGCTCAACCTCTCGTCGATCATGGAGAGAGATAGAGGGAACCACTTCCTCTCTCTTCCCACCCTCGCTCCCTTCTCGGCTGATCCCACCTTCGCCGAGCGGGCCGCCAGATTTTCCAGCTTCGCCAACAAGAATTTGGTGGGCCTCAATCAACTCCCTCCCAAACTCGATCCCACTAATATTCCCCCGCCGACAGTTCAAGAAAACTGGGAATCAATTCATCCCGAGAAGAATTTCATGGCTTCCAGATCCTCCACGCCGGATAATGCCGCGGACTCGAGGGAGAATTCCACGGTTTCCGAGCAGATCCCAGTTCCCGAAAATGGCGGAAAACCTAGAAAGAGAAAGTCAGCTTCAAAAGGAAAAGGGAAAGAAGCCAGCACCCCTGCCCCAAATCTTTCTAAAGATGCCAATGTAATTCAATTCTCTCTGTACTAAGTCGGGAATTATTGAATACGAACTTGCAGCAGCTCACATCATCTAATCAATGCAGGTTTCTGCATCGGAAAATAGTGAATCGAGCGCCAAGAGAATCAGATCAGAAGAAGAGAAGGCGGATCAGAAGGCATCAAAGGATAATTCGAAGCTTCCGGAACCTCTCAAGGACTATATCCATGTCCGAGCTCGACGTGGCCAAGCCACAGACGCCCATAGCCTCGCAGAAAGAGTATGAAAAATCAATCATTCTTGGTTTCAAGAAAATTGTTGAATTTATTTTATGTGAAGTGGTTGCTTGATACAATTTGCATCTTGTGTTGGTTAGGTTCGTAGAGAGAAGATCAGTGAGAGGATGCAAGTGTTACAAGATCTTGTACCAGGTTGCAATAAGGTAATGTGGTCAGTTACTTTCAGACAATTGAATTTTGTTATAAATTTGCTGAGAAATTAAAGTGGTGCTGCATTTTTCTTCCTATAGGTGACTGGGAAAGCCGTTATGCTTGATGAGATCATTAATTATGTGCAGTCTTTACAGGGCCAAGTTGAGGTAAATTCAAGAATCAAGAATTCAAGAATCTAATTTGTGAAAAAATGAAGTATGAATTTGTGAACTGTTGGTGAGCTGATTTTAGCTTTGCATTTCCTATGTTATTGTTGTGTAGTTCCTATCAATGAAACTGGCTACTGTTAATCCAAGAATGGATTTCAACATGGAAGCACTTAAGTCTAAGGATGTAAGTAGCAAATTACCATTCTTCAAATCATCACTTAGAAGCTTAGAGTGAGGCTAATTTGAATGAATGCTGCAGATGTTTCATTCTCGTGGTTTGTTGCCCCATAGTGTGTACTCATCAGACGGCTATCAGTTCCAACCTCAGTCGATCCCATGTGGGATCGAAGCGCCTTTCCCGCGTAGCAATGCGAATGGGAGAAACCAAGGGATTCAAACGCCCAATATGGAGAATTTTGGTGATGCTGCCTCTCAAGTATGTGCCTTTTTAGCCTTGATCAAGTTTTGAGCTGCATTAAAATGAAAAATTTTGTAGTAATATGATCTCTTGTTCTATAGGTTTCTTCGTTCTGGGAAGACGATCTGCATAGCATTGTGCAGATGGGATTCGGACAAGGCCAAATGCAAAACTTTCAAGGTTAGTGATAGTGATCACAAGATAGATTATATCTACATTTGGTATGAAATGTAATTTTTTTCTTTTTTTTCTTTTGAAGTTGAGATTTTTTTATACACATTAGTTATGTGTGCAGGGATTCTTCCAACAGCTCAAATGAAAGTTGAGCTATGATGGATTCATATACCATTCTTAATTTCTATTCAATTTGAGGCCCCAAGTGAGAGTGGCTTCTGTATATAGTGGGAAAAACTGTAGAAACGGAGCCTTCCCTTCTTTGGTTCTTGCTCTATTTTGATGATGATTGTCAATTTTTTTGGAAGGAAATTTCCACAGTTGTGAAATCAAGAAACCTAATTAGTACCAGATGATGAAAAGGACTATGAAATGTCAAATGTAAAATGTCTTGTTATTATTCTTTTCTGTTTCTTAACAAAGAAGTGTGTTTAAGGGCTGATGAAGAGACGATCAATCTTCCATGTAATAATTTTTTTCAATAATTTTCCTTCTCTTTGAGGATATTTATATTTTTAGTGCAATTACTGTGGTTCAATTTATTGAACTTGAAATTCAATTTGCTCCCACTAATGTCATATTCCGTGAAGAATTTTGATAGTGGGGCTTGTGATGGAAACCATTTAAACCATGAAATCTTGTGAGTTGTACAAGATTAGATTTGTTATACTCGTAAACAGCTGTTAGTGGGACAAAAATGTCTTCTTGACATTGATTTGGTTTATGTTAAGAAAGGACATGTCTGCAGCATTGAGCTGGAATCCAAGATCAGTTTTGAAATTCATTTATTTCTTTTGCCTTTACTGTTTATCATCTAATAATTACTATTCTCTCGTTGATTTTGATGGTATAGGTTTTAATAAATTATAATGAGTATAAAGTAAGTGGATATAAAAAGTTCACTATAGGATGATAAATGAATATATTGATTGATAATGGGTATAAAAAGGTGGGTAATGAATGATTTTTTTGTAAATAAGTGAATAGGTTTAGGATAAAAATATGAAGTTGATGTTTCCAAAAAAAAAGAAAAGTGAATATTTTTTGTGAACGAACCAAAATGGAATTAAATGAAGGTATTTGATGGACGGATGAAGTATCTTTTTCCCCAATTTCCTTCCTAGTTTTTTCTTTTCAGAACGTCTCTCAATTTCTTTTCTATCTATTTATGGTAACTATCTTCTCAACTTATTATTCTCAATGATATCATTTATTTATATCTTTTATCATCTATATTCCATAATTATTTCTTTTTCTTATCCTCAACAATCTATTTATTTATACTTTTACCATTTATGGTTCACTACTAACTTATTTAATAGATTCATCACTAATTAATTTAATATGATATTCTTACTCCACTCATAATATATTCAATAACTTTTATTAAAACTCGTGTCCAAGATTATTAGGAATGAATTTGGAAGACGGATGAAGTAGTATCAAGTGATTTTTGGTTTTTATTTCTCAGAATTTTATAATGGAAATATGTAATCTTAGTACAGGTTGTCAATGGTGAAGTTGTGAGTTGGCTAAAGAATCAGAAGGGAGTTTTGTTTTTTCCACTTTGACAGATAACCAAAGGAAGTTCGATTATGGTTGATTCCATGGTGAGTGGGGGTGCAATGCACACCCCCCTCACTATTCATTAAAATATGAATATTATCAGTATGAATAGTGAGGGATGCATGCAACCCCTCACCATGGAATCAACCGATTATGGAGTGCTTAACTCTCTCTCTCTCACCTTTCTAGAAATTTATGTATTTTCAAATTTCCATTTTTAACATTCTAATGTCTTCAAACACTATATTTAACCTTACTCTTATCTTTTTCAACTTTTTCTTTCTTTAGAGAATTTTCTAAAATTTGAGTTTGTTTTATCTTTTAATATTTCCTTCCATTTTCTTCAATAATCATATTATCTGCGATAATCATTATCCGTTTAAAGATGCTGCTGAAGGCTACACATGATATCATCCACCAATTCAGCAAAATCTCACCACATGATATCATCCACCAATTTTATATGTTTTCTATTCCATAGTTGCAAATTGCGGGACATTCTACATGTATTCAAAAGTGATGTCTAGGATATAAAAGAATATATATAGGAGATAGTTCAGTTAGTAAACGATAATTTGATAGCAAATGAAAATGAATCTGGGTTTTTGATTTGTTGGATCAATGGTTGAGATTTAATTACGATTGTGCTACAGTTTTGTGTTTTATGCTACGCGGATTACTATGCAGCACTAGAACCCTTCTTGTGTTATGCTGCAATGAAAGATGTGTTAAACTATTAATATATTTAGCATATGTGCTACAAATGGATGAAATATATGCTAAATTAACATGTGCAACATAGTAATTCTGATTATGATACACAATTATGAAAGATGTGTTATTATTCTTATTTCCTACACTAAGGAGTTTTTTCACTATATATACAAATATATATAGGGAAGAGTTCAAATAAAAACCTATTTTTCCATAAAAACATAAAAATCAATACACTTTATGTATAAAGTTACTGCACTATAAAATATTGATAAATAATATTGGTTTTTACCATAACTCAAGTGTGCATTAGCTTTATACATAAAATGCATTAACTTTATACATAAAATACATTGATTTTTACGTTTTTACGAAAAAAAATAGGTTTTTATTATAACTCAATCCTATATATATATATATATATATATATATATGATATGGATCAGGTAGGAATGGATAATTTGGTAGGAAATGAGAATGAATCTGTGCATTTGATTATTTGGATCAATGGTTGAGATTTAATTTCAATTCGCTATAATTTTGTGTTTTGTGTGCTACGCGGATTACTCGCAAAGACTAGAACCCTTCTTGTACTATCAGAATGAAAGATGTGCTAAATTAATATATTTAGCATATGTGCTACTGAAGAGATAAAATATGTGCTAAACTAACATATACAACATAGTAATTCGATTGCTACACAAATATGAAAGATATGCTAGACTTATATCGGAGATATTCCTATTTCCTACACTTATTTCCATTCTCACAGAACCATCCCATATATATATATATATATATATATATATATATATATATATATATGGGATGGATCATGTAGGAAAGAATAATTTGGTAGGAAATAGGAATGAATTGGGCCTTTGATTTGCTATATCTGGTTGAGATTTAATTTTCTATGCTACGCTTTGTGTTTTGTGTGCTACACGAATTATTGTGCAAAGACTAGAACTCTTCTTGTCTTCTTATCAAGAATGAAAGATGTGCTAAATTAATATATTTAGCATATGTGCTACGAATGGATGAAATATGTGCTAAACTAATATATGTAATATAGTAATTCGATTGTGTTACACAAATACGAAAGATGTCTTATTATTCTTATTTCCGTACATTAAGAAGTTTTCTCACCATAACCAACCCCTATATATATATATATAATTTTTGGCCCATGTAATAAAGTCGTTCATTCCAAATCAAGTATTTTAAAATGAGAAACTAACCTTGACTCGATGCGTCGATGAGGGCTAACTCACGTGGTAAAGCTGAAGTACTAAAAAATTTCTTTATTAAAGAAATCATTGGTTTGAATCTAATCTAAGTGTAGATTATAATTTTATTTATATGGATTTTTTATCTAGTTTTTACTAGTTTGGTTATTTGGTTAATGGGCATATTGAAATTCTTTGTAATCTATTAGTTTGAAATTTTTGATATGATATATTATGGGTGAACATCGGGCAGTTGTCTCAAACAGAACAAAATCCAAAAAATCTGAAAATAGATTTTTTTATAAATGCAAACCGAACCGCACCGAAATGGTCTGTCAAACCGAAGCAAAATTGAACTGTAAATTTCGGTTTGATTCGATTTGGTTTAGATAAAACCGAATTTTTAAAAAATATTATAACATATTTCTTAGGTTTAAAATTTTAAAAAAAATCAATTATCTTGTTATTACTTCTTAGATTTTTAGAATTAAAAAATATTATAAAATATAATTTATATAAAATATAAATAGGTATTATATTTTTGGATTGAAAATCGAAATATTTTTTTCGACTCGAAATCGAACCGAATAAATTTCGTTTTCGAAATTTGAAACCGTACCGAATAAATTTTGATTCGGTTCGATTTTTTGGGTTTGGTTTGGTTTGACTCATCCCTATAATATAATCTTGTATATTTAAAAAAAAACATTAACTCAATCCAATTAGGCAAAAACCCATGTGTCGCCATCCACACACTGCAGAATGCGACTATTATTGTTTTAAGTTGTAAGTTAATTAGGCATTAACTAAAGCTTTAATTATGATTTAATAATCTTCAATTGGTATTTATTATTAATTATAATTAGAATTTAATTAGAACAATACATCGTGCATTTAGATACACGTGAGTGTGCCTCATGCAATTACATGGTTCTAAACTGCATTATGTAGTAAAGTTATTAAACGAATATTTTTTTATTTTTGAAAGCATTAACAAATATTTTATGAATTATTTTTTGGATATATAAATTTTTAAAGACCGTGTGACGACACACTCGAGTCTAAAATTTTTAGTATCAAACATTAGCCATTCTATAATTAGCCCGACGCACTATTTTATCACTCACGTCTCACTTTTCTTTTAACTAAGGTGATTTTGTTAATCATTTGTGCGAAACCTCACTGTTTTTCTTTTTTTTTTCGATTTTCAAGGAATATATTACTCCCACCATTCTATAGATGGTGGAAATAAAATTGAAACAATTAAGGGGAAAAAATAAGTAAAACTTACCTAAGTTGCTTTTTGGTACCAAAAAGATGGGCTGCCATTAACTGGATTTTAAGAAGTGCGTGCAATCATACTTATTCGCCATTATTAATAAATTGATACTCAACCATTGGAACAATCAATTCACCTTTACATCTCTACGAACTTAGTTCAATTGATTAAAAGTTAACAGATTTGGAATAAATATTGTTCACTAAGAGTATAATATTAGTATACCAAAAAGGCCTGAGCAATTACTCTTCAACAGAACCAATTAACTTCTTGCTTTTACAAGATTTGCTTTATGAAAAGATCAAAGAAAAATTGGTACCAACTATTAATTCAAGAATCTATGTGGAAATATATGGTGCTGGAAAAATCAATACCAATATATTAGTATGGGAAAAAATTATTTGACCATAGGATCAAGTAATATATATGATAGACAGGGATAATATTTTTATTATTAAGTCAAGATGCTTGGTGAAAAAAGATTTCAATAAATTCTAAAATCAGTAGATTGAGTCAATCAAAGATTAAAAGTTCAGAGTATAAAAGAAAAAGAGGTGGTCTCATGTGCGGACGTCCGTATGTAAGGACAATGATATTTTTATTCAGTATAAATAATACTTTCGAATTACAGTATAAGAAACTAATGATATTTTTTTTAATATAAATAATATTTTTGTTGAGAAAAAATAATATTTTTATCCATCTGTACTTTGCGGACGGGCGTAAAAGAATTTTTGTGAAAGAAAGAAAATAGAGGTGGATTCATTTCCTTTAGTTTCTCCGAAAATAACGAACCAAAAAGGGTCCACAATGAGTGAGAGAGATTGATGTTACATGTTTCTTTCTTGTGGAGTTAATTAAGATGGAAAATATAATTATTACAAAAAAAAATTAAAATCGAATTTGAAATTAAAAGGTTCAGAATGCTACCAGGCTGTCACTATTTACAATCAGACGAACTTCACTTTATGTCCCTTTCTTCTTTTCTTTCAACTTAAGAAGCAACCAATTGCTTTATGCATAACAATGGTTTTGGTTTGCTACGTCCGATTTTGTATATTATAAAAGATTTCAATGGTAAATTATGATATTGTTAATTGATTTTGATTTTGCAATCGAGATCGACTCATCTTTAAATTAATGTTTGCAGGACCGTTTGAAAATTCGAAAAGACCAAATCAACTTACGAATAAAAGGACTTAGCTCTTTACCTATCAAAACAATGTCATTTTCCCCTAAAATTGAAGGCAATAACTGAAATTGATATTTACGATTAGGACACAGAGATTGAGCTGAAATGGAGGAGGAAAACAAGTAAAACTAAAACGAAGAAGAGTTGAAGCTGGTGGGTTCTTGAAGATTTTGTCAGGTCTAATTCTTTAAGAACATCGTCAAATTCGTTGATGACGCCTTACCCACAAGGATTAATCCATCCAGATTGTGCAACCATCAAATTCTATTGCACACTTAGAAGAATCGAGAGACTATTCTATTGTTGTCGTCGTAGAGGGTTTCCATAACAGATTTTGATTAGGGTTTAGGGGATAAATTAATGTTTGGTGGCTTCTTATGAGCCCTAATTAGATAAGTTGTTCCATAATTTAGCCATAGTAATGCTACGCGTGTGCCACACACACATAATTATGCAAGGTTACCCCAATTTAGTTCTAATTTGGTCGAGATTGATCTCAATCATAAAATCAAAATCAATTAAAAGTATGATAATTTACGGATAAAATATTTTTATGATGTGCACAATCAAAATTATATCAAAATTGGATAAATACAAACTATTACCCCTTTACGAATTGTTTATTTACCCACCGTAAATATTAGTTGAATTGTTTATTTACCCACCGTAAATATTAGTTTGTGTGCCTAGTATTGTGGTACGTACTGTCATGCATATCATAGTATATTCAAAATTCAAAATTTGATTCAAGATTTATTATTGTGTTTAAAGTAAATTGCCTGAAAATTATTCGAATTTTGTTCCTTTTGCAATTACAACGTTGTTCTTAAATTTCAATATACACAAAAAAGAATTACAAGTTTGAACTCGTTGTGAGGATGTCTGAATTCAAAAAAATAAAATTTCACCTACATATTATCTTTTTGAAGTTGTAATATGAATCAAATTTTGGTGAAACGAACTCTACTTATCACCCTACTCAGGAAAAATTTCATAGAACATGTATTACATATGTCCATCAAAAACAAAAACTTGCATTGTTTTAAATGATACGAATTTTAACAAATTATAACGAGTGAAGAATGGATCTTACATTATAAATGTAAAAATAATATCCAAAAGAGAAAATACAAACCAAGCAAAAAATGAATTCAATGCAAGATTTTAATAAAGAAAGATAGTATTATTTTGTCAAATGTTGTCATACTATATAGTTACAAAATGGACTAAAAATATTGTGACTTTTTTAGACGATTAATACATTACTAAACATTTAAATAGACTCTTATGTTTTTAATCATGTCACGTCAATAAATTTGTACTTGATTGATGAAAAGAAAGCACACCATTTACTCCACAATCAACTCAACTCAAATCAAATCTTACATTATTATCATTTTGTTTACCAACCATATCATAATTTCCAGTTCCTACCCCACAGTTATTACCAATTACTCTCTCTCTCTTCATAGTCTAACTACATTTTAGTTGAAGGGTTCCCATCAAGTTAGTTTATTAGAGGATACTATGTCATCTTATGTTCATTGTACACGTGTCTCGTACATCAATATATCATAAAAATGTCTCATTTTTTAAAACAGTTAAAATGATAAAATAATTAAAATAATAAAAAGTGGATATGAGTTACAGTATTTGAAGGGATGATTATTTCCTAAAATGAAATGTGATATTTAGAATGAGATAATCTAAAAAAGAAAGTGAAATATTTTAAATGAGTCGGAGTGAATAATAAAGGAAAAATATCCCTTTCTTCCCCAATATTCAAACTTTTGACAATTTTATCTCAAGATATACAAAATTATAAATTAATACTTATATTATCGTTTTTGTTAGAAAAATGTTAAATGTACATAATGTGTATTTACATAATTGTTTTTTGATCATTTTCCATCATTTTCAAAAATTAAGGGAATATTCCATTTATATTTTATTTTTTTCACACAATTATTACCCCCTTCACAATAATTAAGGAACGGATACTAGTATTTCTTATTCCATTTTATACAATTACCCTCTTCACGGTAATTATACATGAAAAAGAAAGTTTATATCGTAAGATGTGTATTTTGTTTTGAAATATAATTTGGTTATTACCAAGAAATCGAGTGTCTCTCTATGAGTGTGTTTTTTTGGATAATGAGGGGATTAATCCGACAAAAAAATTAGTGAATTAATTATGGGAATGAAATTGAACGCTTTTCTTTATGGAATGAAAGCAATAATTATTTATTTAATTAACTAATTTTATTTTGTAAAAAAAATAAAATCACAAGTCAACTCATACCAATTTCAATCCTAAATTGTAGGAGGGTTTAGTCATGCAATATAGTAATTAATACTAGAACCATCCCAAAAAAATCTTACTAATTTGATCAAGATTTTAGGGGTATATATGTACATTTAGTACTACCCTTTTTGTTAATAATTTTATCTTATTGGCAAAAAAAAAGTTAATTTTCTTTAATTGTGGCACCAATTCTGACAAATTCGATCACCGATCGTGGGAATAAAGACCACGACCAGAATCTCCTTAACTATTATGAAACTCCAAACCAATTTTCTAATCCAACATCAATTTGATTTGTGGAGTTAGGGTTCCATGACCATTGAAATGGAATTGTAGCTCCAAATCGATGACGGAGAAATTGGCTTAGAGATTCTGTAGCTCAAGGGATAATGATAGTGGTCTCAATCTTTTTTTTTATCAATTAAATACATAAATTTAAAGGTTATGTCATGGTGGACTCGAATCCGAGACCTTTGACATCGGACATTAACCACTCTATCACTAGACCTACACACGCACACAATAGTAGTCTCAATCTTAGCAATTGATGATATGATTGGTCAAAATTGATTTCAGGAAAAAGAAAAAAGTTTTACCTTTTTTTTACTTGTAGAATATATTTTTCAATAAAAATAATAGTATAAATATAAATTTATAATTTTTTAAACGTTGGAATACAATTGTGAAGAAGTTCAACACTTATAAAATAATATTTTTTTTCTAATAATAATAATAATTCAATTGAACGCATATATACGCCACCTTACTACTTTCAAGGTAATTGGAATTATTCGATTTACTTTCACAAGAATTACAAAAGGATGCTGTATGAAAGAGTGATATGATAAATTGGAAAGACGAGTATTTTTCGTTACTTTTAAAATTATTATTCGATAAGGCTTGAGAGATAGGACCAAAAGTGGTAGGGCCTCATATCAATTGATATTCTTGAGCCATGACTAGTGGCCGTTGTCACATCCTATGTCACTCGCTCTCATTAACATTGATTTTTTTCTTTTCCGAACTCAACACTCAAAGAAATAAATTATTTGTTTAGACTTTTTTTTCATAAATGAGGTGCAATAAGAAAATTGATAAATATGAGTTAAATCTCAAATTATATTCGTTCTATTAAAAATATTCAGAACTATCAGAAATATTTATTTGAAGGAAAAATATGTAATTTTAGCCTAATAAATTGATTTTATAACAATTTTAGTTTTAAAAATTCAAAATACCTTAGTCAAGACTAATGAATTAATTTTGTGATAATGTTAGCATGCAAGTATTTTTTATTTATTTTTTTGTTGTCAAAAAGTACAATTGACACCGAAAATAACATATAACTCATAACTCCTTTCCAATTATATTTCTAACTTGTCATTTCTATATGTTATTTTGCCGGTGCCAACTGTGTTTTTTGGTGCCAAAAATCACGTATGGGCTAAAATTATACCAAAATCAATTCATTAGACTTAATTGATGTATTATTGATTTATTAAACTAAATTATCATAAAGTCAATTTATTAAGCTAAAATTATATGTTTTTCCTTACTATCAATATTGTATAAAAAATATCATGCATCCATTTTTTGACCCCCAAATTCTTGACATTGATCACCTCATGGCTCATGCACATGGAAACACCACGTAATGCTATTTAGCAACTATATTATTTTATTGTTTATATTTTCTATGTAATATCTCTAATGGGTCACGTTAAGATTTTAGGGTCGGCAAATGGATGTCGGAGTTTGTTGTTTAAATAAATATTTATGATAACTTTGAATATTTTTTATAAAGCAGATAGTCTGGAGTTTAAAGTGATATTTATCGGAAGAAAATTTGATATTTTGTTAAAACCCAAAGAATCCCTGGAGTGGAGTTAGAGGCATTGTTCTTCCTTGTCCTGTCTTCTCCTTTAAGCTAGAGCCAAGAATGCTAGAGGTAACAAAACGAGCCCGATCCGAAAGGCTAGCCTGACCTAGTCGGTTTTGGACCGGGTTGGACTCAAAAAATATAGGTACGATAGAAATTCAGTTTGAGCTGAGCCCACTCATAGCTATCAAAATCCCGTCGGGCCCGAGCCGACCCTACCCGACCCATAAAATTTGTACTGAAAATGGTATTTCAACTTGGTTGGGCCATTATTTTTTCGGCCCGATAGATTTTTAATCCAGCCCAACTTTTTGGCAAAGTCCAATGGGCTCGGGCCGACCCACCCATTTACCACCTCTAAAGAATACTTGTGACTATCTCTAAAGAATACTAGTGACTCTCTCTCTCTCTCTCACGCATACACAGTTGCACAAGGTTGGCGTTTTATGGTCTGCAATACATTGAGTTGGATACAAAATTGGAAGAAGAGTACATTGTGTTGCTGTGATTCTGTGAACCACTTGAAACTTGCCCCCTATCTAATTGACAAAAAAACCTAACAAATATATGATACATCTCATCTCATCCCAGTGAACATCATGTTCATTTTCAGCATCTCTCAACATGTCCCATTTGTCTCACTAATTAGGCCCACACTATCCATACCATACGAACATTGCATTGCTGCAATTAAAATACATTGCCTCTCACTCTCACCATCATAGAGGTCGGCTGTTGTTACTCTGTCTCTCAAGTGAAAACGAACTGATTCACACCTCAGGACAAGGATGCAAGCAGTAAATGAGTTTTTATCAACATATTTGAAATTTCAAATGAATTTGGCAAGAGTTCGTATCGTTGGGTCACAGAAGGAATACATTTTTATATATATCTGACAAACTGTGTTTACAAACAACAATGGACCACACAATGTCGTGATGGAGAAAAGTTGAGTTCTATATGTTGCAACGGTCATAACCTGAGAACCATGAGGGGGGCTCTTCTTCAACACCGTAAGATGGCGCAAATTCCTCTCGCCATTGCTGATCGTCATCAGCTCCATGATTTTCTACGATGCCATCTTCAGACAAGTGAGGGGCTACTAGCAACTTATTTAATTTCTCAATCTCTTTGTAGGCATTCTCAGTCTCCAGCTCTGCTACTATAGCCCGTTTCTGCATGTTCACAAGCATGTAAATTTCTTGTACTCATGTCGTGTTTCAGATAACATCTACGATGAATCATGTAAAACTAATGGGGAACTTTGCAATGTTCAGTAACAAAACAAGGAACAAGTTTGCTGACAGTTGAGAAGTCCAGTGAATACCAGACATTTAACACGGTACACAATGTGAGAGGAAACTGATCATCAAAATTCACTAGAAATATAATAAATAGTCCTAGAAAAATCATTTGAAAATCTATTGGACATTAAGTTGCCGTAGCAATATAATCAAACCCAAGTGACATTGTATTTTGAAAAATTAAGCAAGCCCAATTTTATAATAACAAGAAGTCCTGATGGTAAGCCATTTCTTGACACAGGAGTTTCTTTTACTTCTCTCTGTATATTACTGCTACAAAATTTCCAGACAATAAATTCAAGTGCATTGACAATCAAATGTAGAAATTCGTTATGGAACTGCAGAGTTTCTTGATAGGTGGAGTTTATTATCCCTGAGCAGAAAGAGAGCAATACACTCCAAACTCACCAGTTCCCTAGACCAATAAGAGACGAGAAGAATGTGCATAGGAAATGGATGACTCAAAGTCTTGAAAAGCAAAGTAACCCACTGAAGGGAAAAAACCCATTTTAGCATCTTTT
Source organism: Salvia rosmarinus (assembly GCA_036937905.1). Taxonomy (NCBI): domain Eukaryota; kingdom Viridiplantae; phylum Streptophyta; class Magnoliopsida; order Lamiales; family Lamiaceae; genus Salvia; species Salvia rosmarinus. Next base: position 60,049,940 of record CM072822.1, on the reverse strand, counting down.
TATTTTATATTTGTTTTCTACTGTTTCTTCCTTTGCCAAAAATTGAGAGATGGATTAAACTTTCCAGTTCCTACAGCATTAAGAGACAAGAAGAATGGCACATGAATTAGACATGACCCAAAGATTGATGTTTTTGAAAGACAGTGACCCACTAAAGGGATAAAACAAGTTTTTAAAAATTCTTTATTTTATGTTTTTCTATGTTTTTCTCAGTAAGCCAAATTTAGAGATGGATTGAACTTACGTCCATCCAAGTAAGTTAACAGCCCTTCTAAGCTATTAAACCAGGACTTGTGACGTAAAGATCATCAATATGGACAGGAAAGCATGTCGGTAAAGTCCAAACTCACCTCTGCAGCAGCCATGGTTTCTTCTGCTTCTTTAAGCCGCACAAGTAATTCCCCAGCAGCTTGAACAGCTTCTGCAGTATCTCTCAGTTGGGCCTGAAGCCCTCTATTTTCATCTCTAAAGTGCCGCCTCTCCTTTTCTCTTTCCACTTTAAGCAATGAAATTTCAGCTGCTAGAGCATTGATAAATTTTGATTCAGCACCTCTTACTCCTGCCTTTGTTGCTGCTTTCTTGACATCATCAATTCCGTCTTGGATCCTTCTATGTCTGCCAAGTAATTGAATGTGTTTCTCTTCAAGCTCAGCATATTGCTCAAGCATCCGCGCATGGCCTTCCATTGCCATCTGCATTGCTTCTTTAAGCTCTTCGGAGCACTTCTTTTCCATATCCAGTTCTTGCTTTTGTCTTTGACAGATAGACCGATTGGCTTCAAGTTCCATTCTAAGTTCATCTACAAGAGAAATCCATTTGCTCTCTGCTTCAGTCCATTGGATTCTCTCCTGCTGAAGTCTCTCCTCAGGATCCTCTCTTGTATGAGTAGCAGATGAACCAGGAGCAACTCTAGGCTCACATGAAGTATGCTGTAGAAGAGCGGTTTCTCGTTTTGAAATCTTCGCTGAAGAATCAAGATAATATTGGAGCTGAGCTCTTAAGTCTTGTATCTCTTCCAACAAAACATCCCTCTCACCTAAATCAAAGAAATTTTGATATCTTTCCAGTTCATCTTGAACTCTTTTAAACTCAAGTTGTGTTCTTAAAACATCTGGATGATTATCATATTTTTCCTGAAGAATCTGCAAATATAAGTCCACATCTAGACAAATTAGCATAAATATTTTCATATCGAAGAAATATATGATTGTACCTTATGTTCATGAGTTAATGACAAGAGTTCCTCCTCCATGAAGTCCACAGTGGGTAATATTCCATCCATCAGGCTCTCAAGCCGGGCAATTTTATCTTCACGAGTTTGACCAATTATGGCATTGCACTCTCTCTCATGTTTATATTGCTGGACCTGTATAAATGTTCAGGAATCAAAATTGCATCGAATTAAGTTGCCTTTCATATAGTGTATTCCAGAGTACTTGACAAACATACCAAACGATTAAGCTGCATGATCTCAGAAGTTTGTTTTGCACACATCTCTTCCAACGCCATCTCTCTGCGAATAGCTCCAGCCAACACCTTTTCGACTGCCTGAAAAATGATTGAACAACACATATAAGAAATTGGGAAAATAAAAGGATGTAAAAGATGCACCAGTTAGCAGCTGACATACTTTTGGAACTAGTTTGTTGCATGTACCACGTGATGATGACTCATTAATAGGTACTAGCTGCATATCTTGGACATCATTGTTATTTATGGCCTCTTGCTCGCTGTCTCTAGTCATGCACTTACTGCATAGGAATTCTCCTGTGTCCTTGTCTACTGATTTTTCATCATGAGAAAGAGTTTGAACACCCACATCAACTTTCATAACTGGTATGCCTGCTTTAAAATCAGCTGGCATGCAAGAGAATCTAAATGATGACCGTCGCATTGCAGGAGTAAGGCGCTGACTCTGGATTATTTCAAGTCCATGGTGGAGAGTAGCAGCTAATTGTTCGGTTGACGCAAAACAAGATTTGCGAGTAGATTGAGAGTTCAAAAGGATGTTATTGGTAGGTTTTGCAATAGATGCATTTGCAGCATTGAAGTTACTCTGAGAAGCAGTTATGGTCGATGACGACCTAAGACTTTTCCTGCTACTGGTCACTCTGGGTGATACACTAGGAGTGGGTGACTTTAGGACAGGTGGCACATCAATTGGAATAATACCAAGATCAGAAGCAGTAGCATCTTCAGTGCATTTTGTGGATATATCACATGTATTCTCTCTATCTTCCAAAGGCTTCAGCAAGGTGCATCGATCCACTGGTTCAATTGATAGATTGTTATCAGGCAAATTTTCACAAACTAAGGGTGTAAGTTCTCCATTTTCAGGCTGTCCACCCAAAACCTTCTCAGATGGTGTCTCTGACTTTATCTCATGAGATGTCACTGGGCACCCTGTTATCCCATTGCTTATGACAGTAGGTTTATCCTTGTCAACAGTTTCAAGCAATTCATCTTCCATATTGACATCTGCATGTTTAGAGCCTCGTTCAGGTGATAAGGGACATGTTTCTTCACGGATCAAAGGCATTGTCTCATCTGTATACACTATTTCCATTTCTTCATCACTATCATCCTCAACATGAGGCAACATCATTGGCCGGTTGAGGCTAAATTTTAGGAGATTCAAGCTTCTCCTTGCACTCCATCCAGTTGCATAAGCTCCAGTTTGACCAGTTTGATCTTGATTGGCCTTCATTCGGTGCAATTCATCCCTCAATTGCCGAATGACTTTTCTCAAGACATTGACATCTTCCTGCATCTCCTCATTAATTATTGCTTTATTCTTGATTGCTTTAGCTCGTTGGGCAAATCGTAGAGTACTGAGAGTCTCACTCTTACAGCTGCCAAAAATAAATCAGGTATAAGTGATACAGGTAATATAACATCATTAGCAACTCAGATTTTTCCTTTTCTTATGGGTCTTTGGGTTATACCTGACTCAGTTTAACATACAAAGGTTACTGCTCCCCTTTTTTCTCCCTTTTCAGTTTTCAGATTTCTCCTCTCTCTCTCTCTCTCTCTCTCTCTCTCTCATTGGGTTTCATTTTCCCATCTATCTCTCATCACTTTCTACCATTAGATCGTATAACTAACATAAATTCCTATAGTACCTTCAACCTCCACCACCACAACAATACCATGTCATCTGACATTACAAAAAATCAAGATTATCCTATTATGCTCATATGCATTATAAGCAAATTAAGAAACTTTCGATGGCAATAGTTCCCCATTCAGGTTCCATCACTAGCATAAATACATGTTCTATGGTAGAATAGATTTGTCTTTCATCTTATAAGTCGTACAGAGGCCCCAGATATCACCTTTGAGATGGAGAAATTGCACATATCATCGCCAATTTTGCATTCCCCCCCAGTGATTCCTGCAGCAGGAAAGTCAACTTTGAATCTCTGTAGGGGATGTGCCTTTGTTTTCCTGTCTGCGAAACTTCTGCCAGAATATTTATCAAATTCCTACAATTCCCAATAGAAACACAATCAGCCATATAATAACTGATAGTAACTCAACTTACAGTAATACCTGTTATATATGTAAATATATTATAGATGCATATTAGAATCCTATTAGGATTAGGGTTAGAATCCTACTAGGATTAGGGTTGTTCACATGTATATATAGGAGCTCTTTTCATTGAATAAGTGGGACTTTATTCCCCATCTCATATGCTATACACACTTATAACATGGTATCGAGCTATGTTCCGATCTAGGGTTTGGAATTTCAAGTTTGAAATTAGGGTTTTGGGTGAAAAAAAGGGGAAAAGCAACCCATTTGGGTTTGAGCCTCACGGTCGACACCGCCGCACCTTCGCCAAGTACGGCCGCAGAATCGGCACGTGTTGTTCCCACGCACCGACGACGCTTATGGCGGTAGTTTCGTGTTTTCGCGCTGTAAGGACGCCGTCCGTGGCCGGAATTCACCCGCCAGTCCCGCTTGGTTCGCGTCGTCGTCCCTTTCGATTGAGTACTTGTTTGGATTAGTACCGTGCGTGGGATCCGTTCATTTTCGATTTGGTTTTGGTGCCCGTGAGCACATTTGCCGTCGGAATTGAGTTCGCTTTGTTGTGGTTTGCTCATCTCAACGTTTGTGAGTTGTCTGGATAACCGTTTGGGTCAACATCCGATTGGTGTGAGATTCGGTTTGGGTCGACGCTCGTGAGTTGTCCGGATACCGCTTGGATCCGCATCTAATTGGTGTTCCGTTTGTTGTGGTGTGCTCATCTCAACGTTTGTGAGTTGTTCGGATAACCGTTTGGGTCAACATCCGATTGGTGTGAGATTCGGTTTGGGTCGACGTTCGTGAGTTGTCGGATACCGTTTGATCTGCATCTAATTGGTGTTCCGCTTGTTGTGGTTTGGTCATCTCAACGTTTGTGAGTTGCCGGATACCGCTTTGAGTCAACATCCGATTAGTGGGATTCGGTTTGGGTCGACGCTCGTGAGTTGTCCGGATACCGTTTTGATCTCGCATCTAATTGGTGTTGGATTCGATTGATCGATTTGAATTATGTTTGAGATTTCAGTTGAAATTTAAGTTTCGTGTTTTCGCCCGGTTTATTTTGGGTTCTGGTTGATTATCTTTGTAATAAGTCGGGCATGATTAACATCTATGCTCCAAATTGAGTGAGTGTTATATATGTAAATATATTATAGATGCATATTAGAATCCTATTAGATTAGGGTTAGAATCCTATTAGGATTGGGTTAGAATCCTACTAGATTAGGGTTATTCACATGTATATATAGGAGCTCTTTTCATTGAATAAGTGGGACTTTATTCCCCATCTCATATGCTATACACACTTATAACAATACCAATGCACAGACATAAGACAAATGACAGTCGAATACACGAAAGAAACAATGTTTGACTAAAATATGATAATCATGCAAATCATCGAATCATGAGTAAAAAACATTCTAAACTTTTAAAAGGACGTTCTAAAACCAGACTAAAATCATCACATAAAAGAGTGTAGGCAAGTCTCATTAAAAAAACACATATGGCCTAGCCGCCTTAAACAAATCTTGATCTATGTGCCTGGTGTGTAAATTGGACCATATTGAGCAGTAGCTCAGTACTTAGTATATACATGCATTAATCTAAAATTCATCCAATGTACAATAACAATTGAAACACTGTTCTTTGGGAATGGCCAAATGATTAAATACTGAAAACCATACCCTAGCTGCGAAAGGGAACGATTAATATTCCCTGCTTCTTTCAAGCGTTCTCCAGCTGCACCTGTTTGCTTTTGTCTCTCAGAGCCAGCTAGATCAACAAAATTGATTCTGCTCATTTTCAACCGGGTTAAACCATCAGCTGCACTCTGTAATAGATATTTGATAAATTCAAGTTTAGCAGAAGATCTCAAGCAACGGGTGATCAATCAAAAGAAACAAAGAGAAAACAAATTAAGGATTTTTAATATCATGTAGAGCCAACAGAAAATTTATTCTTTGTTCATCAACTCAACTCTCAAAAATTCAAGATAGACTACTTTTAATTTCAAGAAGAGGAACAGATTTCATTCAAGGACTCCACTACCTTGCCACGTGATTCAACCACACAAGTGAAAACACTGTGAGAACGAGAACTTTCTGCATTTACACATGTTGCACCAGTTCTCCGGTTTGACAATCCCTGTGAAGATAAGCATACAAAATGAGAGGAATGCCCACAAAGTATTCAATTTACATATGGATTAAATAATTCTCAAGGTCAAAAGAAAATTGGAAACACGCAATCTTCTAATAGGAAGCTAGAGTAAGATTAAGACATAAGTATGATATAGCAGCCTTTCCTAGTGAATCTCTGGGATCTCCTACAAACCCTTTTTCTTTTGTAAAGGGGTCATTGACATTAGTTGACTTATATATTAATTGGTGGTCTAGACTCTAGACTAGACAAGTAGCCTTCAGGAATTTGCTGCAGTTCAGACATTGCAGTCAATCACTCTAAGAAAACTTGCTTCAAACATATCTTACCAATATATAGTAGCTGAACTTGGGGAACTCATTCCCAATAAACTGAGGAGAATTTTCATCTTAGCTTCTGCACTAGCTAAGATATAATACTTTAAACTCTAACATTGCCCACATTTTACGTCAATGCCCATGATTTACTCGTTCATAAAAGAATTAAAATCAAATAAAATCTTAGGTCAGCATTCCCATTTCTCCCTGCAACATTTTTGTTCTCATAAAAAGCACCATGCTGCTGTGGATATTGAGAAAGTCGTTCAAAATTTTGTCATTTTCCCTTTAAAACTAGTTTGCATGTTTCTGTCTATGCTTTCTTCTGTAAATAGTAACACCACAGTTAATTTATAGGTACAATCAGTTTCCAGAAACATTCACAAGAATAGAAGGCAATCAAATGCATGCTTTTTTTCTGAAATGGCCTGTATTATATCCTTATGATACTGAAATGTGTTATTCAAGATGACGACTCCAAAAAAGCATCACTGAACCTTTATCAGCAGCTGTGACACATCCTTCATTGAAGATACACACTCCTCTCTTAAATTTTCAACATAAACACCGGTTTTGGCATCTTCTCTAATCTGAAATGAGAAAGGCAACAAAAGAATTACATATAGATAATTAGATACAGACTAAAATGTTTTAAAAATTACATGTTGCTTTACCTGAAGATTCTTCTGACTTGGATCCAATAAATCCGTTATTTGTTCATTATAGATCTGTTTACATGAAATTTGGATTAGATAATGGAAAAAAAGTTTAGACAGTATTCTGCAGAACGTAGAATAAATTATAATGATCTACCTCAAGGAAAGAGCAGCGACACATATAAACCAGGTTTCTGTCAGCTTGCTTGTTCTGTTCCTGCAAGGAAAAGGTATTACATGTTTGATAAATCACGAAAACAACCATGCAATAGTGTTTTACGAATGTGCTGCAGTACATAATCAGGAAGCAACCTCATCAATCCGTTCGAAGAGTCTGTGAAATACACGTGGCGCTAGGCCTTGCCCATCTTCCTCCAACAAGGCGTTGGATGCACCCCAGATCGTGTACGTCTTCCCACTTCCAGTCTGATAGATCAATTGATTTAAATGTATAAAAGTGATCATACACAAACAGTTCATGCTGAAGAAGCTGTATGTATTTTATATAGAAAGAAATATCTAACAGAAATTCCAGAAGTGGAAATGGATATACCTGTCCATATGCAAAGACAGAGCTATTAAACCCCGCGAGACAATTCTCGACAAGCGGTGCACCTACGAGCTCGAATATGTCACTCTGGAACAAACATTCCAAAACGAAGTGTTCATCAGTAATTCATGTTCAACTTTTCTTTCTGTTGCCAGCTTAATTCAACAAGAAAAACGGTAAACATGAGGTAGATCTTGCCTGTTTTGAATGAATATCAGCTATGGAGTCAAACGTAAACGTTTGACCTGATATCGTTAAAGAATCTTGGGATTTTTTCTGAACTACACCGCCTCCGTCTTCTTCCTCGTTGTTTGGTGGTCTCACACGCACAATTACCTAGTTTACAAAATCCCCCAAATTAGTGGCAACCTCTTTAGTTACAAACTCACAGATAGGGATAAGGCACTCAAAAAAACAATAAATTCGCACCTTGACGCCGGAATCCAATAAATTCGCGGCAGGCGCAGAGTTATCAGGTGCCACAGACTCGACGCTGAGCTTGCGCTTGAGCGGTGGGCGCGGTGGAAGTGGGCTCTTCATCTTGGCGGCTGCTGGAGACGCCGTCATTGAATTCGGATCTGACGCTAGCGCCGGAGGTGCATTCTCTTTACTGGATTTGAGCTTGCGATTAGGGTTTGGTGTAGTCGGCTTCGATTTAGGGTTCGGCGATGCTGCGATGTTTTCATGATTCTCTCTCATGATTTGATTTCTAGGTGTCGCGAAATTCTTCATTCTGAAGATTGAAGTATGGAGAAAGAGGTTCAATGTCTGAGGAGAGAATTTTGAGAGAGAGAGAAATAGGGGAGAGAGAATTGGACAGTAGAGAGAGGAATAGCCGTTGGAGGGGTAGGAGGAAAGAAGAGGGAGAATTTAAATTGAAATCTGGGGAAACAATATTATAATATCAATTTTTTGGATCTGATGAAAGTTTCTGCGCTGGGTTCGGATCGTCATAGTTGGGGTTAACCCACTCAATAAATCAAATTTAATTAAATTTATTTTATTTCTTTTTTTGAAGGCATTAATTTTATTTCTTAAAATCACTTGTTCTAGGTGATATAGTATAGCATGAGGTGGTGTTTACTTTGCATGATTAGGTTGGATAGATAAAATTAATCCAACCTAATCAAGTGTTTACTTTTAAGGATTAATATTTGAGGATATCCCAAAGCCCATGATTATTTTAATCCTTTGAATTATTCTCCATTAATTTTAATCCAACCAATATATGTAGGATTGAATTAATCCTCAAAATAAAGGGAGAATTATTTATCATAATTTTAATCCTTCATTAATCCTTTGTAGTAAACAAAGGATTGATAGATAAAAATTATCTTATCACACATTTAATCCATCAAATAGTCAATCCTTCAAAATGATAATCATGGAAAGTAAACACTCCCTGAGTGGATAAAAATAAGGATAAATATTATTTTTTAGTCCAAAATATGCCTTTTATTCAGAAATAACACAAGCTTATTCATATATTAGTAATCATAAAAATATTTTCTATTGAAATTTAGAGTGGATTCACTTTTTTAGCATTGAAAAGTCGTATGGGCAACTTGAAAAACTATGTAAAATTTTAACCCCAATAAATTTAATAATGTAAGTGATGGGATATGGCCCAACCGACTAGGTTGACTAATGTGCCCAAACGAGTTGGGCCTAACGTTCAATAGCGCCCACGCGGTTGAGCCTGAGCCCTAATCATCGCCCAAAACCCAGCCTCCGAACCTCCACCCGGCAATGGAAGACAGCCCAGAGCCAAAGTCCGACGCTACCCCGGCCAATGGAAGACGCCTGTAACCAGGTCGCGCCACCTCCACGTGGCGCGCATATAAGCGAAGGTCCATGCCCGGCCAATGGAGGGCATGCGGAGGAAGAGTCACGCCACGACCAATGGAGAGGTCGGCGCGCCTTGATTCTTGATTCATGTATAAATAGAAGAAAAGCGGCATTAGAAGGGTTGACAACTTATCGAATACTAAGAGCTTGTAACCACACCGCATTATAGTGAAAGTATTGAGAAACACTCTCCGTGGACGTAGATCTCATTAACGATCGAACCACGTAAAAGCCTGGTGTTCTTTATTGCTTTCATAAACCTCGCACACTCACTTAACCGCATTTATCAAGAAGTTTTTATTTCCAAATATATTTGAAAAGATGTTATTTTGCATAAAGTTTTATAAAATTAGAATTATCAATTAGGTAGGTCTTAATTAATACTCCCGTTGCCGCTTTTATTTAATAATCTATTGGAATCTAGTTTTTTTAAGCCTAGAGATTGTCCGTCGTCGTCGTTTAGGCTATGTCTGTCATGAACTACTTTAACCATCCAACCATTCCACATTTTTAATATATAATTAATTTCTCTCTCTTCTATATCATCATTGTTCCACATAATCCAACCACATCAAATTTGAATGATTTATCAATGAACACTCAATCATTCAACCACAATATTATTTATAATTATTTATATTATTTTTAATTTAAATATAATTAATTGTAACAAACATGAATTCATATTATAGAAAAATGCACAAAAATTCATAAGTCAAAAATTTTAAAGGTTTGGATAATAATTTTGAAGTTCTCAAAAATTTGGGAGTTTAAAAAACAATTTTGATTGGGATCAATAGGAAAAGAGAGAAAAATAGAATTTTTATAGTAAAAATTGATGTTATATGTAAAGAAGAAGAGATAATTATATTGTGTATATAACTATGACAATATTGATGTCTATTTGAAGAGAATGAAAAAACAAAAAAAATTGATAACTTTTAATATAATATATAAAAAAAATATAACGATTTTATCTTAATATATAATAAAAATTCGACGGACCAATAACTATGTGACAAATTTCACACTATTGGAGAGAAAAAGAAAAGTTGTGGTTGGTCTTGAAGCCACCATTGGCGGTCCTCCATAATTAATTTTTATTTTCTTATTCCGAAAGGAGAAACTCTTCCCCTGAGAGCTTCCACACCCTAGTCCCATGAGAATGTGAGAGAGTAAATTAGAGTGACTCGGCGGTTAAAAAGCTATGAGAACTTTATCTAGTACCCACAAGGAGCCATCCTAAAGAGGGTGAAACTCCCACGATGAAGCTACTATGATTCGATCATTGGTCCTTATTCCAAATATGCTAGCTCTTAAGTAACTGAACTAAGCCCATATAGGCAATTTTTTATTTATTTTTGGTTGATCATATGCACATTTGGGCACTGATAAAACGAAGCTTTAGGATCCACCCTAAGTATAGACAATTTGAAATTAATCCTCTCATATCCAAAAGTCTTCTAAGCATCTGTCTGAAATTTAAATCCAATGGAACCAAATTGATGAAAGATCGCAATTATCTTTTATACATGTTGTTGAGTACTCTCTATTTGAATGTTTTTACAACCGAATAGGCTTTTCTTATTACTAGGAATATCAATCTAGCCCCTAAATTCATGGTTTGACTCGAAAATATCAATAATTCGATAAGGTTATGGTTAAAAAATTTCAATTCGAAAAAAATGACAATCCAAATGACCTGGATCAAATAGTATGTCAACCCGATAGGGTTAACCAAAAAACTATTTGAATTCGAATGGGATGGACCGAAAACCGAGTACATTGATCCGATTAGCTGAAATTTTTCTCGTTACATACTCATTACTTATTTTTGAAAGTTAGTACACTAAGATTTTTTTTTTCAAATACCTGTGAAATATGTTTTAGTTTAATATATGAAGTCATCATACTATTTAGGGGTGAGCAAAATATCCAAAAGTCGAATATTCGATCCGAACTAAACCAAAATTTAAAATACGGTTCAGATTTTTTGGATTTTCAATTCGGATTGACATTTTTCAAAATTTTGAATTGTATTTTTTAAATCCTAAAAAATCCGAAAATCCGAATTATATATAATTTATATATAATAACAATATTTTATTTAAATATTTTTAAATCTAATATAAATATATATAAGAATTAACAAAAATTGGTTTCGGATTTTCAGATTTTTCGGTTCAGTTCGGATTTTTTTATTAAAATTCAGATTTTCCGATTTCGGATATTCGGTTCGGATCAGATTTTTTCTCTCAAAATTTGGATTTTCATATTGGTTCGGATTAGACAAAAATCCGAAGCGAAATCCGAATGCTCACCCCTAATATTATTTCATTGTCTTTTTACTCCAACACTTAATACAAAATATTTGTTATAAATATATAATTATCAAGATATATATATATATATATATATATATATATATATATATATATATATATGTTGTTTTTCTTAAGCTTTCTGGTCTGATTATCCCGATGGGTTAGTCTGAAATTCGAGAATTTAAGGTTATGGTTTAAAATTTCTAACCAAAAAAAAATCAACATGAATGACCTGAACAAATAACACAACAACCCGAATGAGTTAGTTCGACCCTGAACGGATTTGCATTATTGACATCCCTAATTCTCATCCATCACATTTAGACTAAGTAGATGTAAAGCACGGTGCATGTAGTAGCGAAGAAATCATTAAGGTGGCCTTGTTGTGTTATAGGCGCGAAAGAAGTATATAAATTAACTAAGTAATTGAGAAATTAAGCGGCATGTTGTTCGAGCAAGGAAAAGACAATGAATCAAGAAAGGGGAACTAGAAGATAACAAAGGAATGCTTCTACATTTTTCAATCAATATATAATAGGATTAGTGAAACTTAATTCCACATCATCCTCATATCTTATGTGTACCATTATATTCCTCCATTCTTATTTATCTAAATTCTATATTTAATGTCTTTTAAATTCTAATTCTAATCATACTAAAATATCTTATCTCACATTGATTTCTAATCACACTCCACAAATTGAACAACTTATTTATACATTTAGAATCAATGTATATTTTTTCATCCTATAATTATTTTTCACCACTAATTTAATTTGGCTATTTAATTAGTTAGATGGCCAAATAAATAGTTATATTTTTTAAATTTTAAACTATCTATTTAATGTCACCTTATCAATAGATAATAGGATTAGTGAAATTTAATGCCACATCATCCTCATATCTTATGTGGCACCATTATATTCCTTCATTCTTATTTATCTAAATTCTCTATTTAATATCTTTTCAATTATAATTCTAATCATACTAAAATATCTTATCCCACATTGATTTCTAATTATACTCCGTCAATTGAACAACTTATATATATACATATATAAACATAGGGGTTGGTTATAGAAGGAACCACCCCTAAGATAAGAAATGAGAACCAATCTATACCTTATATATCATTAGATCTAATGGTTGTGGTTAATTCATGGTCAAAACCGAGTTTTGACCAATTATTTATAATTTTCAATTCTTTAATGACGTGCATAGTGATTTGGGGTATTAATGTAATTCTAATATTTTATCTTATCCCAAATAACAACCCACTCTCCCAGAATTACCGCACATCTATCTCCATTTTTCCTAATTTACGTCTCCATCTATCCCTATGCAAATTAAAGAAATCTTCTTATCTTCTACTATGGTTGTTCAAAATCTTTATATGTGTCTCACCATGGAAGAAATTATTTGGCTTCATGTTATTCTACTCATTTTATATCAACCAAATTGAATTTCAATGTTACCGTCGTATCCAACAGTGTCATTCGCTTAATTTTGAAGTTTAATTCAGCGTTGTTTCGTTTTGTAACGGATTCTAGCAGCACATAAACACAGAGATAGTGCTTAAACATAAGATAGATGTACTAATATCTTATGCACAACTAATATATAGTTATACACAAGATGTGGTGGTACATGTAGGGATGTCAATATGGGTCGAAGCCCACGGGCTGGCCCGAATAGCCCGATAAAATTAGAGGGTTAGGGTTGGATTTTTATAACCCGAAAAAAATGTCAACCCGAATAGCCCGAACCGAATAGCCCGACAACCCGAGTGGGTTAGCCCGAACCCGAGCGGGTTGGCCCGATTAACATCCCTACATCTATACAAGAAATTATAGAAGATATTCATAGTGTTGTTAAAAGTTACAAAAAAATAGTGAATTAGCTATTTGGAATATGAATATTCCGATATATTAAAAAAATAATTTAGTTGTGAGCATTATTTTCTAAGTTTGATATTGTAATATATTTTAAATAGTATTATATTGAATTAACTTATTAAAATTTTTATAGATATTAGTTTTAATTCCGCTATAATTGTATTATATTATTAGAGATCATTTAGTTACATGGAATGCGGACATTAAAGCATATTAGAAAAAAAGAATTTAATTATGAGCACTATTTTTAATTTTTATTGTTTGCTATTCAAAGTTAGTATAATAAGATTAAAAAAAGAACTTGTGGAATGTATTATATTTATTTTTCAATTATTTGTTTTTTACTCCAACGCTTAATATAAAATATTTGATATATATATATATATTAAGCTTTCGCCCGATGGGTTAGCCCAAACCCGAGAGTTTAGGGTTAGGGTTGAATTTTCTAACCGAAAAAATGTCAACCCGAATAGCCCGAACCGAATAGCCCGACAACCCGAGTGGGTTAGCCCGAACCCGAGCGGGTTGGCCCGATTGACATCCCTAGGTACATGCACAACAATACAGTTAATATGTGAATGTACGCAACTACAATCGTATGTACAACTAATATATAGTTATGCACAAGATGTAGTGGTACATGCACAACATTACTGTTAATAAATAAATAAAAATACAATTACTATCTTATGCACAACTAATATATAGTTATGCACAAGATATGGTGGTACATGCACAACAATACTATTAATAAATAAATAAAAATTTAAAAGACAAACAGACAAAAAAATAAATATATTAATAGATACTATACAGTGTTCTTTTGATAATTCAGATTTTATGGCAAAGAAATTATATAATTGAAGAAAAAAAAA